>OY804523.1:12546810-13746810 GCA_963680855.1 Lepeophtheirus nordmannii
TTTATTAGTCACTGTTTATAAAAAAAATGTATGTATAATTAATCAATAGTAAATAAAAATATGGAAAAACAACAATTCGCTCTAATTAAATGCATTGCTTTGACACAAGGATGAAACTTTATTATTGAATAAAATACTTTGAAGGTTATAAAACAAAATATTATAACATTTTCAAAAAAAGTCTAAATCTAAATTCATTTTAATAAAGATGGGTAGAAACCAAGTTTGTTTTGATAGACGAGATTACGATTTGAAGCCATGACATATGGGATATATATGGAGTAGATGCTGTCAATTAAAATATGTACATTCAAAAACCATGACGCGTGTACATAAAATAATAATAATGAAGAAAAAAAGGTAGGGCTGAGAGCAAAATTGAATATTTTGAAAATTCCAATATTATTCCATATCGCTACTTGGAGTAAAATACATATAGTGTCCAAGAGCCAGCAATTTTTCAGAATGAATTTGTTAGCACACTTGGAAAGAACACATCCTCATTAAAATAAGTAATTTAAGTATTATTGTCTATTTTTTTTTAACTCAATGAAACAAGAATCCAAAGGAATGATGTAATCAATCTTTGAACTAACATAATATATAAAGTTTTAACGCAATTTAAAATTTAAAAAAGAAAATAAAATATGTGAAAAATGGATCAATGGTTACCAACACGAATTTCTGGATTATTCATGGGGTCAAACATAGGGTTATCATTAACTCTTCGATCACCAGCAATCACAGAAAAGAGAACTACTATGCTTAAAACACCAAAGAGAAAGATTAAAAAATATATAAGATATTTGTTTCGACCAAAATTTGTTCTTCTTGTGTAGGGAAAAAAATTTCTCCACCAACGGTAAAGTGCTTCAAGAGGACTTCTTCGTTTATACTTATCCTCATCAGGATCATTTGTTACTCGAATAACAGTTGATGGTGATGGCGCTCGATTTGATGCTAAAGTAGAGTGGTGCGGATAGTGTGTCAAGGTAGATTCCATATTATTAGATCGAATCTTGTAAATAAAAATAAATAAAAACATATTATTAAACTATACAATAGGTAATATGAAGTATGAGTACCTGCAGACATTCTCCTTCTGGAGAGGGACGAGGACCAATCTTTGTACTGGGCCTAATTTCAGACTCATTATCCAAAAGTTTCATTCCCAATCCAGCTCTGGCCCAATTCACATCTGAAAGGGTTTTTCTGAGCTCATCAGCTACAGGTGATACCAAATTATCAGGTGGAAAAATGCATTCACTACAAATTTGACAAACATATCCCGCAGGTGCAGTATCCGAAGGTAAGGAACGAGCATATTTGTCAAGACATGCCCAATGAAATACATCTATAAAAAAATAGAAAATAAATGAAGAAGCATTTGTTTTTGTTTTTTTAGATTCAAGACATAAGATCATCAATTATTATTATTATATTCCATCATTGCACCAGGATTTTAGAATAAAAACTCCTCAAATATCAAACCCTTGATGTTTTAGTAGCAAAAAAATAAGTTAAAAAAACACCGGGCAGATAGGATCTTTTAGCGTATTTAACCCAGAATGGGTGAATATTGCGAGTAATTAATTTTAATATCCTGGAAAATCAAGGGATCTTTGGAGTACTGAAATCGCTATTGATGAAATATAATTTCAATTAAGGGACCTACGAAAGCAGACGAGTCGAACGCAAACTTGATCTGTCAAATGTAGTGAGCAGAATTGACATCTCGGGCTATAGTCCGAGTCTTGTAGCCACTGAAGATAACTTTGAACCACACACTAGAAATGAAGGATTCAAATAAAGTGGAACTAATGCAAATATAGATAGGAGAGAGAGAGAGAGAGAGAGAGCCACCTTTTTATGATTGTCCACCATGCAATTCTCACAAACGTTGACACGATGCTCATAGCAGAACTGATTCGTCATGTTCCTCTTGGGACACTTGCAGAGCCCCATGATTCAAACCTGGATCTAATAGCAACCTCAAGAAGGAGTTGGGAAAAGAGTGCTTGATGATGAAGAGTGTGACGTGTATATTTGTTCCTTGACTTAGTTATTCTAGTTATATAGGAGTGATCGCAGCGGCAGCAGCTAGGCAGCTGACTTAACTACTACTGCAAACGTCTACCTCTGCAGCATACGTACTTCATCCAATTCATTAAGTATGTCTAGCTACATAAATAATATAAATAATATATTATTTTATATAAAGCCGAATGACAGAGGGAGCTGAGAAATGACGAGGCGTGAGTTGACTTCTGACGTCACCTGAATTTGTGACTTTCTTCCAGCTTCATATATTTCCCCGGGAATTCTTGGGAATTGAAGTTATTCACAAAAAATTGTATTGAACTAATATTTGTCTCTCTTGATGGAATTTGCCAAGTCAAGCAAACGGAGTCACCGATTGGCCGCAAGGCGCTCTCATATCAACTGGAAAGGCTCTTCCCTTCATGAGCTCTACCCCTCCGCCCTCCAACTCTACGACGTCGCTCCTCGTGATGACATTTCCCTCGAGGAATTCGAGGCTCTCGCCCTTGAAAGACTCAAGTTGCTTCGAATCTTTGAAAAGAATTCAAGTCAACACGGGCCGGAATGGAGAACGAAAGTAGAAGGGGATGTGAAGGCAGCTGGACTGGACTCTTTTATTCAAGTCTTTGGCCATTGCTCCCGTCATCACGAGAATCGTCGCCAGGATCATCTCTCGCACTTTATTCTGCGCCTGGCGTATGCGAGAACAGAGGAACTTCGGAGATGGTTCATCTCACAGGAAATGGATCTCTTCCGCTACCGCTTTCAATACATGAGCTCCGAAGAAGTTGGGGAATTCATGAAATGCAACAAACTGAATTACAGTCCCCTCGACACGGATGAGCAGGTTCTTCTGGGCGAGAAGCTCAAAGAGTCCAATCCCTATGCCGCTATGGCCTCACAAAATTATTTTAAAGTTCCTTTTACGGAAACATTGGAGCTTGTTCGTCAACGCCGTGCATTTCTATCCAAGGGATTTGTGTATGTACCCGATTCGGAGATCATATCACTCCTCAACTGGACTTTTAAATCTCTCTTGACTCAAAATCTTATTTTGACGTGCAAGACATTGCCTAATCTCGATGAAGATGAGCGTCTTGTGAAAATGCTGAATGATTTGGATAAGCGCTATGTTGGAAAGGATTACTCCAACGTATCATCGGATAGAGTTCTACCAGAAAATATAGCCCCACTTTCTCAAAAGTCATTTCCACTATGTATGAAAAATATCCATGATACTCTAACGAAGGATCATCACATCAAATATAGATCTAGGATTCAATATGGATTGTTCCTAAAAGGAATCGGTCTATCTCTAGAGGATGCTCTATCATTCTTTAAGGGGGAGTTCACAAAGTCTCACGTTAAATTGGATACCTTTGACAAAGAATATACTTATAATATACGCTACAACTATGGTCTTGAAGGTAAAAAGGTGAATTGGGCCCCTTGGAACTGCATCAAAATTATTAAGGAGAATGTGGGTCCTGGTGAAAATCACGGGTGTCCCTATCGACATCACGATCAAAATTCACTTCGATCTCAACTGGTCTCAAGTGGAATGAAGGAAGAAGATATACAAGAAGTTCTTAGACTGTCACGTGAAGGGCATTATCAAAAAGCATGTTCTTATCAATTCCAAGCTCGTAAAGGCTATGAAATATCTACAGGTCTCGTTATGCATCCCAATCAGTTTTATTTAGAGTCACAACAAGGCCCTAATAAGGCAAATACAACCAAATCAAATGCGAATGTAAAATCTGAGAGGGTGTTAGTTTTTAATAATTCTAAATGATACAGTAGTTTTATATTAGATCATATATTATTTAATTTAGTTTATTCTGAAATAAAAATGTCAAAAAATCTTGAACTCCAAGGATCAATTGATCCTCAATATTATTTTTTATTTCTCCAATGGGAAAGTGATTCCATTTGAGCAAATTTTTTATATTCGAACCCTTCCTCGGTTCTAGAATAGACGAATTCTTTTGACCTAATTGACACTTGCGCCTAGTGGGCTGAGGTGAATGATCTATCACATGTGACTTTTCGCTATTGCATGACTCGCATGATAATAGCTTATGAGTTTCACAGTCGTTCTCCAAACCTGAGGTCAAACTAAATAAATCTTTGAGTTCTTCTTGTGTAAAATGATTAATCGCGGTTTTTGCATCAACCACACCGTCTCCAAGACCTTGTTTAGTGACCTGACGTTGGAAAATTTTCTCTTCTATTGTCCCAGTAGTAACTAAACGATATATAGAAACCGGCTTTGTCTGACCATCACGCCATACTCGGGCCATGGCTTGAATATCATGAGATGGATTCCAATCTAGATCATACATAATAACTCGTGAAGCTCCAATCAAATTAAGTCCAGTTCCACCAGCTTTTGAACTTAGAAGTAAAATAAAATCATCACAAAATTTATTATTAAATCTATTTACTATAGATTGTCTTTTAGGCCCTGATAATGAGCCGTCAAGCCTTAGAAATTTGAAATTAAATTTCAAGCAGAGCCTCTCCAATGCGTCAAGAACTTTGGTGGATATGGATACTATTACTACTTTCTCTCCAGTGGATTTTAATGTATTAAGCATCGATGATACGATTTCAATTTTACTCCCTCGATCTTTAATTTCGGGGTTACTATCTGATTCATTGCTCAAAATTAACGATGTGTCATTGCAAATTTTCCTTAAAGTAATTATTGTTGTAAAAACACACTCTGAATTGAATCCCTCACAAAAAATTTGGTCAATGACTTTCTCATACAACTCCCTTTGTAGTGGTGATAGACCACAAAATAAAACATTTTCTGTCTTCGGTGGTAGAAATGAGCTTATTACATCCTGAGTTCGTCTTAAAATAAATTTTTCAGTGATGCCACTCAATTCCTCCATTTTTAAGTTTCCAATTTCAATATCTTCTTCTGATGAATTAGGTTGTTTACTTTTCAGAATAGGTGTCTCAAAATTTCGAACAAAGTCAGTATTAGAGCCAAGAATATTAGGATTAACCAAAGAAATAAGAGAATAAAACTCTTTCAAGTCATTTTGGACCGGTGTACCCGTAAGAATAATTCGTTTCTTTGTGGCAGTCATAGATTGAATAAGCGTCGACACCTTAATTGAACTATTTTTTAAACGATGACCTTCATCAGCTATTAAAAGTTGAAAATCAAGACGAGTGATTTCATTGAAACATCTCACAAACATCTCATATGATACTATTAAAACGGGTTCATTGGGATATTTAAGGTATTCCATAATTTTACAGGAGGATGATTCACCCACAAAAACTTTGAGTCTTTCAAGTCCTAACCATTTTTTGAATTCATCTTTCCAATTGCCAAGTAAGGAGCTCGGAGCCAGAATGAGACAGCGTTTGACCTCAGGTATTCCGTTCCAAGGTCCTTGTTTGAGCAGAGTATATACCAAGGAAATGGTTTGCAGTGTTTTACCCAGACCCATCTCATCTGCAAGAATGGCTCCATAGTATCCTGGGGTACGATATCCCATCAAGCATTTGTAAATAAAAAGAATTCCATCTTTTTGATGAGCGCGAAGGACTTTAGTTAAACGGGAGTCCACACAAACATCTTTGACCCCCTCTTCTCGAGAAATGCATAAATCAAGGGGAGGTCTCGGCATAACAAAAGGTGGTACATTGTCATCTTGAAAGGTTCGCACAGCTAAGGGCTTTCCAATACGACCTATTCTTTTCCTTTTCACGGCTATTGAGGGTTTTGGAGATTTAGAAGAAGGGCCAGATTTATCGGAGGAGAAGACTTCTTCATTGATTTGTACTTCTCTTCCACCGAATGACAGAACCGTGACTCCAGGCTCAATATTACTCAGTTCTGCAAGCTTCATTCCAGATCCTCGAGCGATTTCAGAGGATCCATCCAAGGACTTGAGAATAGCAAGTCGCTCGGATGCCTCAAGGACAAGAAGAGCGTCCTCCTCCCACTTTTTGTTCTTTCTTCCACTGGCTTTGCACCAGAGAACTTTGAAGGTTCGAACTCCATTCGGAATGGAGAGTGGAGCCGGAGGGAGGATGTGATTTCCATGAGGTCCATCAGGATGATCTGAGGGTAAAAGGTTTTCTTTAGGGCGAGGATACTCCAAAAGTTTCTTTCCCGCGGGTTTTTGAAGTCCGATTCTCCGTTTATACATTGCCGTTAGGGCTGGAGGAGGAGAAGCAGGAGCGGCAGTGGCAGCAGGAGCAGCTTCCTCTATCTTCCATAGGCCATAGCTCCCTCCCTCGCGTCAGCTTGAGAGCCTCAGCTGCTCACGTCAAATCAAGAGATAGAACCTGGAGCCCCTTGCCTCTCTTCTCCTCTCCTCTCCTCTCCTCCAGTCGCTCAGTCACTCCGTCTCGCTCCATTCTCCTTTCTCTCCATCATGGCTCATTACGGGTTCATTGATGATTTGATCAAGGAGTACCTTCTATTCCGAGGATTTTCCTCCACCCTCAAAACATTTGAGCTTGAGCTCAAGACTGAAAAAGAAAAGGGATTTCGTGTGGACCGGTGAGAGAGACAGTCTAAAGTGTCCTTGAAATGTTACTAATCTCATTATGAAACTCCCCTTTCCAAAAGGACTCATCTTCTTATCTTTTTATTCTTTCAGCCTCGTGGATCAATTCCTCTCCATGATCAACAATCATGACCTGAATGCTTTGAAGGAATTATGGTCGCATTTGAGCACCCGATACTTTTCTCGCCTGGATCCGGCTCGTACCGCTGCAGCCAATCGATTGGAAACAAGTTTATTAAAGTTATATCTCGTTTCTTGTGTTCAAACTCGACATTCAGACAAAGTCAAGGAATTTTTTGATAAAATGACGCCTGAGATTCAGGGTATGTCTGAATGGAAGGAATGGTTTGCACTACCTTTTATTAAAAATCCAGAAGAAGTACCTGCATTTGCTCCATTTTTTAGTCGAACTTGGCAAGACACACTCATTTTGTCTCTCTTCAATTTCTTGTCAATATTGTACTCATGTCTACCTCCACCAAGAATTGCTGAGTTTCAAAACACTTCTATCAAGCTTCGAAAACTCAGAGAGGATAATGAGGCTATGAGAAGGAAAATCCTTTCCTTTGGCCAAAAGGGATTCTCTTTCAAGGACGTAGAAGAGCTTCCATTTAGAGCTTCAATGAGTCCACCCCATGTCATGGATGATTTTTATATTATTGCACAAGAAGCTCCAATATCGAGTAATCCGTCCTCTAAATCTCTTAAAAGCTTTCTTAAAAATTTTACAGCTCCCTCTTCATCACAAAGTCAGGCTTCTCATTCACAAAAAACGGGGCCATCTTCGACAAAAAGCTCACCTAATGGAAGTGTCGCAAGAAAACGCTCTTCATCTAAAACACGACATGTTCCTGTTAGACGAGTTGCTGCCATGCCTTCTGTTCATCAAACGGAATTCAATGTAGCTACTGCTCTAATGGATGATGCTCTTAAAGAACCTCTTCCGGGTGGAGGTTTAGCCTATCTTCCTTTGAGTCACGGAGAATTTGTTGAGCATCGCTCTGAAGTGACTCAAGTTAAATTTTCCTCATCTGGAAGAATTATCGTTTCTGGTGATGTAGATGGAATAATAAAAGTATGGAATCCCTCTCCTGAAGATCCTCAAACGTTAAGTACTTTTATATCCCCTTCAGGAATCACAGCTCTCGATTGGGTCGGTAGTTCTGAGAAAAATTTTGTCTATGGAACTACTAGTGGTTTGATTCGTATTTGTGATCACATTGATAGAACCTCGGTCGTAGATTTTCAATACAAAGAAAATGGGAGCATTTTTCATCTTACTTCGAGCCTCAGTGGTTCTGTTTTTGCAGTTTCCTCTGTGGGCCATGAAAAAACTGGAAGTAGCTTCTACATTTATGACATGAAAGTTGGTAAAGTTAAGAATGATTTTATTTCCATTGTTCCAACTCCAACAATTACATGCTCTGCATTCAATCATAATACAACTCTATCCATAACCGGTGGAATGGACGGGAAAATTAGGGTTTTCGATCTTCGAAAAAATGATTGCTTATCTTCCTGGTCTGTGAAGGATGCTTCTCCAATTACAAGTCTTCAACTTTCGGCAGACGAAAATAATGTTTATGTTTTAACACAGGATGGACATTTTAGTCAATGGAGCCTTGCCCAAACGGGTAGTAAATTATCTGAACAAATACTACAGGATTCTTATTTTAATGAAGGTATCTATCCACGCTCTGCCTGGGGAAAACAATTTGCTCTTATGGGAAAACATCTCTTGTGTTGCTCCATATCTGGTGGTGTAATCTACGAAAAGACACCAACATTAGTCAAAGTCTTGGGATTAAAAGGTCATGAGAGTCACGCCACTTGTGTTGACTGGTCAGGTGCTGGGGATGGCGGAGGTCCTTGTATAACAGCAGATGCTAATGGTAGAGTTAGAGGGTGGACATTGTTAAGTCGATAACGGACGCGTCAGTATTTGACAGTTAGCTTAATATTTCAGAAATTAAGTTTCTAAATCAAATCAAAAACGAATATGAGGATATTGTTTTATTATAAATCAAACCACTTAACATTTCCCTTCAAATTAAAGAAAAAGATGCAAGGGTCATTACGTGATGGGATGATTCATTGAGGTTCTTTAAATATTCTATATAGTTATACATATTCCTTATTGAAAGGAAGGAAATTTTCAAGTCATGCCACAAATAAAGAATAATAATTTGTATTTGTTCCATATCCTAAAATGTGGCAATCCATTTTATGTTGATTTTTTTCATTAGATATTTGATTGTTGATTATTTTTTACAGTTTGATATTTTTAAATAGTTTATGTACCTGATGTTTAACGTCATTTTGAATAAACAACTGATAACTAGTGTAGTATATTGATTACATAGGACATTTTATTTGTGTATTAAATTCAATTATCTTGCTCTCACACAAACACACACTAAAAACAAAAAATCCGTTCATGACCTATAAAAAATAAAATAAAAAGGGACGATTTGTTGATAGCCCTGATTGAGCTACAGATATTTTACACAGATGAAAAGTCAGATTCTGTAATAACAAAAGACAAAACAATTACCTAAAAACAATATCAACAACGTAATTTTTTATTCAGAAAATTGTGTAGCTTCTGGAATAACCTTTTCCGTCACTTTTCTAAACTTTTTGATCATTCTCCGGATAGGTGAAATTATCTCCAGAGTATGCGTGTAAATCATTGAACGATTTGCTCCATTTATAACAAGATGCTGACATCCCGGTTCTCTTGAAACTATGTCTTGGGCACTTCTAGACCATGCTTGGTTGAGGAATGGTGGATATAATTCGTCATAGTAATTTCCTGTCATGACTGTTATATCATCAATACTTTTAGATTTTTTAGGAGCCGTATTAAGAGTAGTATCCAACTGATTTGTGCTTTGTTGCAAGTAAAGGTACTCTTCCAAGGTAGCCTCTAAGCGACTTGGGTTGCATAAATAATGCTTTTCTCTTCGTAACACTTCGGGGGGAAATATATGCTCAAATCCTTTGAAGGGCCTTAATATACTGCTAAGAACAGCTAAACGATTTAACCCAGCTAATGCTCCAAGCTTTAGCATACGAATCCATGGGATAATTGTTGAATCCCTAAATTCTTGCCAAGAGTTGTCTTTTCCAATTTGATCAAACATAGAATTCGTCATCGGATTAATAAGAACGAGACCAGACACTTGCTCCTTGTGAATTTTAGAGTACATCAGCATATTAATTGCTCCTACTTCAGCACCCACTAATATGAATGGCTGTTTTTGAGGAAAGCTAACAAATTAAAAAAAATATCTCCTTCATTACCAACAATAGCAAACATTTTGATAATTACCTATAAGTTAAAAGCCTGTGTAAATCGTGGACCATCCGAAGGGAAGAAAAAGGCACACCAGCCACTTTAGCCACTATTGCTTCTCCTGGATCTGAGACATTTAGAATTTTAGGCATGTCGCTTCTTCCTAACCCAGCTCTATCATATATACAGACTTTAGTGATTTTATTGAGTTGATTCAAAATGGGCAGCCATACATCAGAAGACATTCCTATGGGAGAATCAAATATCACAGATGGTAATCCTTCCCCAGAACAATTCATGAACATATTTTGATTGAAGCCAATATCAAATCTTTCAGACTTCATATCTTGCTCTTCCCTTTGTAAAGCAGCAAAATTGAGGATTGGCGGAATTATTATGAATATACCAATCCACTTCAGAACCTCAAATTTGAAACTACTCTCTCCATTTCGATTGTTTGAATTTGAGGAATCTCTTTGGAAGAGAGATTTCAACGAGAGTTGTACCCAACGGTTTGATGTTCTGCCTTCCATCGGATTCTAAAGAAATTGAAAGAAAAGTATCATTAAACAATTATAAACAGAGCATCAGATAAAAAAGATTTCTAGAAATTCTTATTACAGTGCATTGACGAAGATCCCACACGATCTTTAAAAAAATAATTCTTTACGCTATTTTTATATTCTTTTATGCTGTGTATGTTTAAAAGATGTTTTCCATATTGAAAAGCAGAATTATCTCTGAACTCCTCACAATGGTCACAATTATAAACATGTGTTTGATCTGAATGAATTTTAGTTTTGAGTATATGTTTTCTTAAATTATCTATTGTAGCACACTTGAAGGAGCAAAAACGACATTGAAATAAACTTCTTTCTGTTGTATGCGCCGTCATGATATGTCTTTTCAAGTGTTGAGATGAGAGAGTTGTATATGAGCACCTGGAACAAGATTGGGGTGAGCCAAAATTGCCATGCTTGAGTCTCTTATGTCTATTTATTTCACTTATTCTCTTAGCTCGGAATGTACCGCAATCTGAACATATCAAGGGCTTATTCGACGTGTGTGTCAGACAATGGCTCTTTAATTCTGAGGAGGTTGCAAAGGATGCATTACAAATGGAGCACACATTCTCTTGATTCACGTAGCCCATGCTCGTAATTTTATTTGATCTATAAGTAGTGTGATTTCTCTTAAAATGCAAGTCTCTCAGCAGTCGTTTCTTATTGGAGTAAGGACATTCTGAGCAAACAAAATCCCTTTCTGTTGAAGGATGTGAAGTTTTCATGTGTCGAGTGAGTTCCTCCGCTGTTAAAAATAGTCTATAACATTCATTACAACGTGAAGTCTCAGGATCGTGAACTTTTAAATGCTGCCAAAGCTTCGTCTTGGGAAATGTTTTGTTACATAAGGGACAGTTTGCACGAAATGGATCACTGTTAGTTGAATGCTTTAAAGCTCGATGAAAATAAAGCATAGCCATTGTATCACAATTAAAATGGGAACAGTCCTCACAATTGAAGTTCCCTTTTTTTTCATTAGGCATGACATCATCAGTATATTTACACGCTTTATTTCGAACATGAACACCCAAATCTTGGGAGCGTGGAAAGCGGAGTCCACACAATGCACACTGTGAACATAAGGAGGAGTGTACGTTTAGAACATGATTTTTATATTCATCAGTAGAAAAAAAGAGATCCGAACAAAATTCACATTCTTCCACTTTTTTATTTTCTAGAGTTTCTGATGGATGATGGTGAAACAAGTGTTTTTTATATGAGATTCTGAGGCGAAAAGCTTGATCACAGTAGTCACAAGGAATGAGAATAATTTTTCGTATGACAATAGGTACGGATCGATTAATAACAGCAACGATTTCCAAGTGATTCCTAGAATCTAAATGATTCAACATGACTGAATTACTTTGAGCTCTAAATCGACAAAAAGAGCACCAGTAGTGTACATCCTTTCCAAGTACGTTACCCAATGGCACATGAGACGTTTTCCAATGAAGAATGAATTCGTGGTGCCAGTTACAGTAAAAAGAGCAGGACTGACACTGATAGGGAGCCTCTTTCACAATATCTGCAATATACTTTAAGACTAAGGATTCATTGTCTGTCCTTTTTTGCTGATGGTGATGATGATAATGACTGATCAAGTGTTTGCCAATTTGATGGGACTGAACATTTGCTCTACAGGAAGGACACTGATCCCCAGACTGAGAGAAGGGGAGATGAAGTAACTGTTGAAGCTGATCCTCTTCATCCATGATCATGGAAGGAAGATCCTCGTTCATCCCTCCTATGTCATCATCTTCCTTCAGAAATGAGAGGAGATTAAGCTTTTTGTGGCTCTGATGCGAATCCAAGAGGCTGGAGCAGAGAACATCTTCCTCGGGTTGATTGGAAATTAAGTTGAGGGAGAGGAAAAAATCGTTGGCGGAAATGAGGGGACTTGAACTTCGACAGCCCTCACGACGGTGCTTCACATAATTATCGAGTCCCAAAATAGTTCTTCTACACTTTAAGCAGTAATGGGAGTCATCCTCTTCCTCCTCTTCCACACCATCCATCCCTGATCAAATTACCAAAATAATGGACACATCAAAGACGAAACTCAATAAAGTAGTAGTAATCGACTTTTATATTCAAAAAATCTACACACAGATGTCGCTCTTCACGTCAATTCTAGCTATATACATATAATATATAATGAAGTTGGCAATAAATAATGGAAGTACAGTATATATATATTATCAATCATCCTCTAAAATCTGGAGTGAAACAAGGCAACATCACTCAACCTCCTGTAGAGGAAATTGGTATTTTTTTATTTATAATAAAACCAATTGAGTTAGTATATAACATTCTTGTCCATTCATCAGCATTAGGGAATTTAGGTAAAGTCACAATGAATGGCTCTTTTTACTGAACAACATTTTGGAAATGAGAACATTTTAATAACACTGGTCAACAGTCAAAAATCTTAAGGGGTATAATTATAATAAAAGTTATTAAGCTTCGCACGCTAATTTCAAATCTGTAATTATTTTTTTCGAGAGTCCGACAGTTTTTGAGAAATCAGACCATATTTTTGAGCTTTTTTGGCCCACTTTGCAACTTTAATTTAAACCAAGAAGGATACTCATTTTGTACATTAAAAAAATGATCCGCTAGTGTTTTTAATGCAGATTCAATTTTCTTATTTTTTAACCTAAGGGGGGTCCTAGGGGCGTAGGAAGATGGAGTAGGTTCAGAAGTCGGCCAAAACGTTTGTACTTAAATATCGCCTTGAATATTACATAAAATGAATTAATAAGTATGCATTCAAGAGCTGAGTCCCTCAGCTTTCAAACAAGATGCCAAGCATCCGATAATAATCCTTAACTAAAAATAAATCGTCCATCTAAATGTGTAAATTTTCATTCAATTTCGATCAAAAATTCACTAAAAATCAAAAACTCACGGTAGAACTGTGAGTCTCAGCTCTTTCATTTAAGTACAAAGGATTTGGCTGACTTTTGAACCTACTCCGGAGTCCCCTTAGGTCAAAATAAAGACGACTGTGAATGGAATTTGCATTAAATACACTAGTGGATCATTATTTTTTTATGCATAAAATGAGTATCCTTCTTGTTTTAAATTGAAGTTGCAAAATGACCCAAAAAAGCTCAAAAAGTAGGGTCTGATTTCTCCAACACTGTTGGACTCTCGAAAAAAAATTTACAGATTTGAAATTTAGATGCAAAACTAAATAACTTTTTTCATACTTATGCCCCTTATGATTTTGCCTGTTGACCAGTGTTATTGGAAGATATTTGATAAATTACAACAAAAGTAAGTATGTTTTGTTAAATTTTGATTTGTCAAATTAGACAAATCAGACCCCTCTCATAGAGTACTTTCCCTGATCTCCCCTTATTATGAGTTTGCCCTTTGGTTCATAAAATTTATTTCCTTAAAAATATAGTTGTAACTTTTTATTCGTAGGACTCACAAGTAAAATAATTCGGTATATGTCCCTAAAAATTGGCTCTAAATTGTCTCAGAAGTCGAGCAAAATCTCAGAATGTGAATAATTTTTCCTTTGTTTTGATTCCATCCTTTAACCATGGATAGGGATCAATATATGGTTCTTAAAATCCATTATCTTCCAAGACCCGTTCCGTCTTGCTCTATTCGCTATTATTGGTTCTTGAAAAACGTACTAAATTTTAAGGGACTCTATTCAAAGCATCATTTCCTCTTAGATAAATTACTTTAATTTATTAATTGAAGGCGCTCAATAATACTTTAATTATATATCTTTGTTTTTTTGTTGTATATATTTGGGCAGACAAAATACACGAGACTAGTTTCCATTATTCTCAATTAAGATTTAATCAAAGTATTTATTATTAGTCCTATCAATATTAAGTATTTATATCTCCTAGATGAACGAGATGAATTATTGATGAACTCAAATGCTCATACCTATAGTGATATCATTGAGTAAAGTTTGTTTCATTGGACGACGTTTGTCTCCTATATTTGAACACATCCTTAAGTTTAAAGATTAAAACTTTTAGGACCGATACATGTCTAGTAGAGATAAAAAGAAAAAGAAAAAAAAAGACCCATTCCAGGCAAGTATTTTCGACAAAGCCGAAAACTCGGACATGTGACTCGAGTTGTAATTAGTCTTCATTAAACTACAACTTCAGACTCGAAGTGTAAAGAAATTTCAAATTATAGTTATTATTTAAGGGCTATTTATCTTTTTTAAATGTGACAAATTTAACAAGAAAGATACCTACTGATTCAGAGCTGGGGACTCGGATACGAGACACACTTGAGTTTAATCAACCTCAATTTAAACTTGGATTTAATATCAAACACTTGATTTGTACTCGTAAATAATAATTACCCATGAATAGCTTTAGTCATCCGTTCTCGAATAAAATTACGGTACGAATGAGGATCGAGTCTCGAGGTGAAATTTTTTAAAAGCTAGTCATCATCTTAAAATGAAGTGTATACTGGAGTGTCGTTAACGCCACTTGATTTATTAGATGATAAGAACGTTTCCATTGGTCTTCCACCACAAATTCCAGGTATTCGATGAGGTGAACATATTTATCATCAACATTTTATTGCCATAGTGATTATTTGATATATATGATGACAGCCCCTTACACCATTTAATGCAGGTGAATAAATTATGATAAAATTATGCTAAATGAAATCAACAAAATGTGGAAATAAAGTGCTTATGAGTTATGTATGTTGGTACGGAAGTTTACATATGATATACTATGTATTAATTATAATCAAAGGTGTTATTATATTTAAAAGTGCGACAATACACACATTAAAGTGACTAAACAATCGTTGAAATAACGGATATTTACTGCATAAATATAAGTATACAATACTTATACATATTTAAAAATAGCATAACGTGATTTCCAATACATAAGTTTCCAATACATAAGTAACATTACTCTTTTCTATTTCCTTTGATGTATGTGTCAAGTCAACAAGAAAGCAAGTATGTTTTCAAATATTGAAAAAGAGAAAATCCACTTTTAAGTTTTTTGACTTCATAAATATAACGGTCAAATATTTCGGAGTCATTTTAAGTTAAAGTACAACAACATTAATTGTGCACTTTTAAGAGTCGAATTTTGCCATTTCTGGTATTAACATACCTTGTTTACGTATAACTATACTTATAATACCACATACAATTTACAATAAATCTTTTGTATGACAGAGAATCAAAAAATGGCTTGGACGGAGAAGTTTATTTAGTGATAAATGATAATAATTTTGATAATAAGATAATGTATGTATATTATAAGTATGTTATATTTTTTTTTCTTTAGTTTTAATTAATTTACCTCAATCAACAAAAAGATGGAAAATGATTTAATATGCGGGACGTGGGATTAAAATCAAAATGGCGGAGCATAACAACTTAAAAGTTTGTCGTGGTGGTCACCAAAAAGAGAGAAAAGAATACATTATTATCTATCAATAACTGCTCGATTACTCTCTATTTAATAGTAGGGATATTCTCAAATTGGCAGGATTTAATTTGAGTTCAGTGGATCAATGATCAGAGCATCAATTGTAGTTGTTCATGTTTTGGAGATATCATTGTACTAGAGAGATTTAGACCCTTGTTTCTGTTGAAAACTCTGATCGCAGAACGGTGATCGAAAATTATGAAAGTGACAGCAAAAAAAGAAATAAAAAAGAAACAACTTTAAATAGAATATGATATTCAGGAGGAGCTTTTTAGTGCACTCGCAACCTCGACTCTCAAAAGGGAAAGGAAAATTTTGGCAAAACAACTGGCAGCTAGTCTTCTGTATTTTCCATGTTGTCAACTTTTTAATATTGAGCAGACTTATTACTTAGATATACTATACATTAATAAATTATATCAATATATAAATCAATCGTTATTACTTGTATAAAATTCAAAAAAAGGGCGCGCAATCCTTTTATTTAATATATTTTAGATAATATATCAAAATCATAAATAATAATACCCTTTTTGAGTTCATAACACGTAGAGTCAGCTGCTTTAAATAAAAAGATCCGTCAACTGATGAAAAACAGCTGAAGGGAGAATGCATAGTATTTTTGTTTATCTCAAAAAGCTCTTCGTAATTATGTCTATTAAGAACTGACTTCTCCTATGTTTAAGCAATTTTTAAAACTTCACTCATAGTACTGAACATTGGTGTAATTATGTCTTTATATCCTGATAGATCTAGGCTGATGATTTTCAAATTGAAATAGTCTTACTATATTTTTATAAATTTCAAAAAATAACCAAAATTCGAGCAATATTTACAGTCATGGTATTGTGTTCGAAGTTACAAAAAAAATCCTTACAGAGATCGCATTAAGAAGTTGTACCCAATTATGAGAAGAAAAGAGCTGAGTAAAACTTAGTATGACGTCATCGTAGCGTTATTTCCTCATTGGAAAACTCATTTGATATAATAAATTGAACTGAACGGAATTTTATGTTATATTCCCTTTTCAAATGGAACCAATTCAGATCGAATTTGATGGAGAGACTGTTCTAGAAGCCAAAAAGTTTTCCATCAATTTGATTTATTAAATTTTTTTTTGGAGGACAAAATAGAGAAGCTACCATATTTCGTCATATTTAATTAAACTTCTGACATACAGATAATTACGTGCAATTATGATGGATTCAATATTTTTATTAATTTAGAATCAACGATGACTCGCAAAATTCATTTTATTTTTCACGGAATATTTATATCTCACAACTTTGCCCTTTTATGTCTTAATTTAAAAGGTTCTACACAATTGAATTACTTTTAAACCGCTAGATGTGATAATTTATACCAAACATGATCAAATCCTAGTGTATTACTATGGGAAAAGATATCAGAAATCAAAAAATCTTGATTTTATCATCAAAATTCATTTTGATCCCCCTCAAAGAGCAATTCACATGTGCTAACGATTTTTCCAATTTTCAAAACAGTTACAAAGTTCATATTAAGTCAAGAATTATAGAACAATAACTCCTGAGTTGTTTAGATATCCTAATAAATTTAAAAATTGGATGGTCAGTTTTTTGAGCAATAGGTACTACGGATTCTCAACATTTCCAACAAAATTTCTCACAATTTCCTTTTAGCCCTCATCCTTAAAACATTTAAAAAAAATAAAAAACTGTATTTTAGCTGTTCATAAAAGGACGCATATCTAAAACACACATTAATATTTTGACGTTTAATTTGGCAAGGATGTTAGTGACAGTAGTTCCAACTTAAAACAAAAACGTTTATCCTTATCGAAATCCCCCTCCCCCTTTCAAAAAAAATCAAATTTCCCGGTATTTTTTGCTCATAGTAGTATATGGATATTCTAAGAATTAAAAATATTACGAAAACTATTTGATTAGCTTTTTTTCTTTTGATATTAATACATTGCATAAATTTTGATTTCCTTAGAAAGGATTAATATTTCTAATGTATTTTGATTGGATTTCAATTTAATCTTGTTTCCATAGTTATAAATTGATATTCAACATCGATTACCTTTAAAATGGATACAACAATATTATGTACAGTACAAGTTAAATAACTCAAACCCAATGAGCCCGGCCCTTCTATTATAGAAACAGTAAAATATCTTCACCTATCTCAATTTTTTTTTGCATATAACTCGAACGAATTGCCAACATTGCATCACAAGCCAGATAAAATTATTTTATTGGAAATTTCTTATTGATTTTAATTCAACTTATATATTCATATTGCAATGGTTCATAAAATGACCTTAAAAATTGTAAAAAGCTATTAAAATTAAAAGCAATATTGCTACAAAGCAGTATCAGCCTTGCTAAATTATAAATCTCCCAATTTATAAAATTAATTACATTACAATACTTTTTTTTTTAAATAATAAAATTGATTGTTTTTTTTTATTTCTTGTATCTCAAACAAAATTGACTTATCCCTTCAAACTCGAGTTATCCAATTTGAGTTGTATAATATATGTATGTAAAGTGAAAAATAGTGGGTGAATTGATACACTTTTTGCTTTTTTAAATCTAAAATTGCAAAAATGTCCATCAACTTCACTCGTGGATAGTCGTAAATTAATAGGTATTATCTAAGCCACAACTGATATTCAAATTATTTTACCTTGTAGGTAATGAAACATTTCAAAATAAGCAGCTAAGTATTTATTCAAAACACAAGGGATTGTCTGTAAGGCAATATTTAATATGTATCCATGGTACATTTATAATAATAATAATAATTATTACCTATTAAGTCGCCAAGTATAATTCAAATCCAATTTGTTTGAGCTACTGCTAAATAATCGGAGGTGATTACACCCGTATCAACTCTCCTTTCATCGACTTTTTCTTTACAAATGTATGTATGTGCCCTTTTATAGTATAAAAAATATTTGTTCAGAATCAATATAAACCTTTGATATATGTACAAATAAATGGTTCCTGTGAAATCTTAATGGTTGAACCGAAATTAATATTCTTACCTTGTTTTGGATATTAATTGATGACAATCCATCAAAGTAATTAGATCAAATTTAAAAAAATATTTTCTCTCATGGCCACAACTTAGTCTCTACTGCTAAAGTTCTTAGTCTTGTCCTTGATCTTAGGTAAGGTGGTTTTGACCTCAATCTAAATCAATTGAGACAAGTGTCAGGGCTTTCCACTCTAAAAGTTTATAAGATTAGAAATTGCAAAATGAATTATATATGTACTTAAGATGCAGTAAATGACGAGAAGAAAAATTAGGAGCCACCAATTTGTGGTTCGTGATCAGTATATTTTTCCAACTTTTGCTTTGATCATAACTTACACAAAATAAACTCTAGTGTACATCTTTAATCGACCCGACCCAACATATTCTAAAGCCCCATAATATTATCTCATAGAAACAACTTTAGTGTTGATTTGATTAAAAGGAGAAGAATTAAGTTTCGACTAAGGCCGTTGCGGAATATTTAATTGTAAATCTATACTACATTAATAATAATTAATTTTAAGTAAAGGTATGATAAAAAAAACCTTTTGCAAAATATGTAGTTGTCACATGTTTTCTTGGAAACTTCAATTTAATGGATTGATATTTCATGTCATTTAAATTTTTTCATTGCTCTTTGAAGAGCTGGATTGCATGAAGTCCCTTTCTCATTGAACCAAGGAATGGATTCAAATTGAGATGTCAAATAATTAATTAATTTGTCATTTCATTATTATTTTTGAATAATTTTGACTTCTTATTTAGTTTAATTGGTATTGTTGAGAAAGGAAGGATTTGATTGTCTCTAAGTCTTAGTTAATGATCTCACGATGTGTGGATCTAACCCGTGTTGTTCTTTTTTTCTTAAAATGGGAAAAGAAGCTCTTCTGAATCGATAGACCACACAATTTTATGTAACGTCTATATCAAGTTTATGTACATATTACTATGGTCAAAAAATATCGGGAATCAAAAAATCTTTATTTAATCATCAAAATTCATTTTATCCCCCTCAAAGTGGCCCCCTCATGCATTATACACGTGCCAACGTTTTTTCCAATTTTCAAAATAGTGACAAATTTATTTATTTAGTCAATAATTACAGAACAATAACTGTTGAGTTGTTTAGACATGCTATTAAGTATAATTACAAATCGAATGGTCTTTTTCTTGAGTAGTAATAGGTTATGTACCTCAAGAAATAAACCAAGAATTCTCAAACTTTCCAAAGAACACAGACTGGAATATTCATTCCAACTTTTTTGGTTGCCAACAACATTTCTTTAAATTGTCATCATTTTATTTAAAAAATACTTAAAAAACGAAAAATTGGATTTCAGCTATTCACAAAAGGACACGTATCTCAAACACACATGAATATTTTGACGTGTAATTTGGCATAGATGTCAGTGACAGGTGTGTCAACTACAAAAACAAAACAAAAATTATCCCTGTCAGAATTAAAAAAAAAAAAAAATCAAATTTCCCGGTATGTTTTGCTCATAGTAGTATATGCAAAAATAATCTTCTGAGAAAGAAATACGTACTAGCAATGTGACGACTTGGTGTGTACCTCACCGGACATTTAACGAAACGAGTCAATCGTACAGAAGTGAGTTTTTATTCGAGTTGGGATAAAACTATATAGATATATTTTTTACAAATCAAGTCTTTCACAGAAAATTTGTAGATATAGATATGTAAGTTGGACCAATGCTGGTTATAGAATATGCGAAACCAAGTTAAAAAAAAAAAAGAAGTGGATATCCATTTACTCGCACAATTTAAAAATTATAGTATTCTAAAATCAGGGAACAATAATGAGGCAGATCAAACAGGAATTGTAATAAGAGACATTTTTGAGACAAGACATCGATTGATGTTGTTTATTGTTTGTTTTTTTGATCTTGTTCTAAATCTTAAAGCTGCAAGTTCAGTCTTTTTATATTTCAGCGTGGGACTCTGGTATTTACCAGCAGTGCCCCCTAAAACTGACACTAATTGTTATTCAAGACTACTTTACTCCAGATCAAGACTTTGAGGTATCAGGACCAAGTATGAGACAAAAATTAAGTCCAGATATTTACAAATGGGTCTCAAAACCAAAAACGATCCTCAAAACCACATCATGAACAATGAGTACAAATTAATAGAGTTCCCTAAAAATATGACCCTGATCAGAAAAGCCAAAAAAGTTGCCTTAAAACACACTAAGATCCCCCATCCATCGAGTAGATAAAAAATCTGACAGAACCCATAGATTGTCATACAACTACGCGTCACATAATTAATTGTCTAATCAGGACTATGACTTCATTATTTCTTTGGCAATTAAATTATAATTACCCTCACAGTATGGTGGTGAAGTATATACTAAATGCAGTATCAAAAACAAGGTAACCACCTAATAATGACCTGTCATGCAGTAATGTCTTTGTAAAAAAAAAAAGGATATTATTAACTTTTTAATTTGTACACGCAAAACACAATACAGAGGAAGGAACAGAAAAATCAATTCTCTACATAAAAGGGAAATACGAATAAATCATTCATAAATTGTCAAAAAAATAATAAATAGATATATAGATACACAGACAGAACAACATTAAATGCTTAGGTAGAGTGGGATGTGAAAATTCATCTCTTTTTCCTCTCCGGTGAGAAATTGTTTGTTCCTCTTCTTCTGTGTATCAGGAGAAGAAGAAGGAGGAATGGTTAAAATACCATCGATGGAATAAACCATTAAGAAAAAGAAGCGTACGCGGGACATTTGCTGCTTTATAAATATATATATATATTCTATACTTTGGAAAGCAGTTGACTTACATGTATACAAAATAGTTCTTCCTATCTCTGTTCCTTCTCAAAAAAAAAAAAAAAAAAAATTAACCTTCTAGTTCACAATCTCTACGTGCTTCAATGTGATCCTTTACATCATTTTCTTTCGAGGTTCTTAGTCCACCGGTAAGTAGTAAATTGGGGAAGAGAGGGGCTTATGTATAATTAATAGATGCCCCATCTATTTATCTACATAATAATAATAATAATAATATCTTGAATGCCGTTTCAAATATGTTTTTGATAGTGTGTTGTTCATAAATCAAAAAACAAAAAAAAACACACAAAAAATATTTTTTTTTATGGTCATCCACTTTTGAATATTTATTTCGCTTCCCTACTTTTATTTATATTTATATGTATTTCCGATTCTCATATTTGGATACTTATATGCTTTTTGTATGAATACATAGAGCCTTCATATTTATGGGTGAAGAAAACATACACATTCCCTTAAGAAGTCTTGGAAATAAAGGACGTGGGGAAGAAAGGCAAGGAGTTGATATGTCCAGGATGTTGGTAAGTTTCCTTTTGATTTTTTTAATATCTAAAACAAGAGTTAATTGATTTATAAGAATCCTATTTTGATAGCTAGTTAATTAATTATTATTATTATTACTATTATTATGCAAGGATCTATCAAATGGTCTGAAAAAAAAAATCAAATAAGCAAATGGGTTTAATGCCCCCGTATGTATCATTTGACATTTTTGTAGTAAAAGTAATTAAAATGTAGAATAAATTATAATTTTTGCCAAGTTGTTTGACGTAATTATTCTGACTATGAGTCTTGGAGCTGAAGTCCAAGTCATGTCTAAAGTGTTTAAATGAAATTTAAGTGCCCAACTCCTCTGAGAGATGGACACCTCTTATACAGTGTACCTTATACCTGCCTGTTTATACATAGGTAAAACATTAATTACAATGGTCAACAGTCAAAAATTCTAAGGAATATTAGTAATAATCTGTAATTATTTTTTTCGAGAGTCCTAAGGTTTTTGAGAAATCGAATCCTACTTTTTGAGCTAACTTGGCCCATATTCCAATTTCAACTTCAATTTAAGCCTGGAAAGAACCTCATTTTGTGCACTAAAAAGTAGTTTATTTAATGCAGATTTCATTTCCAGTCTTTGTTTTGACCTAAAGGGATTCCTGGGGGCGTAGGGGACGGGAGTAGGCCCAATAGTCGGCCAAAACGTTTGTATTTAAATATCTCCTTGAATATTACATAAAATGGATTAATATTGAATACATTCAAAAGCTGAGATCCATAGCTTTTAAACGAGATGTCAAGTGCCCGATAAGAATCCTTAACTAAGAAGAAATTCTCCATCTAAATGTGTAAATTTTCATTCAATTTCGAGGAAAAATTCACTAGAAATCTAAAACTATTTTAGTAGAGCTACTTAAATAGTAGCGTGCAGAAGGATTTCAGCTGGTTTCTTAATCCTTCTGCGCGCTACTCATTGAGTCATTGATTTCTGTACCCCTTAGGATTTTTGTTCTACCTCTTTTTTTGACGCAAACTAACATTAAAACTTAAAGCAACTCTACGACTAAATCTTAGATAATATATTCATTTGTACACAATATATATATAATAATAATAATAATAATAATAATCTATGTATGACCAAATTCAGGGTCCTCTCAAGAGGTCAACATATTTTATTTAATATTATACATATGTATAGAAACCTTACGTATTAACAAAAATATATAAAAAGACTGCCAAGACGTCTCAGATAAGTCCTGAACATAATGATATTAATGCCCATTTCTTGGCAGATGCGATGAATGAATCTCAAATCAAGTGTTTTTGTGTTTTGTTTTGTTTTTAAAACATCCTTCCACCATAGCTGAAATCGTAGTATGGTTGTACGTACCATTTATATATTCGTTTTGAAGAATAAGTACACCAAGGCACCTGTCAGTAATCATGTTATTTATGATATAGGTACTCAATATATATTCATAAACGTTTTTATTTTTATTTTTCTAGCTGCATAAAATATGTATTTAGAAAGTCTTAAAATATTTTGTCACCAAATATTTTATATACATACATATATAAAAAAAACATTACATTATGTACATATACACATAATATATACCTATCTAGCATGATTCATGGCTTTTAATGGATTTAACAGGCACCAATGGATTTATGCTCAAGTATTCCTTCATCTACATATCTATGAATACAACGATTCATAGAGTAGTAGTAGTAGTAGTATTTACAGCTCTGGTTGTTTACAATGTCCAAATGGTTTTATTTACATAATAATAGCAATCAGGGTTCTTGTGATTTTTTTGATTTTTTATTATGCACAATAGATATATGATGGATCCATTGTATGAACATATATATATATATATGTATATACCACTCTTCCTTTGATCAATGAATAATATAGATACATACATACACATGTTGGTTGGTTGGTTGGTTGACCAATGCCTTTTATCATATGCAAATGCTCTTTCAAATAGCTATTATTAAAATCTTTGGTCAAAGCATAAATACATTTCACCCATCCACACAATAGTCAGATGTCGTATGTCGGAGCTGTGAACTCTGACATATGTATGTTACAAACAATTTGAACAGTTTCAGACTCAGCTCAAAGTGAAGAGACTCAAAGTAACGGACTACGTGTTAAAAACATCAGATTCGAATAAGACTCGAGCCTGAAGGGACATTCAAGCATCTTGCATTTCAAATTATTATTACTATTATCATTATTTTACGTAATTACAGAAAAGTCTACTCACGTCAGTTTGGATTTTTATAAAATGTAAAATTGGTGGATCAGCGCCCTAAAAGATTTACCAGATTGAAAGTAATGCGCTGTACGAATCAAATGGCCTATTATGTTACTCTTTGACTGAATCATGCATAGTCTGAAACCGTTACTTATATGTATATATATCCATGTGCTTTTAGCTGTTTTTGAGCAATGTACTCACCTGTACTTAAATAGGCTTCAACTTAGAGACATTGTCCGTTTTTTTATTGTTTTTGCAAGGAAAACACCTCCTTTCTATTATAAATATGTTAAGGAATGCAGAAATAATTCGTCAAGTAGACGGCATTAGTAGGTAATAAAAGAGAAGACATTGCAGATACGTTTTTTATACATATAAAATGTCATAAACAAATATTCTTAATCATTTTCATTTTTGAGTTGCAGAGAAGATCCTTACCGAAGGATAGGATCTAAGAAGACTCCCTAAAAAAAAATCAAAATCAAAGAAATATGTCCAAGATCAAATATCCTCCTCAGGGTGGAGAAAAACATCTCTGCTTCACCTTGTTCTGCACCATGCTTCTGAGTGTCATTTCTGCTGTGGCCATTATCTACTCCATAGTCATCATTTACATTCCCTCCAAAACAGAGCTGGAGTCCACAATTGACCTCGACTCTAAAATGTGCACCACACTTTCAAATGATCGGAATCTGTCTGGAATTGAGACTTGTGCTGGGTGGTCATCCTGTGAGGAATGGTGTTTGAGTAAGGTTCGTAGTCTTCATTTTTCTTGTTTTTCTCTTTGGGCAGCATAATTACACAGAGTCACAAAAACCATTTTCATAGTTGGAAGGAACAATATATAAATACATATATGTGTTTAGACAACAAGAAAGCAAGTACGTTTTCAAATATTTAAGTTTTTTTACTTCATAAATATAACGGACAAATATTTTGGAGTTATTTTAAGACCTATACCGCACAGTTTTTGCTAAAATGTCTCTTTATATCGGGAAACCAAGGATTGTTGTCTATCAATAGAGCAATCGGATAAATGTTACAATTGCACATGGAGCCGATATGGCTCCTAAAAGAGCGATCATCTTCTTCATAGCCCCAGAGATTGATTTAGTAGCAGTTGGTTAAAACCAGTTGATCTGTTGTAGAACTATTAAGAACCAACTTAATCCACTATCATGCTCACCATGAATCATAATAATAGTCATACATAGTCATAAACACCAGGTGTTTTTTATTCTTGATTGTGGCCGGTATTTTATTACTCCTATAATTAAGTTGCAATAATTGGAGTCATTATTTGATTAATCCAAATATACTAATAATACAGACGAAAGATAATCTTTTCAAAAATATGAATGCAGTTCTAACTAATTTTTGAAATATGTATTTCAGATAAACTTGGTTTCTTGTTGACTTGACACATATGTTATAGAAGAATTCTAGGGGGGATTGTTTTATCAAAATAAAAATAACAAATTTCCATCTTTTTTTTCTAACGAAAAGATAGTTCTGATTCTTTTTTTGTAGACAAAATTAATACTTGTTCTATTCCCCCTACACCCTCAGCCCTCGTCACAGGCCTGATGTACAATCGAAAATATTACAAAGGCTTTCTCACTCAAGTCAAGCAAATACTATTTTATAAATCTTCTTTTTTTTTGTACTGAATACAAAGGCAATTAATATTTAAAAAATCAATTGATTTGAAAAGAACATATTAGTGTTGCAATTCGGTCTTGAAATTCTGGACCAGTTTTTTTGACTAATCACATAAGATCTCTGTATTAGACTTTAGAACAGCCTTAAAGAGTCTTATCAAAATCTTTGATTTGGACCGATATATTAATGAACTTGATGTCAAAGACATGAATTGTGATTCAAATGAACAAACTTTGCTTCATTGACATCAACAAAATTTTACATGTGACTCATTTCGATATGACATTTGATAAAATTTCTGATGGTCCACGGTTTAGAGTTCATTCTCGACCGAAATTATTAGTAGTTTCAATCGATTTAAAAGGAATAATTTAAGACCTAAGTAAAAAAAAAAAGAAGGAAAACGGTCTCAGACTGAGTGTCAACACTAATATACACACATTCATTTTGGTAAATGTATAAACTCTCAGTAAAAGGTATATTAGGAATGAATAAAAAATATTACGAAATGATAAAGGGAGTACGCTTATAAGTACAGAGAGAGAGAGAGAGAGAGAGAGAGAGAGAGAGAGAAAGTAAAGCTAATGTTATTGTCTATAGTCACGGTAACAGAACTGATATAAATAAAAAATAGATGGACTTTATTCGATTAAAAATTCAACATATAAAAATCGATCAGGAAGGTGAGAAAGATGTAGGAGAAAGAGAAGATGCAAAAGTTTTTAGAACATGTCCTTCTTAAAGGATTTGAATTTCTATCATTTGATTTCTGCATTGAAGTATCTTAATCGAAAATTCAGTTTCGAGACAAAAATCCCCAGAGATCACAACACGTGGCAGCATGGCTCAACTTTCATAGACGGGGCATACATGCATAAATATTACTGTTCATCCCCACGACGAGCTTTTTTGCTCACTCGCAATCTCGATTCACAAAAGGGAAAGGGGAAATTTGGAAAAACAACAACTGGTATTCTGTATTTTCCTTGTTGCTAACTTTTAATATTATTTAGATATACTATACATTTATAAATTATATCAATAATCAAATCAATCGTTAATACTGGTTTAATATTCGAAAATTCAAAAAAAAGTCGCGCAATCCTTAATTCAATATATTATATTTATATCAAAATCATAATAATTAATAAGAATATCCTTTTGAGTTCATAACACGTACTTTAAATCAAAAGAGTCAACTGATTAAAAACAGCTGAAGGGAAAAAACATAGTGGTTTTGTTTATACCAAAAAGTTAGTCGTGCCCAAGACATCATATTTACAAAAATTTCCTGTCCCCTTTACATTTCCCGTATTTTTATGTGGATTTTTTTTACTCGTAAAATGATACAAAAGTCTTGTAAATAACAAAGAAGCAGCATATTTTGATCCATTGTTATATAAATAAAGGCTGAATTTGTGTATTTTGTTTAATAGCTTATGTAAAAGTATGACTCTTACCAGTAATTTTTTTTTAAATTAATATTCCAGACTGTTTTCTTTCGAAATTTTGAGAATATGTGGTTTATTTCTCGAGATGCATAACCTATCGAAAAACTTATCATTCGATTTTTAATCTAAATAGCATGTCTAATAACTCAGCAGTTATTATTAGGGGAGGGGGGGGGGGAGAGAGAGACTCTTATTGAGGGGAATGAAATGACTTTTGAATATTAAATAAAAATTTTCTGATTCCCGATATTTTATGCCCATAGTAATAAATGATCAATTTTGATATTTTTCTTTTTAAATGAGCTTTGGCAATTTGTCACCCATTGAAATATACTTACTACACAGGGGATCTCTGGTAAAAACTCCACGTAGGGGCAAAACCTCTCAAAAATATTGAATTTTGGAAAAATAACTATATACCTAAAGAATTTTTTTTAGATAACAACAATAATTATTAATTAATTATTTTATAAATACATAGAACACGGGATAATGGTAGTCTAATTAATTTTTTAAATACATGTTTAGTTTTACAACCGTATATTATTAGAAATTTTTTTTTAGTTTTATTTTTTTCAAAATATTTGTTAAAAAATATTACTTTATTTGTGTTATTTCTTATTACCAAAAATATGCTTTTAGGTAAGTTGATTTCAATTTGCATAGGCAATTTATTTTCTCACTTGTTTTTTGTGAGAGTAGGGCTGTTGCTGCCCTAGGAGGGGTTTGTTGTCCACTAGGGTGATCCGTCTGCCCCCTATCGCACGGATTTTTCTGGCTATTTTTTCAGTGTTGAGGCTACTCGTGATAAGCACCCCTGTAAAATTTCAGAGCGATTGGTCAATGATAAACCCATGCACAAATTGATTGAAAATTGCCACTTTTTATGATATTTAAGATAAAGTTGCTTATTGCTAGGCTATCCAATACCTTGAACATACTTTTTTCTTGAATTGTTGGAATTCTTGCCTTTTCATAGAACGTCATCACTTGTAAAGCTACAAGCTTGGCAGCTTCAAAATGTACACTTGGTACAATCTTTGGAAAGCTCTCAGACTTCAACTTTTCTAAGTTTGCAATAAAACAGTTAATTATGTCTTGGTAACTTGGTAGCTTGGAGCCCAAAAGTGTAGGGTTGTCTCCATGATGACGCAGTAGTATGCTGTCTTTTTTACAAGCTCTGGTATTCATTCCAAAAAAATTAATAACCGGTTACAAGCACTTAGCACAATTCTCATCTGAAAAAAATAAGTGTTAAAGTTCATAACAGACTAGTTAAAAAATTTGTACTACTGCAATTATACTGAATCAAAACTGTTTTTATACAAACCTCTTACAAAAAGACTTCCTTTTAAACTTATATTTCACTTTTTATTGACTTTAATAGAACAACTCTTTAATACCTTACCTAAATAATAAACATAATTAAACTTGACAAATAAAGCTTAATAAAAAAAGTCAACAAAATTTAATGCTGCATAAAAAATGAATGAAAAAGCTTAAAGACTAATGCACTAAATCTTATTATACTTGTATCTTGTATAGCTTGTATCTGAATTTTCTATTCAGCTTCTTTTTAGAATAATGACTGCAGTAATATTTAGCTGCTAAATCAATTGTCAAAAATAACATGCTATAGTGAAAGTTTTCTTCAATTTGAATTTAAAAGTAAAAAAAGTTAAAATCTTTACTAAATTTTGGAAAAAAATAGTATCAACCATCAACAGCTTTCTGTAGAATTGAATATGCTATCTTTATATTCTACAAAATATAATCTATTTTTGAATTACTCATCAAGGCATCAAGTAAAGTATTCAATTCATGTAAATGTACTCAATTAGGAGTCCTTGCTTATAAGGAATAATCGTCAGGAAACACTGCTTAAAAAATCTGTTGTTCTTATAGAATTATTCTAAAGTTAAATTATCAAAATAAAACTTGCTTCCTAAAATGGCTTTAAGATTTTTTACTGCAAAATAAACAAAAAGAAAAATTGCTCAAACGATCTTTAAAAACTACATTCGGTTTATATTAACTTAATTAATGTGACTGGCTGCATCTTAAATAGTAGAAATAACACCCAAACTGAACATAATCATTAAGTTTTAAACTCATCATTTTAAACTCACTTGTGGATATAAACGCGGTGACGGATAAAAGAAGTTACGATAAACGTGGGTTGATTACCAAAGGATACACTATATTTAAAACAACTTGTTATTAAATTCAAAGTTTGAAAATAAAATTTTTTATTAGAGTCTAAAGTTTTAAAGATATTGTTTGACTTATCTAAAGATATAATTTAGCTCACTATTTCTTAAGAATCATCAAAAATTGAAAATTTTCAATCAATTTGTGCATGTGTTTTCCGTTGACTTATCGCTCTGAAATTTTACAGAGATGCTTATTACAAGTAGTTTCAACACTGAAAAAATAGCCAGATGTCTAACTTGAATTTTTCGTTTTTGAGGGGCAGACGGATCACCCTATTGTCCACATATCCTACTCAGAAGTTCTCCTTATGCACATAAAATAAATTCCTAAATTACTTAATTATTATGTACGTGGATTTATTACGGAGAGGATTACCCATAAATCAAGAAGTAGATGGGACACTCTTAATCCCTCTTAATCTATACATATATAATATTATGTACATACATATGTAATTGTTACAATAAATGAACTCTCTTGATAGCGCAAAGTAAATCATTGTGTGTCTCTTTTATTTATTTATTTATTTTAGTCAAATAAGGAGTGCTCTCATGTTTGGGCGGCAGCACGGAATCTTGGAACCGAAATAGACTGGACAGATTGTGATATAATTTACGACAACGAAGAAGACTCTCTGGGTACATTTGTTTACCACCGATGTAACGTCCTGGAAGACCTTCCAGAAATGAATTGCAAATTGTATCCCTATGAAAAGGGTAGGACTCTCACTAAAAAACAAACACATCTCATATTTAAATTCTTTTTTCTTTCAGATACGAATGGAAACACTGGTGATAAGAATCGATGCATTCGCTTTAATAATGTTCAGATATCCTGTGAGGCTGGGATTTGTAAAAACATAAGTGCCGTCTATAAATGCGATTTTCAATCCAAACTCTTTGATCTCAGGTCTCAAGGAGATCCAACTTTGGGTCAAGATGGTGTTTGTAATTGTAACCGCTGTGATATGGATGTTTCTCTCTCCCCACACATAACCCCTAAGGCTCCCATAACCTCCCTCTTAGACCATTGTCCCATAGAAATTATTAACTGTACTTCCGTCCCAGATAGTTTAAAAAATGAGTCTCTACGAATTGCCTGCTCTAATGTCAAATGCTCATCTTGCAAACAGGTGCTACACATTTCCTTTTATCGCTGTATATAGACTCTATCTACCTGGGCATTTTCTTCTTTCCAGATTTGCCAAGATCAGGAACTCTGCTTTGATCTCCGGAAACGTCGGGATCCTACCATCATCGGCACTGACATTTACCGCAATCCTGTAAAACGTTACTATACATGTGAAAATGGATATTGTTCAGAGATCTACGACTTGAAATGTGAAAGGAGATGCAATGATATTCAGTTCAACACGACAGGCAAAAATTCCTTCATCTTTAATGGAGAGAAAATAATTATGGCCTATTGTCGGAAAAGATCTACTGCTAAAATATCCAAACTAGAAGGAGAAATAGGAAAGAGAACACTAATGGTGGCTTGTACGAATATATCCATTGGTGAGTGACTTTAACTGTACATCATTAATATAAGTTGGTACGCCTGCCTTTATCATCAATTTGAATTTTGTCTTCTCAGTATCATTGTGTCTAGATTATTATAAGTAGCTATTGTTTAATATTGTCAAATAACAATCAGCAAATAAAATGCAGAGGTACCAAATAGTAATTGCAAACATTCTCTCTCACCTCAACAAATTGCCTATCCCTAGTAAAGATTGGATAAACTCCAATTATTTCTTGTTAAGTTGTGAACAATTATTGAGAACTTTCGCGGTTTGTCATCATTTTGAATGTCAGTTATCTTGGATTTTATAACAAATACACAATCCTTGCTCCGTTCTGATTAAGGAAGATGGTAAATATTGTTATGGGACAAGCAAAAATATATGTTTTTTTTCTATATTATCTCTATTTATTACATTCATCAAATATCCCAGACCTTATGGTCTTTGTGATGATGGTGATTGAGATGGTGTTTGTGAAGCAACTCAGACTTCATTTTATTGGGATCTTTACCACCTCTTTTTTTTTTTTTTTTTTTGTTATTTTTAAAGGCATTAGATGAGGTTTTCATCGCTTTTGATTGATTATATTTGGAGTCTGTGATGTCACTGAAAATGCTTTATAATTGATTCATTCAACATTTTACGAGTATTGATTAATAGTACCTACCAATAAGAGTATATACACATTGAAACATGAATAGTAGTTGAGATGAATTGCTTAATTACCAATTCATTTCTAGTCTTTTATCTCTCTCCCGCCTTTAGAGATTTATTTCAAAAGATATGTCTAGAACAGTGTTACCACTCGTAATAAATATAATTTGTTGTAAAAATAAAGGTGGAATTACAATACAATGTAAGGAGAGGCGTCATATTTTATCAATATACAAATCAATCGTTACTACCTGTATAATGTTAAAAAATTCAAAAAAAAAAGGCGCGGAATCCTCGATTTAGTATATTATTGATATATCAAAATAATACCTTATAATAATAACTTTTTTTTTTTAGTCTACATAATACGTAGAGTCAGCTGCTTTAAATCAGAAGATCCGTCAACTGATGAAAAACAGCTGAAGGGAGAATACAGCGTATTCATATTCATCCCTAAAGGCTCATCATAACTCTTTCCTTTTCTCTACCATACGCATACATATTTTGTACTTACTACGACCTACTCTACCAATTGTTTTCAATCCAATGTTATAGATTCAACCTCTCCTTTACTTAATTATGTAAATTGTTAACTTAACGACGTTTGAAGAAGAAGATTCTTATTTGATGAAGCTTTGCAGTGCTTTGATGCCTCTTCCTAATATATATACATATATTTGGGATTCAACTCAATCCCATCTCGACACATTTTCCACTCTCTGCTCATAAGTTATTATGAAACAAGAATAATAATGAGGTGCTGGGAGGGTCAGAGAAAAGGAGGAAGGAAGGAAGGATCAATTCTATTTTCTTATGGTAATTTGACAAGGAGTTGTTATACATGGATGGATAGTGTAGTAGGTGTACATGGTATGAACGAAGTAGTTCCTTGTAATGAGTTCTAATATATGTAATTGGCTATTAAGCTATTTTAAAAACATGGACGACTAATCATTGTCTTTATTTCTTCTCCTTTCTTTCTCCTTGTGTGCATTTATACATTGTATTATTATAGGACAAGTATGTATCAGTGTATATATATATATTAAAACAAAATTATACACATACATAATATAAAATGAGGTTTCTTATAGTTATTAGACTATATATGGTCATATGCGAGTAATGAGTGGAGCAGAGAAATACATTCCTCCTTCATATCTATACATACATATATATCCATTCTCTTTCTTTCTTTCTTTCTTATTTCCCAATGTTCGCGCATCCAAGAACAAACATACATAATAGCGAAATAACTTACATAGAAGGAAATATGTACATATGTATCTATTAGTGACTCTTCCTCTCTTTAACACTGTAGTAGTACAGAATTCTTAACATTCTTGCCTTCATACAGGCTACAACTGCAATAACCTATACTTTTTGTAAGGGTTTTTTTTTTGTTTATTGGTAGTGGATCAGACGGGTTCACATAATAAATATCCTTTCTCTTTTTTTAGGAACTAGTCGGAATCAATTACATTTATTTGTCGCTCAAACACAAAGAGCTTTTTGGGAATAAACAAAAACACACTGTATGAATTCTTCCTTCAGCTGTTTTTACTCAGTTGACTCTTTTCTGATTTAAAGCAGCTGACTCCACGTGTTAGAAACTCAAAAAGGGTATTATTATTTATGATTTTGATTCATTTATTAAATCAACTTTTTTTCTTTTGAATTTTTGAATATTATACAAGTACTAACTATTGATTTGTATATATTTGTATATATATACTCAGTACTATGAGTGAAGTTTTAAAAATTGCTTAAACATAGGAGAAGTCAGTTCTTAATAGACATAATTACGAAGACCTTTTTGAGATAAACAAAAATACTATGCATTCTCCCTTCAGCTGTTTTTCATCAGTTGACGGATCTTTTTATTTAAAGCAGCTGACTCTACGTGTTATGAACTCAAAAAGGGTATTATTATTTATGATTTTGATATATTATCTAAAATATATTAAATAAAAGGATTGCGCGCCCTTTTTTTGAATATTATACAAGTACTAACTATTGATTTGTATATTGATATAATTTATTAATGTATAGTAAATCTAAGTAATAATTCTGCTCGATATTAAAAAGTTGACAACATGGAAAATACAGAAGACTAGCTGCCAGTTGTTTTGCCAAAAAATTTCTTTCTGTTTTTGAGAGTCGAGGTTGCACAGTGTACAAAAAAGCTCGTCGTGCATGGCTAAAATTATAAAGTTAATTGATTTTATTTTTTGTTTTTAATTACAACTTATATGACTTATGAGAGATTAATAAAAATCACTCGATTTTTGTGTTTGTATCATTTTGCTTATGTATATATTTATATACGAATTTCCATTGGAATAAAAATCAATGAATCATGTCAATTCATTGAAAGGACTATATTTTTATACTTTTTTGTATATTGACGGACAAATATATTTAGATGTACATCTATTAAACAAAGATATCTAACTTTTAAACTATGTAAATAGTTCAATGATTCATGCTGGATTTTGGAACATTGTGCCTACATAAATGACTATAAGGAATATTTTAAGATAGAAACTCTAATTTTATAATAGTTGAGTTAAAAGTTAGACAATGGTGCACATTGATGGAGTCACGAATCCAATATTTGTATTATGTAAAAACGATGTTAATACCAATGGCAATTTAATATAGTATCGTTTTAAATGCGTTTGATTCCCGATACTCTCAGTACGTATGGTCAATGATATTTTTTATTTCTTCATATGACAAGATTGACTCAGAGTTAATGAACTGTACCCCCTCTTTCTTCATGTATATTATCAGAACTGTAAATCTTAAGTATTTACTCCCATGTGATATTTTTTTTTTTTTTTTGTGGTTGGCAATTTGTACATATTTTTTATTTTTTCAATGCTGTTATCATTATTTCTTAATTCTTGAGGAGAGAACATGTAGCATTAACCCTTTGAAAGGGAGTAGTACAAATCATATACAAATAATATAAACTCTGATCATCAGTCAAAAATCCTAATGGGGTATAAGAATAATAAAAGTTATTCAGTTTCGCACACTTATTTCAAATCTGTAATTATTTTTTTTAGAGAGTCCTAAGGTTTTTGACAAATCGGAGTCTACTTTTTTAGCTTTTTTGGTCCATTTGCCAACTTCAACTTCAATTTAAGCCTAGAAGGAACCTCATTTTGTTCATTAAAAAGTAGTTTATTTAATGCAAATTTCATTTCCAGTCTTTGTTTTGATCTAAAGGGATTCCTGGGGGCGTAGGGGACAGGAGTAGGCCCAAAAGTCGGCCAAATCCTTTGTACTTAAATAACTTCTTGAATATTATATGAAATGGATCGAAAGGAATGCATTCAAGAGCTGAGACCCACAGCTTTGAAACGAGATGTAATGCGCCCGATACGAATCCTTAATTAAGAAGAAATCGTTCATCTAACTGTGTAAACTTTCATACAATTTCGAGGAAAAATTTGCTAGAAATCTAAGATTCACGGTAGAGCTACTAAAGTAGTAGGGCGCAAAAGGATTACGAAATCAGCTAAAATCCGCGCTACTACTTCAGTCTATTGCACTTGTTTTTTAGTAGCTCTACCGTGAGTTTATGATTTCCAGTGGATTTTTATCAAAATTGAATTAAGTCGAAGTTGGAAAATGGGCCAAAAAAACTCAAAAAGTAGGATTCAATTTCGCTAAAAATTTTAGGACTCTCAAAGGAAAAAAAATCAGATTTGAAATCAACGTTCAAAACTGAATAACTCTTATTATGCTTATACCCTTAAAATTTTTGATATTTCAAATTTGTTGACCTGTGATATTTATCACAGATAATTAATTAATCAATAAAATGCCTGATCGAGATAACTTAGAATCTTTTATCTAATAAAATCTTCTGATAGCTATGAATTCGTGTTGATTTCCTTCAAACGAAATAAGAGAATAGCTGCTTGTAGCCAATGTAATAAAACGTAATGGCAACTGAAGCTGCTCTCCCCCTAAAATTTAGTCAAATTTACCATGTTACCATGTCCATTTTCCCTTTCTTTTTTACATACTGATGGTGCATATTATTTACAACCCTAACAGGGAAAATTACCAACCACTAAAAATATTACACACGAGTAAACACTTAAGATTCACAGCTTTAGTTCTAATCATGATAAGTGTTGAGAGGTGTGAAAAAAACTCTAATCCCAATGAGCGTAAAAATTACATTTGATATGACGTCATATAAAATGTAGTCTCACTCACGTAGGGGAGATACACTCTGGGAAAATAAACTTACGTAAAAAATAGCATAGCCTGCTTTAAAATCCCACTTTTTGATCTGCCATACCCATGAGTAATGTCTTTTTTTTTTCTTTTGAAGAAATACTGAGACATACACAATTCTCTCTCTTTTTTGAAATTATAAAATCTGACTCCAAATTCTTCTAAATATATCTTGCATAATTTATAATAGAATTTGTCTTTTATATCAACTCTGAAAATGAGTATCGTCATAATCTATTTGACTAATCTTAAGTTATTAAAATATGTATGTATATGTTTTAAAGACTAACATATGAAATTATAATTTGAGCAACGAGTGGGTCGCATAGTTGTATGTACATACCTGAATGAAAGGTTCTTTAAAGGTAGAGATTAATAACACTAAGCAATTTATTTTTGTATCAAGGAGTGATAGAACTCTGGTCCCTAAAATTCATGTCACTAAGAAATTCTCATTCGAATCATTACTTAAAATTATTAACTAGGAAATAAAAGCTGAAATGTTATGAAAAGTGACAATCTACTTGAAAATAGTGACGAGTCCCTACTTTGAAAAATGATACTCGTTTAATGAAAAAAAATTTTAAACGAAAATTGTCAAAAGATCCTTAAAAATAGTTATAAATATATATGGTTTACGCTTCCATGTTTGCGACATACCAATCAATCAATCAATCAATCATTGCATTAAATGTACTTATCACACGTTGGCAATATATATATAGTGAATTTCTCATTTAAAAATGCTTCATCGCTTCTTTTTCTTCTTTTTGTATCTTCTACAATCTGCTGTTACATATTGTGTAGAAATGACTTAACATCTGGATAGACAATAGACACGCAACCTCCATAGTATCACCTTAGAATTAAAAAAAATAAGACATAAATACTCTTCAATCATTCAATTGAAGGGAAAAACTATAAATAATTTATTATTTAAAAGTGATGAATTATGGTCGTGGAGATAGAGACATAATAGATGTAACCACAAAGACCTTCATTCAAGTAGCTGAAAATGGAAATGAAGCTGTGGAGCATCTAGTGAGAGATTTTGTGGGATTCATGTTAAGTGATCCATGTTACAAGTTATAACAACAAACTTGTACAATATCTCAAATAGTATCCATGTACATATATATATATATATAGACAACTATTACTCGTATCCACGTTAAAATTTGTAAACTATTTATCCTCAAACTATACATCATACATTATCTATTGGCTATAGACCGGTGATTCTCAACTTGTGCACTTAATTTGTGGTTCCTGTAGCAAATAACTACTGGATTTTCACAATGTTCCCCCCCTCTCTTTCACTTAAAATAAAAGGAAATTAAAATTGCTATTAATTAAAATTTAACTATTTAGTGTGGGGGTCCCTTGGGTCTCAAACTTTAATGAAAAGGTTGATATCTACTGCTAAAGACTGTAGCTATATCACATACAAACGTACTTACTCTTGGGGTGCCTAATAGAGAGAGGGTGGTACACGCTCATTATTATTTTATTTTAAAATCAACCCATAACAAAAGATCAACAATCCTTAGACCAAGGTTGAACGGGTCAAATTAGCTATGTATATATGTTTCGTGGATGGCAAAGTTAATAAGTACAAATAAATTTTCTAGAACTTAAACTGCTTTGTCGAAAAAAAAAACATATATAAAAAAAACCCTGAAGCCATTGAAGGTTTAATAATAATAATAATTAGTAATTTGTTGAAGGGCTTAAGCCCCTCTACACTGCCAAACACTGCTTTAGACAAGACTTATTTATTTGTATTAGTGAATTTTTACTTTTATATTCCTTTTCTTAGAATATTTTGTTAGCATAATGTTTATAGTTGTTCAAGTATTAAATAATATTAGTATTTAAATAATAATACGCACTTAAAACACGGAAAGACAAGGTCTCAAATCAGACTTTCAACAATAGAATCATAAAAGTCATCCACGTGCATCATAATAAATATATAAACAGTCTTATCAGACAAGAAAATTTCACTTTCTAATAACACTTAGTCCATCATGAGTCAATTAATTAGACATCATGGGCTCGACACATTATTAGTGTATGAGGATTTATCAAATATTTAGAAATCTATAGAGAGTTTGATTCCATATAGAATTTTTAAACTGGGGGGGGGGGGGGGGGGAGCATTAAATTGCAATTTCAGACTCGAAAAGAAAAAGATTCAAACATGAATGGTTAGACACGAGACTCATACAAAATATCCTTTATTTAAAGTTATTGTTTAAGTTGATTAAAAGATACATTTCATGCAAAAAAAACCTGATCGTTTACCAAGACTTAATCGAATTATAATTAAGCAGGATGATAAATTATTGAAGTTGAACTTAACAAAGTGTGAATACAGACCTAGGGTATGTGTGTAAAAAATAATCTATCTCTTTTAGTTCCAATTTTAGGAGTCCTTACCGACTCTCAGTTAACCACCTACAGTAGTTGTTGGAGAAAAGAGTCGTGCTTCAGAACTGAAGGAGACATTGTCCTTTTAATTTATATGTTCATTGATTAATTTATCTGATACTTAATTAGTATAAAATCTACTATAAGTAAAAATCTTTATTTAATTATTAAAATTCATTTCATCTCCCTCAAAAGTAGTCCAACCCCCCTTCCCAATGCAATGCACATGTGCCAACGTTTTTTCCCAATTTTTCAAACAGTTACAAATTTTTTATTAACTCAATAATTACAGAACAATAACTGCTGAGTTTATATATGCTACTAAAATTAAAAATTGGAAGATCGGTTTCTTGAGTAGTAATAGGCTATGTATCTCGAGAAATAAACCACGGATTCTCATAATTTCATACAAATACAGTCTAAACGTTTTTTGGTTTGCAATAGCATTCCTTTAAATTGTATTTGAGTCATCCTATTTCAGATAATTTAAAAAGTGAGAAATTATATTTTGGCTGTTCACAAAAGGATTCGTATCTCAAACACTTATCAATATTTTGACGTGTAATTTAGCACAAATGCCGGTGTTAGGGATGCCAACATAAAAACAAAACATTTATCTCTATCGGAACCCCCCAATAAATTAAATTCAAATTTCCCAGTATTATTTTTTTTTTCACGAGACACCTTTGGTTTTTTATGAAGTAAAGTTCTATAATTCAAAGTGCCCCTATCGAATAATGTGCCCTTCTTTTTGGAAGTACCCTTTTTGTTTCGAAAATGTTCCTTTTTTATATCCCACTTTTAAAAACGTGTTTCAACTACCCAGACATTAATTATATCCCTTTTGTATTTCAGACCGAGAGTCCAATATGATGATCACGAGGGACTGTGTGAATGGAACATGGATTGAAGACAATTACAATGGAGGAAGAGTGAACTACTCTCAACTCATAAATGAGTACTCCATCAAAAGAGATATTTTCGAACATCGTGCACATCACATTGAGTATGAGCCAGATATTACCTTTCTCAATCGAACCAAATTAAAAATCAACATTGAGGGCTGTGTCAATACTCTGAGTAAAGAGTGCACGGACTTTTACGAAAACTATGGGAAGGACGGTCGCAATTACACCTCAAGAGCCATTTACCCCTGCTACTATGATCCCCTAGATCCAGATTTTGTTGTGATTAACTTTGATCCGGATAAAACTCTTATGCTTCTCATACTCTTCTCTGCAGTTCCAGGAGGGATCCTCATCCTGAGTTGTACATACATGTGCGGATGCTCACGATTCATTCATGTCGCAGATGATGGTCATATGCGTCTACAGTGTTGTGGAAAGAGCGTGACTGGAATTGGAAACGTTCCCATTTGGAATCCTCCTCTGCCTCATTCAAAAAAAGTCGTAAAGGATGAACAAGAACTTGTTTTAGTTGAGAACAACATTACTTGAGGAGAAGACTATCTATCCCTTCCTTTCTCTGACTTCTGAAGGAGTTCAGACTTCCTCCTATTCTGGAGACATGGTGAAGAAGAAGAAGAAGGATAGACGATAGAAACCCACCTATTATGTCTGGAATTCGTCCTTAATGACGACTATAATATTTAATAGTGCACATGTTTGGCATGCTTTTTGTTCATTACCTTACCTCATGTGATCATGGATCAAAGGCCATACTTAAAAAAAATGACCACTGCTCAATCTAAATATATATGTATATTTATCAGTTATGTAGTAGAGTTTATTTTATATAAAGTTAATGAAACATTTACATACAAACCTTGGGTAGTCTAATTGAAATACAATATCTCACAAACCCTTTGTCAGAATGCATTACTCAGAAGGTGGTGAAAATATAACAAATCTTCATTTAAATACATAAAAAGGAACAAAACTCATGAAAGACTCCATGGTATTTGATTTTGAGATTGGAGCGGTGTTTAGTAAAGATCCTGGACTTGAACTTGAAAACTGTTTCTATCCCTGAAATAAAGAATTGCATAAAAAAAAACTAATTTATTGTCTTGTAGTACCTGGTTTGGAGCAAACTTTAACAGGAATATGTTTTGTAAGTACTGCTGATATGAGAAATAAGTTTGATATTTATTCATTACTCAGTACCTGTATCTTAATTTTATGAAGAGTGATTCCTAGTTTTGAATATGTAGGTACATAATAAAGATTTGATTTTTCAAATCCAAAAAAATAAACTTGTGAAAAAGTATACATTTCACCAAATTTCTCCTCTCAACTATCATTTATAAAAGAAGAATATCCCATTTTTACTTAGCAATTTTCACTACATCTCTCAGTGGTCCTCAACCTTTCACATCCACGACAATATATTTTTAGAAGAGTCAGAATCAGTCTAAAAATGTTTCTTCCCTACCTCCCTCAAATCATTATGCATTTGTGAATAGGGATGCAAGTAATGTACCAAAGGGTGAAAAACATTAATTTAAAAAACGAGAGAGAAAAAAAGGCACAAAATTAACCAGTAGTTATATGGCATTACGGCATTTTCTCCACACTATTAATCCTAGTAAAGAATCCCCATGGCTCAAACATGAAAATCCTGGTTTAAAAAAAACAAAACATTTTAAACGTTTTTTTATTGTATTTGGGTATGTAGTTCTTAGAGAAAAGCGGATTTGAAGGATGGATATCCCCCCTATGACCTTGATTCCTTGATTGTTTTTCATTTACTTTGTTTGTTTTTTTGAAGTGCATTATCGAGAATAATTGTGGTTTTGACTTATCATGTGAGTCAATACATATCTATGACTATGATTTCTTTACAAAGATCCAATACGAAACACACAACTCAGACAAAAAGTAAATAAATAAAGTACAATCTTATTCAACAACAATACATAGATACATGGGTACCTATGATATTGTACATAGATACACGCCACAATGTCAAGGGTATTTGTATGTATGTATGTACATAAATATATATATATTAGGCTTTTTTTTTTTTTGAAAGTGAATCTTAGAAGCTTAAATGTCATTTATCAGGGTTATAGATACATATAAATACATAACTATAAATTTAATGATTTTCCACCCACTGTGATAATATCCTTAAACGGCCATGTATTCAGGGGTGAAAGTAAGGCGTTACGGTCCGAATCTGCACACTATACATTAATTTATATTACTGGCAAGAGTTTAAAGCCAATTTATATATATATATATATATATATATATATATATATATATATATATATGAAGGAAGAGTTTTGTATAAAAATGACGTGACGTCACATATTGGTGATACCCTATTCTCATGAAACATTCCACTCTTGCAATTTTTCAAAAAGTTGCTACCCCTCTGTTCCGGTACACTATGACCCTTGTACATACATTCCTACAAACTGTAATACTTCAAATTAGGAGTAAATTGGTTTGTGCATATTTTGGTCAGCAAGGTTCGGTTTTTAATATGAAGGGCGAGCAATTTTGTCTATGACTAACTCCAAAAAAAAAACAAAAAAAAACCACTCTCACTTAAGACTACACCATGGCATGAACCAGTCAGACTGTAAATAAACACATTCAGGGCTGTTGATACGGTGTTTGATATGGGGTGTCATATAGTTTATGATGTAGGAGTACTCATCATGGTTGTTTAGTTTGAGGGCTCCAAAATAATTATGAAATTTCACTCCCTAAATTGGCTAAAATGATACTTTTCTCTTAGAAAAAGTGACATTTTATTTCTTATAAAACTAGTAGAATGTTTCATTAAAGTAACATAAAATGAGTTCAAACATAAACAGGCTTTAAAAAAAAAAAAAAATGAGGGATCATGCCCTTCCCCCAGTGTCCACGGCCCTGACGTTGATAATAATAATTTTCGTCGAATGGAAATAAACATACTTTTATAAGGAAGCCCTCAGTTAGTTTTCTTCTTATATTAACCTTTTTTTTTTTTTTTTTGTTTAGATACAAGGTAGTAGGAAGAGGTGACTCGTTTAAATATTATGAATATATTGGTAGTATTTACATCATGGGTCTCCATCTAATTATGTAATTACTATGAAAGTGCAGCCCTTATATCCTATTTGAGTGATCTTAAACTTTAATAATAAACTATCAAAAATTAATATGTAGATAGATAATGGAAGGAAGGGTTCACTCATCATGTTTGAACACGTCATGGCTATTGTCATGATAAATGTTGATATGAACACATTCAACCAATCAAAAGTGGGGGTTAACTTCATTATATTAATTTTGGTTCAAGTGTCACATTATATTATTCTCCTCTAATGAATATATTATACAACTCAAAGTTTAGGGCTTCAAAAATAACTTTTTTACCAAGAGATAATCCATTTTTCTACGTGCTCATATTCCACTAGACGTCGTTTTCCCGTCTGCATGGAGGGTACATATTTTCAAAGTCTTAAGACTGTGGACATTTACATGTATGACTACACATTACTATTTCCTTTTTCATCAAGGCATGATATTACATAATTAATAATGATATGAGGATATCAGATGTGGTTGTCTATCAAGGTATGTCCTTCAAGGTTTATTGTTTCTTTTTTTATTATTTATTTGTGGGGGTATTTATCTACTCTAGATAGTAAATGGACTTTTTTTGTTGTTGTTATTTTTGGAAAATAAGTAGTTTTTGTTTCGAGAAAATATGCGCATTGATTCATAATTATCCTTCATCTATTTTTTTTTTTTTTTTTTTTTTGCAAATGTCTATGCCTTCAAGTCCAAATTTTATTTTTACACGTGTAGGTAATATACATATAAGCAGATATACCTATGTATGTACCTACATAAGTTCTATCAATATCCTTCAATGGAACACGTAAATAATAAATAATTACTAAGTCAAACCATTTTGAGAGTATAATAATAATTATGACTTGATGTATTAAAAAGTTTATGAGGAAACCACGAATTAGCATTGGAAACAAACACTTGCAATGATTTTATAGTATCGCATCTATAAAGAAAAAGAGAGAAACAATTCTGTTGAAATATAATATTATGTTCATATAATTTTTTTGAAGAGCAGGATACAACTTTTGCTATTTATAAATAAAACAAAAACAAAAGCTTTATATATTCATGAAAGTGCGTAAAATCAACTTTCCGAGACGTGCTTTTTTTTTTTTTTGTTTCTTTTTCTACTTCTGTTAATAACCATTCGAATGCGTATCTATTCTACTCCATACTTGGTTGTACATTGTTTATTAATATACAGAAGCGTATCCTTAGACAGTGAGGAGGGTGCACTGAGTTGTATAATCCACACCCCTCTTCCTTCAGAAAACGCCGTATCTGGTGAGAAAAAAATTAGATGGAAAAAATGAATATTTAGGACGTAGCACCCTATTCAAAAAGCAGTTGATCCTCAGCATTCAAATTAAACAGACGACCATCATGGAAACGAATAGAATATTGCTTCTATCCCTAGTAGTCCTCATGGGTCACTTCCTGCCAGGGACCCAGGCAATTGACGACGACACTCATGATAAAGTGATTGAGGAATGGGGGCTGGAGCCACGGACGTTCGATCTGGCTCTTGGAGGCTTCAACTCAACCATTGCAATCACGGGCACACTCATCATTGGAAGTTTACTCCTTTTCTCGGCTGTTCTCTATGCATTGGATGTCTACGCTACATCCCGAATTGATAGAATGCTTGTTGACTCTTTTGGTCCGGAGATCTTTGAGCGCTTCTCACATGCCTATGCCTCCCGAGATACGTAAGTAGTGCTCTTGATTATTTGATATAAATAATAGACCTTGGAAAGGGCCACAGCATCACGGCGATTAATCTAATTATTCTAATTAATTGAGAAATACTTTGGTTTCTATCCCTGTATTTCTTTACACAATTTAATAGTCATCTGTTATTCTAATTTCACTCTTCTGAGGACATAATATGTAAATGTCTTTAATCTTTGCATGCGAGTTGTACATTTGTACATGTTTTTGTAATCTTAAACATCTTTTGTACATCGTATTACTAAAGAAATTATTTTGGAGAGAGAATTAAAAAAATTATAATGATAATTATTATCAACAAATGAAAGTTAGTTACGGACACATGTTGGGATATTGGCGTATTTTATGCTCAAAATTTCTCTATTTAGCTTTGAGCCATTCTATCACTTTCATTCAAAATGAAAACAAATTGCTCTGCTACACTCATGTCTATAATTTCAACCTTTATATATATATATATATATGTTAATGTACAAATATCACATTTTACAGGGATGACCTATTGGCAGGGACTTATGAAGACATTTATGGAGAGGCTTCTCGTCATCGACGACGACGAAGACAGACTTCAGAAGAAACAAAATTAACCAAGAGTGAGAGTCGAATCATGGGATTCATTAATCTTGCCTATGCCATCTATAATGCTGCAGATGAGAGTCTTCGAGAGCCGGAATGTCGTAAAAAGCTCGTGTGTGAAGTGTACTCACGGCCTGATGACGTTCTTGGAGAGGGCTATTTGGGAAAAACCATCAAAAAAGGGATTGAGTATCTACCTTACATCCAGGAAAAATACAATGTTGCCTCAGAGATCCTTGATGGAAAGAAAGAGGCTGAGGAGCATCGTGCCTGTGAAACTAAAAAGGCCTCTTGCAATCATTTGGAGAGGGTTTTGAATGGAATGATGAACGAAAATGCTTTTCTAAAAAAGGATGGAGAAGAAGAGGAGAAGAAGACAACGACCTAGGTTGGGCTTACCCATAGTACACATGTACCAACGGAGCCCTTGAAATCCAGAGTTGTGAAACATCATTTCCCATTGTTCTTCACATCTTCACTTCCCACATTCATAATCCTTTATCATATACATACATACATTGCTTCATTATTATTTTTTTTACGTTTTAAGTGAAAATATTTTATTCTGCAAACTCCTCAAAAAAAAAAAAAAAAAAAGTGACAATAACGACAAAAGCGTCTTTTGTTCAGTCATTATCAAATTGTATACATACTTGTATTAATATCCACGCTTATGTATTTCATGTTTTTTTTTTGTTTTACATAATCATAGAGCATTGTGAAACCTCCTTTGCAACTTGCAATGTTTTTTTTTTAACAATTTTTCCTAGGAAAAAAATTTAGAATAATTAAGATTCTGTATTTCACATTGAAAATATTCAGTTCTCTCCCTATATACATATATATAATTAATTAATCATTACAATCTATTATTTAATATCAGTGTTGTTTTGAATGCTATCAAATAAAAAAATATTTTTTTATCATAATATGTAAGTTTTTTTTTATTACTTTCCTTATGACTTTACAAGACAAAAGCCCCATAGATCAAAACGTGTTTTTGATTTTTTGTAGATTGAGTTTGTGGGTATACATATAACTGCTACTTTATTTGTAGGTTATTTAGAAACAAAAATAAAAAGCAAAACGTGTACTTATAATAGGTAATATTATTATATACCCTTATGATGTATTTATACATATATGTGATCATAAAGAAAAAAGTCAAGGACTCCGAATATCCTAATGTATGGTTATCAACCTCACGTCCACACCAGTGCTCTACCACAATTTTTTTTTTTAATGTGCAATCATACATACATATGTATGTAGGTAATTTCAAAACTGCCTCAAGAGCCTTTTCTTATTAGCTTGTCTTAGCTTCGTGTATGGTCGTAAGAATATAAAACTACATATGTACATATAATGAATGTGGGTATTCTTCTGAATTGAAAAAGAAATTAGGGGAATTGACCATGACAAATAAAATATATTTGTATGTTTCTTTTTTCCTCTTCATGAATTTACTCTCAAACGGCGAAAATCCGTCACCTTGCTTAATGATAATATATATACCTTAAACATAGCCATGTGTAATTATGTATGGCCATTCATTGAGGCCTTATCAGTATGAGTTGAGTCGTTTATTCATTTTATAATATAGACTACTTTACCTGTGCAAAACAGAACTTCTCATACTTTTTATTTTCAATGATAAACAAAACTTTTTTAATAATATATATGACGGGCAAAGTTTTTTCGTTTCAACTCCATCTTAATCTTTGGATCTGTTGTTCCCACTATGTAAAATGTTATAGAGTGCTCAAACTTCAAAACTATATTATCAATAGCTGAGCAATGGGAATCTGGACTTCAAGTTATTATATGGAGATAAATAGGAATGTAAATCATATGCAATTCGGGCGTGTTATAAAAAAAGAAAGAGAAAATCAACCTGGCAACCCTGACAATTCAATGAATGTCCAGGGGGAAGCAGCTTGAGCTGTCATGACGTTTTACTGAGCTACAAGCTGCTATTTTCCTTTATATATGTATACAAATGAAAACATCAAACCACAAACATTACAATACGTTACTCCAGCTGATTCATTATTATATTCACAAATATCATTAACTCCATTCTCCTCAATGAATGATATCCATTTTTTAATTTTTCCTTTGTTCCTCACCATGATATAATCTTTGCAGACTGTTCTTTACTTGTAAAACATTATGTTGAGGTAAAGTTGATGTTACCTTCTTAAGGGAAAAAAAATAATGATAACAGCTTCGGAAAACAAAAAGACCTGTTTGAAGAGCCAACTCCACTTTTTTATCACACGCCCGAATTGCATATGATTTTCATTCCTAGAGATAAATGAATAGGCAATTCTTCATTGAGTAGTCTAATTTTACTCCTATGTTGGAATTAATTCAGGCTTTATCATCTACTAGAAAGAGGTTTTAATGCTATGAAGCGTATCAATAATACTCCTTCTTCTTATCTAGTCCGTGATTGATCTCACGAGGACTTATTTGAACGAACCCTCCAATGAATTTCAGAATTTAAGAAATTCTTTACAAAAAGGAATTGGATTTAATTTATGTAGTTCAGAACTTGTATAAAGATTCGGTTATGCATTTTTTGCTAATAATAAGGACAGAGATAAACGACACAAACAACACTTTAGTTTCAACAAAAATATAACTCTATAAAGTTCGAAATACTTCTAAAATTCGATTTAAAAAAGGTAAATTTGTACATAGAATATATATTGTAAGGGGTGCCTAATTTTAGGTTCATGAAGAGAGAATGATAATATTAAGAAAGGTTTAACAATGATTTTTTTTTTTTTTTTTTTGACACAATCATGCATTATCAAGGAAGGAGTTATAACATAAATTAACGATACACCTACATCATCGATTAATTATTAGAAACTTTTGTCCCCTAATACTAAAACACTATCAATTATATTCAAGGATTTTTCAATCTGATTCAGATTGAAAAAGGAGAGAAAACATTTTGATTAACCAAAAAAAAAAAACCTAACCAAGTGATGTTGTAATGTAAAAATAATGAAATCAATTATTATTATTGAACGTGTTATTAAGATTTATTGGAGGAGACACTTTTTTTTTATTAAAGAGAATGAATAAAGGTCAACTATACAGATAATCGTAACCACAATTCTTAAAAGTCTGAAACAAACTCAATTCCAAATACTTATATACAAAATTCATTTTGCGTCCATTTTTATTTAGACGCTCATTATGAATGGGTTTAAGGAACATGTCATCAATTGACATTGATTCATACCAATGTGTGTAAATAGTTGACCCCGTGAAGTTCCAAATAACATTTTTTTTCCCTCTAGAAATACAGCTCCTTTGAAAATTTGAAGAGTATCCCTTTACGCCAGTGGTCCCCAACCTTTTTCTAACTGCGGACCGGTCAACGCTTGGCAATTTTACTGCGGACCGGGGTGGGGGAATTGAAATAATAATAATAACAACAGACGTGAATCCACTTTGTACTCATATCGAAATTTATTAGCACATTGCTCCAACAATATAACATATTATTATAACATCAAAAACTGTCCGTAACGCTAAATCAATGGGAGCCCTGAGCTGTTTTCTTTGCAACGAGATTGTACCATCTGGGGGTAATGGCAAACAAAGACACCCGAAGAGTGTTATTTATGTTCAGTATACTCCTTTGCCTTGTTTTGGTGGCTGTCAGTGCATAAAACCCCGCTTTACTCGGATAGAATATTGGAAATGGCAACAGGGTATTCAACGTTGTGTAAGCGATCTCTAGGTATTCTGCCATGATTTTAATTCAGAACTCCAGCAGAGTTGTTGTAACGAACACTGTATTAAGGCCGCCGTCATTTGTGACCTCCAGCAGTTGGTCTTTTTCTTTCAAGGATATGCTGGATTCAGCTGGTTTGTTGACAAATGTATCACATATTCATTCCTTGGCCGTTTGTGGGTCCTACAGTCTGTAGATGAAGTAGTAAGTACCCCTTTATTATCATCCTAGACTTAGATAATAAATAAAACAGAAATAACTAATTAATTCTTGTGCGGCCCGTGGGTTGGGGACCACTGCTCTACACGACAAGCTTTTTGGAATAAACAAAAAACTATGTATTCTCCCTTGAACTGTTTTTCATCAGTTGACTCTTCTAATTTAAGGCAGCTAACTCTGTGTGTTATGAACTCAAAAAGGGTATGATTTTGATTATATATCAAATATATTAAATCAAGGAATGCACGTCCTTTTTTTGAATTTTTGAATAGTATACAAGTATGAATAATTGATTTGAGTCGAGGTTGTGAGTGATCAAAATAGCTTGTTGTGCTTATATTGAGTGTTTTCATCTGACGTCATCATTGCAGAAGTCTTCCATTTTGAAGGAGGGATTGATTACCTTTCAAATTTTACAAGGACAATAAAAATCTTTATTTCTTTAAAATTAAGGGCAAAGATAAACTACTGCCGTGAATTTAAATGTCACAATGGAACCGACAAATATGTAAAAGAACTTAAAAACCTTTTACTGTATGTGAAAAAAAGTTTTATATATATATTTCTCTCTTTATTACATCTCAAACCATAATAATAAGTATTAAAAATACGTTATTACATCATTATACATTATCATTTATGTACATACATATTGAGGTCAATTTGTTACCACCTATTCATTCCAATATCACTGTGTTTATTTGGCATCAAGTGGTATTTAATATACATAGTGGTTCATTCTTTTACAATGAAGTTTTCTTTTAATATTTTTGAAAATGTGTCCATTTTTTTTCATAAATACGTAATAATATGTGTAATATTATTTAATAGGAAACTCCATGCTCCCAGCATGGCGTCACTTAAATTTATGATGCAATCCTTGACGTCAGAGGGAACGCTCTATTCATTGATTTATACATAAACTTTTAAGGCATGGTCTTTGATTTGCTTATCACTTTCCTATTTCTTTTGTTCTTACATTGTATTTCTATCGCTCTCCGCTTCTAGACCTTGCACAACTATTGCACGGCATTAATAATAATCCCAGGACTCTACGCTGAGATGTTTTTATATATACGTATAAGTATACGACCATATTATTAGTTTGCATTAGTAATAAGTGATAATATGAATATATGTACATACTTATAGTTTGTTCCAATAGAAGAATGGTAATGTCTTCTATATTTGATTCTTGAGATATGACAAATAATCAGTAGTTATCAAAATCATCGTTTAAAGGCCTTTCGATACACCTAGTGAAATATAAAATCAACAGTTATTTTTATAAACGTATGAAAACATCCAAGATCTTTCTTCAATAATTATAATTATTAAACTTGTCCCAGCGTTACAAAAGATAACAATCGTTAATTAATCTTAAATTTGCCGAGTTTCCACGTGTTTGTTGTTACTCTATAAATGATAAAACCCCTAAATTTTGTAACAACTACCGAAAATTAATTGATGTAAATCAAAAGATTATTCGAATAACTACATTATATGAAGAATAGCCCACACCTTATAAAATAAAATATATAACGCAAAATACACAGGAAGTTGTAGTGAGACATATTTGGAAAAATAAATGAAATTAAATTAATAATTGATTCCCATGCTCCCATTTCGATCTAGTATACCTTTTGCTACCCATTGGATACGAATCACCTGTGAAGTATCGAGAGTAAAAAAATGGAGTTTACAACCATTGAAACTTTTCTAAAGCCATTACGACTAATCCACATAATCAATCTTCTAAGAGATATAAATATTAATTGCTATAAATAGATGTAATTAATAATTAAGGAGGGAAGAGTTAAAAATAAGTTTAGATAAAGTTATTGTGTCAGTATTAATTTAACTAAATGAATATGTAGAACCCAAACAGGGCTATCATATCTCGCGTAAGTCCCGTATGACTCACGTATTTCCAACCAATCCCACGCTCTCACACATCAAATATATTAAATATAATTTTTCTACACATCTTTGTAAGCATAGCAAAATATTTATTCATTCTCTAATTTAATGCAATTTGAACTGATTTAGAGTTACCCAAAATATTTCAAATTCGTATTACTTTTCTGTCATCAAAGCCTCAAAACTTTTATATCTTGACCAGCACGACGAGCTTTTTTGTTCACTTGCAACCTCAACTCTCAAAAGGAAAGGAAAAATTTGGAAAAACAACTGGTAGCTACCCTTCTGTATTTTCCTTCTTGCCAACTTTTAATATTATTTAGATATACTATATATTTATAAATTCTATTAATATACAAATCAATCGTTAATGCTTGCTTAATATTCAAAAATTCAAAAAAAGGGTGCCCAATCCTTGATTTAATATATTTTAAGTACAATCAAAATCCTAAATAATAATAATACCCTTTTTGAGTTCATAACACGTAGAGTCAGCTTCTTTAAACCAAAAGACAAAATTTAAAACATATTTTGCTATAATACACTTTATCGTGGCATCGATATATCGTCAGAAATTAGCATACACGAATTGACCAACAAAAAAGGTCACAAAAAACAGAATTTATTTTAATATTCAGTATCTGAAGAAACCAAAAATGTATAATACTTGTATGTTTATCAAGAAAAGTTGGAAGGAGATGAGAGTCAAAATTTAGTGTTTATTGTTTAATATCCATATATGCTAAGATTCATATGATAAACTATCATAACAAAATCTACAACTAATATTGGTAAATCTTTTAATTCTTCCTTTAGAGCTCGATGATTATTCTCCTTTTGCGATCGAGCAAAAAATGAACATAATTTAAAAAAAGAGAAGGAGTACCAATTGTTGTTCCTTTTCTAATCCCAAAGCTGTTTTTTTGTACAAAAACCATGGGTAAAATGTTGAGAGCGGGTGCAGTTTTCAAGAATGAAAGAAAAGTAACAGTAGGTTATAATTAGGAATGTAAATCATATGCAATTCGGGCATGTAATAAAAAAAGAAAGAGAAAATCAACCTGGCAACCCTGACAATTTAATGAATGTCGAGGGGGAAGCAGCATGAGCTGTCATGACGTTTTACTGAGCTACAAGCTGCTATTCTCCATTATATATACAACAATAAATAATAACATAGATGAGAGGAAGAAAATTAACTGAAATTAATGTCAGGAAATTATATATTTTTGACTAATAATAATTATACGAGGACTTGAGCCCTTTTTGTTTACATTTTATTTGCTTTATTAACCTTAATGCATGTATTCCTTCATGCGACATCTTTACTATCAGGTAGATGTTCTCCCCTCAGAAACAAAGGAAAAATGATAACAGCTTCGGAAAACAAAAAGACCTGTTTGAAGAGCCAACTCCACTTTTTTATCACACGCCCGAATTGCATATGATTTACATTCCTAGTTATAATTAATTTTTAATTCAGTCTTCTCTGTATCTTTGAGTTCAGAGCTTGCTACCATAATAAGTAGCTGTTATTCATTATTTAGTGTTGTCAAATAACAATCAGCAAATAAAATGCAGAAGGACCCTTTTTTTTCACCTCAACAAAATGTCCATCCCTAGTACATAACTCCATATGTAATGGGGATATCAATAGATTTAATGTTCAGCTGGAACATTATTTATCTGTGTTATTGTCAGTTAGTCATCTTCTGAAGCAGTAGACAAAATCAACATCTGACAAAAAAAATGGACACTCTTTTTTTTTATGTATCTAGTGGGAATAGGATTGTGAGAAACGAAAAAAAAATAGGACAAATGAAAGTAAAAGTGTTGTAATTCGGTTCATAATCATTTCTCCATTATAGAATCCGCACATTTTTTCACTCAAGTGAAAAAATAATTAGTTACTCATAAAAGTAAAGTGTATGTTACTTCAATAAATTTTATTTCATTTTTAAAATCAACAAAAGGCAAAATAAATTTAAAATTTGACATTTTTTATCTAATATGTGTTAAATTAAAAGTGCTACTATTCACGGAGACAAGTATGGTAATGATTTATAATATACGATACGATCAAAATTGAGACTCATGTAATTAACTTAAAGGGGTTTTTTTAGTTACAGAGCAACAACCTTTATTATTATTGTCTAATGGCATTATAACGAAAGGGGAAAGTAATTTAATATTAGGTCTATAGTTATGAAATGAGACTTTCAACTATTAGGTAACAGATGTCGCTAGGAATATTTTTAAACCATTCCAAACGTCCTATTTTTTTGTATGTTATCTGGCCACAATATTCAGTTCATTGTTTGTGAAGCTTCTTACAACAACGCATTTTTGTTCTTTCTTAAAAATATCGAATTTCATGCCTTCAAACTACGATTTGCGGACTTCCTTTATTTTCTGTTATCATTTGAAGAAAAACGCTTCTGAAGCTCATCAAATGCTTGTTGAAGCTTACTGAGCACAATGCTTCAGGGGATTTGAAAAATCCAAAAACATCAGTCAAACCAGATCGCTTTGGCTGCAAGACAATGCTGTATGTTTTCAGGGGTCAACGTGGTATGATTTTGAACGAGTTGTTAAAGCCCGGTGAAGCAGTTGACGTTACACGCTACCAATGACAATTGACCTATTTGAACTACGCTATGTGCCAAAAACGCCCAGAATATTCCGATCGGCGTCACCAAGTAATTTTTCTTGATGACAATGCACCGCCACATCGAACAAGAACAACCCAGGAATTGGTGGAGACGTGCATACGATTGGAAAATGTTGGTGCATGGTACTTGTCACCATTTTTTCACAATGAACATTTGAAATTGAAAAATAAAGTATCATTTCATAGGTATAGACCTGGTAAGTTACTCTGTTACTGAAAAAGGTAACGCTGTTATTCCCATCTCTGGAGATAAATATCTATTGAAATCTTTCAACAAATGTTTTGATAAGGCTTTGGAACCTCAGATTCCAACTGCAAAATTTGTCAAAGACTTTAATATACACATATAGCTACTTAAATTACTTAATTTAAATATGATGATCTATACTTCTCCCTCCTAAAATCGCCATGGAAGGGGAGAAGACAAGTTCAAAAAAGTCGCAGTCCGTATTTTATTATTTCTGTATATTAAACTATTATTAAAGGAAAACAATTTTTCTTTTATACCAAAAGGGCAATAGAAGTTTAGTCGATGATTGATTTATTTATTTTTGTATACATTTTTAAGCTTTTGTAGAAAATCAACAAAACTGGCCTGGACTTCAGCTCTCCTCACGACAAGTTTCCTCAAAAAATGATTACGAAGGAAAATATCTGACTTCAATGTTATGAAATTTCAATTTCTAGTATAGATTTTTGTAATTAAGAACCTTGATTTATCATTGATGAAATCGTAGTAATACGGCTAAATATATTTAATAAAAAAAACTACTTGTATTCAAATTATTTTGCTCCTTTTAACATTAGTTAAGATCATCGGGGCTGTTATTTACGGTGTCCGGTAAATTGATTGACATCAATTCATTGACATTAATTCATCGTTCATCAATTTATCGACCGTCAATTCACCAATGAATAAATTTATCGACCATCAACTCATCGATTTGTATATTCTTTGACTTTCAACAGCTTTGAGTAAATTTGTTTGGCAGGGTTTTTCACATAAACACCGACCAAAATAAAACTATATAAAGAAATTTTGAGCATAAAATAGCAAAAATTATTATTTTAATTCCATATTTAGGACTTGTATTTCCAAAAATGTAGAAATCAAAAATGTACGGAAATCAACTTTGAAACTCTTACAAATAACCGTAAATTAGATTTATGCTTAGGTTTTGAAGAGCGTTGTTTTGTTATACCAAGTTAACTGAGGCTCCTTTAACTTAAAAACCCCTCTCCTTGCGAATGAAACGATGCAAAAACGATGGTTTAGAATAAAGTTTATTTCTATCAAAGTTAATTAGATTTAAATTAATTACCAATAGATGTGAACTTGACGAATGTAAAGAAGCACTCAAATAGGAAACGACAAATTATAATTAAAAGCTAGTTCATCATGTGGTTAACAATTAAACTAGAGGCAGTAATAGGTATACACAAATTTACTCCAAGCTGTTGAAAATATTCATTAGAAGAAAGAAGTCCATAAATTTTTCCATCGATGAGTTGATGGTCGATGAATTTAATATCGATAAATTTTCCTATACCCATTATTTACACCCCAGAACTTTATCAATTTACATCGTATTCATAGGACTCTGCTGAAACATTAGTAATACTTAGAAATAGAAACAAATTACTGAGAATAAAATCATGTTGCAACAGTTAATTGCACGTAGAAAAATTGATCGTAAATTGAATGTGATTGAATCAAAGACTCATTACTGATTATATTTTGGGCAAGGCCAATCATCATTATTCATTACACACAGGATGTTTGATTAATTAATTATTATACATAATTATGTATTAAGAAAGTACATTTCCTAATAACTTATTACGCATATTATCACCAAATTATAATCATATTTATCAACAACACTTCAAATATTCGTTGGCGATAGAATAAAAAGACAATATTGAAATATATTCTATGTGCACTATAATTATATATTATGCTTCTAAATATATAGCATTTATTCAATCAATTTTGTAAGTGCATACGCTATATCGATATTCTATATTACAAGCCAGGGATGATTATAAAAAGATGCTTCGATTTCTAACTCAATCCTCTAATATATTTCGCATTCATAAATAACATTAAAACGGTTATTCAACGGTGAAATGACTCAATGTTACATTAAAACTTACATACATATTATGCCATCACTTATTCCGGAAACAAACATAATATATTTGACTTTTATAGTGATAGCTGAAAAAAGTAAATTTAAGACTTTCCTTCCGTCAGTAATAATTTCTTGGCAACTAAAACAGTCACATTCTTAGAAGTGCTCAGTGAAAAAAATAAATTCTCTCTGAATTTACTTTTCCTTTTTAATTTTTGTGGACACATCACAACAAGATTCTCATAATTATATGCGAACAATCATTTCATGAGACATATATTTTAAAGTATGTATCATGCTATTCAACTGGAAATTTTACCATTTTTTTTTTCTGTAATTATAATTTCTTATAATTCATCTTTTTGTTTTCCATATTGTGCACAAATTGTTTATAATAATATGCATACTATATACTTAGAAGCTGAATACAATCACTAATTAGAAATGCAATAATTGCAGAGTATAATAATATCAAATTATATAGTAAGTAATATTTGTGAAAACCATTACTATTAGAGGATGACACTCCTATGCCGAAGATGTTGACGACTTCAAAAATATGCCAAAAGATAGTCAAGACATTGAACTTATCCTCATAGCATTTTAAAAATATCTCGTTGGTCCAGATTTGGAAATATTAACCAAATGTTAAGACTCAAAAGTTAAAAGTCCATTAGGTTATGGTCACAACATTAATTGATTAATTATTAAACAAAAGTTTTAATACAAACTTTGAAGTACTCTAAGCAAAAGAAAATTCCGGACAAATCATAAAAAACGGGAGAAATTATACATTATTTCCGGGTAAAGAATGACACTCGGATCAGAAAAGTTATATTTTTCTCTTTCTTTCCAGAGATAATTTTAGCAGCGCCATCTGATTTTTTAACATAATACTATCTACCGTTTAGCACTATTTATGTATCCCATGGAAACAATCCATTTACTGCGGGGGGACTGGATTATTATATGCAACCTTCATTTGACGGGTTGTTATTTGCTTTTGAAACTTTGAAAATTATATAAAATATTCAAATACTATCTATGTAGCTATAATTTCTTGCCAAAATAGTTACAAGTCGTTAAATAAATGATATGCCTATACTATTAGCTAATTAGCTGTTCCTTATTATATAATCTAAAAAATTTGGAGTATTTGATGCCCTAAAGAGGATAAAGAATACGTAGATTAGTTACTACAGTTATTTTGGAGAACTACATAAAAGCATACATAAATGAATGACATTGCATATATATATACACACATATTGCTTGAAAGTTAAAATGTAATAGAGTGTGATTTTGTCATTTTTTTTTATATTAGACACATGTTTTTTTTTCTCTCTCTTTCTTCCCTCTTTTGTTATTTTGTAACTCAGTGACGTCATTGATTGTTTACTAGTCCTCATGTCGATCCTTCGTTCTGGAGTAAATAAGTTTCGAACTTTTTGGGTCAATATCCTATCCGACTATAGGGAAGCTCTCAAAGATGTAGGTGAGCGATTCAGAGAGCGTCCCATTCGTCATTGGAGCCTCACTGGAGTTGGAGCCTTTGCCTTTACCGCTTTTCATAAAAACCCTGGACTCCATGATTTTCTGGACGATCATTTAAGATATAATAAAGAGCTTACGCTCGTACCAGAGGCTATTCGCAATCCCAACCCTGAGCACTTTCATACTCAAATCGATCGAGTCATTAATGAAAAAAGGATTCAGCGTTTGAATCTGATTTTTCTATCCCTAATTTATTTCGAGGAACATTCTTCAGAGTCCGGACTCTTTGCTGCTCATTGCTCCTACCTTCAGCCATCATATCTGGAAATAGTATCAAAGAGAGTCCTTGATATAGGCTTTTGGGGGATTTGGTGGAAGAGTCGAGCTGTAATGGAGGGTTTTGATGTGAATCCGCATGAATGGAACTCTGATGGAACTCCATCATCTCCCGTTCCTCTTTAATAAAAAACTATTCTTCATCCAGTTTAAATTATTATTATCATTATTCGATTAGTGACAGATTATATTATTTAACCTGTAATTTGTTTTATATCATTTCACGAAATATTTTGCTTCGTGGTTCAAGGTAATTTGGGCTCAAATCATGCAAGTTATCCACAAATTTTGAAATGTATTGTCAATTATTCTTACTTTGTAACTTTGGGCTCAATTTTTTTCCAAGTACCTATGAACTTATGAATAAATTAGTATTACATAACAATTGCTGCTTCTTATATTGAATTAATTGACTAATATACTCTTTTTAAGATAGCACTTATTTTATTACCAAAATGCTTACAGAGCTCAAATAAAAGAACACCTTCGTCATTTTTTATTTTGTTTACTTACTTGTAATATGTATTTTTATAGTTTAGCATATGATGATGGTATTTCGTTCAATTCAAAGACTTATTTTTCCGTCCAAAAGAGACTCATTCTCTTCTCTGATGAAATATTATCATTGCTGTAAGTGTGATTTTAAAAAGGAAACATCTTCTTATGGTTATACCTTATTTTGTGGAAATTGTTCAACCTTGCTGGATTTCCCAAAGAACGTTAATTATTTCAAACTCTTGGGAATAGAGAAAGAAGCATTTTATTTGGATGAAAAGTCCCTATCCAATGCCTATAAGGCTCTACAAAGAAATTTACATCCAGATAAATATGTTCTCAAGAGTGATGAGGAAAAGGAGGTAAGTACTTCTGAGTACATATTTTCTATTCTGTAAATATGTTATTTCAATTCAAGTTTTCTTGAATATACATATACTACTACCATTTTGTGACACACTATTTTTAGTTGGCTGAAACTTGGTCTTCAACAGTCAACGAGGCCTATCAAGTCCTAAAGAACCCTGCTAAGAGATCCCAATATCTTATAGAACTAGTAAATATGCCTTTGTTGGATGGAGAAGTGAAATTAGAATCTGATTTCTTGGTTAACATGATGGTACTAAACGAAGAGTTGGAAGACATTTCATCCAGTCGGGATTTGGAGTCTTTTAAAGTGGAAAATGACAAACGACTAAGTATATACTTTGCTGACTTTAGTATGGCTATGGATTCAGAAAATTTTGAACAGGCTAGAATACTCACTGCAAAAATAAAATATTTCATAAATATTAAAGATAAAATTAAAAAATTGGAAGAGCAGTTTGGTATTATTAATTAGTCAAATAGTATGTTTTTCGTGTTACTTACATAAGTTAAGGGAATTTTATATTCATTGCAGTTAACATTTAGGATTTAATACGACCTTTTATATAATTTATGAGTCATTAGTTTCTGCACTTTTATTTATTATATATTCATTCAAATCTTATATTAGGATAAATATTGGTTTAATTTAAAGGTTTGAAACAATTGGATAAACTATTCAAAGGCTTTCAGCCTTATTTTTAGCATACACAACTATTTTTTTGTATAGTTTAAGAAGGATTTATATACTCCTTCTATGATATATTGACTTTGCAATGATTAGCCATAGTTTTGAAAATTATATTTAAACTAACAATTTCATTTGTACAACTCATATTTTTTTTTTATTTGCTGTATAATTGTTCATAGTGTTAAGTTTTAACATTTTACCCTTTTTGTTTAATATAAAATATTTTCATCATGCATTAAGAATAAGCAAATTAGCTTGTATTGAAATAAATAAAGGGGAGTAAGCTATCTGAGGGAGGGACAGTTGAAGTGTTGTATGTTTTATAGCTTTGTGCATAAGTTGTCAATTTATATATGATGAAACAATTGACCTGTTTAATGAAGAAAATGTATTTACTTATGCTCTGATATTTTAATCAAGGATCTTGAGTAATAGAAACAGTATTAATTAATTAAGACACTTGACCTAGGCCTATTCTTGAAGGTCATTATTTTAATGACTACAGTAAGTGTGATATTGAGTAATAAGGTTTAAGTTCAGAGCAGATACTTCATTTTGAGTAAGATTTCACACATGTAGCCTCTATGCATCTTCACTAACGCTGGACGGGAGCTACATAGTTTGTAATTGTCCTTCAGGCTCTTTTCAAGTATATCATTTGAAGTGTAAACTTAGCACGAGTGTTCGTCATTTGTATAAAGCCTACTACTATTGCATCCCACTATTCATATTTTGAAAATATGGGATGAATGCAACTATTGTACTGAGTAACATGGGCAAGAAAAGGATGAAGCAAATTTGGTTCACGACAAGAACTGAGTCAGTGTCAACGTCTGATGATGGAAGGAAGGATAACTTCTTTCTATGAAGCAGTCCCACCCCGAAAGTAAGTTTTCCGCGAGGAGAGAGATTGCGACTTAGCAAGGATTTATTGATATAACTTAATTTAAAAAGAATGAGAAGAAAAGGAATCACAATTACAGCATAACATCTCGGGAAAAACAACATAACTGAGGAATAACACTTAGTTAAATAAAAAAAATTGACGAATCGTTTTTATTGACTTTAAATGTAACCAAATTTTAATATAATAAATTTCCCGAAAATAAAAATCGACGGCATTTAGAATCCAAGAGAGAAAAATAATAATAATGATAATAGGTTTCCCATTTATTAATTATTTGTTTTAAACATACAAAATGAGGAAAAATTCATTCATCGTCTCCTAGTTGGTTTTTTTATATATTTGGATGATGGATGTGTGTGTGTATATCATATATATATCTTTTATTCGTTTTTAAAAGAGGTTGTTGGTGAATTGTTTTACTGATTATTAAATTTACATGGCATATTTTTTGGTCCATTCCCTAGCCATTTCCATGTATTTGGATCTGTCAGTTTTAAAAAGCCTGGCGATTTCGGGAACGAGTGGATCATCGGGATTTGGATCGCAGAGGAGGGAGCAAATAGAGAGGAGAACTTTAGCGACGGTAAGCGCGGGACTCCATTGTGAGCGGAGAATATCGAGACAAATGCTCCCATTCGAGTTAATATTGGGATGGTAAATCCGTGTAGCAAAGGCTACTTTTGGAGGTTTGAAGGGATAATCCGTGGGGAAGTGAATAGTCAAAAAGAAGACGCCTCCTTGATAGGGACTGTCGGGGGGTCCCATGATTGTAGCCTGCCAGTGAAATAGATCGTCACCCACTGGGCCGGCACTGCATTGAGCGGGAGGGTCTCGACCTAAATCCACTAATTCTTTGTTTATACGTTTTAACGCCATCTTTCTCTGGAGAAAGGGAAGAAGGGGCAGCAGCAGTAGAGTAGTCGACAGTCACACACAAAAGCCAAGTGACTCAAATCAGGGCAAAATACAGAGCGGATCTTCTCCAAAGGGTCACAAGCACTCGAGCACACTCCACACTCCTCAATTTAAGACACGGTACGGATTCCTCGGGACAAAAATGGATGTTTCAAGAGAGGAGAGCCACCGGAACTCGAAATTTCTTTTTCTGCTGCGGGACTAAGCGGTGCTGGTCGTGGTTGTTGTGCTGGCGCAACTCTTTTTAGAGTTCCCTCCTGCTACTTCTATATACAGACTTGCTTAGGCGCTTCTCCTTCTTCTTTCCTTCTTTCTTTCTTTCTTTCTTTTCTCTACCCACAGCTCTCACTCTCCGTCTCTTTCTCCCTCTCCCTCTCTAACTCGCTCCTTCCTTCTCCTCTTACTTCAACTCCTCCGCCTTTTACCACCAAGTCACTACTTCTATATTTACTCTTTTTATATCAATAGAGCGCAGCTCACTCTCTCTCTCTCTCTCTCTATTTATCTCTCTCTCTCTCTCTCTTTCTTTCTTTCCTTCCAAGATTCGATGAGTCAGGGCAAAATGGCGTCCTTCTTTCTCTTTTCTTTCGGATTCTTTTTTTTCCTAATACACACACACTGTCTATATATTATTTTATTTCAAGTTCCCTCGTTCTTCTCTTTTCTCTTTTAAGCCCGCCCTTTTTTCATTTCCCAATTCTCTTTTTCTTTTTTATTAAATGTAACATGCAGATTCAACCGAGTTAAACTCCTTATTATTTTTGACACACTTCTTATCTATTTAATAATCAGTCATTGCATTTTGTCCTAGGATCCAAATACCCCTTCTTCTTCGACGACATCTCGACCCATTTTCCCCTTTGCTGCGTCTTGGGAATGTCTATTGTAAGTCATAATCAGGTGACTTCAATATCCCAAAATGGTCACATTCCCATGTGTGTTCATAATAATCCATACTCATAATTAAGTATTGAGTTCCTTTAAGAGAGGAGGAACCGTCATAGTAATATGAATAATCCGCTGCTCATAACCTTTATTAACTCGTTTCAACCGGTACTGAACAACGTACAGTACATTAATTATTTACATTGTTGTCCCAAGACTTGAAGATGAAAAAAGTTATCTTATTTCATTCAGCCATTTAATAAATTAAAAGTTGGGTAGTTTATTGTTGAAAAGAGTCGGGAATCGGGGTGGGGGTGGGGCTAACTACTACACCACCACCACACGTGACATCATGACACCAATTCCCCTTAGCTATGAAGTAGATTTCTTAGCCACATAATAATGAGTAAGTTAAAGTATCAGACAAAAGGCTAGTCTCATATTCTACATATTATACATGAATTTATATCTAGAATGGAAGTATCTAGAATGAAATTTAAATCTCACCAGGGGGAATAAACATCAGCAGCAGCAGCAGCAGTAGGGGACGAATGAAGGAGCGTCATTTTATGACTTGTTGCGGTTAGGAAATTCCAAATAAATGACGTCACGAGGAGAGAACTTGAAAAATGAATATGTAATAATAATAATAATAATAATATGGATAATTATCCATAATATGAGGCTGCAGTGTTTGACGTCACTCATCTCAGATCTCATGTTATAACTTATAACAAATGTATTATTATTAAAAAAGAACTTACTAAGAGGAGAAAAATAAAAGACCTTGGACCCAAGTTTGTCTATTCGTTTACTTCATCAACTAAGCTGAATGGAACTTTCTTTCTGAGGTTGATTGATGAAGAGTCCTTGTGGAAAAGTGATGAGGATGGTAATTTCAGGGAGTCAATCATAATGGGCAAAACGTCAAAAGTGATTGTTTGCGGTGCGAAAAAGAGTGGGAAGACTTCGATTTTGGAGCAGGCAATCTACGGTAACGTTGGTGTAAGTGAGCTCGGCTCAAACACTGCATACAGTATAGATTCACCCTCCATTTCTCTCTCTCTCCTTTCTCTTAAAGCCTTTTCCGTCAACAATTGAGGATATTTATGTAGCTAACGTGGAGTGCGATCGAGGATCCAAGGAGAAAATTCGTTTTTATGACACTGAGGGTCTAGACGGTTACTCCGTCAAGGATATTCCTAGACATTTATTGAGCCTTGTGGATGGATTTCTTATAGTTTATAGCATTGATGACGAGCACTCATTTCAAATAGCAGATGCTATAAAAAAAGACATTGAAAAGAATAAGGAAAAGAAGGAGGTGACGATCGTTGTTATTGGAAATAAGTCGGATCTCTCTGCTCGACGTCAAGTGGATAATGTTCAAGCATTAAATTGGGCTGCTCGAGAAAAAACCAGGCTTTTTGAAGTGAGTTCCCTGGATAGGGAATCTCTGAAAGAGCCATTTCGTTTCCTGAGTTCCAAGCTCAATCCTCCCCCGAACAAATCCACTTTTTCTCAATTAACCATGGGTCGCAAAGCGTAGTTACAAAATTGATGAACGACAATAGTAACAACAACAAAAGATGGACGAAAGTGTTGATTACGGATGTTGTCAGAGTTGTCATCTTGTTCTACATGATCCGTTTATTGAGTGTCACACCTGTCTAGAAATAACGGACTCAAAGACTTATATTTGTTTAGACTGCTATTCGAAAGGAAAGGAATTTTCCGAGCATGAGTCAAGTCATGCATACTCTGTTGTCAAGCAAGACTTTTCCCTATTTACTCATAATTGGACGGCCAAAGACGAACTTCAACTCCTGGATGCTGTTCTTCATCATGGCTTGGGGAGTTGGGAAGAAGTTAGTAAAACTTTAACCAATAAGACACCCTCCGAATGTGAAACTCATTTTGCAACCATTTTCATCGAAGATAAGAGTGGTGAATTCAAGGAGCTCACTTCAAAATTTGTAGATAGGTTCTCTAGGGATCAGCCAGTTCCCTACATTCAACCTCCAAAGGAACAGTCTCTTCTCTATCAAATACGTCCTCCACCTTCGGTTTCATCCAAAGAACTGGCGGGCTACAACCCTGCTCGTGGCGATTTTGAAACTGAATTAGACGATCTAGCTGAAAATGACTTAAATTCGATATCTTACAATGATGTATCGAATAATTTGGAAGATCCGAAGGATGAGGATGATGCTTTATTTGGAAAATTGGAGCTCTCTGCCCTCTTTATATACAATGATAAGTTAAAAGAGAGGAAGCGTATAAAATCCATAGTTAAGGAACATGGTCTCATTAATAAGCGCAGTGCTGTTGCCCTAAGTTCCACAAAGTATCCCTTAATAAGAGAAAAATATGGAAAAATCTACGATTTTCGACGTCTTTTCTGTTCATTTGATTTTGATTATATTTTAGAGGGCTTACAGCATGAGTTTCAAATTAAACGAAAAGTTCGTGAAAATCAAGAATTCCGCTCAAATGGCTTGATGAAAAAAGACTCAACTATCATTTATAAAAAGCTAAAAATTCAACGTGAAATGAGTAATAAAGAATTGTCTAACGATCGTGTTTGGGATTGGGTGGCTGATCCCAGAAATATTTCTTATGTAAAGGACAAATTAACGGGTAAACTAATGCCCACAACAAGCACTAAAAAACAAGCCGTTCGCCTTGACATCACGGGTCTACCATCATTTGAAAAATTAAGTTCCAAAGAACAGGATTTATGTTCGGAAATTCGTATGACTCCTGAAAATTTTTTGCAAATAAAATCCACTATGATCAATGAATGCAAAAAATCTAATGGGTTAAGACTGGCTGATGCACGACCTGTTGTCAAAATTGATGTAAATAAAACTCGCAAAATATATGATCTACTGATAAATGACGGTGTCATTTACAGAAATTGAGAGGTAGTCGTGATACCTTTTAGTAAATTGTACTTTTTGGTATTATTCTATTTTCTCGTATTTTTTTTAAGTTCCTGTATGTCTAATTTGTGTATGAATATTTTTTATAATTATCATATTGATTATACATTAATTCATTATTTATTTTCAAGTGTCTTAATAAAAAATAGATAAAATGTATTTTTGATTTAGCTCAGTCAATTCTGAATAATTAAACTATGGAGCAGATTCTTTAATAATAATAATTAATTGAAGCCATGTTGTATCTAAATACTAAGTTCTTACCCAGGCAACTTTCCTATTCAAATGTATGTATTGACACATTTTGAACAAATGCGAATATAAACGTATTACATCATACTACACGCTAAAGGTTTCTACATACCTACTATGGTTTTGCTATTAGGAACTAATGACGATTTTCATTTATCTTGTGGATTTTTCTCTCTCAAAAAAAGCTGTAAAATTATCATTATTACATGTGTACAATTTAGATAATACAAAAAACTTGACAAGAGAAAAAGAAATATTTTATTAAATGAACGCAAGAAATTCCTGATACAAGCCAATTTTAATAAAATTATGGACCAGGAGTGGATATATATGGAGTTTTATAATTATACTTAACCACGAACGTATCATTTTGCATAATAAATTGCATTTAATTCCAGTTAAATCAATCAATTATTGATAATTGAGACTTAGTTATTCTGAAAAACTTCGTTTCTTATTCTTAGTAGGGTTTCTTTCGTCGTCAAAGCTACTGACGAACCTAGTTCTCAAGTATATTACAAATTAATGTCTATTAATGAGTTTAATATCATTTTACAAAAGGAAATTATAGATTATTGTAGATTAACCTTGGTTTGTACATATTTAAGATTATCAGCCATTTTTAATGCAATATAATTTACTTATTCTGGAAAGAATGTCAAATCCCATAGGGTGTTAATGTAATCTAGTATTTTCTTAATTTTTTATAAGCTTATATACAATTTGTAAATGAGAGGCAATTGTTGTGAATCAATCTAAATACTTTAGGTTAGAAGTAAAGGAATAGATGAGAGCAATTTTAGTGAAATGCTCCAGAGATTTGGATATTTTCATAAAATATATTTTTAATTAAAAAAAGTAAAAAAATAAAATGATCAATATTTAATTTATTTTAGTATGAGATAAAATAGACAAAAACAAGTCAAGTAACTGAATTTTATAATTACTTTTTATGTTTGACCAGGGATTCTTCACATTTTACTTTGTAAGTACCCTCTTGAGAGGAACTTTATGGCATGGGCACCCTTTATTTTTTTAAATCATAGTGTATTTAGCTTTTAGACTGTAGAAATACTTATTATATGTCCATATATGAATATACCACATTATGCATAGTCTTGTACGACACTAGCCGCAAAGATTTGTTTGAAAAAAAAAATCAAATTATGCTAATTTGAAATTAGGATTTCTAATTCAAATCCAAGTCCTTACAACCCGAGATTTTAGACATGAAACACATAATAAAAAATAATTATCAATTTGGATCATCAACCCATGGTCAACACTATGTGTTTCTTTGGCATAATGAATAAAGGAACACACAAAAACATAGACACCAGTAAAAAAACAGGTTATTGTAAAGTAATGCTATTGAATTTATATTATATTTTATCAACAATTGTAAAAAAAATGTTACAAATTTTAAACTTACTTTTTTAAACGTATGAAAAAAATAAATCCCATACAAATTTAACAGATTTACAGTCTACTACTATATCCTGGTACATGAATCTTAAAGCAATAATTTCGTCAAAATAACAGGGGGGATACATCTCCACAGAATTTTGCTTCTATTCACTGTTGATCTTTTTGTAGAATCTTCACTGAAAAGATTATAGAATCATCCCCTCACTGGCTTCAAAGTTCAATAGAGCAAAATAATTAATTATTAGAACAGTTAACATTATTTTAAACCAAGATGCATTTTATTTTATTAGATTAAGTCCTTTACAAAAATAAGAATACAATATTTGTACCACAGCTTTAAAAGTGGGACAGTACAAAACATCTAATAATGGTCAATTTTGATCAAAAAATGCCCTTTACATTTTTAAAGGGCCATTACTGTGCATAAAATGGCATATAACGTTTTTTTATGCCTTCCAGAAGAAATGACCATAGTGGATTAAAAAAAATATCCTGAAAGTGGGACACTAATATTAAATACATTTTATCGCCACTACCTCAAATGCCTATTACCCTTTTAGTATTTATTTATGTAAATTAAAGGCTTGGACAAATTTGAGGTCCTCTTCAAATATATACAAACTGTATTTATATGTAGAATCTGAATAGGTCTGAAAATCTAACTACACCTGTTTATATAAATATATTTGTACATTTCCAATAGACAAAAAAAATGTGAAGCATTCATTAGACTCTGGTGTACAGAGTAGAAATACGTTAACAAGCAAAATTAAGTAAATAATTATTTTGAAAGTCTTTTTCATTGGAAATTCTCAAGGAATTCAGAATATAGTCATAAATTTGTAAAATTTGAGTAAGAAACGATAGCTCAGGAACAACCATACCTAGAGGGATACAGTCTCGAATTCTTTTATTTGTCAGTACCATTCACGACAAGCTCTTTTCGAACACTCGCAACTTCGATTCTCAAAAAAGAAAGGAAAAACTGGAAAAACAACTGTCAGCCAGTCTTCTGTATTTTCTTTGTTGCCAACATTTTAATATTGGGCAGAGTTATTATTTAAATATACTATACATGATTAAACTCTACCAATATACAAATCAATCGTTAATATTCAAAAATTCAAAAAAGAGGTGTGCAATCCTAAATTTAATATATTTTTTATATATCAAAATCATAAATAATAATAATACCCTTTTTGAGTTCGTAACACGTAGAGCCTGCTGCTTTAAATTAGAAGAATCATCTGATGAAAGCAGTTGAAGGGAGAATGTATTGTATTTTTTGCTTTTTTATCCAAAAAAGCTCATTGTGATGGCAATTTCATAATTTACCCTCCTATTTTAATAGCTTATATAGCCACATAACAAATTTCAGCTATATTTGAAGGGTATTGAGAGGTTTCATAAAAGAATTAAATATTTTCCGTTCCTTTATTGTATATTCTTATATATTTTGATCACAAAAATTAACTTCAAAAATATGAAGTAAAGGAGCTAAATTACTCTTAGGTATATGTTAGTGTTTTTTTTATAAATCGATGATGGTAGTAGGTTTTGAATTTGTACAGTTAAAAAATAATATTATTAGATACATTATCAAAGCTCAATTCATTATAGTTGCTTTGTGGATTTAGAGCCTCTAAATCTCGTTTGCTTTTATGAGACACAAACTTTACAGAGTATATTTATATAATTACCTAAGAACAACTTTTGATAAGCATAGTATTCAAATTCAAAATTAGAAAGAAAAAAAAATTCAAATTCTCAAATGGTTACATCAGTTACATATCGACAGGTTATGCAGTAAGCATGAGAAATAAATATTTTGAATATTGTGGGCAGAACGTAATTTTTCAAATCTAGGGCAACATCGTAGGACTAGGGGAAAAAATATATAAATGGGTCCAAAAAATTCGTTCAATATATGTATATGTCGACCTCATTCCCAACTATAACTCTTAATCATAACTACTTCGTTAACCCATCACTATTTATTAACTTTATTCTATTATCAGTTTTCCTGAGGTAAGCTTATGAAATTAGTATTGGATTCTGAACTGTGGATCCAGAAAATTAATTAAACAGTTCCGTTGATTTTGCAACGAATTTGTATCTTTTATAACGTTTCTGACAGTCATTTCAGGTTGTCCATCAGTCTCCTTAAAGATAACACCCCTGAATGGTAGCTATACTGGTTTCTGAATATGCAGGAGTCGGTCAGAGAATAATGTGTGGGGTCTTTTTATTTGTGCAATTAACAATTTATTCTTCTAAATCTTCAGGGCACAGTACATAGTGTCCCTCCCCTAAGATCTGTAAGCTACCATGAAAGTTGTTTGGGGGTAGCTAATTTAAATAAAAGTCATTTACCTATGTAAGATTTTGCTCCTTTATTTTTCAGATAATACCTAACTAATTAGGTACTCTTGAGATCCTAATACTTTTGTTTATTTGAGCAATGCCTCTCGAGTTACTCACGTTAATCTGCATTCTAAAACATAGTCCTAATATGGAAAAACTGTCTTCCATTAAAAGAGAAACTTGAAACAATTTTTTAATAAAATGACCATATTAAATCTTAATATATAAATGAAGATCGAAATGAATACATATAATATTCGACATTTAAATGCTTCATTAAAGTATGTATAAATTACAAATCTGTAATATGATCCAATATTTAAATGCAATTTGTGCATATAAAGTATTATATGAAAAATGCAACTCAACCCTTTGGTTGCATGGAGATACTGACATACACCCATCTACCTTTGTACTTCTTGAGACTAATAGAAACAGTTAGTCAAATAGATTATATCAGGCGAGTTTCAAAGAACACTGAAGAACAGGTTTGTGGTCCATATACTTCTATATATTTGAAGGTCACTTATTTGGTGATTATAACCAGCATGTATTCACCATGTCTCATCAAAGTTACGAACAAGTATTTGAAGCTGAGTAAAGACATTTAATGACGGGCAAAAACGTATTAGATGAAGCTGAAATGAGAGATAGAATACAAATCTATATACAATTAGGTTATCGGATTTGTGAAAAATCCAAATTTAATTCATAAATCCTTACATTATTGATGCGATTTGCCCGATCGTTTATTCTATTTTTCCTTAAAATGAGGGTAATGTTTCAAGGTCCATTATTTGCTCAAATAGACACAAGAGCATTAACACTGATATTCGGATGATCAAAAACAGCACATTTGTCGATCTTAGAAATAAGTAAAGCCTATAAATTTGATTTTGATGTACTCTGGTTAATTACTTTCTAAAGGAATTCAAAGATACACTAGGAATGTCCCTCAGCTGAATTATAATAATGTTAGTCGTTTATTTGATGATTTTTATCTTGACTTGTAGAATTGAAGATCCTTTGATGCACAAAAGTTTCATTAAAAAAAATGAGGAACGACAATACTTTGTAAAGTGGAAGAACGGATTTTGAAGGATGGAATTATTCAGCTGTATAATTCAAATTGAAATTATCTTTTAATAACTTTATAAATAAATGAATACTGACAAGTAAAAAAAAATCCAAACACTTTAAACATTATAATAATTCCTTAACATTTGAGCATATGTATATTTTTTCCAAATTGACTCTCCTTCGTAGATACTCAATCAACGTTTTATTTAGTCTTACAATTGTACTTCCTTATCTTAGTTTGATGTTCATTTACATACAGTAAACGACATAAGTATACATATACTAGATAAATATACTTATTATACAGGGGATTAAATATTAAGTATATAACAAATGATATTACCAATATTCTTATAATTTCGAGACAAAAAAAAGTCAAGGTTTTTGTGGGTTTTAAACGACTATATCTTTGAGATGCGTGGGAATTTTTGGCTCAAATTTTGACTCAAGCATCCATGAAATGTACTTTCTGACAAGTTAAAATTACCCTTAGCAGTTGTTTAGGTAAAACTTAAAAAATGTGCGAGCATAGTTAATTTATATAAGAATTATACATATAGAAAAAAAAAATTTGTTAAAACTTTTCTAAGCACTTTTTTTTCTATATATTATATATTTATAAAAGTCCTCATGGGTACAATGGCTTAAAGAAGGGGTTCCCAAATCTGGGATTGGGATCTAAGAAAGGATTTGTTCATATTTTTTTTTCGTACAAATATAATTCCACAAAGACTGTGACACAAATTAAAAATCCTAACAATTATACATATCCGATAGAATTAGCGACTTCGACGACCCTCACAAATATGACTCTCACCCTCTCCTTTTTCAGGATTTTGAGTATGTAAAAGAAGAATTCAACAACACGAATATGAAAAAAAAAAAAAAAAAAAAAAAAAAAACTCATTGTATCTTCATTCATTTATGAACAAATGTATAAATTGATTTTATGTACATATATAAAAATCTATGATGCATTAAAAGTGTCTAACGCATCGTTATCTAACAATAAGTTTGCTCAAGTACAAAATTCCTATAAATTGATTAAATTATCTTGACTTTTAAATACTAGTTCATTTATTTCCAAGATGAAATTATCAAAGGTTGGGTAATTTTTTAGAATGTCTAAGTGCGGTCTTGAGTCATTACAGCTCATGTCTGAGTTAAATCTCAAGTCAATAATGATAGCTATCAAATCAAATCCTACATCACAATCGATATGCCTCATCTCATATGATAATGATCCTTATTTATAAGATCGTGCATTTAAAATACTGTAGTATGTAATATAAATAAATCTAAATAATACGTGAGAGAAACGTGAGATCATGAGGTTAGTTTGAACATCAATTTTTACTCTGATCCCTTAGGTAACAATAAGAATATACAATTAAATAAGGAGCAAATTTTGCTGACTCATTTCTATTTTTAAAATGAATTGTTTTGTAGATTGAATAAATTTTGGCTTAACATTCGAATTGAATACATATTTGTGATCATTTTGAGAACATTTTGTGTCATGAATGTTTATTCAATAGATTGTGAAATGAGACGTTGGAAACAAACTACTTCAGAGCTTGTACACAAATTATCCTACAATATTGGAAATATATATGTATTTCATGACTTAAATTACTTTTCTTGAGTTTAAGGCTCTGATATTGAAGTCCCAGTGGGTTATAAGTTCTTCAACAATTTTGTATGCCAAGTCAGATGTCATGTAATTAACGACTCCAGTTCACAACTCTGGGATTACCATTGGGGTTCGATTTAGAATTGACGTTAAATTCATTTTTAGGGGGTAAAATGATTTTCTTTGCTAGAATACTTAAAAAATAACAATATTTGCATAAATTTAGGTCGCTCATACTATTTCTGGCATAGTTTTGAAGTTTCAAAACTATGAAAAAAGGGTATAATATGCGGATCAAAATTGACCCTTTTTAGACATCTTAAGCGTTTTAAAACAATGGACTAAATACTATTGTCATTTTGTTATGCTAGCTATTAACCTTAATGAATAACAACACAACAAGAACAACAACCATAGTTTTTTTTTTAGATATAAAGTTTCTGTTTCTTCTAATGACATGATATTTTCAGTCTTTTTTTCCCCAATTTTTGTTCATCAATTTAGCGTCTTTTTTTAACTTCAATCAGTAAAGTTTGTGAAATTAAACCTATTTAGGCATCTTAAATTATTAAAGTCAAGGTGCATAACAGTTGTTTGTTTTTGTAGATTAAATCCTATTCAACAATAACATTACAATATTTGAACCATGATTTTAAAATTGGGAAAGTACAAGACGTTTCATGTAATGGGCAATTTTGAGTAAAAAAAAACACATTTTTTCATTTTTTTCCCTGCAGAGAAATGGAACCAAAAGAAAATTTTGGACCAAAAATGGGATCCTCTATAATACAATAGAGCATTCTACAAATTTAGAAGATAAAATTTGCGTCTCACATTAAGTGTGAATTTATAATCCATCATTAACTTTTATTGAATCCAATTTGCTGAAAAATTTGCATAAACCCATGATATTGGGTATCATTTTATCTCGTTTCAATGCCATATATATGTATTATCTATGGATTTTATGTGTTTAAAAATTCATCTAACATATATATAACATACGTAAAGAAAGTTATTTTTAAAAAAAGCAGGTCAATAAAAAATATTTCTTTATTTTTCCTACAATTTGGCATAACATTTGTTACAAAGAAAAATGAGCTCATAGGGGGGGGGGGAGGGGGGTCTTCATTTGAATAGCAATCAAGAATTAATATATATTTTAAAGAAAACTGTATTTTTACAAGGAAAAATTCAAATTTTTCACTTATTCTTCAAATCTAATTGTGATATATTGTTCATATTTGTTCAAGGGTAATTATTTAAGTATCTAATCTCAAGATGATCTAAGTAGCACAATTGGAAAGCTACCAAACAATATTATGTACTTAAATTATTGCAATAAAACTTTATACATGTTCAAAACAATTTGTTCATTATTTCTTCCCTTGAAAAATAATTATTAATCAACCGTTAATTTTGTTTTAAATATCGTAGAAGTGTTTTGCTATCAAAATGTTTATTTGGGTTTAGTTTTCATCATTCAATAAATCTAAATAAACATCCTTTCACAAATCATTAAAGACTATTATGCGTTGATACGAAGGATATCAAGTTGTACGATGTGAAACAAAAACGTGTAAGTCTTTTATTGCATCAACTAATTACTACATTTGACTTTTCAATCCTTTAGAACTTATTAATTTGGAATGCAGGATCGCAGGAAATGAGCAAATAAATACATTTTTTTATGCACGTTATACGCGGTGCACTTCCTTCCTTTCAGTATTCTTTTTTAAAGTAATTTATAATATAGATATATTTATTTTTATGGATAGTCTATAAAACACTTTTTGTAGATATTACATCTGTTACATTTTAATGTAAACAAAATAATTTGAGTTTGTTTTTTGATTTCAAATAAAAAACATACTTCCTTGACTATATTTTTCAATTTTCCGCTTGGGAGAAGTCAGAAAATTCACTGTCAGTTTTTGAATTTTCAATATTTTTCAATAAAATAAATTTTGACTACTAAATAGCTGAGGTTTATATCTGTCATATAAACTGTAAAATCCTTCTTTGATACCTTAATTCATTCTTAAACTTTTTCTTAATGATAGCAAAAAAAAACACAAAGGATCAAGATAAAACCCTAATTTTCCCAAAAACTGTTCATTAAAAAAAATTACCCATCTGGAAACGTAAAACCTAGACATTTGGACATGTAGACGCTGATGGCTGTTGATTGATTTCTCTTTGAAATAATGAACAGAGACGTGACCGGTTCCAACTTAGATATTTTAGTTATGATTGATATCTCATTACATGCAAATGTCTTGAATAGGACTATCAATTAGGAATATAATGTATCCCAAAGTAGTTAACGAATAATCAATGTTATACGCAAATTGAACCAATTGCAGTCAAAGTAACAATCCTTAAAATGATTCGCCTGAACCCTCCTGGATCGTTTTGATATTTTCCTTATCATTAAAAATGATTGGATTGAAAGAAGAATGTGTAGCAGTTATTTGATTGATTTTCTTAGACTTATTAGACTAAGCAATGTGATACAATATTCCACTTCATGTTTCATATCTAACAATCAAATTTCATACAACTGTATGAAATAAGCTCCTCTCTTGGGATTTGATCTCGGAAACCAAGTTATAAATTATTTTTATATAATATGAATTATACTATGAACGTTAAAATATTTTATTGTCTTTGATTTTTAGGAAACAAATTATTTACATTTATACGTACTTATAAATGGCATGTATTTTTTCTATATAAAAAGAGATTATTAGATAATTTGATAATTTTATTTTGATATCTAAATGTCAACTGATTCATCATCAATCTGTAGCTACAGAAGGATGAATTACATTTATATATAATGTGATTATAATAGGTTAAATAAAATGAACTTATCCACCACTGATGACGAATTGCTTACGTATTACCTTCTTCCGTATGTTTGTTAATGACAATGATATTACATAGTACAACATTGTAAATGAGAATGGTGCCGGAAGGACCTTTAGGGATTCTCCTCCATCTATTGAATTCCTATGAGGAAGATATGTAATTCCTTTAGAGTTACTGACAAACTTCAAGGAATGAATAACTACATAATATAAATTATACGCATAATAAACATTCATGGTCTGTTCTAGACGTATACGTATATTTAATTTCCATGCTTACAACAGTATGTACGTATGTAGATACAGTTCAGGCTGTGAAATGGCTCTCTAATTTAATTTGTGTTAGATAGAACACGGTATTCGTGATCAAGCTGAGTGAACATATGGTTTTGTCATGTGTGCTTTCTAAACTACGTATAATTTCATGAGCCAATTATTGGCTGTGAATGTACCTATTGGGTTTAAAGTGTCAGTGGAGCCATGGCTCAACCTTTTACAAAATGTGCTCTTCCTAAGCAACTCTCATTTTTCTAAAATGAATCTTTTTTTTCTTTCTTTTTTTATAAGGAAATAATTTTGAATTTGTTTTCATTAATTCAAGCTAAAGGTTCCTCATGCTTATTATATATTCTTCTAATTGTACAAATGTCTCAATTTGTGCTCCTTGAAATATTCATTTGAGTGGGTCCCTGGTCACCTCCGAGGCTGCCTCTGATTGCAGTTGGTAATATTGCATACTCTTAAGTACCATACATCCCTTTCCACCACGAGCTTTTAGGAATAAACAAAAACCCTATACATACATATATTCTCCCTTAAGCTGTTTTTCATCAGTTGACTCTTTTCATTTAAAGCAGCCGACTCTAATAATTAATTATTAGAAACTCTAAAAGAGTAAAATTATATATGATTTTGATTCATTTATTAAGTCAAGGATTGCACGCCCATTTTTTTGAACTTTTTAAAAAAAAGTATACAAGAACTAAATATTGATTTGTATATTGGTTGAATTGATCAATGTATGGTATATTTAAATAATAACTTTGCCCAATATTAAAAAGTTGGCAAGAAGGAAAATACAGAAGACTAGCTACCAGTTGTTTTTCTTCAAATTTTTCCTTTCCCTTATGAGAGTCGAGGTTCCGAGTGTACCAAAAAAGCTCGTCGTGAATTTATAGAATACTGAAGTCAACAATTGTAATAAATAAATAGCTAAATATATAATTATTATTAAGAAAAAAAGATAACTTGTTTTAATTATTTTGCAACAAACAAAAGCAAATCTAGATTACATTGTGCATATCAAATAAAGATAGCTTAGTCAACATAGAAATAATAATATATCCAATTCCCTATTAATATTTATTTATATTGTATCAGTATTGTATTTCAAATAATTGTGGAACTCATAGTAAACATTCTTCATTTAAGTTTTGATTGGGTTTGTTAATATACTGTTATTATTATTTATTTCGGGGAATTTATTCCTTTACCTGAAAAACCTGTTTTGATTCTTTTAACCATTGACATACATCTTTAAACAGTTAATAAATGATTAATGACATATTAGAAAATATCATAAAATTTGAAATGACACATTTTTAAATTGTTTGAGAATAGGTTGTTGGCCTTCCTTCTAGTAGTCGTATACATACAAATATCTAAGGTTTATTTAGGCAAATAATACTGTCATAAGTTTTTCACACAGTACTTCCCAACTATTCTTCAACATAAGTCTTTAGTTGATAAACTATGTATGTATGTTGTATATCTACACATTTCAACCTATTTATAAAGAGGCTCTTGTTTTAAGTAATAAGTATAATATCTTATCTATGTATGTCATACGTAAAACAAAAAATAGATAAATAAAGAAATTGCTTTTATCCAACTTTAAAAAATATTCTTCTTCAAATGTCACGTTAGAAATATTCTTAAATGGTTAGTGCCTGGAGCAGGGTTTCCGCTAGAAAAAATTGACATTGGACAACGTGACCGGTTGCTTTTCAATTTACCGGACAAATGTTTGAAATTCCGGTCAGATATTATCTGAATGTAATAAGCTTAAAATGATATAGAAACTATATAACAATGATACCAAGGCATGTAAATGGAATGTTTTATATTGATCAAAGCCTACTTTCTGTGCCTTTTTGCTGCAGTGAAATCTGCAGCAGCTGATTTAAAATCAAAGGTGGCGAGTGTTTCTCTGCAACTTGCAATGCGCATCAGTCTTGTTACTTTGTTCTCTCCCAGGCAATTGCGTCGCATTGTTTTGATTCAGTTCTGAGAGAGAAACATCTCTCTGCTGGTAAACTGAAGACGGGGATCACATAAGCCATCTTAGCCAATTTAACCCACTCGGAGTAGATTTTTCTGTGCTTTTTTAGGGTGATTAATATATCGCCCTAATGGGTTAATAGGCTGAAATGACACATGGAAATTGCTTTTATTTTAATGCAATTCAAATTGTGCACCGGATGGGTTACAAAATACCAGACATCAGCAGATTTTACCGGCCAAAGTCTGGTAAATTTCGGCTAACAAAAGCACTGGCATGGAGTGGAGATATGATTTTTAAAACTTGGGAAGGAGACACTCAAGGGCAACACTGCATAAATGTTGTAAATCTTGGGGGGAGGGGGGGGGGAGAGAACATACTCCTGTCCCCTATGCCATCTGCCCCTATGGATTGAATTACCAACTTTTCCCTGAAAATTTGAATATTATAAACTGGCATCAGAGGAAGGGAGTGAAGGGGCCATCACCCCCCTTATTCGAGATCCAGATGCTTGTAGAAAAGATGTTAAATTATCCCCTTCCGTCTTTTATGATGCTTATTCATCCCCTTGATCATGGCGCGGGTCCTCCTTCGTGGGAAATATCGATGGGTTTAAATTCATTCATATAGAAAGTACTTTGAATGTAATTATGTATTTATTGGTAATTACTTTTGTAGTATTTATATGAAGAAAATAACATTACGAAAGAAAACACATTCCTAATTTATCTCAAATCATCTTCATGATGAAGTAACATAATAGATTAATATATACATACTTATATTAAAATTATAATTTATTACGAAACTACATAATATCGTGAATTTGATTTAATAAAAGATTATATTTAATAAATATATAATACATTTCTTTAAGAAAAAAATATATTTGTAAAATCATTATTAGGTATGAGTCTTAACTGTTCTATGGGTCATTCACTACCTATTTAAAAGGGTTGATATTGAATCAAAGTGTCACTGTACTTAACAGTCACCTGCTTTAAGCGTGTCGTCACTGCACTAGGCGGTCATATCTTGTTCCCACACAGAAAATTTATAACATAAATGCACTGTATCAAGTGTGCCCCTACTATCCCCGGCCAACGGTTACACAAAATAATGCATACCAATACAAATGAACCTGCTTCAACGGAACCTTTTTTTTTAGGGTTTAATGATTGTTAAATGCAAAATTTCAGAAGCTGTGCGCTTGAAATAGAAGAATTAATTATTTCAGGTAATAAGTTCTAATCCCGATTACTCGGAGATGGTCTCAAGAGTACTTACTATTCATATTTTTATAAAAGTCCGATTGTGTATAATTCAGATTCTGTAGATACATGTATCCATATGCAATGAATAAAATATCCACTGAAATTTTGATTAGATTAGGAGTAGAAAATTGAAAAAATTATTAAGCAAACCGTCATCAGCAAATGTGATAATTTTGTCAGCTATAACTGGACAAAATCTATTCGTTAATGAACGGTTTTTTTAAAGACGAGAACGAGACGAAATTGAAACAAAATCTTTCTTTTTCTGACGAAATATGAACGAAATTAAAAGAGATGAAATGAGAATGAGACAAAATATGACGAAACAAGACGAATTGCAAAAAATTACTCACGAGATTAACATTGGTAATTATAGATACATTTATACGTGTTTTGAACGTTGATATGTTGAGCTCGAAGTTAATTTTGTTTGTAAATATATTCCATATATAAAATAAAGAATAGCACTCAAGGAGAATGACGCAAGTTCTTCCATGAAAAAAGAGAAATCTTAAGATGTTGCAAATTTGCTGTTTTCTATGGGTATTAATAACAAGGGTCAATAAATTTGAAATGTCAAAAATCCTAAGGGGTATAAGTATAATAAAAGTTTTGCACTTTAATTTCAAATCTGTAATTTTTTTTTTCGAGAGGCCGACAGTTTTCGAGAAATCGGACCCTACTTTTTGACTGTTGACCAGTATAATTCTTACACAAGTCCCCCTTCCAAAGAAAGTTGATACGAGGTGAGAATATGTACAATGTACTATGGGCAAAACATATATGAAATCAAAAAATCTTTTTTGAATCATCAAAATTCATTTTCACTCTCGATGCAATACTCACGTGCTACCGTTACAGTTACAAAATTTTAATTAACTCAATAATTATGTACAGAACAATTAGATATGCTATTATAATTAAAAATCAGAGGCTCGGTTTTCTTGTGTAATAGGTTATGTATCTCAAGAAATAAACCACAAATTCTCAAAATTTAAAAAGAATAGAGTCTGGAATATTAGCTGTAACTTTTTTTGATTTCAACAATACTTCTCTAAATTGCATTATAGTCACCATCTTGTAGACATTTTTAAAAAAAGGAAAAAAATCGATTTTAGCTCTTCACAAAAGGACGTGTATCTCAAACACACATGAAAATTTTGAATTTGTCACAGATGTCAGTAACAGTAGTGCAAACTTAAAAAACAAAAACTTGTATACCTATTGGAATCGCCAAAAAATAAACTAAATTCAAATTTCCCGGTATTTTTTGCTCATAGTAGTAAATATCTAATAATTCAATTAAGCACCAGACTCGTGGTAATCATATATCCGGAACAAACTAATTACCCATCCATGATAATGATTAGCAAATCATCCTTTATAACCGTTAAATCTGAAATAATACGCTTGATTTTTATAATTAAATAGCCTAGTGAGCATGACGAGGATTCTCAGAATATGATGATCTGATACACCTTGTACTCAACTCCTTGATATCATTTGAACAAATACAAATCAAATAATAGGATTGGCATTCTTAATACCTGTATATATATATATTTATTTTTTTTGAGTTTCGCTTTAAGCCATACTTACGAGATGGACTTTGAGGGAAAAAAAAACAGCTTTGATATAAGCTTATTTTTGTAATCAAATTTGTGTTTACAAGTTACATCGATTCGTTACATAATTAATAGAGGTAAATAATTATTGAAGAGGATCTTGAGACAAAAGACAAGTCTTATTATTTTTCCTTACGAATAGAAATTATATACTCATACAACAAAAAAGAAGATTATTTGTGGTTCAAAGTTGCAGAAAAATACATTCAAAGCATGAGGAGTCAAGTAGGTAGGCTCATACATGGATTGTTAGGCTTTTTTTACCTACCTACATATTTATAAAAACGTGTTCTAAAGGGGAGAGGGGAAACCCACTTATTTTTCATTTTTTAAGTAATTACCACAAATATATATGTATAAAAAAGGTTCTTATAATATCTGAAATAACTTAAGTAATAAGTTGGTGCATCAAGTTGAATATAATATGCACAACATGTATATTTGGATATAGAGACCCATCCTACCTCCTCCTCTCAAAAGCCAAATTTAATCCTTTTATAGTGAAATCAATGCTTAAACAGATACTTTACATAAGCTCTTTATTTACCGATTAGGTTTGTGTATATTCTAGATAAATATACATATGAAAATTCATTTTAATTTTAGAATTATACGTAATTCATACCTATTTATTATTTATTCTATTTTGTATTGTCCACAATCACCTTATGACGACAAAGAAAATTACATTATTCATTAAAAAAAAGAGCAACAATATAAGGGGGGGGGGATGTACAATAGAACATAAGACTATTTATTATACAAAGAGAATAATAAGTCATAATGTTAAAGTCATCTTAATTATTCCCAATGAATCGTTTTATAATGAACAGGAGAAGCTTTTTTTTCTTTACTCGCAACCTCGATTCTCAAAAGGGAAAGGAAAAATTTGAAAAAACAACTGGTAGCATCCCTTCTGTATTTTCCTTCTTGCCAACTTTTTAATATTGGGCAAAGTTGTGATTTAAATATACCATACATTGATCAATTCAACCAATATACAAATCAATATTTAGTTCTTGTATACTTTTTTTAAAAGTTCAAAAAAATGGGCGTGCAATCCTTGACTTAATAAATGAATCAAAATCATATATAATTTTACTCTTTTAGAGTTTCTAATAATTATTAGAGTCGGCTGCTTTAAATGAAAAGAGTCAACTGATGAAAACAGTTGGTGGGGAAGAGCCATAGTGTTTTTATTTATTTCAAAAAGCTCATTGTGGGATCGAATATCTAAAATTACATAGACGTAAGTATTATTATGAAAATGTACAAAAAATTTATACATATGTTTGTAAATGTGAATATTTTTAAAATGAAGATAATTTGGGGGATGCAATTGTTTCATTTATGTTTTTAGAAAAGAGTCCTATTAGTGCAAGTGATCGAATATCTAAAGATGCAGATATGAGGTCCTGCAGCAAATGTGGAAGGAAATATCAACATTTGACACTAAAGGATATCACAATTTCATACTTTTGCAGATTCAAAAGCATTTTAAAATGCGAATGATTTCGAGCTGTCAGTAGTGCGAGTATTCGAAGCATTCTTAAAAATAGTAGCTTTGTAAATACTTATATGTATACATTTTATAAAACATTTATTATATAACATGTACAATCTATGTTGAATGTTAACTCGTTATTTTCTTTCAGTCAACGCACATATATAGTTAGATATAATGAATTATGTAGTATATACCTCAAAGAATTAATGGCTCAAGAAATAAACATCCCCTTATCCTTTCACTTGAGTATATATGTACATATTTATGTCCCTCCAGCCTAAAGATCTTCCATTATATAGTTACAAATGAAAAAGAAAAAAAGCTCATTGTCGTCATTTCCGAAATATGTACACACACTAAGGATTTATTTCAATGTCACTGTGAACAAAGTATATGTCGGTCGGTGTACGTATTAGTGGGTAACCAGTTTGAAGTCTATATATGTGTATATAGTATAATATGTACTTACTCGGATGATGACCATTTCTAGGTATGTACCTCCAGTCGATAGAAGGTCATTCAAAGTTTTTAATTGACTTTCCCAAACTACATATGTATATATGTAGCCTATATTATCTTGACCCTACCTACTACATTGTCATGTGCGTTGATGCAGCGGACATGTTGGAGTACAACATAAGAACCACTATAATTAAATCAATACAACCCATTAATCAATTATACATAAGAAGACCAAAGTTACTTTTATTGACTGGTCCTGAAGAAATTCTTCAATAGTATGTAGACAGTACCAAGCCCTTTATGTATGTATATAATTGAAATATCAATGTACATATGTAATAATTAAATATCCTTTCAACTTTTTTATTAATGGGAATACCTTACATATTCGTATAAGTGTAATTTTAAGGCATACATGAGTGGTTTTGAAAGATATTTGTCATTTTAATCATTTCATGATATGGTCCAATGTTTTTAACCACAGTGTGCCACAGTACAGCATAATATTTGATACAAACACTCTTGTAGGACCGAAATCAATTCTTAAGTGGACAGTTTTTACAAAAATGACGTCACATACAATACATATAATAATCACGTAATTGTTCATTTGTTCAACAATTAAGAAAAATGATAAAAGAATAATAATAATGTAGCAAAATGGAATCGAAATTTGGACTTTAGTAACAATAATATTTATAAAAATTCCCGAAAAAATCTATGATTCCGTCTCTAAAAACAATAAAGGCTGTAAATGGAAACAGGTTATGGACAAATCCTTCAAAGTATGCTTCAAAAATATACCTAACATACATTCGTTAACTTTGATTTACTTTACATGGTATATTCTTGTTTTGTTTCTATGTATGTATATTATTAGATAACGGGTGTCATAGATATGAGTTGTGAGTTTGATTATTTTAGCACTATGAAACAAATAATGCATTTATGAATGGTTACAACTATGCAAATATAAATGCATATGTTTACGACTATGCCTCCTTCATCAAATCTTATACTGTGCATGTATACACGCTTCATTAACAGAGATAAATGAAAAAGGCTTAGAATTAATGAGGCAATTATGTTGGTAGGGTCTACATATAAACATGGATGCTCTTCTGAGCGTAGAAACTCATTCAGGAATTTGCATCTATGTATAAAATGCATAAATATAGGGTGTAGAAACAAGGAATCCATCATTTTTGCATGAAATTGAAGGCTTTATTGTATCCAGCCGTGTTCATGTGGACTCAAACGGTTTTTGCAATGTTTTCGGTTTTTTGCAATGTTCGGCTCCTGGGCAATCAAACCAGTGCTTACGTGACGACTAAGCACTCGACGATTACCATTATTTTATCGACATTTTTGACAATTGGCCTTCCGAGTGTGGTGCATCTTTGGCATCAAAATTACTGAAACGGAATTGACTAAACCAAAATTGTCCGTAATTGCACCTGGCTTGCGTTTTCACTTTTAACGAAAAGAACCCGAAAAACCCTGTAAAATATGGCATATTTTCTCTTTGCTGGTGTCCATCTTTGACGTACGCTCAAACAATACAGAGTCAAATAATCACAAAACTGTCTAAAAGTGTTTTTAGTACAACATTTTATCTTTCTAACGCCATCTAGTGTTAATCAATCGGACAAGATATACACATGACTAAAGCCATCTATTGGAAAAATAATGAACTTCTTTTTACCACACCTATTAATAGTGCTTGAACGATATATCGGTAAGCTGATTGTAGGTAGTTTTATATTAATCAATAAATGACCAAGATTGCCGCTATTAACCAATATTTAATTTTGTTTAAAAATTAAACTTTTTCAGGTTTTTTGCTCAAATGTAAAGTTTTTAATTATTTACCCAACTATTCAATATCAAAATTTGGACACTGCAGCGGCCGTTTCTGAACGTTTTATGACTCTTAATGAACATTAGGTACCTCCACAATCAATGTACATAATTTAAGGGATGTAAAATAATTCTTCTACTTAAAAAAAGTACGCAGTGACTGAGCCTTTGTGAAGTTATTTTTATGGAATCTTAAAGGCTAATTTAGAAGAAAAAAAATCGGACAATTAATCTGTTGTTTTAATTTCCAAAATATCTACATCCGTCCCGAAAGGTATATATCAGTTGAGCCCTTGTATTTATGTAGTTGCTGAGAGAATGACTCTCATTTTAAATATGTGTGAGGTATTAGATTTGAATGATATCTTTCATAAATGCAAAATTTTATGCATTTATGTGTATCGAGCATAACGGTTTTAATTATGGCGAAGATATTGTGACTACACGGTTGTTCAATCGCTTGAATAGATAATAAACTATTTTTTTTTTAATTGGTGAATAAGTGGACTCTGTTGAAGGTAAGTAAGTTAGGCCCATTGGCAACAGGGCATATATATATGCATATACAAAATTAACAATCCGTTAGATGGATTAAAAGTGTGTTAATTAAAAGGAATTCTTTCGTTAGGGATTCATAAAAATACTTACATATATTTTATTGCGATTGTGATGTAAACTCTTTTCCTTTAATTAGTTTCAACTAATTCTTCGTACAAAATTATCTGATTAGGGTTTGTGTACAAATTAGGAGCTTGTATCTTTAATAATTAATTAATAAATAGTAAGGGAAACTAAACATTTCGTTTGCGTAGTCTTTGATAATAGTTATGTATTTGCTACTGTCCTTGTAGACATTTAGAATGATGTGTTAATCCCGTTTGATGTCTATGTGTAATGAATAATATATCTTTTTTTCCCCTAAATATTGACATATGATACAAGTCTAACTGATAAAATTATATGTAGATCAATATCTCAAGTAATGTTAGAGATAAATAGTACAGAGATAAAACATCAAAAACTCTTCTTGTTAAAAAAGATATATTTTTTTCGTAAAAAAAGAGAAAGATTTTTAAATTTATAGAACATTTTCTAACAAAATATTTGACTTTTGAATACTAGCTCCTCCCTGGGACTTCATTCGTCAAATGACTAAAAACAAAAACTTTTTATGTATTTATATAATACACCTAAATGGAATACATTTTTTTCCTCTTAGCTATGGGAGTGTCTGAAATTCAGTTTTTATACTAAACACTTTATGTTTTTCTATTTGCATTTGATCAAAAACTTGTTTTGAACAAAAATCTTTGCCATATATGTATGTAAACGCAATGGTTTTTTGGTTTCAATAACATTTCTCACAATTGTATTTGCGTCATCATCTTCCACACATTTTAAAAAAACGAAAAATTCGATTTTAGCTATTCCCAAAAGAATGCGTATATCAAACACTAACGAATATTTTGACGTGTAATTTGGCACACTACTTCAATGACAGATGTGCCAAAATAAAAAAAAAACAATTTTTCCTATCGAAATCCCCTCAAAATTTAAATTCAAATTTTCCGGTATTTTTTGTTCATTTGAAGTATCTGGGACCATAGACTGGTAAACTCTATTCTTTGATAAAATCCTGTTGTGATGTAAATCCCAGCCCAAAAAGTTACACAGATATGATCGATGTAGTAATTACTTGTGAAGACCTTAAGACCTCAAAGTCGAAACAAGGGCTTCCTGCTACCTACTATAACAACAACACTAGATTTATAGACGCTCTTGAGCTTTGGGGTCAGAAAAATTCAGTGCAATGTATCAAGGAGATCAATCATATTCCTAAAATCAGATCAATTCATTCTGTGTTCTTGGAGTCTATATGCAGCAGACAAACACACATCAACTTATACAAATTGTATATATATATATATATACTAAAATGGATATTGACATTATAAGTAGAGGCTTATTGTGAAAAGAGTAGCTACAATTCAATATTTAAAAAAAACCAAAACGTTAATTTTCACTTTTGTTGCATTTATAAAGATTGTTTGAAAAGCATTGTCGTTCATAAGGGCTTTTATATAGGTAACTCAAAACAACTCAAAATTTGTACTAACTTTCTGCTATGAATGCTTTGTTAATATATTTTCACACCCTACTCCACACTAAAACCACATTCCATAACTTAGAGTGAATATAAACCATAAAGTATAAACTATTCAACTTTTGCCTTTATTACAATATATAAATGATATTTTTTAAACTCTCATTCTACTTATATTTATTATACTTACCAAACTCTTGTGGGTTACGGACAAAGGAGTTGAATAATATAATATGATCACATGATTTCCCTTTTTGAATTTTGAATATTATCTCATTAAGGAACTGAGGTATGATTAATTACAATGATGTAAAATGTACATTGAACACTATTTGAGCTTGAGCCTGCAGCATCCGTTTTTCGAAATAAAATATTATGCACAAAAGTCTAATTGACAATGGGTTTTTTGGGGGGCATTCAATATGACAAATGTGCCCTCCATTATAATATATATCCTTTTATGTTCCCATAAGAAGGGAAATAATTTCCTATTTTCTTGATTTTTTTACTGCATCTAAGTACCATGCAAATATTTATATAGTTGAAGGCAAATGTTGAATATCACGACGAATCATCCCATTTGCTGTTGTTGTTGTTATGATAAATATAGTGTAATATTATGTTGGGATTATTGTATTTTTGTAGCCTTATTTTCAACACTAATTCCGATGATTAATTATGTATATATAAAAATATATATGTACATATACATATATTTGTAAAATATTTGGGTCATATTGTTGAGGTGAATTAGCGTTCCTGTAAATACTATTTAGAGGCTCAGCATGGAATTTTGACGATATTAAATATCATTGTCAATAATTAATTAATTAATGAGTATAATTGTTGCAAGCTCTATATAGACTCAACGCTATAGAAAAGACTGAATTCAAATTGATGTTCAAGGTAAACGTACCAAGTGATACTTTTTCTTTTCTTCCTTAAGCTCAATGCTATATCAACATTTTGCCCATATTTAGTTATTAGAACTGGAACGTTTCCTAAAATCCAAGGTAAGAGATTCAGAACAAGTTTTTTGGAATCAACAAGAATACTAGTTATTCTCTCTTTTTTTGAATTTTTGAATATTATTGATTAATTATTATATACATATAATAATAATTATTGAATTTTAATTAGGTAAAATTTATCAATGTATAGTTTATTTAAATAATAACTCTGCTCAAAATTAAAAAGTTGGCAACAAGATAAATATATGTTTTTTCAAATTTTTTCTCTTTTGAGAGTCGAGGTACAAAAAGGCTTGACGTGACTATGAACTACAGTTGTTCACTGACGGTTCACTATTCGGTTCGGTACATGTCAGTATATATGTATTATTATAAAGGAAAAGATGTCAGAAATTTGATTTACAAATAACTCAAGATCTAAATAAATATTTGCTCTATCTTCTTGGACAAGGCTTACTATATAATAGACGTAGTAAGTTGATTTAAAGCGGAGAGTACCAAATGGTTGAAATTAACCGATTTAACTCATTTTTTTTCTATAACCGGTTAACTTAACCATTTCATTTATTTCAGGATACATTAAATCCGTCAATAGATTATTAATATTTCTTTTTCTTAATAAACATATTTCTACATTGACGTTTTTTTTTCATGTAAAATTGTATTTATTCGTAAAATATTTCGTCAAAATAAAAATCTGTTAAAGGAGCACTGTAATTGCGAAATATAAACATATTTCTCCTCATTATGGAACACTTTTGTGGTTATTATCATTATTTTCTTCCTTACAATGTGACAAGGAGTGAAGAGCCAGCAATTTCCCTTTTGACTCTAAAACCCTTGCTCAAGCATTCATCTTTACTTTTTCACTTTGTACACCCCAAAAACCTATTATTAGGTATGGAGATGTAATCATCTTATGACTGGACTCTGACGTCATCATCATATGATTTATTAAGCTTAACCACTTTAGCCAGTTAATCAATTTGAAGACCATGCGGCTAGCATTCTAATTATGAACGTTTGCTAAGAGACTAAATTATTATTATATACATTTGGGAGTGAGAATTATATAATCATCTCTAACAAAAAGAAAAAGAAAAAAAGAAAAAAAAAATGAATCAGGGTATTTCCCCGTAACTTAACTAAAGGTTCACATACCGATGTATCTTTCAGAATGAGTAAAAACTTGATAGTTGTTATTTATATTTCTTAAATTGTTAAATTTTTGTATACATACTTTGGTATTCATGGATACATAAGTATGTGGGCTGTAAGTACGTATTATTAAAATTACCTGCCTTAAGTCCCTATAACTTTTATATTTATAAATGTAAAGAAAAAAAAAAAGATTTGCTTCAACATTGGATGCAATGCTATTCATGATTATATTTATTATATTAGTAGAAAAGTAAAAAAAAAAATTGCAAAAAGTTGATGTACTGTTTTAGACGGAGGATAATGGTGCTGGCTACAAGGGTCAAAATATGGATATTGAAGAGTTAAAGTACTTTTAAATTTGTCATAGTTTTAGAATGAATAAGGTGGAAAAGTCATGTTTTTTGTTAAAAGTTATGGAACTTAAAATCTATTAGAGTCCAATAGGATTTTTTAAGAGAGGAAGAAGCCCAACTTGAGGGGACTGATATATGTATATTGTATTGCCCTATATGTATTATTGAAGATACTAAATTCTTTGCTTATATGTTTGTTTTTTTAAACATATAATCATTCTGATTTTGAAATTTATTGTTAAATATCTTGTGCCGTACTGGGGTAGCCGATCTCTTCCTTCTAATGTCTTCATATAAAACATACATATATATTGTTACCTTTAAATATTTGATGTCGACCTTTAATGTATAAATATACTTTTCATTGATTCTAATCATACCCTTATTTTGTTTGTACTCCTTGTCCTGTACAGCTCCAATCGGCGACAAGAGTGCTTATAATTAGTTTTGTATACCTAGATAATAAATATTAATTAAAATAAATACCAGTGCCTTGGAGTAGGAGAAGAGTCTGGTCAATCAACATCTCAAAGGGCAACTAATTTGAATGTAAACAAATGTAAAAGACTCTGTTAAGAATTGGTAGTGAATTTGTATTGAAAAATATCATTCTATTGTTAATTTTTTTTGCCTATAGGGTTGTTACTCTATATACTAACTTATGTATGCTATTAACATCAAAGTTCATTACTTTATCGCTAGAGGGCACTTATGTATGGGTCCTGCTACCATAAAGCACTGATAAATACATTAGTCATTACAAAATACATATTATATTTATTATGTTATAAATGACGAATAGAACACGTGAACACAGTAGGAATTGTTGCCCTTGAAGACAATTTTTCTGATCCCAAAATTTCAAGATGAGATCAACGATAGGGTGAAAGTCACGTAAAATTAATAATAATAAAAAAATACTTTCTACGTAGTTGAGAAGAGAAAATATTGTTTCGTAATACATCTATCATGATGATGAGTAACAGGAAAGTACTCAAAGAAGCAGTTGACGTGATGTTCCTTTATCAATTAATAATTAATTATTATTAAAATAATACTTTGAGTAGAGAATATTTGAAAAAAAAAAAATAATATACACCTGATATAAATTTCAAATCAAAACTTGTTTATGCGTAGGTAGACAAATTGAGGTGGAGGATAATATTGTTGTTTGTCAACTGCAAAACAAAATATTGAAAAAAACCCATTAACACATTCAATAAATCAGATTGATGTAAGTTTCAATTATAAAAGAAAACTATTTTATTCAATAAAATGGTTTTGGTATCCTCTCCAGGTATCATTGGATAATGGACTTACCGTGGAACTCTATGGTGATGTACCACTCACACACGGGAGTGAAATTACCGGGACCGTTCCCAATGACTCCATAAGAATCCATGTGAAGGGTTTGAGCACCAGTTTCAAGCGCTGGAATTTCTAGTGGAGCAAAAACCTGATTATAACTACTCAAAATTACACGTGAAGAAATATAAAATATTGGTAATTTATATTTAGAAGAAAAACAAACTCAAAGGGGATCACCCAAACATTTGTACATGGAAAAATCTATTTGTAATAAGTCATAACTATTACAAAGTATACATGCTTGAGTCTATAAGAATGCCTTTTGTAACGCATCATCAAATATACATACAATACAACCACAAGGGCGGAAATTCAAGCAAAAGTATTATTGGACACTATTTGTGTATCTATGTATGTACATATGTATAAATCTATTTAAAAAATTATGAGTGGTTTGTAAGAGTAGTCATTAGTCGAGTAGGGATCTTTACATTAAAAAAATTGTTAACCATAAGTATGTGGATAGAGCCTCAAGCAACAAGGATGAGAGGATATTTTGTTGTCTTTTAAGTATTCAAAAAAACAAAAACAAAAAACAAAACTCACAATATATAATACACTTATTATAAAGTCAATTTGAATTACTTTCATTTTTTGTCAAAAGGTTAATACCATTTTCTTTTAATGATATGAAAAAAACATGTCATATTTTCAAATATCTTAAAGCTTAAATATATATATATATATATTACATAACAATGGAAAATACCCATGAATATAATATACAGTATACTTTTTGATATACAAGCAGATGTAACAATAACTACCATTGTTTATTATTTTCTTTACATATCAACCTACATGGGAAAACCACTCATCAAACAACTAATAAAGGTCATTGTCTTATAGCCAAGTAACAAAAAAATAAAAATAAAAGAAGACTAATCCATCACTTTAACCATGATTGTGTAGAAAATTTGTAACTTTAATTCATGATACAATTTGCACATTGATACACCAATGAGGAAAATCAGAACATAGAAATACTTTGATCCACATTAAGAATATGTTTTCAATTGACTGCTTTTTCTCTCTTTTTTTTAATAGAAAGAAAGTATTACTCATCAGCCATAGCAACTAAATTTGGTTACCATGTCACTCATAGGGGAATCATGCAGTGGTTCGAAAGTGTAGAGCATTCAATTACTACTTCTACTACTACTACTATTGAGTCTCTATACTACATTTTTGTATTACTAAAGCGAGGTCATAACTGAAGGGAAAAATGGGTTAAAACTTTAGGTAGTTTTAATAATTTAGTAATACTATTAGCCTAGTTGTTATACTTTTATATTTGAATGTATGTATCCTATTCTTTACGGAATCCATGTGTCTCCATGTTTAATGTCCTGTGACCCATTTTTATTGTTCTTCAAGCCAAGAAAAAGTAAAGTATTATTTAGAGATCGACCCACATTGCATACTGTATTTATTATCTCACCTTTTTTATTGAAAACAAAATGGATGTATTTTGAGCATCCCTTGAATTGGAACGTATTTTGAAGGGTAATAGAGAGGGGCGCAGGAACCATAGGACCATTGATAGGGATGTGTATTATGTTGAAGTGAATTGCAATTTAGATTTTCTGTATTTTATCCCCTGATTTTCATCAGTTGACTCTTCTATTTAAAGAGGCTGACTCTACGTGTTATGAACTCAAAAAGGGTATTATTATTATTTTTGATTTTGATACATAAAAGATATATTATATTGGGTAGAATTTATCAATATATATGTATGTAGTAAGTCTATATAATAACTCTGCTCAATAGTAAAAAGTTGGCTACAAAGAAAATACAGAAGACTAGCTGCCAGTTGTTTTTTCAATTTTTTCTTTTTCTTTTTGAGAATCGAAGTTGCGAGTGAACAAACAAGCTCGTCGTGTAGACACACAACGAGCTTGTTTATTTGGAAAAACAACTGGGTGCTACTCTTCTGTATTTTCCTTGTTTCCAACTTTTTAATATTAGGCAGAGTTATTATTTAGATATTCTATGCATTGATAAATTTTACCCATATAAAAATCAATGCAGTATAATATTTAAGAATTCAAAAAAGGGCGTGCAATCCTTGATTTAATATATTATATCAAGATCATAAATAATAGTAATACCCTTTTTGAATTCATAACACGTAGGGTCAGCTGCTTTAAATCAGAAGAGTCAACTGATCAAAATCAGCTGAAGGGAGAATACATAATTTTTTTTGTTAATCCCAAAAAGCTCGTCGTGAGAGAAGACTGAGTTCAAATTGGTATTTAAGGTAGACGTACCAACTGATACTTTTTCTTTTCTTCTTTAAACTCAACGCAATCTCAACATTTTGCCCATTTCTTGCCATTTCTGTATAGTCATTGAAAAAATGAGGTTTTGCGATCTAGTTATATAATAATTTACATCACAATAAACTTGAGACGTCAAAATAATAGAATATGCCCCCCCCCCCCCCACACACACACAGACACACACTTACCAATCCATTAGTTGCTGGATGATAATTTTAAAGCAAAAACTCTCAAACTGGGATCTTTGGCGCTTTTTGCATTTGTGGTCCCTTATGGGACAAAGGAAAAACGAATTCAATCTTAACTCCAGCAAAATTGAAAGGTATTTATGTTCTCATTGCTGTGAATATATCAAACTCTCTTCACGGATCCCATGACATTACAGTACCAATACGTTCCAATCCAATTCTAAATATAAATTCATTTTTATTAAATAAAGAAACTCGGATAACTCAAAATGTTATGAAGTAAATAGTTTTATCTCTCTTGAGGCACAAAATCTAAAATATTTTGCTATGGTTGCAACTGTAAAACATTTATATTTTATGGGGAATATACATAGATAAGTATCGAAATTCTGGGAAACCATCTCTTAAAAGCTATTATGAATGTACTATATTTGAACTATTTATATAAAAGACGTAAAAGCACTTACAATTACAGCATTTTTTTTACAAACGAAATGATGTGATGGTCTATTTTTTTATGTAATAAAAAACCCTACCCAGAAATTTTTCAAATATTTTTATGTTTATGTAGTCTAGGCCTAATTAAATTATACTTTTGATAACTTTTGCCCTTTATATAATATATAAATTTGTGTAACATTATTATGTAGGCAAGTCTAAAAGTGAGTGATAATATTCAATTATGAAGTAAAACTCTTAAGGAATCAGTGAAGTTAGGCACAAATTGTTTTTTTTTTTTTTTTTTTTTTTTTTTTTTTTTTTTTTTTTTTTTTTTTTTAAAGATAAATAAAAAACATCCGGTAATAAATTTAATGGAGCCTGTAGTGTTTTTGCTCTGGCTGTTCTTTGGTTAGTTAGTATAATTTATATAAGTAAATGGCTCAAAGAACCATTAAAAATATTAACCACATTTAAATATCTTCTAATGATTTCACTGCTATTCAACTCTGGTCTAGAGTGTTTTTAAGAAACAATTTGACATATAATATTAGTGGTTGGAACGGTATGCAAAATCCACAAAAGAGTACGAACCGTTCTTTGGCACTCAGGATTCGTAGTTCGGCTCGTTACTCGTATAGAGGAAGGATTTGATGATATTTTGATGACTTTTTTATAATGAAATAACCATTTTTTATATTTTAAGTATAAAACTTTACTAAAACCGGACCTCGTCACGGTTTAGAATTGAACCATTCATGTTCTATATAATATGTGTGCCACAGACCTCATTGTTAATTAAATATTATCTTGTATGAGTGTTGTAAAAAATATCGTACCTCTTTGTACAAAAAAAAAAAAGGAAGGAAGAAAAGGTAATTGATCTGAAAAGGATTTGGTAAATATTTCAACACGGAAATCCCACAGGTGGTTACACCTCATATGACATCGCATGCTCGCTTATAGTGTAACAAAAAAGTCTAGATAACACAAACTATGGTGTCTGTTGTTATTGTTTTTTTGTTTATTGTTTTGTATGATACTGCCTACATACATATGAGATGATTCATAGAAACGATCTTGGAAAAAATAACAAGAAAAGAAGAAAACAGTCTTTCTCATTTTCTAGCTACATATTTATACTTCATAGGAGCAGTAGACACTGACTTTTTTATTATTCTTAATTTTGCTACTTATAAACAAAATATCTAAAAGATTCGTTAACAGATCTTTTAGATAATTGTCTATATTTTATGTATCATAGCTTTTTAAAAAAACATTAAACATGTTAACGTGCGATTTCGTCTTCTAAAGAGGGATGAATATCATTTTGGCCAAATAGACGAATAATAATTTATACTGGTACGATTACCATATTAACCATTTGATAAGTAACTTTTTTATATCATCACGCTCTCCAAAAGTATCAGCATTTATTAGTCATTCCTATCTATGACGTCATAAGTATCAAGTGTTACTGCTAGATACAACAATTTAGCATGACTTTTTAAATATCATTATTTACTCGAAATCGCACCTTCTAATTGAAAAATAATAATAATAATAATAGAAATTATAGAGCAATTAGTAAAGAATAGTTATCTACAATAGCTACTTCGCCAAAAAAATCCTATCATTGTTTCTATGTATCATCTCACATATATAGATAAAACAAGAAAATGTTAAAAATACTATCATGGTATGAAATTAAATGTCCAACAAGAGACATATAAGTTAGTTTGACAATATTGAACCATAATTTGGAATCCAGATATTGGTACAATCGTGATAGAAAGTAATCAATTAAAATTTTTTTGTATAGGTGAATATGCAGCTCATGACTAAACAGAAAAAAATTAGGCATAAATATATTTTAAAAACTTTTTTCCTTGATACTGATGATACCTCCATGAAAACATATAAAAAAACTTTTAAATTATTATCTCACTTGTGTGTATAATCCACACAAGATACACAAACATACTCAAAGACACTCGTTTGTAATTCTCAGAATCCTTTTTAAATTATAAATATGATGTGAGTCAAATACCAATGAAATATGGATTTTGCATGATTCAAGTATTTTTTTTTTCCTTCCTTCATTTTTTCAACAACTCATACCTTCAAGATCTCATAGTTCATAAAATATATTAGAATCGGACTTTTTTGCATACTATTTATTCCTATTCGGTATTTTATAAAGATTTACTCACTCAAATTATATATGTGTCGAGAAACCAAGTTTATTTGAAATATTTCAAAAATGAGTTAAAACTGCACTCATATTCTTGAAGACATTATCTTTTGTTTGTCAACTGTATTATAGGAAAAAAATACCGGTCACAATCAAGAATAAAAAACATTTGGTATTTATAGTTATATAGTAGTTACTGTTACTATGATTCATGATGAGCATGATAGCGGATTAAGTTGATTCTTAATAGTTCTTGACCGTATGATGAACTGGTTTTAGCCAACTGCAACTAAATAAATCTCTTGGGCTATGAAAAAGATGGACCATATCGGCTCCATGTGCAGTCGACACATTAATTCGATTGCTCTATTGGATAGACAACAATCCTTGATTTCTCGAAATAAAGTAACATTTTAGCAAAAACAGGCCGAAATAGGTCTTAAAATGACTCCGAAATATTTGGCCGTTACATTTATGAAGTAAAAAAACTTAAGAGTAGATTTTTTCCTTTTCAATATTTGAAAACAAATTTTCTTTCTTGCTGACTTGATACATATATTATGTCATGTCTTACATATGTATTCACTGCTGCTTCAAAATGACGTATTAATTTAATAATATAATTTAAAAATATTGTGAGTGAAATATTTAATTACATTTGCTCATCAACTAAATTAAGGACCTGCTTTAATTATACTTGTTAATACATTATTGAGTTAAAAAATGATAGTATTTTTGTCATGACATACGAATAAAAATTTCATGTTACTTTTTTTGCATTATGTAAGTTGCATACTAACTTAATTGCTGCAATTAGTATGTTGTCTATCAATCAGATAATTGGATTCAAATATAATTAAGATGAATGATCAAAATGTAACCTTACAAAAATGATGATGCATAAATATATGTTACATAAGTTTTAAAGGTATTAATTTACGGGAGAATTATTATTAAGAAAAAATTAAACTTAGGAAATAGTAATAATACAAGTTGTAGACTATAATTCTAAGTTTATTTTTTATGTAGGAGTTATTCAATATAACTGTCGTCGCTAGGTAAAACGTTTGATAAACGAGTTTGGAATGAGTACGGATGTACTTCCCTTGAAGTTACTCCCATGCTTCTTCCGTGGATTCCAAATTTTAGTAGAAATAAGCCTTATTCTTGGGCTTTGGATAATCTTAGGTAAAATAATCAAGAGAATTCAGATCAGGACTAGAAGGAGGTCATAAGGAGTCATAATGTAACTATTTATTTCAACCATTCCTGAGATTCAATGAATTGGAGTTACATCCCGCTGAACACAGCATTTTTTATGGTCATCCTTATTAATATCTTTTGATAGGATTGAACTGGGTTTGAGTCGTATCCAGTCAGATTCTAGATTGATTCAGCAGCAATTTTGAAACCTTTAAAACTAATGAATAACCCCGTATAACGAATAGTCATTATAACATGAAACTATAATTAATGCAATTAAAAACTGTCCCACATAAAACTCTTTGTTGACAAAAAAATAAATGTTAAAATGTTGACAACTTGCCCACAGCTGACATGGGGTTGATTTATGTCAATGACAAACTCAATTCGATCTACTTAATATTCGTACATACCTATATATTAGTCATGTATCAAATATCTAAAAATGCAGTTGAGAATATGAGTACAAATATTTAAATTGATTGTTTCATGATGAGAGTTAAGATCAAAATCGGTTTATAGACTAGGGACTGTAAGATAGTGTTACGTAGAAGTTCTCTGTGGATGATTATCTTTTGTTAGATCACATCAAAGGGCAATATCCTCGTTAAGAGTCTATCCTACTAAAGTGATTGAAGAGAAGCACAGATGGGTAAATATTTAAGTTCTCTAGATCTATAGTCATCACTTCCCTTAATGTAATTGCAAAAGGTATGTCGGATCAAAATGGGAGCATGGGAATCAATTATTATTATTATTAATTTTCCAAATATGTCTCACTACAATTTCCTCTGTGTTTTGCGTAGTATATTTTAATCTATAAAGTGTGGGTTATCCTTCATGTAATGTAGTTATTCGAATGGTTCAACAGATCTTTTGATTCACTTAAATTAATTTCCTGTTGTGAGTCTAGAATTTGGGGTTCTATTATTTATACAGTAACAACAGGCGCGTGGGAACTCGGAAGTTAAAGATTGATTAACAATTGTAATATTTTGTAACGCTAGGACAAGTTTCCAAATGGGTAAATTTTCATTCAATTTCGAGCAAAAATACAATATAAATCAAAGACTCACGGTGGAGCTACTAAAGTAGTAGCGCACAGACGGTTTACTAAATCAGCTGAAATCCTTCAGCACGCTAACACTTCTGTTTACTGCAGTTGTTTTTTAGTAGCTCTACCGTGAATCTTTGATTTCTAGCGAACTTTTACTCTAAATTAATGAAAATTTACTCATTTTAGATGAAGGATTTCTTCTTAGTTAAGTATTTTTATCTGGCGTTTGAAAGCTGTTGGTCTCAGTTCTTTAATACATTCATTATTAATCCTTTTCATGTAATATTCAAGGAGTTATTTAAGTACAGAGGATTTGGCCAACTTTTTGGCCTACCCCGCCGCCTATGCCCCCAAGAGCCCCTTTAGGTAAAAACAAAAACTAAAAATAGAATTTGTATTAAATACACTAGTGGATTATTATTTTTTAGGTCTATATCCTTCTAGGCTTAAATAAAAACTAAAGTTGCAAAATGGGCCAAATTAACTCAAAAGGTAGAGTCCGATTTTCTCAAAAACCGTCAGACTCTCTCATAAAAAATCAAAATAATAATAATAATATTACAGACTTGAAATCAGCGTGCAAAACTGAATAACTTTTAATATACTTATACCCCTTAGGATTTTTGACATTTCAAATTTGTTGGCCTGTGTTAATATTCAAGAAGGATCGTGGATGTTTTGGTACATTTATAAAATAGCTGCTGATTTTATATTTTACTTGGTGTATTGAAAGGTCTTTAAATGGTAATTTTGATAATTACTCATTATTTGTCATAATTCGAGGAACAAATCCGAAGAAATTTGAAGACATCATCATTCGTCAATGGGAACATGTCACTAAAATTATTCGTTCATGATATTACTATAAATGCAAACTGGTATGAATACTCCTCAACGTAGAGTCTAAGGATTAAGAAGGCCAGGGATCATAGTGTATAGATCATAGGTGTCAAACATATGACCTGCGGACCGGAACCGGCCCGCAAGGAGGTTCAATCAGTGGAAAAAATACATAAGAGACATGGATTAAATTTTTTAATTAAATGTAATTCATGAATTATCCGCTAGGGGCGTGTGTTAGTCTTTCTTGATAAGTCTCTTGTAATCTCATGTAAAGTTCATTATTATAATTTTCGATACCAGTACCTTAAATTTTGTGCAATTTTGTGAAGTGTTTTGTAAAAATGTTGTTCAATAAATTTTTAGTAAATTTAACAATGTCCTTGTTCTTTTTTAAATCAAAACAAAGGGAAGACATGATATTTTGGTTATTTATAACTAAGCATGCTATAATTTTAATGGTCTGACCCACGGCGTCTACCTAGGGATCGTATATGGCCCGCGATGTATAACCCTGGTATAGACATTACGCAAGGCCTAGAAGAAGAGAGGGATAGAGGAAAAAAAGGAAGGAAGAACAAAAACGAAAATATAAGTCATTCAAATTAGAAAAAAGAACTAGAATTGAAAGAAATACCTATTCAAATCTTAGCCGCTCATAGCAGAAAAATTGTAACGTAGCTTTGATATAATTCTATTTCACTCAATTGAATATATATAATACTTATATAATTATTACTTCTTCTGATGATTGTCTCAAATTATAATCGACACTTTTATTTTATATTTTAAAAATATATGGTAGAAAAAGGTTAAGAGACATTTTCATACTGTTGATGCCTCTTTGATGTCCTTTTCCAAATGTCATTGTTTCAATTTATAGATAGTTGTCACAATCATGTTTGAAGAATACAGCCCAGTTACTGTTTGCTAGTAAAAATCGTATATCAAGTGGACTAAACATATTGTTCATAAGTCCTTGACTTCATTTGAATTATTTTGTTTATTTTCTAAGTTTAATTTTTGAAAAAAACATAAAATAAATTATTTCGAGAAATCCATCGATCCAGGGTGAAACAATTAGTACGGAAAACAGGAAAAAATCATGCATCTGTTTGGTGTATAAAATGAATTTTTACCTTGACAACATCAAAGGACTTCCTCTAACAATGCTAAAAATTCAATTAGCTCAAGGTAAGTAAAAAAAAAAAAATAATTAAATAATATATATTTTTTTAAACATTTACGTACATAAACCTTTAAAAAATATGTTATAGATAACTAATAAATTATATTATTTGAATATACACGGAAATACATTTGTTCTATAGAATGGAACATCAATAAATTCTGTTTTTTTTAAGATTCTATGAAATGTTTTTTATAACGTAGAATATAGATAATAAAAATTATATTTCGTGAAAATTGTTCTCTCATCATATCAATATTGATCATAAAAGATAAAAAAAACAAGATTTTATCTTTAACATGATTTATTGTAGCTAGCAAAACAGAGTTTGTAGTCACTCAAATGTGACCGGAAATTACATTGTCACAAGTTGCGATTTTATGACAAGTAAAAAGTAAATTTTTTTTTGGTATATATAGAGCTTAATATCTGTTTTTTTCTCAAGAATTAAATTGGTTTAGATTGTAAATAAATAAGACATTATGAAATCTACAAATTGTAACTTGTTCAATCTACTTATACACGTAACAACGTGTACTTAACATATATACATACAAGTTGAATATTTATTATCATTATACTGTTTGATTATCCTAACATCTTTTAACTTTTTAAAAGGATGTTTTTTTATGATGCAGATACAAATAGTTTTTATCTCATAGTACGAAGAGTAGAATAAGAAACTATGGGTTTTCTAAATCAATGAGACACATGTTCAAAATCTCATAGTGACACTGTATGTAAACATTCATTAAATAAATCCATAGAAACCCACAATCCAACTGCAAGAGAAATTAATTAGATATTTTAAATTATTATTATTAAGGCTTCAATCTCTATAGAGCCGTACGACGTCGCGTGACGTCATCATTGAAGAATATATACTTTTGTTTGTTACTTATTGCAGTACGGCAAATGGTAAGTGATTAACTGTAGTGCATTTGGATTTGAATATTTGTCTCAATCATCCAACTTTTGAGGTTTCTAATTCATCCGGAACTAAATTACAAGGAAAAATATATCGATTTCATATGGGTTTTTATCACCTATTATAAATTTTAATTATATAAAAAATGGTATCTATATGTATTTCGTTTTTTATTTATTATCATTACTGTTTTTAAAGCCATTCTGGCTTTAAAGCTATGTTTAATATATTAAAGAACCAAAGTTTATTAGAAGTAAAAGCCTTGGGCACTTCGTTTTGGTTAAGGAAAATGGAAATCATTTATTTAGTAAAATCTCTTTTTTCTTCGTTATTTTAGTATCATCATCATTAAAATGTATTAAAAGAATTTCTTATAAATCAATGTAAACTCCATTTTATGGTAATTTTCACTATCTGATAGTTTCATTCTATTGCAGTCAAAAAAGAAAAAAATTAAAGTTAGTCCCTCTATGTAGAAGAGTTCTTCTGTTTGTTTTATTCATTTTTAAAGCCATTATATGACGTATGAAGTTTTCTTCATAGAGATCTTTTGCAAAAATATATGTTCAATTTGTTTCAACATCTTTGGGTTTATTATGCAATCTGATATCATATAAATGAATATGTTTCTTTGCTTTAAATTATAATTATTTAAAAAATAAAATACAAATGATGCAATTTTTTTAAAAGTTATTTAACAAATATTTGAAAGATATATGATTAACGGGTAATAATAATTAAATATACACATAATGTTAAAATTGTTATAAATACAGTTCGTAAATAGTGGATGCATGCATGGATGGAAACATTGCTACAAAAAGCTTTAAAATAACAACTAAACATATGCTTGATTATAAAATTAGCATTCCATAGGTGTGTAATCGTATTAATAACATACATATTTTTCACATTCACAAAAACAAATTGCAAACAAATTATGAAAAGGGGAAAAATCTTATCAGTATCTTCAAATATCTACTACTATGGGCAAAAAAAAAAAACGGGAATCAAAAAATCTTTATTTAATCATTAAAATTCATTTCATCCCCCTCAAAGTAGTGCCGACATTTTGTTCCAATTTTCAAAACAATTTACAAAATTTGTATTATATATATATATATATATATATATATATATATATATATATATAACAATAACTGTTGAGTTTAGATATGTGTCAAGTCGACAAGAAACTAAGTTTACCTGAAACATTTCAAAAATGAATTAGAACTGAATTCATATTCCTGAGGACATTTTCTTTTGTTTGTATTAATAGGTTATTTCGATTAATTAAATAATGACTCCAATAATTGCAACTGTATTATAGGAAAAAAAAAATACCGGACACAATCAAGAATAAAAAAGATCTGGTGTTTTTGACTATGTAGTTACTATGACGTAAGGGATTCTTAATAGTTCTTAAACAGATGATAAACTGGTTTTAGCCAATTGCAACTAAATAAATCTCTTGGGCTATGAAAAAGATGAACCATATCGGCTCCATGTGCAGTCGACATATTTACCCGATTGCTCTATTGGATAGACAACAATCCTTGGTTTCTCGATATAAAGCAACATTTTAGAAAAAACCGTGCGCAATAGATTTTAAAATGACTCCGAAATATTTGGCCGTTATATTTATGAAGTAAAAAACTTATAAGGGGATTTTCTTCTTTTCAATATTTGAAAATGAACTTCCTTTCTTGTTGTCTATACAAATATGTTATGACATTTTAAAAAATCAGATGGTCGGTTTCTTAAGTCATAGTTATGTACCTTGAGAAATAAAGCATAAATTCTCAAAATTTCAAAAGAATATAGTCTCGAATATTCATAGTAACTTTTTTGGTTTCAACAACATTTCTCTAAATTGCATTTTAGTTATCATCTTTCAGACATTTAAAAATGTAAAAATTGTATTTTAGCTGTTCACAAACGGACGCGGTCTCAAAGACTAATGCACATTTTGACGTGATATGTCAGTGACAGGTGTGGCAACTTAAAAAAACAAACATTTATCGCTATCGGAATCCCAAAAAACATTAAAATGCTTCTCATTAAAATTTCCCGGTATTTTTTGCTCATAGTCGTATATAAAAGCATGACTAATTATAAATAGTTATGAATCCAATTCTATACCATCTATATAGATAATGTAGGTGGTAAAAGAGGGAAATTAAAGAATTGCATGAGTCCAATATAACTTGTTTTTTCCAATTGCATAAGTCCAATATAACTTGTTTTTTCCAATTGCATAATCAAAAGTTTTTTACTTTGGGGCACAACATCATGTTTTTCTAACAAGCCCTTCTAGTTGCTCCTTGAAAAATAAATTTAACAAAAAAAAATAATCAAAAAACATCATTGATTAAGTATTTCCCTCATTTTTTCAAAATAAAAAATGGATCTTTTAATATAATTCTTTTAATGTCTGAGACCATATGTAACAAAGGATCCATTGAGTTACTTATGTATGTATATGCATAGATCTAAGTACTTCAAGGAATATACCCATGATGGTATACCATCATGTAGGTAACAAGATAGAAACCGCTGTTTGTAGGTTTATTGAATGATGCATTTGCTCAGCTACCCCCAAAAAATAAGGATCGTGCAATGAGTTGAAAACAACACACACAGGTAAATACAGAGTCAAGATCCATATTGGCACACATAAACAACTGTATTTATCTGCCTTTTCAGCTTACCTCCTCAATTTCATTTCACTTTTTTTTTTGCATCTTCCCCCTCTTCGCCAGGTAAAAGATCACATCCTCCACTCCACAAAAAAAATATATAGATATGGTGAATCTTAAACAATAGTAACATATATTCAAAGTCCTAATTCATTTCCCAAACTATGTAATGCCCACGTAATTATAATTCTTCATAGAATCTGGGAATCATTTGCCTATAATAATGATCTAATCGTCCATACTGAGTAACATACTATTTCGTAAGAAACTCAACAATAGTTTTATTTAAATGAACTACCTGTAGCCCATTTAACATCATGATGACTTCTGCGCAGCCTCATTCCACATAATATTTATTAAAAAGTACCTCCACATAGCCAGGTCAATGATCCTTTTTCCTTTGCTCTCCTCTCATCTCCACATTTTTCATCCTATTTGATATTAAGGATTTTAGTCAACAGAATAACATTTTTGAGTCTGATTTTTGACAGACAACGCCCATAGCTTCTTCTTCTTCTTCTTCTTCACCTCCATTAAAAAATTTGACCTTGTTTATCTACAATGAATGTGTCTTTTTGAAGAAAAATAACAAACATAAAGAAACATATCCAAGGAGGGAACAAACTTTTTCCTTCTTCTTCCTTTTCTTCGCCTTGTGGTTTCCAGAATATTATTTGGTCAAAATATGTTTTTCATTATTGTAATATGCTGTAAAAAAGATTAAATCAACCTCTCATCAGGTTTAAACTCTCCGAGTTGATCCTCCTAGATATATTTTGATGCTGATTAAGGACGGAACTTTCTTTCTACGTTTCGAGATCCATATCAATATTTATCAATATCAGCGCATCACCAGCCATCATCAGGTCGGAGTAGTACTAGCATTTTAGAAGTGGTACCTTGCTCCTTGTGAGTGATGTGATGAATAAAATTTTCCGTTTTCCTTACATGAGTTACATTTCCTACTGCGCTGGCCGAAGCGCATGCCCTCTTACTACAAAATCTTCCTTGGAAGTCTTCATTTCCAGATTGGACATCATTCCGTGAAGGTGTGGCATTGTTTAGTGACAAACTTTTACTAGAGTGTTTTGTGCTTTTGTTTAGTTATTAGTATCTCTTGAAGATTATAGTGCGATTAGTTTACATTCGTGATTGACGCCTTCATTTATCCTGTGGAGCCCATCTTCGGCTCTGAATAAAGGACCTTCAAATACTTACACATAAGAGAAAGAACAGATAAAAAAAGTATTCGAGGTAAAGGCAAACCATTAAATGAATAAAAATAATAAGTAAAACCTTTTTCTATTGGTCAACCTTCATGCCCTGTTACAAGTATCCTCATCCTGTCTTTAAGATAATATCCAGAATAGGCGCACATTATGTTAAGTAGTAGAAAGATAATTTGCTTGCTTATCTAATAATGTATTATTAGTTATTACTCTCTGACATATCCTTTTTGTCTTCAAAGAAGATAAATCGTTCTTTGATTATGATTCAGATGACTTACAGTTACGAATATTTATATTTGTGCATTGAATCAAAAAATGTTTTAATAGAATCAGGGAATTTGTAAATTTAATTTGTTCCTTCTTTGGTTATTTAAACATTTTATCATGGTTATTTGTTAGGTTCATACTACATATTATGCATGTTTGTATTTATAATAAAAAAATCTGCTTATACTGACTTTGAAATTATTTTTCCCACCAAGGAAGCTCAAATATCCTTTATTTCTCTTCTGAGCAATGTTTTTTTCAATATCGATAGTGTCTGAGATTGATTTACTTTCATTCTTTTTATTTCCTTGAAAGTTAGGCTTATTGGTAGTTGCCTGATAAATACAAGCTAATTATAATTGAATATCTAATTCATAAAAGTCAACTTAGGGTCAAATCATATTAATTCATTCATTAATTTAAATAATAAGATGTAAACTGTCAAATGTTGTAAAATTAGGTTCGGATTCAGATTTGTTTTCCTGGATCTAACAGCAAAGGCATATTTCAAAGAGTTTAAATTAATATCTACAAGGAATGTATATACAAACATAATATCCTAATTCCTAACTACGTATAAATTGATCCATTTTGATTGAATGAATTACTTGTTTGAACGTATGTTCCATACTCTTGAACATTTAATATGTAATTCCTCTTCTTAAAAGCTTAAGAACTTACTTATAATTATAAACTAAGCTGTACTCTTTGTTTAAGTAATTTCTTTTGTTATGTCCTTTGACTCAAAACTGGTTTTACTCTTTATTATTTCCAAATACCATCAATTATGAATGTTATTTGTGCATGCATACAACGGAGTCGTCCACATTCAACCTTACCGGAAGTTGGCTATGTTTCCTAAGAGTACAATCTGTACTTCATTACATCATCATTTTTACATTCTTAGTTGTTCAGTGATTGACTTTACAACTATTAATTAGTTATATTGATGTATAAACTGAATTTAAAGTCATTATAATTTATTTATTTTTTAAGAAGAACTGTTGTTGAGAGTAAATGGTATGATCAGTCACCAAATTCTTTATCTACTGGTATATTTATACACTAAAAAATAAACACATATTTAGATATCATGTCAGACGGAAGGGATTTGAATCTTATCTATTTCAATATATATTTGTAGAGACTCTAGAATGAATAAGGGGGATGAGGTTAATATAATTAATTGTGTGTTGATATTGATGGATCACTTGGTTTTCTTTCCTCTGGGGTCTTTTGAATAAAACATTAATTAATATGTGTTTCCTTCACTCATTTAACAGTTTTATTATTATTATTATTTAATTGATGGTTTTCTGGCTGTAAATACATAGTTAGAACGAAATATAAGGAACTAATGACCAACAAATTAGCTCGTCCCTCTTTTTATTCTCTCTTTGTGAATTAAATTCATTTAAATGGAATTCAAGGTAATTTATATGTTCATGGTTTTGATTATATGAGTACTACCATTTATCATTCAATTACTGTTCCTTTTCAATTTTTACATAATATATATATATTTGTATCCATGGTGTAAAATATATATATAATTTTTGATAAGGTCATTATTCTTTGACGCAACTGGCTGTTATAAAAAAAACAAAAAAAACTTCCGTAATCCTTCATTTGTTATGTGTATGTATCCACAAATTATAACTTATATATGTATTATCCATATTTGCAAATGCACTTTTTTGATTGCACAATTTTGTTTGTAATATACATATGAGAAAACTGCTGTTCACTGGTAATAAATAATTGTAATGATTGGTTTTTTCTCGCTTTTAGAATGAACGAAACTACGGTAGAGGATCCTTCGTCTACGGAAAGTATTCAAACGACTCCCTTGCTCATCACCACTACCACCACCATCTCATCTACGTTGATAACTACTGATCCTAGTATAGAAGAATCCTATGACTACTCAAATTTATTTTTTGGAGAAGACGAAGTTACCACGGAAGAAGCCTCAGGAGATGATTATTTTGCAGATTGGTTTAGTGGAGAGGGGGACTATAACTACGACTACGATTCATCCCCTCCCTCAGGGAACTCTGAATCCCTTCCCATTTTATTTAATGAGGGCTATGACTTGGGTTCCTTTAACGTTACTAAATTGGATTACCAGCCACAAGCCTGGGATGCCCAACAGGCCTTTACTTCTAAAGTGTTGGGTCGTATTTATTTAGTAATACCTGGTGCAATTGTAGGACTTATTTTAGGAGTAACACTCTGGGCCATGTTTACATTGATCATGCGTTCCTTTAGTCGAGCAAAGAAAAGGATTTTCAGTGACTCGGAGCATGAAGACACCACCCGGAATGAGAACAATGTGGAAATGGCAACTGTTGAAATAGGAGGGGATGAGGTCGCAGAGATGAACTCTTCCATCCCTTCCTCTTCACAAGTGATCATTGAAGGGAATCAATCAAATTTAGTATCTAGAGACTCTGAGTCCTTAACCTCATCTTCTGGCATAGGGAAAAGCCATTCGGATATACGCTCATCAGATGAAATCTCCTCAGAGGAATTGACTAAAAAACAACCCTCATCCTTAAATAATGATTCCTAAGATACTCCCTTCTTATTTGCTCAATGATCATTCTAGTCCCTTAGTTATTCATTTGGATCTAATCATTTCCTATACAAATAAATCATCTACCTTTGATGCAATTGTCAGAATATAAATACTTCATACTACATATAAACTTGCAGAAAACACAAATCATACATGTTTTTGTTTATGTTACCGCAAAAACACCTTGGAAAGTCCATGAATATTCATTTAAAAGTGATTATTTGTCATTGTTCAATTTTTTTATTAGTATTCATCCTGTCTTTTTCTTATATAACGTGATTTATATATAATTTTCTTAAAATCTAGAATTACATAAGAAACCACTTTGCCATGTCTTTCGATAATAATAATTTGAAAGTTGTGTAAATATTTATATGTCATTCATATTAGTTCTGTTACCAAAGTTTGTAAAAACAAAGTGTTGACTACAGTATTTCCCCATATAGTTATTAAAAGCTTTAAACTTGTACTTCTCCCCCCCCCCCACTTTGGAGCTTTGTGAAGACTTACTTAGTATACATATATTTTATTATTTACCATTTTGTGAAAGAATGATTGATTACTCCATTTTAATTGTCTAAAATAGAGTCAACTTTAAAAAAAAAAAAAAAAAAAAAAATTGTGGCATTTTATAAACATATATACATTTTTTTTTAAATGACGTTTTATATATTAATGAAGAAATTTTGATTTAGGTTATTATTCTACCTTTAGTTTTGTATTTTGATTGAAATACATTCCTACATGAATTCAACAAACTTTTTTTGTAGTTTTCTATTCCTTATTATCATTTAGGATATTATCATAGCAGTTCTATGGTCATTAAAATATGCAAGCTGTATGTTAAACAAATAGATTCACTATTTCTCTTTCTGTTTTTTCAATTTAATAGGGTTAATTTAGTTTTTAAACTATGATAATCCATTATTTTAATGTAAAATAACTACCCTCACCTCCTGCTACAGTAGTTATTCAGTCTTTTTGACTCCCTGACTTTGGAAATTTGCAGGATAATCCAATTAAAAGTCTCTGAAGAGAGATACTAAAAAGATGAACCAGACTTCGAATCATACTTTAAAGCTTTTGGATAGAGTAGTGATGGAATTTCTAACCTTTTATATAGTAAATATACTCTAGGGGAGGTGAACATAATGAATTGTAGATACTCCATAGTATTTTTCATGAAATTATAGCGCAATATACTACTATGAGCAAAAAATGTAAGGAAGTTTGAATTTATTTTTTGAGGAGAATTCCGATTGGACTAAATGTTTTTGTTTATAAGTTGGCACATTTGTCACACGTCGAGCTTTTTTATCCACTCGCAACCTCGATTGACAAAAGGGAAAGGAAAAATTTGGAAAAACATATGGTAGTTGCCCTTCTGTATTTTCCTTGTTACCAACTTGTTAATATTATTCAGAATTTATTATTTAGATATACTATATATTTATACATTTTACCACTCACAAACCAATCGTTACTACTTGCAATATATTCAAAATTCAAAAAAAGGGCGCGCAATCCTTGATTTAATATATTTTTTATGCATCAAAATCAGAAATAATATTAATACCCTTTTTGAGTTCATAATACGTAGAATCAGCTGCTTTAAATCAAAAGAGTCTAATGATGAAGATCAGCTGAAGGGAGAACACAGTGTGTATTTGTTATTCCCAAAAAGCTCGTCGTGTCACTGACATCTGTGGCAAATTACACGTACTAATATTCATGTGTGTTAGAACAGCTAAAATTCAATTTTTCGTTCATTAAAATATCTGAAAGATGATGAGTAAAATGCAATTGTGAGAAATGTTGTGTTTGAAGTCAAAAAAGTTACAATGAATATGCCAGACTGATTTCTTTTGAAATTTTGTGAATGTTTTGAAAGTTTAAAAAACACGTTGGCACATGTGCATTGCATCGACTGTGAAGGTATACTTTTGAGTGGGATGAAATGAATTTTGATGATTAAAAAAAAAGATTTTTTGATTCCCGATATTTTTTGCTCATAGTAGTGTATGTAATAACAATAACAGGATTCCCTAAGAATTTTGTCAAAGGCTATGAGTCATCTGAGGACTAATGGGGTCTTTTAGGTCAATTCTTGATATACCCTCGGATTTTTTATTTTCATTCTCCTGTCACAGGCACTTAAACGAAATAATTAAAAAAAACTACAACTTCATTAAACATAAAATGAATAGAAAACCCAAGAGTACAACAGGAATTGTCAAATGTCTGAATTTATTTTTTGCAAATAAGATCTTATTGATTCATTAAACCATTAATTTTCTTCCCCATTTATTTTATTATTTTTTTTTCAAGGGGAAGTATTTATTATACGCTATCTTTTAAGAACGTACCAAACAGATTTTTGGCTATGGATCTCCTCGGTCTAATCAAATTTACTTCATTTTTATAATTTCTTTGTCAAATCCAGCGTCCTTGCCTTCTTTCAAGATGCTTTTTTGGGCTTTGATGCAGTTATTATCATTATCAATTTAGACCGTAAATCCGTAGTATAATTTCATAGATGCATTAAATCATTTTTATTTAATACATTTACTCAGGAATTCATTCGAATTTATCTTCACATTAAGCGAAATAAGGTATGTTTGTCCCCTAATAAACTAGTTTGGCACTATATATTCATAATAATGGCTACAAAGAAAAGGTTTGAAGACCGAAGATCACCAAATCTGACTGAAAAAATACTTCATTTAAATTGTAGAAATAACGAATGGAGAGATTTATTAATAATATAATTAATTTAAAGGAGCCCAGTAATGTATTTATTTTTCAAATTTATAGATATATCAGATTTAATTGTATTTAATCTGATAAAACTTTAGTTCATTTTACTAAATATTAATTTGTGAACAAATGAAAGGAGATACTAACATTTGAATTATGAAAATTTAGTATCAAATTGACAAAATAATAATTATTTAAGAACATCTGTTTTTTATTTCTTTCTTGATGAATAAATGTAGCATTTTCTTTCATTCTCAGTAGATATAACAATTAAAGACATCCAAGATATAAATAATTATAATTATTATTAGCTTCATTTAAAAAGTAATTCCGTAACAAGTCTCTTAATAATAATTATTAAACTCTCTTTAAATAAGGATAATTAATAGCACAGCACATTAAGATAATTTAATATTTAGTGAACCTGATTATCGAAATTTTATGTAATTTTGAATGTACATAATACTAATGGCGGACTTTTTTGCGTTAAACTTACTAAATATTTAGTCAATATTGAAGAGGCAACATAATTATGGAATTAATGTCAACTAAATGATGATAGATAATCGTAAATAAGTAGAATAATTAATTAAAAATATGTGTAATTGAAATGTAATCACTAAGCGAAGTGTTATTTGTTTTCATTATGTGTAAATGAAAAATGGGGAGGTCCTGTAATCCCAAACGGGAAATTATTATTATTATTATCAATCAGATACAAGCATATGTAACTGCTAAAACGATATGTTACGCAATGAATAAACGCTAATTTTGGGCTTGAGGAGGGCGGTAACGACGTGTAAATTATATTCACTACTATGAGCAAAAAAATACCGGGAAATTTGAATTTATTTTTTGAAGGGGATTCCGATAGGGATAAATGGTTTATTTTTTAAGTTGGCATAACAACTGTCACGGACATCTGTGGCAAATTACATGTCAAAATATGCAATAAAAAACAACTGAAATAGACTGAAGTAGTAGCGCGCAGAAGGATTTCAGCTGATTTTGTAATCTTTCAGCGCGCTGCTACTTCAGTAGCTCTACCGTGAGTTTTTGATTTTTAGTGGATTTTTGCTCAAAATTGGATGATCATTTACATATTAAGATGAACGATTTCTTCTTAATTAAGGATTCTTATCAAGCACTTGACATCTCATTTAAAAGCTTTGAGTCTCATCTTTTGAATGCATTCCTTATCAATCCATTTTATCTCATATTCAAGGAGTTATTTAAGTTCAAACGTTTTGATCGACGTTATTTTTTTATACAGTCATCATAAGATAGAATGAATAACAATAATAAAGTCTCACTCAGATATTCATCACTTTATGAGCATCTTAAATGTTAATGCTATGTAAATATTCATCAATTCTACAATGATCTAAGTAAAGAATCAACTCCTTAATGAATAAGATCAATAGAATATAACGTCAATTTTTATAAACTCAATAGACTTATCGTTTACTCTACGGAATCTATTTACTCTGTGTCTGATTCCAACTCTAGGAATACATTTTAAGTTTTGAATCCCTCAAAACTAAGCAATTGATCTCCAATTTTGATATATATATGTATATACCTATATACCCTGCGTAAATAAATATATTCTATTCAAAGCTATGAGATTGAAATTTAAAACTCTATTTGTTTTATTTTTGATTCTAGCAATACTTAAATCTTTAACCTTTTGACTTGTGTTTTAAAATTGTACTTTATGCTTTTAATAAAATAAATACTATTTATAAATAATACATCTTCTAATAATGATAATTATTGGAAGAAGAGGCGTTCATCAGTTATTTGCGTTAAAGAGAGTACAAATTGTTGCAGGCTGAATCATTTTTGGGTAACGTAGTATGGAATTATCTACGCAAGTTTTGGAGTCGTAGGGTTTTATTTTACGACTCTGACTCAAACCCTGGCTCGATTATATTAAAATTATGCGAGTTTGACTCAATTTGACTCCAAATCCGGGTAAAAACATGCGACTTCACCGTCTCACACTCCACAACCCTGGTTTTACTACTGCTCAAGCATATTGTTCTTATTATTAAAAGGAGTACATACTGTAAAATTTGGCTGTTATTCGTTTATTTATCCTTCATGAATACTTATTATAAGAATATGAGGTGCAGTCCCTAGCAAATAGATTAGCCTTCAGCAAATGATGATTATATATAATTGCACAAAATGACGTGAGGCTTATATAATGTCTAATAGGCTTTTTTATGAGTTTAGAAAAGTGGTGTGTTATTTGGTTCAATTTAGTTCACAAATACACAGATTCTACGAGTCTTAAGAAATGCCTACCAACCTACTCTTTACTTAGAACCAATGGTTAATTCTTTTAGATATGGGTGTCAATTATATTTGTAAATACTTTTTTAAGCGTATTAGTAAGGTCCAAACTCAAATTTAGGGATCCATCTTTTGGTTAGAAATTCTTCTGTCTTGAATTCCATGGGATCTGGAAAAGAATCAGGATCACTATGAAAAGATATTTTTTTGGAGTAAATCTCTGTTTCTACGATTGGATTATCCAATTGTAGGATTAAAAAATATTAGAAAGTCAAGTAAATCATTAATTTATTCTTATTAATAAATGTACTACATAAGCCATATTCCCATTTCTTCTTCAAGGCTGTTATAAAGTTAAATAAGTATGTACATATATAAAAATGATGCAATTTTCGAAGAAAATAGTAAGTTTAATTATTTTTCTTATTCTTTGGAACTTACATATTATATGAGGGGACGGAACTCAGTCCTAAATTAGAACTAACACAACACTTGTACACCATATACATTCATCTTAGTGCATTCTGCTTCGAAAAATCAATGAAAACACACACAATTTCATTTTTATAATTGGATAAACACGACTGAAGAATTTCCTAATTTGACTATTATATGATGAGAGTTTAACTGACAAAAACATTATTAATTTTTGTAAGTGACCTATTTTCAATATAAAGTTAATGAAATGGGGAATGTTAAAAGAGTTATTATGTACATATTATATTGTTTTGATGGAACAAAGATTATAATCAAATGGAATGTTATCAAATAACAAATTGTATTTACAGTTGAAGACTTTATTTCAAATCATAATCATTAAATAAACAGTTAAAAAATCCTAGTTTTGACAGAATAGTCATACTAATGAGGATAAAATAATTATAATCATTCAATTTTTTATAAGTTAAATTCGTGAGGGATGATGTCAGTGCTGGTTTTAGAATATCCAGTTTAAAAAGATGTGATTGAATTTTTTGAATCCTGCAAATTGAAGTTGAAAATAAATTGGAATAATTAATGTACAAGTTTATTCTTCAAATTTTTAAGAGCACTGCAAAGGCTGGGTTCTTTGCATGCTTGTGAGAGTTAGGAATGTAAATTTCAAGCAAAACTCGCGTTTGAGATTTTTTGAGGTTAACACTTTGAATAGTACTTTTTGTTTTCCTATTTTTACTTTTTTCTTAAGAGAGTAACATTTATTTTACCTCTACATAACGCCTCACAATAGAAGGGGGAGTACTGTTTAAAATATAAAAATGAACCTAAATAAATCTAAGAATGAAAGATGGATATTCTTCTTCATAGAGGAGAATGGAGGTAATGATATTTGGAATTACAACAAGGAATCTGGAGTAACGAGTTGTCGTGTTTGTGATTTCAAGACGAGGACCTTTAAAAAGCTTATCCATAGTCCAACACATTGAAAGCCAAATTCATGTTAGGAATATGGAGATTTATGCATGGAACATTGTTGAAGACAATCCTACAACTTCTAATTTTATAACTGACATGGGCAAGATGCTCTTATCTTGCAATACCCGAATCAATGTCGTGAGTCATCCAAATTTTATCAAGTTTATAGAGCTCTAGACGGGAAAAGCTGTTCCGTCTCGCTACGTCATCACAAAGTCAATGGAGTCCCAAAGTGAAGTTGTCTTGTCCAAGACGAAGAAAGAGGTTGAGGATATTTATTTTGCTTTGGACGAAACTACAGATCTTTTATAGCGATCCATGACTGCAGTTTTGCTTGGTCCTTTGGATGGTCATTTTTTAGGTCGGCCATATTTAATTAATTTGGAGGATGTTAAAAAGGTCGATAATACAACCATGATGAGTGTGGCGATCAAATGTATTACCAAGGTTTTTGGCTCAGAATTCAGGCGTGATAGACTAAAGGTCTTCATTACAGATGGAGCCAGATATTGTATTAAAGCCTCCGAGAACCTTAAACGACGTTATACTTAGATGATACGTGTCACTTGTCTGGATCATGGACTGAATAATATAGCAACACTACTTCCTGAACTTTTCCCAAAAACCAACACTCTTATCTCTAAAGTTAAGAAAATTTTCTTGAATTCAGGTGTAAGAAATAGATGGTTGCTTCAAACCAATTTCAACCCTCTAAAGGATATGTGCGATCCTTAGGGAATTCGGCTAGAAGCAGTTGAGAGTTGATAACTACGCAAAGCACTTCAACTCCCAGATAAAGAATAAAATTGCAAGCTATTTAATCAAATACTTGTCTTTATGAAGACTACATGGGGCTTAATACAGTCACCCTTTTGTAGGTGTCTTTCTTTCAAAGGAACACAATATTTAAAAGATCGAACTAAATGCATAAATCAAAGATTGAAGTGTGTGGGTTGTAGGTGTTATGCATTTAAATTATTTTGTTCCATTACCATTGATTTAGTAGTAGCAGAAAAGGCATATCAGGTAGAATTTAAATATCTATTTAATGCGAATTCCGTTATGTGGGATTTATAACGTCGTCAAAATATATAGAAGAAGTAACGTTATCCTATTTAATAAAGAATATTTCATTTAACTTTAAATTTCCAAAGGCATCCAACTATGTAGCGACTCTTTAGTAAAACGTCAATAAAAAATACCTTGGCAACAATGAAAATAAATGAAAGCATACCTTAATTAATGCTAGTGTTTACTTATAGCTAGAGTCACGACAAATCATTATTCTTAGGGATAAATATCAATCATACGTTGTTGATATTTAGTAACATATATTTAATCATTTGGATAAAATGTCAAAATATATATTTGTATTATTAATTTAGTTATATCAGTAAGGACTGGAATGATATGAATTGAGCCGTATGTTACAATTTTTTCACTATACGTTACTGTATTTATTGTTAAATACCTTGAAGTAATCTCCTTCTTAGGAACTATTGATTTAAAAAAAAAAAAGATCCTTTGTCTCATTGTCTTTTGAGTATATATATATATATATATATATATATATATATATGTATAATAGGAATTTAGTAACTATGTTCCTCAATATTTACTAACCAAGCTACCTGTCATATATGTATTATATTAATTGCTTTCTGCATGATTGGCAATTTTGTACGCTAAATATAACTGTAGAATTTAGCTTTTAAAACTTGTCTTTATGCATACTTCACCAAACAATCCCATATCTCATTCAACTCAAATGATTCGAATTATATTGCAAACACATACTCTGACGTTCTGTTAAAACTATTCAAACATTTTTTTGTACATTTGAATGTAGGTAGATTTTAGTTTAAATTTTAAATTGGGTTCAATGCAAATGTTAGAAATTCCCCATAATAATATAATTTGTGAATATAAGGAAAAATTGCAAGATCATTTCCTTTGATGAGAGACATCTTGACATTACAAATAACTTTGTTTACTGACTCATTTAAAAATAACGCTTATTTCATCGAAATAAATATACGTATGTGTCATTTGAAGTGCCATGAACTATAAAGACAGGTCAGACATCTTAAAAATCTCTTCTGATTTTGTTATGAGCTCAAAAAGGGTATTATTATTATTTATGATTTTGATATATATGTTAAAAAATATATTAAATCAAGGATTGCACGCCCTTTTTTTGAATTATTGAATAATAAAAAGAGTGTTAAATATTGATTTGTAATTTGGTAGAATTTATCAATGTATAGTATATCTAAATAATAGCTCTGTGCCCAATAATATAAACATGACAACAAGAAAAAAATTTCCTTTCCCCATTGAGACTCGAGGTTGCGAGTGCACAATAAAGCTTGACGTGAGGAGATCAGTCTGGTCAATCAAGAGCTGAAAAGGCAGCTGATTTTCATATTATAAACTAATGTAACACAAAAAAAAAAACAATAAATAGAGAAGTCCTGTGGTCAGATTATTTTTACAAAAAGTGTCATCTTATTTTGAGCTTGGCTATGTAGGCATTATCCAGGCACATCGTGCTTTTGCTTTACAAAGGGAAGGCCTGTTACCTGCCCAGAGGATAAAATAATGTGAGTGGAAAAGCCTTATATGCTCTGTGCCAAAATGATTTTGTATTCATGCCAATTTAGCTATTCAAAGTCGGCAAAGGCAATAATAACGATCAACTCTATGAAGTCAAGAGATCAGTTCCTCTCCTATCATGGTGCTCGTATTGGCGAAACTCTCCTACTCTGATAAAATTCTCTGATAAAATGATTTGAATGTGGTTAAATATATTACTACTTTATTCATAGTTGTTCACATTAGAATATAACCTTAACCAGTCAACCTTCTATGTTCGCAAATCCAATTACGATAGCAGTTTAAGAGCTGATTCAAGACGTTAATTCAGTCTCGAATACATACCTATTTAAATACATAAGTATATAATTTTGAGAAGCAATATTTTAATATAATGACAAAGCGATAATAACACTATGACTCCCTTGCTTATCTTCTCATGGAGAGTTCAAATGAATAAAATTTACTTTGAATTATGTTTAACTATTAAAGAAAGCTTATTTTTAATATCGTGATTAGGTTTTATTTACTCTATTCTCAGAGTCATATTTGTTTGAAATCTATCTAATGTCTTTTAAAAAATATTTCCTTGAATCTCGTTTATTGAATTAATCGAGAATAAAAAATAAATAAATAATTCTTCATATATTTGTTGATAAATCTTACAATTCATGCCAATTCTGTAGAAATCTCTTATTTATATATATATATATAAAATATGTCTCATTACTAAATATCATTTAGAAACAACATTCTCCATAATAATATAATTTGTGAATAAAAAGAAAAATTGCAAGATCATCTCCTTTGATCAGAGACATCTTGACATTACAAATAATATTATATCTTTTTTAAACTTCTTTTTTTGAAGTGAAAGAAATTACAAAAAATAGTTAAATTTATTCAAGATACAGTGTGGCTTTAATGACGGATAAGAGTCTATTTTTTGCTTCTATTGAACGTATCTCATTTTTTTAAAGATACGAAACATTCTTTTAAGAAAAATGATGTATAAAGTTTTACAACATTAAAAATGAAATTTTTTAAATACTGCATCTAAAGACTTAACCTACCTAAAATATTACTTTTTTAAAGGGGGCCGCCTTAACGAAATATTTTACTATCTCGTAATAAAAATATTCAATAAACAGCGACAAATAAGGTATAAAAGGTCTTATTTATAGTATGCATACAATGAAACGTCATTCTACAAAAATCAAATTATCAATGCTTAACATTAATTAAAAATTTGTCTTTTAATAAAATTCAATTTACGGGACTTCAAAACTCCTACTATGGAAGGAAAGAACTCACAACTTTCTTCAAAACTACGTTTTCCTGATTTGTTCCCTTATTGTTTTAAAATTATAGAAACGATAAACGAAGTCCATTTTACGTTTTACATTTAGACGTTCAAAGAGAAATAGGTGCTTATTAAATATTTAACTCATAATTAAATAATAATACATTATATATGTACACATGACATTCAAAAACCAAATACTCAGGACTCGAACTTTAAAGGGCATGTCTTCTCCAATTATATAACACTACTACTTTTATTTAGACGTCATGTGATGTTACCGATGTATCTAACATAGTATATACTTTTTGCATGATACATCATCCTTAAATGAGGGTAAACATATAATATAATTAACCAATACCTATTTAAAAAGTGATTAATCATATGATGTTTTAAAGGTACTACTTGCTTTCCTCCAAGACGTCTTTAAAGTATCTTTTAAATAGGACATGTATACATCAGTGTTTCCGCTACCCAAAATTTACCGGACTTTAACCCGAGCAAAAAAAAATTTTATACGTATTCCTAACACATAAATATTTATTGAAGGATTGTAAAAACTTTCATATTTTCTAGTGGAGACTCTAATTTTCACATGTATGTATGAATGGTTTCTCAAAATTTTCAATGTGGTAGTTTAGTCATTGCTCAACTCTGGGGTACATAACTACAGTTAATATTATGTGTGTTGTAATATATGTATTTGTACGTTTTGAAAACACCCTCAACATTATATATCAAAATATATTATCAAAGTGAACTATAATTTATGATAATTATGAGAGTATAATTTATCACCCCTTTACTAACAAGAGAAAATGAACCTAATCATTAGGTAATTTGCCATAAATACCAAACAATTTCAAAAAGTGTATGTATAGCCTTTGTTTAATGTTAAAATCGGTGCAGTAGAGCATTTTCACATGACATCATCATTGCTGAGGTCGGCCATCTTAGGATAGGCATAAACAACCAAATGTTTCTATAAAATTAAGATAATAGTGAATCACCGCCATACATTTGAATGTCACAATATGAACTTTTAAAAAGTGTATCAAAAATCCACCTCTCGATACCCAATTTCAAACCCTTAATATGTTTTACAAACATTTATTATTAGATAATTATATATTCAACTTTACATAGTGTAGCCAATAAAATAGATATAACTTTTTGCTTTGTTTGTCCCGGGAAAACAAGAATTTCAAATATTGTATTTAAAGAGCAAATATATTTTCAGGACGTGATCATCATTTTCTAGACAAATTTTTAATGGAGATATCATCTTATCATTATTTAATAAGCCAATAATTTCTTGAAGATGAATAAAATCATAGGATTGAATCCAAGAAATTATGGAGTTCTTAATCATCGCGAATTCTTAGAAATTTGTGTGTTATCTGTACCCTGCTACTTTTGTAGGATCTTCATGAAGCTTATCCATTTCTAAATTCAGGTGGTGTTCCTAAAACCCGGGTCCTTAATCCATTGAATATAAAGATAATTATACAAATCTAGCCATTTGATAGGGAGATTCCCCGTTTATTAATTTGATTTTATTCAAATATCAAAGTTTTATTATCTTTAAAGCCATTTGATAAAAACCCATGATATTTTCTTGGAAGATTTTTCATTTTATTTAATAAACATATGAACTATATATATGTTTTCAATATAGCAATAATTTTGGTTTATTATACAATTTATAACGTCTGTACCGATTTTAGTTTATCATGTTCTTTATTTACAATGTGTACAGGTATTTATCCAATGTATGTATCCAAAAGTATGATTCACTGGAGGAAAAAAAAAGTATCCGATTAGCAAGTCATAAGTCAATTAAGAAAAGTATCAATTCAAGTTACAAATTCACAGTTATTATACCTTATACGGAAGTAGTTGTGATAGAGGACAGAGGGGGGCCTTCAAAATGTTAAATGTCCAAGGTCAAAGGTTAAAGTTTATCATTATAATAGATGTCACTTGAGCAATACAATTTGCCCTTTCAAAGTTATACACCTTCAAATTTTCGGGCAGACGATGTTTTAAAAAGTAGACAAGTCAGTTACAACATCTTTATTATGTAAAATAAAACATCCATAACTTGGAATTATCCATAACTCAGCATTACATTGATCCCACATAAATTATTTATAACTTGTAATATTACGAGTTATAGAGAAATAAAGATTGTATAGCTCAGCATAATATTTTTAAACCCTTTGTTTTGTCCAAGTAATTTATGAGTTGTGTACATACAGAGATGATTTCAGAAAGTACTTACATTCACAGAGAAAGACCGTTATGTATGTATATCTTGGAATTTTACAAAACTTATATTAATTGTAGCTCCATCCATCTGTTCCAAGTAATGGAAGTCTTACTGTAGGTTAATCATTACAAACTAAAAAGGAACCTTCGCTATTCATAAATATATAGCGAAGGGTTCTTTGTTTGACCGAGTATCAGAGTCAGTCAGGAGGACTAAGTCAGGGTGGAATTAGGATAATTTGACCCAAAAAAGGACGTAAGGACGGTTTACCCCGTTGGCTTTAGAGGTCGCTGGAGGCTGATTTTAAGCAAGCACTTAGGAGTCCAAATTTGAGGTTGCCTATGTACTCAAAAGTTTCAAGAAATGACGGGTTTTGAGGGTTTGAGTGCGATGTTCTCATCAATTCTAATTTATATGCAAAATATTTTTAGAATATTGGACCAAAGGGAGCATGCAGAGTGCTGCTTATAGCCAAACAAAGTATGAATCTGAGTTATAATATTGATGCATTCTGATTTTTCAGCGTATTCCCTCACTACTCACACAAACAGGAGACATAACAACCTAGAAATATGAATATAACTCTACTCGTAATTACGTTATTCTTTTGGTTAATACATATATTTCATTATACCTAATTTAAAATGTAATTAACCAGCTACAGTTGGTAAGATATATACATATATGTACAATTAGAGATGGCTCTGATATTGATGAGACGGTGTTTGAGTTGTAGAAGATACCTCAACTCTCACCAGCAAGTCAATACCAAAACTAATAATGTCCAGATACTTCCGCCCTTCCTACTTTATGTTTATGTAAGAGCATATGGTCAGACGAGACTGCATCTATAGACTGCTATAGACATTCCAATAATAAAAATTCATTCCTCCAGGCACATTCTTGTTGTATATTTCATGAGGATAAATATATTCTACACTAACGACATGAAGCTATCAAAAGCTAATTGACTATGAATAAAAATAAATTGTAATGAATAAAAAACAAAAACTAGTTTTAACTCATTTAGAATCAAAGTTAGAGTAAAAATACATATTATATTATTTGGATTCTATAATTTACCATAACAAAGATATCACCTAAAAATAATAATTAAATAGCTATATACCACATCAGTAGGAATATAGTTACTTAAGAAAACAAAATTGAGTAGATGTGGAAATCGATGTGCCTCTTGAATTAATTGTCATTTTCCCACAAAAGGATAGCGATAGGGCTTTGAATGTAGCTTCCAGTCTTTTTACGTAAATTTTATTGCTTCATTATTCAAATTAACATTCTTTTTTTAAATATGTACCTAAATACATCTTTTAAATGCGTACATACATACTTCAGACTCAAGGGAAATGAACGCTTATTTCTTATGGATGGATTAATCTATGTCGAAGCGTCTGTGGGAGTTAATAACATATCTCAGAATTTGCTCAAATTTTCATTAGATGTACAAATTAGTTCGGTTCGTTTTCAGAAGATGTATCTGACTGTTATTAATGTTTCATAGCATTGATAGATTTTGATTGTTTCAGAGAGGACAGACATATTTCAATAATGTTTAATTTATATCGATTTGAGTTTCAAACAATGAAAAAAAAAACCTCTTTCACCTTTTTTGAATATGTCAAATTTTGTGTTAACTAAGCAGGATTTGCGGGAGGTTTTATCCTTCTGCTTTAATTGGTATAAAAGTGCAGTTAAATTGCATCAAATAACTGTAGAAGTTTATGGTGATAATGTTCCAATTGATAAATTATCTAGGAAATGGTTTTTACGCTTCAAGAATGGTGATTTGAGCGTTGAAGATTATATATTTAAATGATGGATTTAAAAGGAAGACAAGCCTTGCTCTAGACGGCCAAAAAAATTTAAAGACAAAGAATTGGAGTCAGTACTTGATGAAGATTCAAGTCAAACGCAAGAAGAGCTTGCAGAATCATTGGGAATTACAAAATAAGCTTTTTGCGTACAATTGAAATCCATGGATATTTTTCACAAGCAAAAAAGCCACAAAAACGAATACAACTAATTTGTAGACACTGAACTTAAATTCTGCGATTGATATCTTGTGTGCAGATCTTTTTAATTCAACATATGATAGGTATTAGAGTATGTTCTCATGTACATCTGTTTAAAATGATTTTTTTTTTATTTGCAATATTTTGTCTATAAAACAACTTCTTTATTTCCAAAACTCGCCCTTTCTCAAAGAAAAACATTGCAGTTACCTTTGAGATATTTTAACAATAAAATGTATACATTACCTACAGCAATCATGCTTAAGTGAGTCGGGGCTGCATTTATGTACGTAGTTTAATCAGATTTGTACTCATGGAAACATGTAAATAAAGAAAACAAACGACAACAATGTTAAAAATAGAAATATTAAACAATAAAAAATTTCGCATTGAGAGAACACAAACTTTCTAGTCTTACGTCATGTCATGTATGTATTCGTGTAATATTAATAGTATTGTAACTTTTTTAATATTAAAAAGTAGAATATATAATAATATTTGATATTTCAAAATATTATGTTCTTCAAGTTTCATGTAACAATGTAGATAGTATATTATTGTATGTATATAATATATTATATGTACAGTAGATTTATAATATAACAGATCGGAAATAAACACATTTATTGCTTATTTAGTAATAGAGTTGAATTAAAAGTGTTCCTGGATAGAAATAAATAATCCAAGCAATATTTTTAAGGGTAGAATCAACACATTTTGTTTTGCTTCTTCTTGCTTTTTATTACATAATATGTATATCATTTATAACTCAAACATATGCTCAACATTTTTATAAAAATCGCCAAAATGGATATTTAAATAAAATACAAAAATGTTAAAAATTGTTCACTCATAGATACAGGTATTTTGTTAGAAAAAGGAACGTGTTTTTATTTAAGCTTGACTTCTTCCTAATTGGACATTTATGTATATTAATATTTATTTGGGATGAGCAGTATGTAATGGAAGTGGAAAAAGGTTTATAGATTTATCTATACGCTATTAAAATATCCATTAAGTAAATTCCAAATACATATGTATAAATTGAGTTACAATTAAGTCCTCTTAGGACCATTACATAATAGTTCATTCTATTAGGAAAATATATTCTTAATGATAGAAATTGTGGTATACTACTATCAACATTTTAGGAATGTATGCTCCTGAAATATATATATTTATTATGTAATTTTGATCCATGTGAAAAGTAAATAATGACATTTATATTTAATATCAAACTTGCGGAATTTTATGTTGATTAATTCTAAATGATTTTGTATTTGTTGTTCGTAGGCTATTGGTCCGGAATAGACAAATATTTATATACATTCATACTCAGATATATGAAATAGTCAATGTTTTGTATGATTAAATACGTTTTTACAACATTGGTTCCCAACCAGTCAGTTCCGGTCACACGCGAGATGATTAAAAGTTGACTCTAAGATACTGTTGTATAAATGTACTATTTTAATATTCTTACGATTTAGAAACGTCAATTTCAGTCTAAAAAAGTAAACAGTTAAGACTAATGATGCGCTTCTCAAGATCTATTTTTTGCAGGCCAAAATTAAAGCAACTAATTAAAATTTTCTTTGTACACATAAACAAAAACATTTTTTTTTTGTTCTCAGTCTCAGCCCCTCAAAATCTTGGTCCTGTAGTCATTATTAGAATCAAAGCAGTTAAATTAAAAAATGTCTTTATTTTAAACAAAACAAAGCAAAACTTCATTTTCTTGGTCTGTACCTGGCTTTTGATACCTCCAAATCTTTGTCTCTGGTCATGTGGTATTGAGCACAACACTAATGAATACCTTTAGCGTTTGATTAGTATTCCAAATGGGTACACTATTAATCATTTAATGATAAATATTAAACTTAGCTTTTGTAACAGCCTCATTTTGATCTGAAGGGCTTCTAAACTGGCAAAAAAATCATTACTTTGCAAATTTGAACTTTTGACACTAGAGTATTGAGACTATGTTGATAGATGGTACCAAAGACTAGCTCCAAAACGTAGTCTTTCAGAGTTAGCATTTGGAGAAGAATTGTGAGTAAAAATCTCATGAGGTACTCATTTAACAAGATGTGTCATTCTAAACGAACAATAAGTTGTGATGCAAATTTATAATTATCGGCCCATGGAATAACTTATGTTCTCAGTTGTTCAATTTACTTCTACAACTATGGTTTTGGCTTTTAATCTATTTTTAATAATGCTTAATTGATATACTTAATTTTATGTATGAATATGCATCCACTCCCTTATGTACATTAAAGATTTGTATACTATATACTATAACTTTACTAAAGTCTTTAATTTGTTTATTTTACATTATTCAGCAACTCTCTTTTGGCTAACGATTTATCAGCATTTTCAAAATTTATTTAATTTTATTCGGTAATTTTCCCTTTCAAATCATTCATCATATTTTGAGTTTTATCTTGTACAATTCAATTTTTTTTTTAAATTCGGTCCTTGTTTTAGCAAAAGGGTTTAGGATATTGACCAAATTGTTTTACGATTATTATTTACATTTTTTATATACAGGGCTTTGCATATAAATTGGGATTTTTTTTCTATTGGTTATATCTGGATTCCCACATTGAATTTATTGATTAAATCGAATGACAATTTGTAAAGTAGTAGTAAGTGATCTTGTACTTCGATTCATTTGATGTGACCTCCTTCGACAACCATTGTGATCCTCGGCTTGAATCGTGTTACAGCCTTAATTACATCATTAGCTATGATCTTTCTACAGTCCTTGGTGATGCTGATCTGTTATTGAAGGGTGTCCCACAAGTCATAATCGAGAAGGTTCAAATCTGGATTATTGTTAGGCCAGATTTCATCCTGAACCCTTTAATATAGGAATGAATGAGTTAGTTGCCTTGGAAGCATGACAAGGGGCAGAGTCTTGCACAAGTACCACATTGTTCAAGCTAAACTTTCCCTCCCAGGGTAGCAAGACATCCTTTAAGATCATCGTGTACTCAGCTGTGAATAGCTTAAGTCCTGCCTCGGTGAAATGTGATGTCATAGTGGAACCATCATTTGTCAACAGCTCCAAAAATTATGACTCCGGCCGGATTCTTGGACTTCAAAACTGGTGGGACTTAAGTCGAATCACAAGCAATAACTCTTGAACTTTGACGATTAATTTTCCTATGGGCCATCGAATTGGGGAGCTTCGCGGTCTCTATGATCTCTTTTACAGTCCCTCGTAAGCGATATAGAACAACTATCGCCAACATTTTCTCTTGCTCCATTTTTATTTACTGACCAAAAGTTTTAAGCAAAGTCTCATATGAACAAAAGAATTCAGTCAATTAATAGGAAAGCAAGTTTTAGTGCAAAATTCAAAGTGAGAGTCGAGATATAGTCATTTGAAAAATTCCCAATTTATCTGCAAAGTCCTGTACACTACATAATTCCGTAATTAACTTTTTTATTTCCATCATGTGATCAAGAGTCCACCATTTCCAAAATATGTTCATTTGTCCATTCTATTAGAATATTTTATAGTGTGTTGTGAGTTTCAAGGTCATAGTAAATACCTGCAAATACTTATTTGTATACATATGTATGCCGAAATATCTAGTATAACACAAAACAAAGTCGGTTTACACACATGATTAGGACGGGCTTCCACCAACTGGAAATTTTGGAATTCTACTTCATAGTTTTACTTCATTTGTTTAATCTTTTTTTTTTTTTTTTAAAAAAAAAAAGGAATTACTTTATTCATAATCAATCAAATCTATTGAACCTTTGTCAACATAATAATATATTATTGTATTTATCACTTATTTTGTAAGTGATCCAACGCTTAATTTTCTCTAATAAAAGTCAATGAAAAGATTAACAACCCATCAGTTGTGTTCGATACAAATGTCCTTTTGATCAAGGTCCTGAGTAAAGTTTTCTTCATGTCTACATACTTTTTAATGAATTAGAGGATATTAAATCAATAATTTTTTATTCATAAAGACCTCGAAATATGTAGGTTAAAATTTATTCCTTTACGTCATGCATCGTTGGATCACATAACTGCTGATAGTATTGATTCGAAATTCAACTGCATCGCTTCTTGACACTCCTTATGGAACAAATTATTGTGGAATTCCAGGGTTCACTGTTCTTAAAAGATTTTTTTTCTCCAAAATCAGCCTTTTTTTTAAAAAAAAAACCAGCCTCTAAACATTTTTACATGGATAGTTTTCAAAACGTCCGCATAACTGTTGAACAACGACATTTTAATCTGTAAATTTTTTTATCAAGGTGACTCAACACAAATGTATATTAAGTCTAGTAAGTCTTCATTAAGATTAAATGGTTTAATTGGAATTTAATCAAAACTTCACTCAATAAATTGAAAAATTTCAAACGGTTAAAATAATGGTCATATATTCAAGTATACCATCACCTACATAGATAAACTCCATTGTTAGATAAAATCATCTCTATTATATACATAAAAATATCTTCAAGTGAAGAAGATTAAACCTATAATTTTTATTTTTACTCTACAATAACATCATTTTTATTGAAATTACATGAATGGATTTAATTTCTGATTGAGTCTGAAGATATTATATAATTAATTGTGACCATGTACAAATGATTTGATTTAATATCATAGTACAATCATAAAATATCAATTTTCTTTATTGAAATTGAAAGGATTTTTAGAGGCAAATAGAGATGAAGAAAAAACAAAAAAATTGTTTTATATCATAAAAAGTTGATACAAAATATTTTTCAGTTATTACACAATACTCGTGAGTTTCAAATTTTTTCTTTGAGTCATTAAAATTAATATTTAGTTTTACCAACATGAGTCTTCGTTCTTTGGATAAATAGTATTGTTTTTTATACTATAAATAAGTGATGTACAAAATTATAATTATTAGAAATTGTTATCCAGAGATTTGAAACTATTAGGACAAGTAAAAAGTTCTGTGCGTTTTTTCACTTTATTTTGACAATAAAATTAACATAGTTTGGTTTATGCCTTATGCAAATGGTTCCAAACGGTTTTGTAGCTAATTTTCAGCTCCTGGGCAATAAAATAAGTGCTCACATCCTGGCCCAACTCGACGATTTCCATTATTTTATAGACATTTCCGATGATTGGCCTACCAGAGCATGCCTCATCTTCGACGTCCATATTACTTGAATGGAATTGTTGAAACCACAGCTTTACTGTTGCATTCGATACATTATTGGGTCCATAAACAACACAAATTGTTTTGACCGCCTGCTTCGACTGTTCACCTTGGCTGTAGTGATACCGTTGTGAATACATTGAATTTTTTCTTTTTTTTACTTCCATTTTGAAACGCCGTAACACACAACCGGCTTCACAAAACTGTATATGCACTTTTTTATGCAATGTATTAATCATGAGATATACTCACTAAAAAAATCTAGTCAAAAACGCTCAAAACTTTTAACTTAACCTGTTATATATGTAAGTAATTGAATATGCCACAAATTACAAATATATATTTACACGAAAGAAAATGAATGGCACGGAGATATTGTGGTAAAATAACCATAACTTTTAAAACTGGTCCTTGCAGATGATATTTTCTAGTTATAGTAGATGAAATAAATATTATTGAACCTTGTGGCAGACAGTTGTGAAAGGGCTTTAAAGAATGAAAATTCATAATTTATAAAAAAATAGTATCTAATTTTTGTTGTCATTTCAAATGAACATAGGTTCATACATATTTATGTAAATCAAAGCAGAACAAATACTCAAAAGTCAATGTTTTATGAGTGCTTTTATATATGTACATATCTAAAGAACTAATTATAAGGGAGGGAGGGGGGAAGTTTTAATAAACCGATAACTAATTAATTAGCCAATGTTTTTTTTGGAAAATTGAGCTTTGAGATCCCTCTAAAATAATCAAATTACTAAAAGCTCTAGGCTGATCATTTTGACAACATTTTAATAAAACGATATTCTATAATTAATTATTTTCTTGAGATAGTAATTATTTCTAAAACAAGGAATAAGTTTTATTTTATTCATAATAATTTTATGCAAGTGCTTAGTTGGTCTTTTTTTGGCAATAAATTAAATTGATTGTTTGAGTCAAAAAGATTTTGATGATTAAAGACTGAAAGGTCATGCCAAAATGGCGGATGTCATGTTTGTGTTTTCAAAGGTAATTAATTAATTACAATGAATTGAATCAATGCTTATAATTACCTTTGCTCTCATTTTGATTAATTTCATACTTTTAAATACTTCACATGAAGTAACGAACGATGGGATTCTTTCTCTGTATTTTGTTATTTTTTCTCTAGGCATTTTCAAACAAGCACAATGATTTGATTTGAATTCTCTCACTTTCAAGGACAAACCTGTCATTTTATAATCAACTTATTATTTAATTGCTTCATTTTTCCTTGATTCTATGGAAGAATATTTATAATGTACATACGTGTTCTTCTATTAGCAAAATATTATACATACTACTATGGGCAGAAAATATCGGGAATTGAAAATTCATTTAATTCCACTCAAATGTAGCCCCCTCCCCCTTAATGCAATACAGTTGAGTCAACGTTTTTTCCAATTTTCAAAACAATTAGAAATTTTTTATCAAGTCAATAATTACATAGCAATAACTCCTGTGTTTTTAGATATGCTATGAAATTAAAAATAAAAATTAAATGTATCTCGATAAATAAACAATGGATCCTCAAAATTTCAAAAGAAACCAGTCAGTAATATTCATTTCCACTTTTTTAATTTGTACAAAATTTCTCACAATTGCATTTGAGTCATCATCTTTCAGACATTTTAAAAAACGACAAATTGCATATAAGCTGTTCATAAAAGGACGCGTATCTCAAATGCTAATGAACTTTTTGACGTATAATTTGGCACAAATGTCAGTGAAAGGGATGCCAACTGAAGAACAAAAACATTTATTCCTATCGAAATCTAATTAAAAAATCAAATTTCCTGGTACTTTTTGCTTATATTAGCAAAATATACTCACGTACATAAATATAAAGATGGTTTAATTAAAAATATTTATTGTGAGGCCCTGTTTTTGTGATTTATTTCCTACTATGTGTACATATATATCCATATGATGTGTTTACATTGACTATCCCTTCCTAAATGCATCCGTGTCTTAATCATTTGAGAAGAAATTGCCAATTTTTTGTTTTAACAACAATACATGTTAGGTATGTAGCAAAACTCCTTTCATCGGGAAATTAAATGACTCCATATTTATAATTGTAAATATTGTACAAATTAATGGCATTATAAACAGAGAGAACACCCTATAAATATCAGGATTACTTCATATATTCAAATATTTCCATATTGACTTTAACTCTAATATATGTATAGCATGAGAATAAAATCACTTTATGCATTTATGTAAAGCCTTAAAAAACACCTATATGATAGCTGTAGGCTTTCCAATCCCATTGTTACATCCTAAAAAGTTTACCTTCTCTGTCTTGTAATTGTATTATAGAGCTCCATAGTGCACACTACATATAATTACACAAACAGGCTTTTAGCACCCCTAATACATATATTGTACAAGTATAGAATTCCTTAATAATATGCTCTATCCTGCATTTTTCTGAAGGACTTCTTATGATGGAAGTGTTTTTCTGTCTAAATATATTATATGTATACGAGTACATTATTCAAGTAGAATGTACATATTTATTGTATAACTTTGTAGACAGATCCTTATTATAACAAACATACTGTTACATACATAGGTAACCATATAAACAGATACTCTGGGAGAAGCAGCACACAGGATAAACATTATACTCTAATTGAGGGCTTCATTTGTAGCGATTCGTCCTTCATTCAAAATTATACATACTACAACTATGAGTAAAAAATACCGGGAAATTTGAATTTAATTTTTGTAAGACTCCAGGATGTTATCTTGATTTTTAAAACAATGTACATATTTTCTTTTCAAAGCTATGTGACCACAAATTTTACTTGTTTATAAAAGGATATTTATTCTACGGTTTATTTCATGATTTATTTCCAAATTTTTCTTCAGTATTTTAATTTTTATATTAAGTTTTCTCCTCATGTCAACTTCCTTCTCATAAATAATAATTATTAATTAATTACATTTTGGTATTTGTGATTACAAAACCCCTTGGTTCTGAAAGGAAAGTTGATATTGTTTCAAAAACATAATCTTCGTAACAAATCATTTACCTAAATAAATGAACTTATTCCTATTAATCCAGGACTGTACTTGTATGAATGTCCATCTTAAGTGGCATAGTGCCATGAATTATGATTTTATGATATACAACATACCCGGTCATCAGGGAAAAACTAATGAGTGTCCAGACTCATTTGTACTCTCTGACTTTGATTTATTTATATGATTTTTTATGTATGAGTAAGCGAATTAAATCGGCCCATTTTTGGTGGTTTTAAATAAATCCGTTATAGGCAAAGTTGCCGAACATAAGCCACATTTTATTTACCTTAAAAAACAATAGTCAATCTTTTTATATAAAATAGCCAAATAAACATTTTTTATCCCAAAAAAAAAAAAAAAGATTTAAAATTGTTAAATACTTAACTGTCAAGAAGTCAAAGGAAGCCTTATTTTTGAATCCTAATAGTTATTTTAAGGGTATTTAGGGTATCACTTTATAGTCTCATTTCTCAAAGATCATATGATCAAATGATTCATATACCCATTGCTACAATTAATAAGCCTTCCTTTTTATATTAAGAAAAAGGATTATGTCATCATCAATTGAGTTGTCTACGTACACGATTTCTAATTCATGTTTTTGTAGGAGTAAATGTAATTATTCACATTCTACAGAATTTCTATCTTTAATTCGTTCTAAAGGAAAGTAATGGAATAGTCGTAACAAATTTCAATCAAGGCATATGTGATGTAAAGTAATAGAAATAAGACAGAGACAGTTATGATGTTTATAACAGACTTTAACACCTGTGATGCTAGGTGTAAATAAATAAAAAAACATCCCTTACTGCAAGGAAGTAGATATTATTATGTTGTATATAACAACTGTGTGGTAAGAGAAGGTTATGATTCATATCAATTACTTTTTAAAAGTATCACTTAATGATTCAGCTATACATATATTTAATTATATTTATTATAGGAAAGACTTCATTTCAGGATTACATTAGTAATTAATTCAAAGTTTTATGAGAATAGTCAATTACTGAAGCACTAGGAAACGATAGCCTTCAAATCAATTGACTTTTAAAAAAATAAAATTGTTTTGTCTTATTACCTCATTGCAGTATCAGAGTTGGTGGAAATATTCACCTACAGAAAAGCTTTCTCCTTTCATAATAAATTGAGAAACAACGGATAGAAGACAGGCTACACGGGTTATTTTTCTCCTGCTCTGGGAGCATTATCCAAAAATTTACTTTGAATTGCAACCCCCCCCCCCCCCCCTGGGACTATGAAGTGAGATTTTCGCTTCTGCAGAACTGGTATTTAACATGCAATTATAAAGTGGGCTCATCATTTCACTTAGTTCATGTATCTGTTGTAGAAATATTGAGGATTTATCAAAATCTAAGCCATTAAATTTTCTAATTGTGGTATAGTTTGAGATCCCACTTGGCCTCAATACTAATCTTTAAAGATCTTGTCATGGTCTCAATTCCTTCACAGTATTCATTTTGTGGCCAATAAGATCAAAGCAACTAGATTAAAATTTTTCAACTGTACAAAAAAAAAATTATCAGAGTCTCAATACTTTTAAGTCCTGCTATCGTCCTGATCTTGACCTCAACAATGCTTTCTAATTTATAATAGAATACATGACTATGTAATATTTGAAATTTTCATTAGAAATGTACAAAATTACTTCCATCAACTTATTTCGCATGAAATTTTAGATAGCACATTATTCACTTATTTTTACCAATCATAAAATAAAGAATGTTGAAGATGATCTGATCAGGGTTATAGGCTATTTACAATTTAATTTGTGGGTCAAATGAGAGCAAAACCCTATATTGTGAGAGCAATGAAGCGAATATACATATACGAATAAATTTCGATAAGTCAACATAAAAATTGGAATTATTATAATAAGACTTCAAACACAGACATTTTTACAGATCAGATTAACAGTATTATATATATACTCAATACAAAAGAGTGATTTTATTCATTACTGTGTTGTAATAATAATTATATTCAATGTTGGAATTGTGAATCACAATTGCCTCTAAAAAAAGTGTTTACCTGTCTGCTACACTTTGGTACATACAGGGTGATCACAACAGGGTATATACCTATATGAATATAAGCAATTGATGTACATTGACAGTTAATGTTAGGGACGGTGAGATTTGATATTTACAACCATACGCAATCCAAGATTGAATGTAATAAATGAACTCTTATTGGCTGAACAATTGTCTTCGGATCGTTTTATTACTACTATTTGTGTTTTCAAACACGTGCAATCGGAGAAGTCCTATGTTTTTTGAATTTACAAGAAATTTGATCTAAGGTAATAATAATATTAATTGATGACTAAAAAATGATTTTTTTATCTCCATGGACATACTTAAGAGCTCTTTTCCAATTATCGCCTCCTCTCCACCCTCAGAGCCTATTACCTTGGTTTTTTTTTTTTTTAAAAAAAACATGTTGTTTGAGTATTTTATTGATTGTTAAAAAAGGGGATTAACAGAATTACCAGATGTCGACATGCATCCAAATTACGTTTTACATGTATTGGATAAAAAAAATTATTCAGGGTATTTGTAATTTACTAAATACGAATTCAACATTTACCCATGTCTGATAGAAAATATATGAAACAACAACCAAGTAATTTATTTGATCATTTTAAATGGTCAATAGGTGTTTTTCATAATACCGTTTATAATAATTTAATAATGATGAATATTAAGACATTTTTTGAACTTTTCTCTTCAGATGTTTTTCATCAGATGATTTTTCTGATATAAAGTAGATGACTCTACGTGCTATGAACACAAGAAGTGTATTATTATTATTTATGAATGATTTTGATATATACAAAATATATATAAAATTAAGGATTGCGCGCCCTTTATTTGAATTTTGAATATTATATAAGTACAAACAATTATTTATATTTGTTTACAATTTAATATATTTTGTATATATCAAACTATTAAATAATAATAATACCCTTTTGAGTTCATAACTCGTAGAGTCAGCTGCTTTAAATCAGAAAAGTTAACTGATGAAAAACAGCTGAAGAGAGAATACATAGTCTTTTTGTTTTTTCCAAAAAGCTTGTCTTGGACGACTTTGAAATAGTTATGATCATCAATTAACAAATTTAAAATGGGTATTTCTAAATGTGTGCATCAAATTATTATTATAATTTTATTCATATAAATTTCACAGAACATGAAATATTTGTAACTATTTTGTATATATTATTAAAATAATAAAATACAACACTAAATTATACTTAAAAGTTTTTAATCAACAATAGTCCCAATATATCTTCCCTCAGGGTGGTGGTGAGTTAAGTGTGGTGAACTTTCCTTCAATTCGGAGATTTGTTAGGAAAAATATAATATATGAAATACGAAGGTGCGTGGCAAATGAATTAAATTCTTACTTATAGTTTTGACATTAGAACTTTTCCCTTGTGTCTTTGAAATCCTTATTTAGATAAATCAATAGAATATCTATGAACAAACAATATTATTATTATGATGTTGTATCATTACATGGTTAAGTTCAGAAAAAATCGAATAAAATATTCATCATTACTTTTGATAAAATAAATCATACAAAACAAAGTTTTGTACGTCACATGAAACATCAAATAAATTGTCAAAACCAGTCAAACAAAGAATCATGCAAATTATAAACTAAATTAATTATTGAAAGGATTAATATATTTGAAAGATAGGACACTTTTGTTGGATTACAAGGAGTTGTTTTTTCTTTGTGTTTTTAAAGAATTTTCTAATTTTCAAAAGCGTTACAACATTTTTATTCATTCAATAATTACAGAACAAGAACTGCTGAGCTTAGATACGCTATTAAGTTTTTAAAAATCAGATGCTCGATTTCTTGAGTAATTGATTTTATATTTCGAGAAATAAACCACGGATCATCAAAGTTTCAAAAGACTGAAATGTTAAATTGAACATTCCTCTAAATTGCTTTTGAGTCATCACATCCTTCAGACATTTTAAAGAACGAAAAAATGGATTTTAGTTGTTCAGAAAAGGACGCGATTCTCAAACATACATGAATATTTTGACGTGATATTTGGCACAAATGTCAGTGACAGGTATGTCAACTATAAAAAAAACAAAAAAAAAACCCATTATCTCTATCGGAATTCCAAAAAAGTTAAATTCAAATTTCCGGGTATTTTTTGTTCATAGCAGTATCACATAATTTGAGGTTTTTTGAAGGTAAAGCTTTGAGTCTTGAAAAAAAATGTGGATCAAACTTTGAATTCCTACATGAATAATCACCGTCCAATTTATGTGTATATCAAAAAAATTACTTTCTGAGGGGATCATCGAGATTCATCTGGGTCCAATGGCTGATTTTTGAGAGTCTTGGCTTTGTTAAGATGATCTTGAATAAAACACTTGAAACGAGTCCTATAATTAATACAACGATAGGTCCTTAGTTCAAGCTAACGAAGGCTACAAAGTTAAGATGGGATGCTAGGCGTATTGTTGAGGGTACTTTATCTAACCTTCATTTAAACAGATAGATGATGCCTGAAAGATACAAATACAAAGTCTTCTGAATTATTTACTTTTTGTTAAGATACCCTTTTGATTGGCGCATGCTCTTTTCTCATAAATAAAAGCTTCAATTAATCAATTAAAAAATATCAAATTCCATTTGTTGGATTGGCATGGAATGATACAAGTGTTCAATGTTAAGCTTAATACATTGAATTAGCCCATTATGATAATAAAACTATACAACAAAATGTAAACTTTATTTCGTGCTCTGAGATTTAATTGCTATTATAAAAACATAGTTTAATCACATTTGTACTCATTTAAAAAAAAGTTTATTGGTCTACACTACCTCAGCCGTCTTATTACATAACTTTTTTTATTAATTAAATCTTTAACAACTTTAAAACTAATGAATGTATTTTTTTTTACATACATTCAAAACCAGATTTTAATCGTTATAAGTATATAATATTAATAGGTGATTTTTCTTCATTTCTTCTCTGGTACAATTTTTTCAAGTTCAAAGTAAGATACATAAATATTCAAATCTTTTTTTAAAAAAATAAAGACTATTTCTTCATAATTTTTATCGGATGTTCATTTACTTCCTTTCTTCATGTTGAAAAATGAGTATGACTCTTTAATTTGCACTAAAAATCAAATCAAAAATCAATCCGTGGACCACAAAAGCATAAAAATTTAATTTAAACCTTCTATTTTTGTGCTACTTAACATAAAGGCAAATGTGTCAAGTCAAGAAGAAACCAAGTTTATTTGAAATATTTCAAAAATTAATTAGAACTAAATTCATATTCTTGAAGAAATTTTCTTTCGTTTGTATTAATAGGTTATTTCGATTAATTAATTAATGACTCCAATAATTGCAACTGTATTATAGGAAAAGACCAACTGCCACTAAATAAATCTCTGGGGCTATGACAAAGATGGACGTTCTTTCAGGGACCATATCGGCTCCATGCGCAGTCGACACATTTATTCGATTGCTCTATTGGATAGACACAACAATCCTTTGTTTCTCTATATAAAGTGACATTTTAGCAAATACAGTACGGTATAGGTCTTAAAATGACTCCAAAATATTTGGCCGTTATATTTATGAAGTAAAAAAAATGTAAAGTGGATTTTTTCCTTCTCAATATTTGAAAACAAACTTACTTTCTTGTTGACGTGATACAAATGTAAAATAACCTCCTAAACCCGGGTACAAACATGTTGTTGCATATTGTAGTTAATAAAACTTTTTTTGAAGTATGACAATTATGAATAAAAGTCTATAAACTTTTAATGGTTATTTGGAAATATATTATTGCTATGACACAAAAATAGTAATGACAATTACATAATAGTTCAACCTCTCATAAAACACTTATTGAGCTAATAAATCATTTAAGCTGTTTTCTTGTAGGAAAAAAAGTTGTTCATACATACATAGGTTTAACTGTTTATTTAACTTACTAACTCTAAGAAATTAACTGTCTAAGGATTAAATGTCAATAAGGCGAAGGGAATGGTTATTAAAAGCAAAACTCTTTAGACTTAATTAAAATATCTTGAGTAGGTGAAAAGTAGTTGCTAAAAATAGTTAATGGGAAGGAAAAAGTTGGTAAATAAAATGTAGAATTAACAAAATAGTATCCTCAAAACATCGATCCACGCCCAGCTTTTTTGTGCACTCACAACTTCTATTCTCAAAAAGGAAAGGGAAATTTTTTATAAAAAAAACAATATGGTACTTCTGTATCTTCCTTGTTGACAACTTTTTAACCCTGGGCAGATTTGTTATTGAGATACCAATATACAAATCAATAGTTAGTGCTTGTATAATATTCAAAAATTAAAAAAAAGGCGCGCAATCCTTGATATAAAAAATGAATCAAAATCATATATAATTCTACCCTTCTTGAGGTTCTAATATGTAAAATCAGCTGCTTTAAATCAAAAGTGGCAATTGATGAAAATAATCTTTTCTTTTTCAGCTGTTGATTTGTATACAAGGAAAATGACTTGTTAAACTCAATTAATTATTTATTTATTATTATTTATTAATATATATTAGTATATTCTTCCTAATTGTTAAAATGATATTCACTATTAATTGGGATATATATAATAATATATATTAATAAACAGGATTTTCCAGGTTGTATAACTACTAAAAAATTCCCCATTTTATTGTTTCGTTATAGGTATATGGATAATTAAATGACGTATATGAGATATCAAGTATGAAAAAAAACTTGCTAATAATTTGTTAATTAAATGTTTGTCATTCATGTTTTTATAATCTCAAAATCAACATTTTTAGTGCAGAATGGAATTTAGTACGGATATTCAATCATAGTTTTACGCAGTCTGTCCATTGAAACCCTTGTCTGAGTATGTATGTATGTATGAATGTATATATAATTCCCCATAATGTTTTTTGGGAATTGACACACGAAATATACGATTTTTATTTCGTCAAACAGATTCAGAAATTTACCAATAAGCAATCGTCAAAGGCTATGAAAGTTAACGCTAAAAAGTACTTCTTCTCTTTGAGCATTATTTTAAACGCAATTTTGGTCTTTTTAATAATAGAAATGTACTATGTAACTAGGGTAATTAAGTAAAAATTTGTATAACATTGATGGTTTGAGAACCATTGGTCCAGTTAAATAATTTTAATATCTTCATTGCTATAAATGTCATGCAATTAAACTGTACTTCATTTAATATCGAGACATTCCTAAATCAATTATAATTACCTGGAATCATTTGAACACATTTGTTTAAATATGAGACATGGATTAATAAGTTACTCGGATATCATGGAAAAATAATATATCCGAAGCCAAATCCTCAATTCTCAAAATAGGTGTAGTCAAATATTTGGTTCGGATTGAATTGTATTTTGAGCTCAAAAATCTCTACACCGAAGGTATAGACATGTGTTGAAATATGACTCTTCAAAGCGGATATTTTGATGAATAAAACATTGGGTTATATTTTCTAAAGGTTTTAATGTACCGTGTAAATCATTGACTTAAAAGAAAGCAAAATTTTCCTTTCAAGTCCATAAGAGTTTGCTCAAAATTATTGGTAACTATAATTAGACATCGAGAGTGCAAAAAAAAAAAAACTAATTGAAAAAGAAAAAAAATTACACTTAATAAAGCATCTCAAATTACGCAAGTTGGACTTAGACAGTTTTTACATACCAATCAAAGTCCGATAATAGCCAGAAATCCGGGTCACTCTATGGCACAAATACATATTTACTCTGCATTTATGCAAGTTCTACCTATGGTATATAGGTGTGTCGTTTGTTGCTTTGCATGAATGAATAATAAATATCTACTTTCATATACTTAGATACCTACATGAGACTATATTATGTTCCTAACCAATGCATTTACCTATAGGCATTAAATTTTGATCACTTCAGCAGTGCAAAGTGAGAAATGTAGGCATCTTATGTAATTCATTTACTTGTACTAAAGTACTTTATTTGAATGGATTGTTTACCTGCTAAAAGAGGTGCTGAGGCAGCATTCAAGGGACTTTATCATGAGATCTATATTTAGATATTATGTACATATCATCTATCATTGACTTGTAATAATATACAGGTACCTGGTGGATCATAAACATACATATGTAGGTAGAATCACATTACAAACATTGAACATATTCTTTTAAATTAAATACATATTTTATAATTTAATTAACTATGTAGATAAAATTGCGTACTCAAATGTACAAATGACTCACTAGAGCATTGTTGAATGAGCCTCACATCTCATATTTTGTTTCCTACAAGAGTGTAAATGCTCATTTTGAATATTATTTAGATGCACACCCATGCGCCTATATCTGGAGTTGAACGGTTTACATTATAATTAATAGTTAATTAGTCAAACTATGTCTTGTATTTCAAAAATACTGACTTTCCAATATTTTTGTGCTATTCTTCTTCTTTCTACACTCAATGAACTTTGATTGACAAATCGTTAAATTACATAGGTATGATCCAGATCAGTGATTCCGAACCTTTTTTAAATCAGGGCACGGTATCGAGCTCTTTAAAATTAGGCACACCTATCACAAAAAAAAATATTTTATACTCATAAAGACTTTTTGCTTTAAAATAATTAAGAAACAGAGAAGATTCCATAATGAGAGTTTTAATTCACATAGACACAACATATTCTGTATTCAGTAACTGATATAGAATAATCATGGTGAATGTCAGTGGGACAGTAGTTGTGCCTGGTGCTTCTTTACTACTGCTGCAATTTGTAACCAAATGTGAGAGAGACACACTCTTAACTCTTCTTCAATATTTTTAAGACTTTCACGTTTTTTATTTTTAATATTGTTAAGGTAAGAAAATCCCAGTTCACATGTTAGGTACGAAGTTGAGATGGCTTTTTTTTAATTAGAGCTGGATACTCTTCCATAACAGAAATCCAAAAGGCATAACAAAGCCTACCCATCAGTATGCGCGAAATGTTTAGATAGCGTGAATAAGTCACGGACTTATGAAGGCGATAAGAGTGAATCTAAAATTAATTATATGTGATTATTTCAGACTGAAACTAATGAAAATTGCATATTTCATTTTATTAATATTAAGCCTGCAGCTTATTCTAACTTTAGATTCTAGAAATTCACCAATTTTGAACTGTGCACTGTCATCATGATTAAGAAATTAAATGTTCACATTAAAAAAAATGAAATTAATAGTCTTTCACCTATTATCTCTTCGCAGCACATTAGTTTACCGCAGCACAGTGGTTGGGAACAACTGATCTAGATATTTCACCTATTTCAAGTTCTGTCATCAGATATTTTATCTCATTTCACTTTTGTATCTGTAAATGACTATTCTAAGGGATTATTTACTCAAAGTATTATAACAATTCTCCTCCTCAAATCTTGTCAAAGAATCTGAAATGAAAAATTATACTTATTTTACAAAATAACAAAACATATTGGACCTACTTTCTAGATGAAGCAACACATTTTTCAGCGTTTAATAAGTATTCTGATTAGGACTTTGAATACCCTACATAACAAACATAATATATTATTCTTAAAATTATATTTCAATACTTTTTCCACTTTTTGTTCAGTAATAAATACCTTAATTACCTATTTTATTTTATAAATATGAGGTCTTAAGCGTTAGAATCAAATCAATTATGAAGACTAAGCTATAGGTTTTTTTTTAAATAATATGGATAGTGGATTGAAAATTTAGTCCAGATTTTGATATTCTAAAATTTCTTATTTCAAAACCCTTTAAGTAATAAAATAAACCCACATTGACAGTCTCATAGTCAATTCATCAAAATATTTGGGATACTATAGAAGTGATAGATTATATATTATATTATACAGATAAGTTAATTCATACACTTTTAAAGTATACATCGGAACTTGAATAATGAGACACTCAACCTCTCTATGTAAAAAATAGAATAGTTTTCTTTTTTAAAAAAAAACGTACTAACAATGGTATTCAGATCAAAATAATATGTTGTTTTGTATTTCCCTGTTAGTTGTTGGTTCTCTGCTGCTTTTACCTCCCTTCACTTTACGCTGATTATTTCAACTTACATTAGTCGTTGTTGTTATACTTTGTTACTATTAAATGATGATTCGAGAGTTGGGAGGAATTGGGTATCTACCAACCAAGTCATTTTGGAACCTTTCCCCCTTCTTTCTTTTGAGGGGGAAAGGTTGCGAGATAATTTACAGATAATGATAGGTATATTTATTGTTATTTTAGAGTCGGCTGCATCAAATCAGAAAAATCAACTGATGAAGATGGGAGAATACAATGTATTTTATTTTATCTCAAAAAACTCGTCGTGACATACATACATAGCTATGAATTATACAACTCATTAATAATATAATAATAATTATTAATAGTTTGCAAATAAATATTAGTGTTTGAGACAATTACATTTGACTTACCTATTTTTATTTATATTTACATACATACTTATGAAAAAATAAGTCAATAATGTCAAAATGACATACGTATTAATAATATTTTTTGTGTCAAATACCTATCTATGTAATTAACGTATTTACTTACATACATAAAATACATCTTCTAAGAATATTTTTAACAGTGTTTTGTTTATCTTTTATGTATATTTAAAGCACATACTACCTAGAGGTATGTATGTATATGTATTATTGTACATATATTGATTCACATTATCATTTATCTAACTTTGCTAATGGCTAAGTCAATAAACAAGGAAAAATTTAATCTAAAATCAACATAGATAAATGATATCTTAGTAAGTATATTGATATAATTTAAACAAATTCGTAATCCACTTGAACTTGCATTACGAATTTTTTAAGCCTATGTTTGTTTATAGGAGAAAGTTTGTAGGAGGAGACTAATAATTTTCTCTGATTGGGCTGTTAGAGTGGTTACCCAGAGTGAAGAAAGTTCAATGCTCTTTAATTACTAGGAATAGTTTGATTTATCTTTGAGGCAATATCGAAAAATAATAACTAATGCTGTATACATAACAAATTACTACTGAAAGAGTAAAACAAATAATGTATGTTAATTAAATTTTATATGAATTAATTTGTACTTTTTGAGCATTTAAAATCTGTTTACTTTAATTCATTCCATAACAATGAAAAATATCGATTTAGAGTTGAAATACGACATCAAAGAAATCTCTATAAACTAAACTTGTAGAAAAATCAAGGTTTTTAAAGTCTGTACCACAAGGCAACAAAAACTTATACAGTAAAACATCGATATAAAGCACTAGTTGGGATCCAAAAAATTCGATTGTACCGTTGTATCTGATTGCCCCTTATATCGATTTGATTATATATATATACAAAATTTGAGGCCTAAGGCCCCATCGCGCCCAAATGATTATCGCACTTTATCGATGCGTCTTATATCGATGTTTTACTGTACAGGGTCAGTTCGCTCTTTGACAACAAACTTCGGGCGAGCGCAAATGTGCAGTTATTGCAGTGGGACATTAAATTTTTTGTTTCCTCGACAGCTGAATGTTTTTGACTTCATCATTAAAAAAATGGCTGACATCGAAGATTTTAAAGTGCCAAAAGATTGGAAAAGAAAAAGTGTTCTTGTTTCGATTCGCGCCGGAAGAGACAACCAATAAATTGTGACTTCCTAAAATTGGACAAGAGCTTTGTCTGAAAGGTCAGGAAAGAGTTGATGGAGTCTGTTGGAGACTATGAAGAGATTGGATCAAGGTCAGCCCAAAAAATGCATAAGGATTACTTCAGGATCCCCCATTTTATTGCCAGGGTTGACAAAAAGATCAACACTGATCCAAACAAGTCCATGAGGACCATTGCACGTGAAATGGAGATATCAGACAGGATTATCCGGGACTGTGTGAATAAGAACTTGAGGTACAAGTCCTAAAAGATCCACAAGGACCATTTTTTGACAGCCAAGGCCAAGGAGCAACAGCTGAAGCACTGCAAGATGCTGCTGAACAAATTGAAGCAAACGGAACAACCGCTGGTTAGCCTACAATCCCAAGGACTTATATCGATTTGATAATATATATATAAGACCTAAGACCACATCGCACCCAACTGATTATTTCACTTCCTCGATGCGTCTTATATCGATGTTTTACTCTAATTAATTTTAATGTTACTAAATTGTGACCAGATCAAAATGGGTTGAGAGTGAATTTAAAGTTTAATAGAATAGTTATGACTTTACTTAAAGTGAACAATTCATTTCATTTTCCAAACAAATATTTTTACTAATGCATATCAATAAGTTAACTTCATACTTATTATTTATTAAATGTGTGTTTGAAGATCAATCAATAGATTTAACTAAGTTATGTAGAGATAAGTTCCAATGGCTCTTTAATTAACTAAATTGATAGCCTATACTAACTTTTACGGATAGATAAGGATCTGTTCATTATAGCCTTAAAGCACAAATTATGGATAATAAAGGATAATTGTGCCAAGGAATTTCTGGATATGATGGATAATAATTATTGTCAGTTAGAAATGCTCTAGCAATGTGAAAAGACGTACAAGTAACTTATGTAACAGAATATTTATGTATGTACATTTATATACTCGGAAAAGTTGTCAAAGAAGGAACTCATTGTCTTAGACCATAGTATCTTTAAAATATTCAAAACTCCAATGTTTAAAAGTCTTCTGAACACTGATTGTTTTAACTCAAATCATCCATTGCTTAGTTCTGAACAATTCTTTGTTATTAATTAAATAAATGACCAATTGATTTTTCCCCTTTTCTTTTTGATTGAGTGAGTGATGGACAAAGAAATGTGCTCATAAATAAAATTAATTAAGGCTATATTAAAAAAAAAAGATTCAAGAAGAGCAGAATTTATTGTCTTCTGTTCAATTTTATATACATACATAGATAACTCTCATTTATAAATTTTTAATAAGGAAGTCGTTGTATTGTCTTTATATTTTGAAACTCAATCAAATGAACACATTGATTGCAGTTCCTTTTACATTCAAATGGAATCATTCTAACTGTGTCAGTGAATGAATGAACACATAATCTTTTATTGCTCTTGAAAGTCATAAATGTGTCAATGCAAGTATTTATGTATTTATCTTGGGAGTGGAAAACATTGATGTTAAGTAGGTCAATCGACATAATTTATATGTTTGAATTATAATAATATTAATTGTTAATATTTGTTTATTGATTTAAATTATTATCATAAATCTCTTTCAATGCCATTGAGAGATTATTATTTAGTACTATCAAATTATCATAATTATAAATATTAAATTGTGGAAGAATTTCATGGAGTCATTAGTTCAATGAAAAGTGAATTCATTGTAATTTTCAGAGAATTTAAAAGTTTAAATACATCGTTTGAGTCAACTAAAATATAAATATAATGTGGTTTTTTTAAAGTTAATGTGTGTTATTCACTTTGACTCCAGATATGTTTTGTTGGATATTTTAGGTCATACTTTTCTTCTTTTTTTTAATTTGTGATAAGGATTTTTTTAAAAATACTCCTTTGTCACTAAAATATTAATCAGCCATTTGTCATTTCCCAAAGAAAGTACATAAATGTAAAGTATACAAGAAAGCAAGTTTGTTTTCAAATATTGAAAAGGAGAAAATCCACTTTTAAGTTTTTTTACTTCATAAATATAACGGCCAAATATTTCGGAGTCATTTTAAGACCAATATCGCACAGTTTTTGCTAAATGTCACTTTATATGTATAGAGAAAGCAAGGATTGTTGTTTATCACCCAAAAGAGCGCAATCAGATAAATGTGTCGACTGCACATGGAGCCGATATGTTCCATCTTTTTCATAGCCCCAGAGATTTATTTAGTTACAGTTGGCTAAAACCAGTTCATATGTTTAAAAACTATTATAAATCAACTACATCCGCCATCATTCTCACCATGAATCATAGTAATAGTAACTACATAGTCAGAAACACCAGACATTTTTTATTCTTAATTGTGGCCGGTAATTTTTTCCCTTAATGAAGTTGCAATTATTGGAGTCATTATTTAATTAATCGAAATAACCTATTAATACTTACGAAACAAAATGTCTTCAAGAATATAAGTGCAGTTCACAATCATTTTGAAATTTTTCAAATAAACTTGATTTCTTCTTGACTTGGCACATATATATTTTAAGGAAATCTTACATTCTTATCATACAATCCATATTAGTTGTAGTATAATTCTTGAGAGCAATATTGTCTTGGTGTCAGTTCCTTCAATGTTTGAGTTCTCGTTGTCAAAAATCCCAACCCAAAAGCATCTTTCCTGAAAAAACGTCCATCTTTTTCATAGCCCCAATCAATTCAATTTAATCTGCTATCGTGCTTACCATGAAACATAGTAATAGTAACTAGATAGTCAGAAATATCAAATGTTTTTTATTCTTGATTGTGGCCGGTATTTTTTTTCCTATAATCAGGTTCTTTATTGGAGTCATTAATTAATTAATCGAAATAACCTATTAATACAAACGAAAGAAAATTGCTTCAAGAATATGATAGCAGTTCCAACTCATTTTTGAAATATTTCAAATAAACTTGGTTTCTTCTTGACTTGACAAATATTAAGTAAACGACTCGAATAAAAAATATGAAGTTTAAAAAAATAATTTACATACTAAAAACATAGAAAAGGTTTGTTCTTTGTAAGTCTATTTTTATAAAAGTTCTTAAAGGATCAACTGTTGAATAAGGACTCTCATCACAATAATAAGGAGGCTTTAGGAGAATAAATATAAATACTGATTGGTTTGTTCAACTACATTCATGACGTTATGTAATTAATACCTATCAATCAGTTGTGTCGAATTTTCATTCTACATTTTCAATGCCACTTATTGGAGTCTTTCTGAAACACAACTCCTTTGCATTCTGATATGACAGACTTATTCGTATTTTTTGTCTTGACAGGGATTATTCTCAAAATTGAATGAAGTATTTTGGAGGAGATTTTCTTAATTTTGCATGCACTGCTCCATAAATTACCTTCTAAAGAATTTCAATGATTGTTTTTCATCTCTTTCCTCCCCCTTCCTTCCTCTATTATATAGTGTTGCAAATGTTTAAATTAAAACAACATTAGAAAGCTAACTTTGCTGTTGTCAACAGTAAACACATGCCGAGATAATGATGTGTTTGTCCATGTATCCATAGTAGACAAACACTTTGCTTTCAACCATCGAGACAAAACACTCTGACAGGTTGATCAATCTCACACATAATCAATAATAATAATAAAGTTGCTACATAGATATTCAATACCTGTTTTTTATAAACTATATAATATGTGTCAAGTCAACAAGAAACCAAGTTTATCTGAAATATTTCAAAAATGAGTGTGAACTGCATTCATATTTTTGAAGACATTCTCTTTCGTTTGTATTAATAGTAATTTTCGATTTATTATGTAATGACTCCAATAATGGCAACTGTATTATAGGAAAAAATACCCGCCACAATCAATAGGTTATAAAAAACATCTGGTATTTCTGACTATGTAGTTACTATGACGTAAGGGATTCTTAATAGTTCTTAAACAGATGAACTGGTTTTAGCCAACTGAAACTAAATAAATCTCTGGGACTATGAAAAAGATGGACGTTCATTCAGGGACCATATCGACTCTATGTGCAGTCGTAACATTTATCCGATTGCTCTATTGGATAGATAACAATCCTTGGTTTTCGATATAAATTGACATTTTAGCAATCATATCATGCATTTTATAATGATTTGTATCTAAAAACAGTCAAATAACTTCGAAATAAGGTGTTTTTTTTTTCTATTTAAGATCTATAATGTGTATTCTTATTTTTACCACCCAGAAGTATTTAAAATATTAGCAAAAGTATTTTTGTTGAGCAGGTCTATTCTAAATACATATTACTTCATCTATACCTTTTCAAGTTCAATATGGAAATAAATAATAAAAAACAAGATTAAGGAAATTTAACATAATAATAAATTTTATAAATAATGAAAATAATCAAAAAATGATAAAACATAGGACTGTAAAATTTTTGTGAATTGAAAACTCTTCTTCATTAAAAACATCTACAATCCTGGAGTGGGCCGGTGCATTATCAATACCAAGTACCTCTGGCCCTCCATATACATCCTTTGCTTTTCTTAAGCTTTCACGCACCCACTCCATTGCTGTATCCTTTTTGAAACTTACTCATTTCACCTCATGATGAACAAGGACCCAGGGACCAATGCATCCAATAACATATACCTTGGCCCCTTTAGAGGCTATTGCAACTGTGTATCATCTGGTTCCACGTGATGAACGACCCATTGATCTTGAAATATTATATTAAACTTGATAATTCCCATATTGAACTTGCTTATTTCCATATTGAACTTAAAAAGGTATAGTATTTCAATGTATTTCGACTTTAGTTAGTTATTTGCATACTCTTTTTTTGTAATTAGTATTCTCAACAGTTAAATCCGAGTTATTTCTTACTTATCTTTGTGTATTCTAACAATTAAATTATATTTATAGTTAGCCAAGAGTGGAAGAGAATGAGATAATATGTAATTAGTCGAAAACCCAGTCTGTCTGTCTCCCCCTCTCTCTCTCTCTCTTTTGAATGCAATGGTGCAATTGGCAAAAAAAAATTTAAAATTATAGTTACATAATAAACTTCTCACGAAACCTTACATTTTGAAAAGTAAGTATATTGTGAAACATAATTTCACAAAAAAAAAAAATAATAAGTATTAGTATACTTATTATGGTTTCTCAGTCAAGACACAGTTTTATATTTTTGAAGGTATACAGACTACAAATGTTAATAGCAGTCGTGACAAAATTTAAATAAGTACTTTATGAAAAGGTGAATTAATCATCTTATAAACACGATAGGATTTATTAGTTTTTTCCTTTTTCAAAATCCATGTGAGTCAAGTGTCTTCAGGGTTTCTCCAAATTACCTTGAGGTATAATCATATTAAATGACTTAACTATATGAATGAATATATTATAATATACATAGACATAAAATAACATGTCAGATAGAGAACTTGAGAACTAAATAAGTAAGATATATAAAGTTATGTATATCAATGATGGACACATTCATGACGTAATACATATGTTATGTATATTAATATACATACATCTGTATACTATATGCTCTAATGATATGTACATACAAGAAATTAGTCAAATAAGTCTCCACTCATTTTCAATAGAATTATATTTATGCTGTAATGGAAGTTACAGGAACCTATAGAAGGCATAATAATGTTATAGCTAAATATAGCTAAAACTTGGAAAGGGCTTCCAATTAATACTCTGCTTGGATAATGAATTATATATACAATTATATCAATCTATTCAACTGCATTATCAGTGCTTTATACTAGGGTTTATCTGCTCAGATATCATATTTGTGCTTGGATATTCTCTAAAGATCTTTGGTTTTGTTTTTATTTTCATTTTAAATGCTTAGATACTAACATTTAAATCAGAATTAATTCCTTGGATTTTGATATCAAGGCCCATTTTTAATTGATTTGAATTATCAGGCTTGTTTTAAATTGCTATAAGATAGTTTGCATACTTTAATCAGTCCATTATATTATGATGTGAGCTACATTTAGTTAGCCACAAGCTGATAACGGTCAGTGGCAAAATGATTCATATATTTATTTCTGTGTGTGTGTGGAAATTGTGTACTCCTCAACTATCATTAAGACCTAGATCCAAAACTGTTTTTTTTTTTTTTGTGTGAGAAGCTGTAGAATATACTATATGTACATAGTGGGATCGATTCAGAGGAAGACAAATTGAAGGATTTGATATCTTGTGATCAAATTATGAGTGCAGGTTTCAGATTAAAAAGCGATGTAGTTGAACAGAGGGTTCTTCACTTTTCAGAGTCTTCAACAGTTTCTTCTTTGGTAGTCGTGTAGACTTTTTCTATTTAATCAATAAGTTATTGAGTTCATCAATTCTTCTGTTTCTGAATTTTCTGGTGATCAAACTTGATATTGGGATAATAAAATAACTATGTAATGTCTCTTAGCTGATGAATAAATAATGAAAAAAAAAAAAAATAAGTTATTGAATTCATCAATTCTTCTGTTTCTGCATTTTCTTCAATTATTCCCTCATGAAGGTTTTTTTAAGGACTCGCAGAATTGGTATCGTTATTAAGAGAGGATATCTTTGGTGTTGACTTCAAAACATACACATCAATTCCAACTCATTTAATATGCTATTGGAAAGGGACCTCACTCCTTAAAGGTTCATTTACACGGTATCCGATACATGACTATCAGCTGATGTAACCATAATTTGCACTTGCATGTGGATTTCTATGTCCATTGGATTTGTTTCTAGTGAATTGCTTCTATAGATTTCTTTAAAGAGCGTTCATACTCAAAGGTTTTCTGGTTAAATTGTGTGTCCAAAGTTGCGGCATCAGGCAACCTAAATAAGTAACCTTGCAAAGGATCTATTTGCTCAAAATCGCACTTTCTAGAGAACTAATTGAAAAATAATGTTAATAGAAATTGTAGAGCAATTAGTAGAAAACCGTCATTTGCAAGGAACTGCATTTCGTCAAAAAAAAAGAAAGAAAGAAAGAAGTCCTAGCATTGTTTCCATGTATCATCTCACATATTATGTAACTCCCAAGTTTAGTACATAGATCAAATATTATTCTAAGTAGCCCATACTATGTATGACTCTATTTTGAGTGTACATAGAATCAATTCGTCAATGTCAAATTTAATATGCTTGACTCTATGCTTGTATGTAGTAAAAATCTAAGAAACATATAATTACATGCATACATTACAAACATATGTATGTAATACATACATACATACAACATCTATGATAAGAAAATAATAACTGTCAACACAGTGTCTTCAATTGACTGTATGTACAATTCATATTTTATTTTATGTACTGACGTCAAAAATTAAACTCTTATCAAAACAATTTGGCGAAATATAAATACATAATATGTGGGAATGAATACAAATATGGATAAAAAACACTGTTGTAGAGAGAGAGAGAGTTTCAGAGGTCTCTTCTTCTTTACTTCCCTTACTTTCTCCATTAATAAGCCTTAATGGGTTTATACCTAGACTGACCAACCGTTCTCTTTACCCCGGAACTTATTATCATTTTATTTTAATAAACTTACTAACCTCAAAATATTGAAATTAACAACAACAGCATGGGCCGGGTGCCGTTATCCATTATTCTTAGTGAGAAATTAAACTTACTGAGTGACATTGGTAGAGAAAACGAGCTTAAAATGTTTTACAATTGAATAATTAAGGTTTTACGTATTATTACATATTTCTCAACATCTTTACGACAAAGGAGGACCAAATGGTATAGTCTTTTATCGTTAAGACTTAATGTGATATCATTTTTTTGTTTCTTAGCCCTCAGAGCCTTTGAAATCTATTCGACCTTTAAAGAATTTACCCTACTCATTCCTTCTTCTTTTTCTTTTGTTTCCTTTCTTTTCCAGCTGTATTGCCCCGGTAACAAGGACGCTGCCATTTCTTACTTATTCCATGACTGACTCTTGTCTGTCATATTTTATTGTTTTGTCTATAGTAAATACCTAATACTATGGGGAAAAAATACCGGGAAATTTAATTTTAATTTTTTGGGGGAGGATTCTGATAAGAATAAAGGTTTTTATTTTTTAAGTTGGCACTACTGCCACTCACATTACATTACATATCAAAATATTCATTATTGATTTAGATACGCGTGAACAGCTTAAATCGAATTTTTCGTATTTTTAAATGTCTGATTAAGCATTGAAAATATTAAATCTAGAAAAAAATTCATTGAAATAAAAGTTGTAGATATATTATGTTACTGAGTAATATTGCAAAAAAAAAGAAGTTTTTAAATCCATTCAGTGGTTCATGGTTAGAGGTTTTAAGGCAAGCTGAGAGCGCCCTAGTTCTAACCATACACCACCGAATAGACTTGAATTTTTTTTTTCTTGCAATATTACTCAGTATGCGGACTGTTTTGTTTGTTGTCAAAAAAAGTGGGCACATGGGCATTGCATTGGGAACTACTTTAGAGGAAAAGGAAATGAATTCGGAGGGTTAACGAACTATTTAATTAATTTAAAACAAACTATAAATTACCTGTTCACAACAGACAGACAGACAAACAGAAAGACCTCATGCTATTTGGATATATAGTCTATATATAATATAAAAGTTTAAGAAGTGATGCTCAGTCAAACATAACTGAAATATGTTATTTTTTAGACATATGTATAATTTGTAGTAATTAGAGGAATATATGAAGTTTCAAGGGATTGATTTATAATGGTGATCACTACTGAGAGCGAAATTATGTGGCGTTATATTGACTAAAAAAATAAAAAAATCAGAATATATTTTGTAGAAATGAATTCCATTGTTTATTCATTAAATTATGTACATGTAATATGCTCCTTCATATAATATTATAATATCCATATAAGGAGATAGATTAATAATAATAATACATACATACATATATACATTTGTACAAGTCTTCATGTTACTCACTTAATTAGAAGCATGAATACTATAAAGTAATGTATCCTATTTCCAACGTATGTATGTAACATATATAAATATAACATTTGAATACTTCTCAAAGTCTTATTATTCTTTGTCTAGCATTTGTATCACTTGTATCAAATCATTGACACTTTTTCCCAGGACAAAGATAATTAAAATGCTCTTAAAATGATTGTTGTATACACAGACAATGTGTATATTCTACATTTTTTTACATTTTTGTAAATATATATTTAATGTGTCATTTTGTGGATTCATTTATCTAGGGAATTTTATTTTTTTTCAAATGTGGATTTTGGAACTTAAAGAGGCCACACAAAAGAATTATACATATGTAATTTTTGTATGGATTTGCTAACAATATAATAACATATATACGTAGAAAATCCATAGATATGTATGCACTAGGTGACAAAGTCTAGTACATATAACAAAAAATAAAATATACGCTACTCCATAGTTGCTAATCAATTTGTTATAACTGAAAAAAAAATGGGTTTTTTTTTTAATGTTCTTCCAATGTCTACGTAGAGCTGATAAGTCAAATATACAGCTCGCAGATCAGACCAAGGGTTCAACTTAGAGAGTAATTTGTATTATTAAATAATATTTTATTCTAGTTATATAAATTAACATTTGTGATGCTCCAGGAGAAGTTTATATTGGGAGGGTATTTTGGAAATAGGAAATGAGAGCGACTTCTTCAAATTCATTATACAAATTTCTATAATTTGTATCATTATCTTTAATACTACTATGAGCCAAAAATACAAGGAAATTTGAATTTGATTTTTTGGGGGGATTTTGATAGGGATAAATGTTTTTGAGTTGGCACTGCTATATCTGACATCTGTGACAAATTAATTCTCAAAATATCAATTAGTATTTGAGAACCGCTAAAATGTACATAATTGTTTGGTCCTTAAAATGTCTGAAAGATGATGACTCAAATGCTATTGAGAGAAATGTTGTTCCCTATCCAAAAAGGTGCAATGAATATTCCAGACTGTAATTTTTTGAAATTTTGAAAATTCGTGCTTGATTTCTCGAGATACATAACTATGAAACCGACCGGTCCGGTTTTTTAAGTTTAAAAGCATATCTAAACTCAGCAATTATTGTTCGTTAATAATAATTATTATTGACTAAAAATCAATTTAGAGAAATGTTGTCGAAACCAAAAAAATAAAACAATGTACATTGCATCCGGGAGGGGGGGGGGGAGGAGGATTACTACAAATTAATTAATGAGAATAATTGCATCTTTGGTCATTTATACTCCTTCATGTAAAATTTTAGCTCTTTAGAAGTAGCCATTTTGAGTTCTAGTCGTAATAAAAAAAAAAGTTTGATGAACGAGTTAACTCTCTGTTTTACTCTTGATTGATTACAGGTGCTGAGAACAGTCTATTTTTTATTTTTTTTTGTAGAATGCTTAGATTTGCTAAATTATTACCTATGTAAAAAATGATAGGTTATCGATTATGAAATCCACATAACATATGTATTATAATTACCATTGCAACTCTCAACCTTCCCTCCTAAAAGAGAAAACAAAGGCCCGGAAATAACAGGTGTTACAACACATTATGTCCTAATATGAGGCAACAGCTCACAAAAATACACATAGGTAGTATGTGGCAGATTTATGAACAGTCCTGTCTAGAGCTGTAAATCTTCAGTATTTATTTCTGTTCGATATTTTTAGTGGTTGATAATTTGTAGAGTATTTCTTATTTTCCAAAGTAGTTATCGTTATTCCTTGACTATTGAGCAGAGAACATGTAGCACTCACAACGTGTAATACAGTAATGCATGCTACTTGTAGTTGGCACACCTGTCTCTAACATCTGTGCTGAATTACACGTCAAAATATTAATTAGTATTTGTGATACGCGTTCTTTTGTGAAGAGCTAAAATATAATTTTTCCTTTTTTTGAAATGTCTTAAAGATGATGACTCAAATGCAATTGTGAGAAATGTTGTTGTTGAAATTAAAAAGGCTTATGTGAATATTCCAGACTCATTCTTTTGAAACTTTGAGAATTTGTGGTTTATTTCTCGAGATACATAACCGTTTACTACTCAAGACAACTGATCATCCGATTTGTAATTTTAATAGCACTTCAAAACTCAACAGTCAAGGATCTGTAATTATTTAACTAATACATATTTTGTAGTTGTTTTGACAATGAGAAAAAAAACGTTAGAACTTGTGGATTACACCTGGGAGGCTAATTTTAAGGGAGATGAAATGAATTTTTAAGATTAAATAAAAAAAAATTGATCTATCTACATATAATAATTAATGCCAAATCGAGTGAACTTAGATCCCTTGATATAATAAAATCTTCGGATAAGAATCAATTTGAATTTATTTCCTTCCCCTCTCAAGGAACGTTAATGTCTTCCCCTCTAAAAAGATAAAAGAATCCCTGCTCGTAACTGAAGCTGCTCTCCTCTCATTAGAGCTGTAAATACTATACAAACATTGACATGGTAACCCTGACTATTTGATAAATCCTTGGAAGGAGAGCAATTTTAGCTCACATGACGTTTGACTATATCAGCTACAAGCAGCTATTTTTCATACCTTGTTATAGGGGAAGACATTGAAGTATTTTGACAGAGGGCTCTTTAAGTTTGTAAGTAATATGAATAATAAAAATACAATAAAAATAATTAATTAACGCTTTGGTGATGAGACAAACATTTAAATGATCTCTGGTGAGCCCGTCTCCTTCTGTCTCTCCTCAATCTCCTTCATGTCTTTGTAGACATAATAACTCAAATAAATATCTGTAAATAAAAGTAGCATGTATGCTAACATGTCTTGGACCTCTTGGCTTAGAATATACATGTTCAATGTAGGATTTGCCATCACTTTGAAATCTTGATTGAGAAAGAACAGGAAAATCCATATGTGTGCACTAGTGATGAGTATGTTAACAAGTAGGACCAGAAAAGGGAATATTGCTTTCCGAAAGATACTTTCAATAATGAGGAATATACTTGCCAAAATAGACATCCCTTTTGCTAATACAAATGCAATTACTACATTCGTGTAGGGATCGTCTTCTTGGAGTTTGTATATGAAGAGATGTAGAAATTTTGAGAAGAAGTAAATGTTGATGATCACTGTGCTGCAGCCCACTAAAAGTATTTCGAGTATGACTTTTTCAATCCAATGAATCCCTTTGCTCTGAGAACTCTTTAACTTTCCGTTTCCTTTTTCATATTCGAAATCTAAAAAAGATATGAAAATAACTAACAGATGATACGCAAAAACAGACAAAGAAGCAAATTCTACCCATATTCAAGCCTTCCACTAAATTATCCACAAAGTCCACAAAAAAACCCAACTAAACTAAACTAAATTGTTTTAATTTCACTTCACTTGTATGTCTACTTCCGAACAATCTCCTTCCAACTCTACTTGAAAATGTCCAGTAATTGAAATTTGTTTGTACCAAAATGTACCTATATGTGACAACTGCATGTTGAGAAGAGATTTCAATTGATCTACCTATCACATGGGATGTATATGTACATGTAGTATCATTTTTGTGAGCAAAAATGAAATAGACACACATGTGTTCAGAACATACATATTATTCATTATCAACAACAATTATAACCTTTCCAGCATATGTATACTTCTTCATATACGAACAAACTCCAAGAAGATCATCCCATCAAGAATGCTGTAATTGCGTTTGTTATTAGCGACAAAGATCTCGGCTGTGACAAGTATATTCCTCATTCCTAAAAGGTTCTTTCGGAAAGTAATATTCCCTTTTCTGTTCCATTGATGTACTTGCCTCAATCATTCCGTTTAAGCGAAGACATTGAAAGTTTTAAAAGGACATTTTTGTCAAAATGTCTTTTTTTGAAGAAAAGAGAATTCTCTGAAATAAAATTAGTTCAGCAGCTGGGATGCACTAACAGCAGCTTTATAAAATTATATATAAATATTGTTAAATATGAAATTTGAATTGATATGTCTCTAAATATTGACAACAACAACAACAACAACAATCCAATCAAACAATTCAAATCAAGTATGTTACCCTTTATCTATTCACTTTTTACTCTTTACGGTGAACTTTCTTCAAGGGGAAGTGAGTACAAGCACAGTTCCTATGTACTGTACTTTCCACTTCTGAAAAGAGCAGGGTGAACTTTCCTCTAATCCATTTTTTATCCTTTTCTACAATAGCAGGATTCTAATTATTTCACTGGCCTGTTCTCATTGAAATCAAAATGATTAGGACAATCCTGGTTTAAAGCAACTTGAAGAAAACAAATTAAGAATAAGGCCTAATTGTCAATGTAATAAACATATAAAAACATTGATTTTCCATTCAATATATTATATTATGTTAAGTAAATGACAAACTCTTGCTAATACGGAGTAATAATATTGAGATCATCACCGATGTATCAACATAACCCACAATTGTTTATTAAATGCTATATTTCTAAAGCATTATTTTAGTATAAAATAACTTAATGCAACCTCAATTACCAGAGCTAATTCCTTGCTTTGAGGAACTTGAACCCTTGCATGAAAAAAAAAGCCATGGTGAAGTCAAAAAATCAAACATTACCTCCAAAATGAAACATAATATGCACTTTATAAATTCATGGTTCCGTTTTTTTTCAAATTAGTTTAAAATCATCATTTACCATAGACACGATGCATAAGAATCTCCCAAAGCTTCTGGCGAGTCACTATGCATGTGTGAGGCCTGGCCTTTCCCCATTGAAACACAATTCCTCTTCTATTAGACCAAACTGGCCGACTCTGGGCAATCGATTCCTTCAAACGGCCCAATTGTTGAGAGTACAGGTCCGAATTAAGAGTTTGACTCTAGGAAAGCAGCTCATAGTGTATTTCTCTAGTGAAGAAATTCGCCTCAATAATTCGCTTGTGAAAATTCACTGTCCCAGTTTTTTTGCCAATAGGGAGAAGTGTTTTTATATAAAAGAGGCAAATGGAATCATGTTCAAAATGGCGACAAATTAATAATTATTATTGAACAAAACAGTGCATATTTCAAGCAAATCAAATCATTCTAACTATGCTACATAAAATCTTCAATTTGACACACAAAAATAATGGATTTCTTTTTACTAAAAATATTGTATGTATGTATAGTTAACATATAATGCTCCTATGTAAACATCTTAATTAGCATTGACTTCTATAATTAAGTCTATGTATGTAAGTATCTTTATTGTTGATATATTCTACAAAAGTCTTATTTTTAACTTACAAATATTATAAATGCAAGGATCGTTGGAAAAAAGAAATATTTTATCAATTTGAATTTTTGAAATAAATTCTAATTGAATCAGGTAAGTTGTATGCTTGTTTTTTTTTTTAGAACGAAGCAGTTTTGTTATTATTATTATTAAATAAGAATGATGATTGGGTGTAAAGTTCGATTTACAAATAATAATAATAATAAAAATAAATAATTACATCTGCTCCCTATCACATAAATAGACAAGAGTTTTTTGTATCAATTTTTGTAGATAGATACATAAATGATGTTCTCGTCATATGTTCTGTAGATATCTCGCATCATTTTGATAATATGAGAAGTTAATACGTACATAAAACTTTGTTTGTTCATGCCATTGTAATGATGAATAAATAAAAGAGTACTTTCTCTATGAAAGTACAAAAAAAGAGTTTTTTTTTTTTTTTTTTTTAGTTCCTATGTACATACAAAGTCCCTTTCCCTTACGTCACATGCAGTAATTTCTTTCTTCTACAACATGGCATGATCCTACTATGTATTAACATAATAATAATATGTAAAAATTATGTTTCTTTGTCAGCCATTGATTTTTTTTTTACTTCTTTTCTCCTATTGAGCGTTCTTAGCGTTGATTGGTTGAACTCAAATAAATTAGCTTTTATTCAATGGTGAACAGTTATTTACTATTAAATAATCCCGGAGTGGGGAGAGAGGATTGACTGACTCACACCGTCCATTACTGATTTCATTCGTTTCTTTTTTTTTGGATGAAAGGTTGCGAGATACAATAGAAATAGCATGTTGATTCAATAATCAGAGACTACGATCTAAATAGGTTGTTTGAGCACAGCTATTTAGTACTTAAATCTATGACTGAAAAATGAATTAGGGATATTAGTGACAAAGTACTCATAATTAAATGGTTCTAATAATGGAGTTCAAAAATTTAGTGGAATCCATTTATATACAAAGTACATATATGTATAGATGGCGCATTTGAAATGCCTGTGGTTGCAAAAGGTTGAAATTGCATTGAGTTTAAGGAAGGAAATACAAATATACGTCGGTGGTACGACTAGTTTGAACATCAATTTTAATTTAGTCATCTCTACACGACGAGATTTTTGGGATAAACAAAAATACACTCACTGTATTCTCCCTTCAGATGATTTTCATCATTTGACTCTTTTGATTTAAAGCAGCTGACACTACGTTTAATGAACTCACAAGGGATATTACTATTATTTATGATTTTGATGTGTAAAAAATATATTAAATCAAGGATTGCGCGACCTTTTTTTTTAATATTCAAATATTCTGCAGGTATTAACGATTTATTATATATTGGTAGAACTTATGAATGTGTAGTATATCTAAATAATAACTCTGCCCAATATTAAAAAGTTGGCAACAAGGAAAATACAGAAGAGTAGCTACCAGTTGTTTTCCAAATTTTTCCTTTCCATTTTGTGGGTTGAGGTTGCGGGTGGACAAAAAAGCTCGACGTGCTATATATCGTTGAGTCTAAAGCTTGCTACAATATTAAGTAGCTATTGTGTATTATTTAATGTTGTCAAATAACATTTATTCTGCCGATAAAATACAGGGGCACCAGATAGTAATTGCAGGCACGCTCCCTCACCTCAACAAAATGTCATTCCCTTCGCAGCACGAGTTTCAGAGTCTATTCATAATTGTGTGTGGGGGGGGGGACAGTTTACAACAATGATGTCACATACTTATAACAACATAATCATGCAACTTTTTATTTGTTAATGTTTTTCAAAAAGTGAGGGACATTTATGATTCCAAGGAAGTCGTTAAGAAATTAACTTGATAAACGGTATTTATTACTATTTTCTGTCAAGACTATGGTGAATAGAATAGTACCTTTTAAAGCATATAATGAAGACGTGTATTAATAGAAATAACACACATTTTTCTTTGTTAAAAATTTCAAGAGAACTTGAATTTCCCTATTTATTGTTTACCTATTCATGTAAACAGTTACTACGTGAGTTCAAGAAAAGAGTGTAAATTGCTTAGGGAAACTTTTTTCCTTTCTTCATCTCACTCAATTTGTCAAAATGTTCAAAATTATTAAATAACGTGTAACTAGCAAGTACAAACTTTATTAATAAAGAAACTTACAGTTATAGTCAATAGTAAAAGTATATTTATTATTCACATATTTTCTTGAAATCAAAAGCGTATTGTACTACAAAGTTTCCATCTTCATAATTTGAATAATTAGTTCATTTCCATCGTCATATTAATACATTAAACATAAAATACTCTACCTTTTTTCCTCATGCAATCATATTTAAGCTATTTATTGATATTACTTTTTAAAGGAACACTGTGTTGATATTGTGTAGCTTTGTAATTAGTGCTGAAGAGCTTAACTACATACTTATGTAAGTTAATTACATTCAGTTTAGTTGAGATCTGGGTCATAACACAAATAGGTCTACTCCCACATTTGACCTAAACGTGACTAATAACACTGGGAGCCAGTCAAAAATCATAAGGGGTATGATTGTAATAAAAGTTATTCTGTTTTGCACACAGATTTAAAAACTGTGAGTTCTATTAAGAATCCTTAACTAAGAAGAAATCCTCCGTCTAAGAGCTACTAATAAACAACTGCAATAGACTGAAGTAGTAGCGCACAGAAGGATTTCAGCTGATTTCATAATCCTTCTGCGCGCTACTAATTAAGTAGTTCTAACTTGAGTCTTTGATTTCTAGTGGATTTTTGATCGGAATTGAATGAAAATTTACACATTTAGATGGACGATTTCTTCTTAATTAAATATTCTTATCGGGCGTTTAACATCTCGTATAAAAGCTATGGGTCTCAGCTCTTGAATACATTCCTTATTAATCCATTTCATGTAATATTCAAGGAATTATTTAAGTACAAACGTTTTGGCCGACTTTTGGGCTTATTCCAACTGCCTATGCATCCCAGGAGTTCCTTTAGGTCAAAACAAAGACTGGAAATAAAATTTGCATTAAGTACACTAGCGAATCATTATTTTTTAATGCACAAAATGTGCATCCTTCTAGGCTTAATTTGAAGTTGAAGTTGGAAAATGGGCCAAAAAAGCTCAAAAAGTAGGATCCAATTTCTCGAAAACCGTCGGACTCTTGAAAAAAAAAAAGAATTACAGATTTGAAATCAGTGTGAAAAACTGAATATCTTTTATTATACTTATACCCCTTAGGATTTTGACATTTCAAATTTGTTGACCTGTGCAATTATTTGTATAACTCGTATACTAGGCCTGTATTCTTAATGTTTAATTCACTGTTTTTATATTTTAGGGTTATGCTACAAAGATATATCAATGTAACCTTCCCTCTCAAAAGAAAGTAGAAGAAAATGGCTCAAAATCAATTGATAATATAGTAAGCCAATTTTACTCACTGGTGAAGTATTTTTCATTTAATAGTAGAAAATCATTTACAGATTTCACACAACAAAATTAAGTTACAGTCATCAATGTTTAAACCCCTAATAGAAATAGTTGAATAGTCGACAGCTGACAAAGAAAAACACTGTATATTTTTATGTTTATGGATTTTTGTCGACACGATAGATGTCCTATTTTCCTTCTTTTTTTTTTTTTTGTAGAAAGAAAAACTAAGAGATACAATGAACAATGCTCTGAAATATTAGAGTCTGAATATACCTAAGGCCTAAGATTTCATTTAATATTTGCGCTGACAACTTATAAAAAGTGACTGATTTAAATGGCCTAGAAAAAGTCAAATTTAACCTGATCCCGCTTACTCAATAATAATCATAATATGTTAGAGTTCAGATTTTGTGCTATTGCAAAAAAAGAAGAAGAAGAAGAAGAAAGCAATAATAAATAAGGGCAAATCATTTCCTTATACTCATTCCTTTGACCCCACCCCAAATACCACAAATGTCACATTCTAAAAATTAGGCCCCTTCATTCCTGAAATACTCAACTATTTCTTGGATTTTTTTTGTACTTTTTTTTGTGTTTTCTTTTGAAGAAAGAGGATGATTATTATTAAAATTAATATTAACTACGGGATGACTCATGACTTTGTTCCTGAAGTAAAAGTCAAAAATCAGCAGAAATAGTATTTTGCAACAACATGATATTATTATACATATGTAAGCTCACCGACTGCTTGCTCTTGAAGGAGCTGAAGAAGATTTCAGTTTGTTATTGTTATTCTGTTTTCCTTCCATCCAAATCAATTGCAAATTTGCAAAGGTCACACTTAGCAAGGTTGTTCAAGTCGATTTCAAATGCTACAATATATATATATATATTATATCTACAATATATTTATGACTTAGATATTATTATTTTCAAGTAAAAGGTATGAGTAAGTGGAAAAGTTATGATTTGCTTCTAAAAATAGCTGATAATATATGTATAATCGTGATCACGGACTGACTCCGTGATTAGGTACTCACATTATGTAGAATTCATTTATATGTATATCATGTTTAAAAGAGATGTCTATGTATGTACGTTATCAGTTGTTGTTGTTGTTTTTTGTCAAAAACAACTTGAAGCATTTTTCGTCTCATGTACAAACATTTTTGCAAAAAAAAAATTGGATAAATAAGCAGTCAAATTTATTAGTAGTACTATGCATAAATATTTTGTTTTTCTTCCATATCTAAATGCAGTCGGTTAATGTGAGTTTGATTTTTGATACATTCAATCTTGGATCGTTATGAGCATGCTTTGGACCATTTATTAGTCATTTTGATCCCTTGTAATCTAATTCAATTATTGGATATCCACTTATCACTAACCCAGTGACCTCTAAAGGAAACCGCTATGACCTTTTCAATATATATATATATATATATATATATACATATTTATGTATGTTTATAATAGGGTGTATCAAATTGTGATGATAACGCACCGATAGAAAATTTAATAAATATTTTTAGGTTAAACTTTTGAAAATACGGATTTTAATTACTTACACGTTATTAGATTCAAAGTCCATCACTTTTTGATTTATATGTAATTACACTTCAATTCCTATAAATGAATTTGAGACAAGTAGAAGACCAACTGAGTTTTTGAAGTATGCAAAAAAAGTAAAATAAATGAATTGATTAATGATTTATTGATTTGAATGTGATATCAAAAGGCCGAAGAGAGTGGTGGTGACTCGCAGCACTAAAAGTTTATTTATATAATATATAGTTATTTGAATTAATTTCTGAAGGATTTATCATGGAAGGTGCATTTTTGAATATGAATATCCATAACATTTGTAGTCAACAGTCAAGATACCCAAGGAGGAAAACAACAGTTGACAATATATGTAAGTATGTATTGTACTCAAGGTATTATGAAAACTATCTTAGAGCTCAACGTCGATTACTATAACCAAGTTTGATTTGCTAAATTTTGAAGTACTGGTTTTTGTAGCATCCCTAATAAAAACTGGATTTACCCTCGAGACAATTAAAATAATATAAAAGTATATATCTACAAAATAAACACTTTTGCAGTTTATTCAATTATTTATCTGCAAACTTTGTATTAGAAAAAAGTTGATTAAAACTGTTTTGAACAATACATTCCTGTTTCTACAAAAAATTTCAAATAAATGATATACGAATCACCCAAAATGAGCCACGAAAGTGTACACATTTGTCAGAGCTGTGTATGCAAAACATATATTTGAATACTTTTTGTACGAGCATCCATTCTGCATTATTCTATATTAATCTGAATAATGTATGACAATTTGCAGCTCTCAAAAGCATTAAATACGGCCCTTTCTCCAAAAAATAAATGAACTATGTATAGTTAGACCTGAATTAAGAGTGTTTTGCTCACAGACACGTGATTGATACATTGTGTACTTACATTTTTTCTTGACCATGGAGTATTTTAGAAACTGTGTGTCCAGAGGGATGAGCAAATTATGTTTTCAAGAACAAGGCTGGCTATAATGTTTTCGATCATATTAAATCTAACGAAATTGTGAGGTTATGTGCCCTTCTTTACCAACACATTCGTGGCTAATGTCCCTTTGGAAAATTGGTATGCATACCACTGCTGTTGAGTATTTAAGGAATATTATTGAAAATGTGCTTTAAATCGTTGGAGACTGGAATTAATGGTAATTACATTCATTTACATGAGGGAAAAAATGATTTGATATACATACAAGCTTGGACACGGAACGGATTAAAAGCATATTTTAAAGTGCCACTGTAAACTACTATGAACAAAGAAATACCTGGGAATTTGAATTTAATTTTTTGGGTGACTCCATGAAGGCTTATTATAATCTATTTGGGCTCAGCAAGAAGAAGTTTACGTACTTTGAGTACTTCATGTGAGAAAAAAAAACTAGAAAAGTGAATTTAACTTTTTAAGAATAAATAGGTATTAGTGTTTTTGCTTTTATGTTGGCACATCTGCCGCTGACATTTCTGCCAAATTACAGGTTAAAATATTCATGTGTTTGAGAATCACGTCCTTTTGTGAATAGCTAAAATTGAATTTTTCATTTTTTTAAATGTCTGAAAGATGATGACTAAAAAGCAATTTAGAGAAATGTTGTTGAAACTAAAAAAGTTTAAATGGATATTCCAGACTGATTTTTTTTAAAGTTTGAGAACCCCTGATTTATTTCTGGAGATACATAACCTATAACATACTCAAGGGAACCGACCATCTGATTTTAGATTTTAAAAACATATCTAAAAAAAACTCAGCAGTCATGGTTTTGTAATTATTGAGCTTATAAAAGTTTTGGTAAATTTTTTAAGAATGGAAAAAAACGTTGATTCATGTACATTGCATCGGGGGGGGGGGCACATTGAGGGGGATCAGATAGGATCAGCCCTCTCCCCTGCAAACTCTGCCTAAACAGAGTATATAGAATTATTTTTGCACTTATTTGCTTAATATTTTGCTTTAAATTGTCAATCCTTTAAACGGATATTTGATCTAAAGGCAAAGCATTGAATCATGTTTAGTCACAAATGACACGCATGTAAACATTCATAGTCAGATTTCTAAAATGTAAAACGCAATTTGAATAAACGTTTTAGCAGGTAATAAATCAAAACATTACAAATGTGTTATTGATTTCAAACATGTAGGAATGAGTCATTAATAATAATAATAATTTTACCTAAGTAAGTTTCAAAAAAGTTTTTGCAAGTGAGAAAAGGATAAATAGACGATATTTTACGTTTATGTATAAAATGTTTATATACACAAATACAGACTTATTTTGGCAGAGAAAAAAACACAAATCAATTCATCGGACTATTTCCAAATTAACTTTTTTAAACACAAGTAAAAATAATTGCTCAAAAGTCACTAGTATGGTCACTTAAGAGAGCAACTCATTTCTATTTTGTGGCATCCTCAAACTTTCAATCCGATACTTTTCAATCTGTGGATTCATATTTGGATAAAGCACAAAAGTGGTTTTTTTTATTCATATCAGTGACCCTATCTAGGATTTAGCGTAAATTTGTTGCGTTAAATAAAAACCAATGATTAAATAATTTAAAAAATTATTTAATATAAAAAATATTAAAAAACTGAGTCCATTGTAAGAATCTTTGATTAAGTGTGAGAAAGGAAAATAATATTTCAAAAAATGACGGATCCATGAAGTAACACTTTAATACTTTCTCATGTAAATGATAGATTTTGTTAAAAGAGTCTTTAAATGAAAAACTATTTTAGTGAGCGTTTTCATGTGACGTCATAATTTTGAATGTCAGCCATGCATTTAACAAAATTAAATTTTATCAGAACACAATTTCTTGTATCTTTTTGATTAAGGAAGAGGGTCAATGAATTTGACTCTCAAAAGTGGACCAATAAATAAAAAGACTTAAATTTTTACAGTCTATCAAAAATCCACCTCTTTTTAAGATTCAAATTTTAGACTCAAATATTATGAATGTAAAATATGTAATCACATCATTCAGATTTCCATAGCGCAATCAATAAATTAGTAATTAGTTACAAATTACAAATCTAGCCATTTCAAAAGGCTTTTCACCATTTTCTAATTTTTTTAAGGTCTTCTAAGGTATCAAGCTGTATTTTTTCTTTTTCTTCATTCAATTTGTTTAATAAATACAACAATCAACAGTACAATGTATGTTCCCAACATGGAATCAATTCGATTTATGATGGAATCGATGACGATGACTGTGAAAATTCCTTGCCTTTGACAATTTTTCTTCATAAGCAATTATATGTATATGTATAAAATGTAGAAATAGCAATAACCCAAAGAACAAATTAATGATCTATTTTCGTACATTTCGTGTTTACATTGATCTAATCGTTAAAGAGGAAGTTACCTCTAGGTTACATAAACGTATCTATATTTAGAAAAATTTAGAAATGTATTCACATTTAAAAGCTTTTAAACATTTAAAATATTCATTTTAGGTGTCAAAACGAAATGTTAACCTCATACAGAAATTGTACTTATGTTAATAAGGAATTAAGATTAGAACTCGTCATCAAACATTCACTGCAAGAAGGACGACGGAACGGAAAATGGATAAGAGCTAAAGAGGATACTTTAAAGTTTGATAATTCGTTATATAACACTAAGAGAATATATCTTTTTAAATTCAAAAACTCATAACTTCAAAAGAATTAATTGAGACAATACTAAATTATCCTTTTAAAACAGATTATGATTTTAATAAATATTAATCTAGGAATCAAGGAGAAGAAGCGTTAGTTAATGATTGATGTCTTGAAATAACACACCAAGAATATTGCTAATAATTATAATCTTTTGCGTATTTTCATCTGAGGAGAAAAATAAGAGTTGAGTAAGATTTAATATGATATAACGTATCAAATTTAGTATTTACTCTCTAAACAGTCAGATAACTTTGTTCATAAAAAACCCCAGAAAAAAGAATACATACATTTGAAAGAGAGATTCGTACTCAAATTTAGAAGAAACCTACATTTGTTTAGCAAAGGAGGGTAAAACTAATGACATTGTGTCTTTAATCAATGGACCGTAACTTCGTACTCCATACTTATCATACAGCAATCTTTGTAGCCCATCTAACACATAATAGGCGATCCGCATTTCATTTATCAATCTCTTCTTGATAAAGAAAGAAAAAAAATATCCAGGGTAAGCCTTTCATCACTCAATTGCTCATTCTTCCGTAATAAAGGACTATAAAGAGTATGTTTTTGCTTACTTACTTACTTATTATGTAAACCGAAGCGATAAAATGAATATACACCCAAAAAAATCCTAAGTAAACTTGATCAAATGTCTTTAAATTTGAAACAAGACATAACAGCACTATTGATTACAACTTGATATCTTAGAAGAACTGTGATATTTGAACAAAAAAACAAAACAAATTAAGAGAAGGTGAAATTCCCTATGAAAAGAAAAGGTGAATTTTTGATAGACGGTAAAGATTTAAGTCTTTTTATTTATTGGTCCACTTTTGAGAGTCAAATACATTGACAGTAATTTACCATCTTCCTTAATCAAAAAGATACAAGGGTTTGTATTCTGATAAAATTTGATTTTGTTGAATGCATCTCCCAAGATGGCTGACTTTCACAATGATGACGTCACGGCTCTACTACTCATTAAATTGTAGAAATTTAATTAGGGTTAAAACATCAAGAATGACCTTTTAGATTCTTTTTCTACGTTACTAGGAAAAAAATTATATAAAATAGAATGTACTTTATTTTGTTTACACAATGGCATATCCAAAATGACCTTAGGATCTTACATACCTAAAATAATGCTAGATGAAGGCATAGTTTAATAAAAGGAGTTTTCTGGAAATGGAGGAGTTTCATGTGGGCTGGTGTGTTTAGATTATATACATAATTATAACTAACCTATTGTTGAAAGTAGGCTCTATGAGGTTTATGAATGCTGATTTTTTTAAAAAGGAAAGTTGCCAAAAAGGGTGCTAATTAATTATAATTAGGTAAACATATCATGCATATACTTGCAAATATCTACTTACTTACCTATATATACATATGTAAGAAAAAAAAGCGTTTTGTTTTGTACTTTGGACCTTTCCCAAGTAAAAAAAAACATATTGTATGAACTTAAGTATGCTTCACTGACTAAATAATATAATGTCAAGATAAATCTTTTTTTTTTTTGTTAGTTCTTTGCATTAATGTACATACAAAGATACAAGGAATGACATCAGTGTCAGTTTATAGATTACCGAAACACAAACAAATCATTTTCAGACATTTATATATATATATTAATTACGAACAATCTTCTTTAGAATCAATTTAGCAAAAATAATTAAAATTATTATTTGTTCTTTATTTTACTTCAAAATTTAAATATACTAATAATAAGATTTATTGCATTTAATCAAATATTAAGAAAAATGACATTAATTTCATGGGTATACGTAACTACATATATCAAAATATATATTAATGTCATTTAGAGAGCTTTTTTAATTACCTACCTACCTATTTACATGTTTCAAGGATTTGAAAGCTGAAGTATTATGTCTACTAACTTAATTGCTATATATCTTCAGTCTTAAAGACACATTACAAGTTTTTCATTAGAGTACCTGTGTTTCTATTCTTTACATACACATTACATATATTATGTAGGTAGGATGCTTTCTCTTCAGACGAAAATCATGGCCTAATATTTTCACCATAAAATAAATTTATGGTATCACATGCTAAAAAACAATCAGATTCTTCGTCAAAAAGTATGTTTCAAACAGAAAAATCTCTACCGATTTTGGAAAGAGCATTTCGTTGAGGTAAATAGCATGCTCGGAATTACTATCTGGTGCCCCTGCATCTTATCTGCTGATTGTTATCGGAGAATATTAAATAATATACAATAGCAACTTAACATTGTTGCAAGTTCTCACCTCCACGATACAAAGGTGACTGAATTCAAATTGACGTTCAAGATAGACGTACCAACGTATATTTGTCTTTTCTTTCTTAACTCAACGCTATCTCACCCATGTCAATTTATACCTTACTGTAAAATTTTGTTTTGAAGGAGGGGGGAAGGACCAAATAGATGTCTAGGTGCTTGGGGCAGAAACATCAGTTACTTATTCAGTATTTTACTATAAGAACCATAAAAAAATCATCTCAATTAGCAAAAGTCTCCCCCCCCCCCTCCCAATAAAAAAAAATTAAGATATAGACATATCATTTTCCAAGCTGGATACCTCAAAGTTCAGGCAAAATTCAAATCCTCTACAGCCAATATTTATGTACACAGTGCGTTTTACTTCAACGCCAAGAATATTGCACAAATTGGATCAAAAACTGTAGAAAAAACTGTTTTCAAATATTTTTCACTCTTTATAGTAAGTAATCAAAAAAATCCATTATTTTTGCATGAAATTGAATGCTTTATTGTATCCAGTCTTAACCAAGTGGGCCCAAACGGTTTTTTGTATAATTTTTAGCTCCTGAGCAATCAAAACTGGGCTTATATGATGATCAAACTCCACGATTTTCATTAATTTATTGACATTTTTGACAATTCCATAATGGATTTTTTTTGTACTATGTACATCAAATATTTTGATTCTTTATTTTTTAGATATTGTATTGTACACGGGGGAACTATGAAAAGTATTTAAAGTATATTTTAAATATTATGCATTAGAACAATTTCAGGAAAACTTCAGCTATGTACGATGCTCAGTACTTTTTCTTCGATGACAATTACTGTAAATGTTTGAATCTGAAGTGTTCTGGCTTTCTTCTTTTTTTTGTGACTGTTTTTCCTTCATTTTACAACGAGCTTTTTTGTTCACTCGCAACCTCGACTCTCTAAAAGGAAAGGAATTTTTATTGGAAAAACAACTCGTAGCTACCCTTCTGTATTTTCCTTCTTGCCAACTTTTCAATATTGGACAAATTTATTATTTAGATATACTATACATTGATAAATTCAACCAATAGATAAATCTATCAGTAATACTTGTTTATTATTCAATAATTCAAAAAAAAGGGCGCGCAATCCTTGATTTAGTATATTTTATATAATATATCAAAATCATAAATAATAATAATAATATCCTTTTTGAGTTCATAAAATGCAGAGTCAGCTGATAAAAAACAGCTGAAGGGAGAATACAATGTATTTGTGTTTATTCCAAAAAAACCAGTCGTGTTTCTGTCTTGAATCTGTACAAAAGTGATACATAATATGTTCCGGTCCTTTCTTTATCGAAATAATCTATGAATAAACGACCATGGCTATACCAAAGAAAGAGTTGCTATCGCTTTCTGAGCCGATGGAACAGTTTTGGCTTCTTTCATTTTGTGAGCGGATTTACCTTTCAGAGTCCATTGTTTCGATTGTTATTTTGTTTGAGGGGGTGTAATAACTATTTCATTCACTGTTATCGTATATATGGTACATATTAAAGCTTCTTTTTATAGTATTTAACATTCAAAAATCTGATTCTGATTCTAAAAAGATTGTTGAAGGACTTGGATTTTTTCTATGGATATATATATCCATATGTGCAAATTTATATTATAAAATACATGTGTTAAGTACAATTTAGTATAATCATTACGTTTAGTTCAAATGAGTCAAGTAAACTAGAAAACAAGTTTGTTTTAAAATATTGAAAAGGAGAAAATCCACTTTTAAGTTTTTTTACTTCATAACTATAACGACCAAATATTTAAGAGTCATTTGAAAACCTATCGCGCACGGTTTTTGCAAAAATGTCAAATTTGATCGAGACAGCAAGATTTGTTGTCTATTCAATAGAGCAATCAGATAAATGCTTTGACTGCATATGGAGCCGTTATGGTTCCTGAGAGAATGTCTAACTTTTTGAAAGCCCCACAGATTTATTTAGTGGCAGTTGGTTTTTTCCTATAATACAGTTGCAATTATTGGAGTAATTATTTAATATATCGAAATATACTATTAATACAAATGAAAGAAAATGTCCTCAAGAATATGAGTGGAGTTCTAACTTATTTTTGAAATATTTCTAATAAACTTGGTTTTTTCTTGACTTGACATAAATATAATCATACTAGCGATTTTAATTCTACAAATTAATAATATCACTTAATTTGTATATAAATATTTGCATGATAAATACACCTGTGGAATGAAATTCAATTACATAAATTACATTATTTTCATTTGAAATATCAATTATTATAATTATTACACAATGAATGCGAGTCTAACTTCTATTTATGATTGCAATGAAATATCTAATGCAATTAATTAATTATATTAGTAGTTGATACGTACGTACTTGCATTACCCATCACTCAACGCTTTTCATCTCATAATATTTAGTTTACTAGGGGAGTTTAACTTGTATAATTTTCTTATTGTTCAAGTTGCAATTTGTTCAAAACATGTTGTTTATTTATACACAAAATATTATGTGAGTATAGTTTGAAATCCCTTTCTTAGAATTAACATGAATCTGTGGAATTTCCTTCCTAATGAACGCACATTTTAACCTTATATATATGTTTATATACGTTCATAACAATATTAGGTAATATGACTAGAAAATTGATGATATATTGATGATACATTCCATCCTTGACTAATTACTCGGATCAACAGCATTTTTGATCACGGGTTTGAAAGTTGGGATTATGATCTCTTTTAAACTCAAAAATATAATAATTGAAAATCAATGACTTCATTTTTTTGACCGCAGGATACTAGGATAACAAGGCAAGTTGCTTGAATAAAGTATTAAAATTTATTGTTGATAAATATCTTGAGATTTCATTAAAACTAAAGAATATCACTATACCTCTTTTCAAATTTGAGAAAATTCGTATAAAATGCTGAAAAATCAAGAAAAAAAATGATACATCTCTTTAGAGCTTAATATCTTTTTCATTTTTGACGCTACAAATATACAATTTGTAGTAACTGAAAGAAAAGTTATATATTTGAAGTAAATAAAGTATAACATCATTCAAAAGCCACTAAAAAATATTAGCGATTTAATATAATTTAGAGAAATATGTATACCGTATTAAATGTATTATTCATATCAGAATTTCATCATTTTAAAATCTACCCAATTTAAATCCGCTTGCCTCACCTGATGCCAAGGGGGAAGTAAAAAGTTAAACTCAAAGATGAGTACCAAGTTTTTGGTGATTTTATAGCTTAAATCACTTCAAAATAGGATAACCACTCTCATCCCTGAAAACATTGATTACATTCAGCATCTTGCGACTAGATACATTGAGTGCTAGGTAATTATAAATAAGTTGCAATTATAGGAGTAGTTTTTTAATTACTCGAAATATACTTACTATTAATACAAACGAAAGATAATTAATGTTTTCACGAATAAGAAGGTAGTTCACACTCATTTTTGAAATATTTCAAATAAACTTGGTTCCTTGTTGAGTTGACATATTTGAGAATTATGTATATTTATAATAGATTGATTACGCCCAAGATATTAATTTACAATTTGCAAAAATCAACAGTTAAACACACATGCATATTTTTGAACTTATCCAAGAAAAAGCAAAAAAGTGTATCAACTCTCCCATATCCATATATGTATAAAAAGAGAGATTATTCAAACATCTTTGACTATAAATTCAGGGAGGTAGTTACAAACACACACACACACACACTTGGTGCAAGTAGACACGCTATTCGTCGATATTACTAATAATATATTATCTTATATTAAAATGCTGCTCTGTATATGTATATATATTTTTTTAAATGAGGCCATATTTGACATCATTTGTTTACTTACTTAATTAATAATAATAACAAAATCAACCCCCCCCCCCATCACTCTTAAGTCATAATTGTTTATGTACATACATACAGTCTTGGAGAGTCACACTTGAGTTTGTAGCATAATTCAATAAATAAGACAACATCGGCTTGTAAGGCTTTGACTTTGTTTTATGTCATTTATTGAATTTTAAAATAATGATAGTAGTAGTAATATCAATAACAATCAGTTCCTGACTATTATTGACATTTGTTGTACAATGATAACGATGAAAATAACATTAAAAAAAATAAGAGTAATTAAAACAAAGAAAAGAAAGTGTCTATATCACATCTATTAAAGCTAAAAATCTAAATAAAATGCGAATTTTGTCATAAATAAGTAAAGTAAAAATATGAATAATAATAGTAATAATAATGAATATATTATTAGGTTGAAGTACATAGAGTAATGGTAAGGGGAAGGGGGTCCATTGAATAACTGCTGAGGTACAGACAATGAACAATTAAATAATCATAATAAAAATAAACAAAAGTTATTGTTTGATAGTCTCTTATTATGAGCAGAGTGTTAGAAGTAGAACATAAAGGAAGTATACACCTCAATGGGTTATATAGTAGTTCGGTGCAGGAGCTCTCCATGGAGATTTTGAAGTCTTATAAATACATTTAAGTTTATATGAAGGGCGATCAAACTCAAAGGAGCAAACTTAAGGGCAAAGAGAAATGATTCATAAAAAAATACAAATAAAATCCTAAGAACAAAGAAGATGAAAGAAGAAAAAAGAGGAGTAACGTCGTAGGCTCAAAACTTCGAGGAAGGAATAAGACAACGAAGTCTTAGAGAAAGAGTGTGTTCATTTTTTGTCTTGATGTCCTATGCTTTTTTGGTGTTAATGGTGGTGGTGGTGGTGGCTTTTCCTTTTAGAATTAAGTACTAAGGAGCTTTGATGATGTCAGATGAATTTTTCTCAATTTCAAAGCGTTTCCCTTTCTTTTTCAAACACTCCGTATGAGAAAAGCAGGAATCCTTGACGACCTTTGAGACAGCCTCTTCAAAAAGGTCTGGTTTTTCCTCCTCAATGACTTTCCATTGATCATCCTTCATGATGTACCATACATTATCCTTACAGTATGTGAGCGCTGATTTTTTAAGATCCTCGCATTTGTATTTGTCCGCCAGAAGGAGGAAGGAGGCCACGTTTTTGGGACTTATGATTTCAACTAGATGTTTTTCACAGTGTGTCTTTAGCCCTGGGAGCTGATATTTATCTGAAGCTGCAAGGAGTGTATTTGCAAATAGATCCACATTTGCTGAACTATCTGTGTAGATGTATCTAAGGAGCTCTTCAAATGTTTCTGAAGGGAAATCCTTGAGCTCTAATTTGTCTGATTTCTCGCAGTCCTTGAGCATGTCTGCGAAAACCGGGCTTCTTGCGCTTAAAATGTTGCGATGTACTTTAAACTTCTTCCCTTCTGCAGTTTCGATGACGATATCAGATGATTTCTCGTCATTTATCAAACTTTTGAGATCAGATGAAAGGGAATGAAGGGAATTATCCTCTTTAATTATGTTCATTTTGCAAACGAGTTGAATGTCTCCGTTGGCGTTCATGTGTTTTTCTGTTATGAGCATGTTCTTGTAGCCCACGGATTTGAGTGAGTCAGAATTCCCAATGTTGATGTCCGTCTTTGTAGGAGAATCCATTTCAAACTCGTTATTTGTCCGGTTGAGAACTCCAAATTTATACTTGATCCCAACATCCACGGAGTTGCGAACTTTGCAACTCAGCATGTTGAGGCAGAGTAAAAACGGATTTGCAAGACGCTCACCATTTTCACCCACCCAAAAACGGATTCCGAGATTCCACGTACTTTGCACGCCATTGACATTTATTTCAAATGGCTTGCTGTCTAACCCTTTATCAAGGGAGGAATCTGCTAAGTTCGAAGAACGAGTATCATGACGATCACTGTCCCCTATGCTACCCGATGGTTTTCCTCCAATTTTGACACTCTTTAGGAATCCGTCAATGGACCAAGTATATTTAAATTCGATATCCGCGGTGGAAGGGGATATCATTTCTAAATTAGAAGTACTTGAGGATGTGGATGATCCTCCGCCGCTTCCAAGTCGACGGGATGAAACGTCTGCAACACAAATAAAAATAAAAATGATAATTTATACTCTGAAGGCCTCAAATCATTCTATAAAAATACAAGTACAAGAAAAGTACTTTTTTTTTTTTGTACTTCAATGCACTTCAAACTACACTTGTCAAAAAAAAAAAAAAAAAAAAAAGTGACCTTAATGATTGAACATGGGTTAAAAGTCGATTTCTTTGTCTTAACAAACTTTGTCGTCTAGGAAATAGTAAAAACTTACTTTTTCTTGCGAGAAAAGATTTCTTTTTGGCTGCTTCATTGTCTTTGCTGCCACCGGAGCCAGACCGATGCCTTTTCTTTGATTTTAAGTTCCAAGAGAAATTCTTGATATTTACGCTTCCCGACGTCATTTTCGAAATTTCCTTACTATGAATATAAATAATTGATTCCTGAGCGGCGATGTCTTCTATTTTTTTTATATATAATATTATTTTTCTTTCTTTTGTAACAGGAGCTCCTTGATTTTCTTAGGACGGGGGATAACTGATGGTAAAAGGTGGTCGTCAGATTATAGTGATGATTAGTTTAAGGATTTGACCCATTGGGTCGTTTGAGTAACGCTACCGTTCGCATTAAATGTTTAGCACACAATGAAATGATAAAATATTTTATTTCTTTCTTCTTGAAAGAAAAAAAAATTTCTTTTTCTAACTCACTTTTTTACGCGCACGCTTTTTATGTCTTCATAAAATGCTCTCCTCCTCCTTCCTTCCTTGCCTCTTTATTCATCATCAAAAGGGGTAGGCAGTTGTGTGTTTTTTTTTCCTCTTTTTTTTTTACTTTATAAAGTAAGTATATTATGACTGTGTGTCAGGAACGCATTAGGCAGTGTCCTTTTTTTCAGGCACGAGAAAGGATCACTAAATAGAAAGCTTCAGAGTCATTTTTTTCCCTTCCTTCCTTCCTCGTTACCAAGTGGAACGATGAAAATAATCTGGTTCAAACTGCCTTTTCCCCCCCTCCTATTGATTTACTTTGTATATTACATATATATATATATACATATCGAAGAACATTATTTTTCTCTGATGATTCAACTGCATTCGAATGAAAAGTAACTCCTTCAAACATACATATATGAATCATAGTGACGTATATGCAGCAGATATACAAAAACAATTCAAATATATTTCTGTCAAAATGTAGTTTTATATATAAATAATTTTCTTCCTTTTTTTTCTTTCTTTCATTCTTTCTTCCCTTTCTTCTCCTCAAAGTTAAAAACGGGGAAAAAAGGCAATTTGTACGTACGTTCACAAAAAAAAAAAGAGGAAGATTTGTATGCCCTCTATGAAGGCCTCTTGTTATTATGATTTGCATTTGCTGTTATATTTATAGACGTTGGGTGTATGATTTCACTTTTTACACACATAATTGTATCTAATGCATTGCAGTTATTCTACGGAAAATTAAACAATATCCATGTTATGCATATGAAATGTATCTATACATTGATTAGCAAAGTAAGTACCTAAGTTAATGTCTAAAATAACAACTAAAGCAGGGGTCTTAAACTCAATTCACCACGGGGCCGCTGGAGACAGCTGCATTAGGATTTCCACTAGAAAACACAAAATAATGAATTAAATAAATAAATGCAAATGATGATACAGCTGATACAGGCGACTGAAGAAACCACATATTAACAGAATGACTGGCTGATTAAAAAGAAATCAATTAGTTTTATTCAGTTTCAAATGTCTGTGTTAATAGTTATTTAACCTTTTATTAACATGAATAAAACATTCAACCTGAACTATACTGAAAAAGGCTACTCTTTCCTACTTTTTGAGGGGTTTTTGAGTCTGAGACCCCTGAACTAAAGGGAGCTGGATTTGATTCTCCTTACACCTTTTTGAGATACAGTTTGAGTTGGATTCATACGGGTATAATGTTACAAAATCATACAACTGACGTCATATTGAGGAAACGTCATGAAATGGATTTTAAAATGGAAGGAAGAGAGAGGGGGGGGGGGGGAGGCTAAAAATAAACAAAACAACTGTATTGAATGCCAATTTAAAATCAAAGTGACAGAGTGATTATTTTTTTTAAATAAAAACAAGTGCTAAAAATCTCTATGAAAGGGCTAAATTTGTACAATTACCTAATTTTGTTTCGGATGAATAAAAGCAAAATTAATTGATAATTTCTTTGGCTATTCTACACTCTGTGTAACTGAATAAATAATGATGTCAGAGTAATATATTCCTGATATATCATATTAGGGTCTGATTTTATCCATGCCTATTGATGAAAAAACCAAATGAAAATGAAAATAATTCATTAGAATGCATGAATAAAGAAAGATTCAAGGGTTTGTCTCTTGTTATACCTCCTTCAAAATGGCGGACAATCATGACGTCAGAAGTAAACACACTCTCTCTCACTCTCAACTCTCGACAATGATTTTTTCGTGCTTCTACTCACCACCCCACCACTTTCAAAAACGGTCTCTGATACTGCATAGCTACATATATAGGTATAACATATAAACTAAGTGTATGTACATACACTAGTTATATCTGGATTCCTTTGTAACTTGGTAAATTGTTTTGATTTATGTATTTGAGTGTACATATGTACGTGTGTGTAGTATTGATGAAAAATAAAGGAAAGAAATATCAAGGTTGATATTTTTGGATAATCATTTATTTGAGGAGTGGAAATGGTGCTTGTGTAATGACTCATAATGAGTAGTACCCATCAAACTATCAAATAAAAGAGGTATATATATATATATATTTCAACAGCCAAACCTGTACTAAGCGGTCGAGAAAAGGAGGAACTGACAAAGTCACCGCTTAAACCAGGTTTCTCTTTTTAACAATAATAATTATAAAGTGGAAAGTAGGGGACAAAGGAATACAAAAACTGCCAGTTTGTCTGTATCAAATGATTTCCATGTATTTATAACTTTTTTTAATAAAATATAACCAAAATTAGAATAAAATTAACTTTAATTTAAAATGTTAGTATACATTCATATTACAAAATTATTACTTTAATAAAATCTAAAATTTCCGTTAGTTCAAACTGATTAGCCATATAAATATGGATCCACTGTTTTTTTTCTAATTTAGCATACAAATATTTCTTTCATCGATTACAAACTGTTTAAATTTTGATAATGCATCACTAGTTGTTGTTTTTTAAATTGTTCTATTCATTCTCCATTAGAGAGAGAGAGGGAGATGAAGAAAGGTGGGGGAAAAACATCCATTTATGTACATCCATACATATTTATGTAGTTATTGCATATGGGTACACATGTATATAAAGGATCTGAAGTATACACAGTCGAACTTGTATAGAAATATGAGTAGTTAGTTCTCATCAGATCATCTCCAAGTGACTGGAATTACAAATAATTATTATCTGAGACTATCAATTCTTCCATTTCAAGCGCACAGTCTCTGATGTTTTGAATTAAACAGTCAGTGAACGCTTAAAAAAGTGACGGTTGAAGCAGGTTCATCAGCCTTTCTATGTATTATTTTGCATGGCCGCTGGCTGGTAATTCCTGGGATACGCTTAATATAGTGCATTTATGTTATAAATTTGCATAGGAACAGGATATGACCGCATAGTGGAGTGACACATAAGTGACCGTTAGACCAGTTTGACTGTATGTACCTATTCTGGTCTCGAGAATCATGATGAGGTCCGACAATTGTGGAAAATACTCATGTAATTACTGTATATTTCGGCATATAAGACGACCCTTAAAGTAAAAAAAAAAAGCCCTTACAAACTGTGGGTCGTCCTATACAACCAATATAGAAGTAAAATTTAATCAAAATTTGCTCTAATTTTGTACCTCGTCTTATCTGACGGTCGCAATTTATACGCCAAAATTTTCGGTAGTTTAATTAAAAATCAATGACTAATTAATATTTTGATTCAGAATTAAAGACGAAACACAATTGGAAAGGTCAAGTCTATTTATTCACGTACTAGTAGTGCTGTTAAATAAGAATAATTGCAAGTTATTTTTACTGTTAAGTAGAGCGACCGCCTCATAGTCTCACTTCATTATCAAGGTTGTCTTGTTGCTTTGTGTAGGTATACAAACCGTTGGCTACAATTATGTAATTCCATGTGTGATCTTGAGAACATAAATTGTATGTGCCTAGTCAAATATCCGTTTTGCGCTCATATCAAATATAATATTAATAATAATATGCAATTTAGGCTAAAAATAGATTTATTTATTTTATTTTTTACTCAAATGCAGATCCATACATTCTTTAGGAAAGAATTGGAATTTGCGACCATGGAAAAAGTATTACAATGTATATATAAAAAAATGTTTATAGAATCATCAAAATTCAATTCATTTTACTTAAAGTAGTCCCCCCTGATGCAATGCACATGTTTCAATGTTTTGTTTGTTTTCAAACCACCTATTGAGTAATATTGCAAAAAAAAGAAAAAAAGTTTTTAAATTCATTCTGAGGTTCATGGTTTGAACTAAGGTGAAACCGGATCGCATTAAAACCTCTCACCATGAACTACCAAATGGATTTGAATACTATTTTCTCTGAATATTACTCAAAAACATAATATCTACAACTTTTATTTCAATGAATTTTCGCTAGGCTTAATATTTGCAATTATTATTATTGATCAGACACTTAAAAAAAAGACAAATTGAATTTTAACCCTTTACAAAAAAAGGACGTGTATCTCAAACCCAAATGAGTATTTTGACATATAATTAGTAACAAATGTCAGTGAAAGGTTTGTCAACTTAAAAAACAAAACAAAAAAAAAACAACATTTACCCCCATCAGAATCCTCTCAAAGAAATTAAATTCAAATTTCCCGCTATTTTTTTCTCATAGTAATAACTTATAATTTAGTTATATTTACTATTAAAGTTGTTCATTGTTTATTTGTTTTTTACCTACCCCTAGGATGTTAATTATAATTAATAAACTACTTATTAGAGAAGGATAAAGTATTTGGATGATGGAACGAGATTGAAAAAGTTAGCAAGCCAACTGGTTTTTGATGAAGTGAAAAGGTAATGGCGGTTTTATGTCCATGGATACTTACCTATGTATGTACATTGGAAGGAATAGCATTTCAATTTCCTTGAGTCATTTGGATACAAAAAAAAATGAATAAATACATAAATGAAATCCTTCAAATACATACAAGTAGGGACTTACATAATCCTCTGGTTAATGAGAGAATCCTCTTGAATATTTACAGTAACGTATAGAATGAGAAAAGAAATAATATTTGTTTGTTTCTACATACATACATATATAAAGACAATTTCCTTCTTTGTTTACATTTCTGTGTAATAGCAGTAGTATTATATACTAAAAGGAATTTCCCCTTCAAATGATACAAAGTGTAAAGGAGTGATGGTAAATTGTCTATGGATGATAAACAAATACTATCACTATGGATGAGAGAACAGAGACCACATAGTAAGTATTATTATTATTTTCACTCTCAAATCATCTCATTTGGCAAACTGTATTATGTATTGACTTTTTTTATTTACTTATTTCAAAGCTGTCATCATTCTTTTTTAACTTTTTTAGAGGGTTAAGTAGGATATGTATACGTTTGGAACATAACAACAGCTGACAAAGTTCCAGTCTTTACAATGCAAAACTGCCAGAAAATAACCATGTAATGAGGAATAATTGACTTACATATATCTCCGTTTTTTTGTGGTGATCTATTCAAAGCTGTATAATAATAACAACAGACTCTTCACATTCCCCCCCCCCCCTTATTCAAGAGTCGATAGCAAATATCAGCTGACAGAATGTCATTATAGGTATGTTGTATGATGTTTTCATCTTGATTTTTACGCTCACTTGAATGGCTCTTTATTCCCGTCTCTAAATTTATCTCTGCATTAGCCGTATAGAGCCAGGGGATCGTATAGACGAAGCCCTCCCCACCCCCCATACCAACAAAAAAATTAAATCATATCTTCAAAATAGGATTTTTATTATTATTATTTTTTTTTTTTAGATCCCAATTGCTTCCCAGGTACGGCTCTGTATTTTTCTATATATGTTTGGATTTCAAATTACATAATATAGTATGTACAAAGATATGAATGATTGGGTTTTTTTCTGCTATTCAATTTTATCTTTTGTTCCTTTTCAAGGGGAAAATTGTAACCATGGTACGCTCCAGCATAAAATTCACACTCTGAGAGAAGTAACTAAAAAGTTACAAAAGTGAATAAACATTTCATTTAAAAATATTTTCATATTAATAGATTGGCATTTAGAGTGACAATGTCATAGACCGTTAAAAACAACAAGGATCCTTTTGATTTAGGGGCCCTTCAATTCTTGGTTTCATTGATTAAGAAGAATTTCCCTTGAGTTCTACTTAACAATAATAATAATAATAATCATTGCACTTCCGTAGATACATAGAACATACCTTGAAAAGAACTGTGAAATGTTTGTTGTTTGTTGTAAGACAAAGTGGCGCTTGCTTATTTATAAAACTATGTATAGACAATATGTTTGTATATATATATATATATATATATACATAATGACATAATTCACGTATTTTTGAACAAATGATAGAGAGAGAGAGAGAGAGAGAAGCTCTGTGTGTTTGTGTGATAGAGAGAGGGAAAAAATCGGATTTGCCTTATCATTTATACACACACACACACACATAATAATGTGTATAAATGTTAGGACAATGATCCTTGTTACAAGGAACAGTACATATATAATATGCACACATAGGCATAGGTGTATTGTTGTTCTCACCTTAGGACAAGGGAGCTGTGCCATTAATAAGTAGATGGATAGTATATATGTATATCAAATACTTTAAAATATTATATTATATGTATATTATACATATAAATAAGTCTGTTCATATTATGTATAATACATAATCAAATGGATATTAAAGACATTTAATGAAGAAATTTGGCAAAAAAACAAACAAAGTTGTCTTTTTATAAAATCCTTTAGAGATTTTATAAAAATTCAATTTGTTGCTTTTTCTATTTGACAACAATATATATATATATTACAGACAACTCCATGTAGAATACTGGGTAGTAGCATTCTATATTTCATTATAAAAAAGTATGTCATAACAAAACAAAAAGCATTAGAATATTGAAATGTTAAAGTATTACATATCATGAAATTGTCTTATAAGTTGTAAATATAATTCCATTTATATACGAGTATAATAAACAGAATATATATTGTTTTAAAGCGTGAATTTATATATTTGCAATAGTATTTATACTGTAAGCACAAGTTAATTACAAAGGAAGACTTTTTTTGTAAGGCTTGTATCAGTGTTTTATAGTTTGAATAATATTTACATTGTACATAATATGTATGTTGTATCTATGGGAATGTTACGACTATTAGATATTAAAAAAAAATGGCCGATAACATATGTAGAAATTTACGGTATTTATTTGTCAACTGTCGATGGGTTGAACAACTCAAATGATCTATTTGCTCAGTTGTGAACAATTTATCTACTCCACTTAAATGAAGGATACATCCCGAGTTGAATTGAAAGAATGGACTAAATCAGTTACCAACTGATTTGAGGTCTTTTTTTAAAAAGGGCAGGTAAGTGAGATACAATGGGTATGGCAGAATGTTGAGATAGTCTTGAGTTTTTAAAGAAGGAAATATAAATGTATGTACATTTAAAAAAAATCAGTTGGTACCCCTACCCTTAGTATCAATTTGAATGACGTCCTCTCAGTTTCTATTAGGTAATAATAATTAAATGCTGTTAAATAACAATCAGCCGATAAAATGAAACAAAGGTACCAGATGGATATTCCAGACTCACCTCAACAAATAATATATACATATATCTGACCTATTGTCAGATGTGTAGAACACGCAATTGACTCTTTGAAAACTCATAACGGGAATCCTGACGCAGATTGTTTTTCATAGTCCTTCACTGAAACAGACTTGACCTTTTATCATTCGGTTCCCTCCTGCGCCTTGAAGAAAAAAAAGTTTGTGTTTTCAAGGCCTAGCACATAGAACTTTTCCTAAAGGCAGGGGCGAGCACTGTCCTTGACATTTCCTTGTTCCTATGTATGTACATACATAATTGTGAAACAACGCCGTGGAAGGAGCGTAGAGAAACAATCCTTATACGTATGAATAAAATTTGGTCGAGACCCTTTTTTATAATGTTATGTACCAACTATGCTGTATACAAAAAAGCAACCCAATTGTCTTACACAGTATGTATAACACCTAAATGAACATTAGACTCTTTCCAGAGTGAACTCAATAGTGCATTGCTCCTCTTAAAATATCCTTGTTTTGAGGAATACACATTTATTAATGCATAACAAATTCTTTGACGTGTGTGTACTTTATATTGTGTGTATGTACACAGAAGTTATTTACATTGCCTTGTTTCCATGCAGTCTTTACTTTCACAGGGTAATAACGAAATTGAGAGTTTGATAAGACATATATGTACATACTAGAATCCTTTATACAAATACAAAGTGAGTATTTCCTGAATTAGGTAATCAAAGCAGTTTCCAACAAAGGGCTCTTTTTTATAGTAGAGCATCATCCGCCGTATAATTATGTCTTCATCAAATAAAAACCTTCTTTAACACACACACACACACACAGGCTTCCCTGTTGTTATTGCTTTTGACTTTAATCATTTATAAACACTTTTAATACTATCATTAGAGTTATTATTATCTATATTGCATCAGATTATTTCATTAACGAAATAAAAATATATTTTTTATATTGATGGCTGGGTGCAGTGTGGATATTATCTATGTACATGGACTACGATATAAATTAAGAGACTCTGAAGAGACAACATTTATCGTTATTATTATTAACTACAATAATTACTGAAGTCCTCTGTAAGGACCTGTATCTTTAAAATTTTGATAATTTCCACTAAGGCTTATTATTATCTATTTGGGTCCAACAAGAGGAAGTTGACGTACTATGAGTACTAAGTGTGAATAAAAAACCCGGGAAATTTGAATTTATATTTTCTTGGGGATTTCGATAGGGATAAAGGTTCTTGTTTTTTAAGTTGGCACACCTATACTGATATTTCTGCCAAATTACACGTACAAATACTAATGAATGTTTGAGATACGCGTCCTATATTGAACAGATAAAATGCAATTTTGACTTTTTTTAAATGTCTGAAAGATAATGACTCAAATGCAATTGTGAGAAATGTTGTTGCCAATCAAAAAAATCACTATGAATATTCCAGACTGTTTTTGTTTTCTTTTGAATACATAACCTATTACTACTCAAAAAACCGAGGATCCGATTTTAAATCTTAAAAGTACATCTAAAAACTCAGCAATTATTGTTTATAAATTTATGTTTTATGAATTTATTTTTTGAGTGGAATTCCAATAGGGATAAATGTGTTTGCTTTTAAGTTGGCACACCTGTCACTGACATTTCTGCCAAATTACATGTACAAATATTAATGAATGTTTGAGACTCGTGTCCTTTTGTGAACAGTTTAAAATGTCTGAAAGATGATTTCTTAAATGCAATTGTGAGAGTTGTTATTAAAACCAAAAAAAGTTAGAATGAATATTCCAGACACTATTCCTTTTAAAAAACCTTGATTTATTTCAAGAGATACATAACCTATTACTCAAGAAACTGATCATCCGATTTTTAATTTTAATAGCATATCTAAAAACTCAGTGATTATTGACTTAATAGAAATTTTGTAACTGTTTTGAAAATTGAAAACAAACAAACAAACGTTGGCACATGTGTATTGCATTTATAGGAGACTACTACTTTGGAGGGAAATCAAATGAATTTTGATGATTAAATCAAGATCTTTTGATTTCTGATATTTTTTTTGTTTTGTTTTAGTATGCATTTCTAGGAAAATTAACAAAGTAATTCATAGGAATGTAAATAATATGCAAAATGCTGCGTGCGAGAATTTGTGGAGTTAGCTCTTGGAACAGTACTATAGGTTTTCCTAAGCTGTTATCATTTTTCCTTTATTACTGAGGGGAGAACATCTACCTGAATGTAATGATCTCGCATGAAGGAATACATGCATTAACGTTAATAAAGAAAATAAAATGTAAACAAAAAAGGGATCAAGTCCTCGTATAATAATTATTGGTTAAAAAAATATAATACCCTGACATTAATTTCAGTTAATGTTCTGCCTCTCATCTATGGTATACATAATGCTATTATTTATATTTATGTCTTCATTTGTATACATATGTAATGGAGAATAGCAGCTTGAAGCTCAGTAAAACGTCATGACAGCTCAAGCTGTTTCCCCCCTCGACATTCATTAAATTGTCAGAGTTACCAGGTCGATTTTCTCTTTCTTTTTTTATAACATGCCCGAATTGCATATGATTTACATTCCTAGCTCAAGCTACTTCCCTCTCAACATTCATCAAATTGTCAGAGTTACCAAGTTGATTTTCTCTTTCTTTTTTTCTTACAAGCCCGATTTGCATATTATTTACATTCCTAGTCATTCATAGGCAGTAAAGGAAATCAAGTGGAATGAGAATTCTCACGCTCCCGCATCTTACTTTTATAAAATTTTGTAATTGTTTAATATTATGCATGTTTTATTACCTGTGTTAGATTCGAGTCATACTCGAATTCGAAAAAAAACTCCTCAAGTTTACTATATACATATATTTATATATATATATATATAGTCGATAACCTTTGAAAGATGAATCGAGCTTGAATGATCAAAACTCGATATAATCGAGAGTAGAGGTTAATTTCGTCTCCATGTTTGTTTTTCTTGTTTCTTTAATCATAACTTTTATTAAGTAATTCCTTATATATAGATATAGGAAAACATATGTTTATATTTTTTTTAAAAGCTGAGAAAAAAAAAGAGGAGGGGGGGGGGGGGAATACGGTTAACAAGAAAATAAAGTTAATTTAATATTTTTTGTTATAGACTATGTGCCCCAATCTTGTATTTTGATGTATTGTTTGGCTAAACATTTGGATTTTCGCTCTGGGATATTTTAAAAGCATTAATAGAATGATTTTTAAGCTACAGGTAGATATTTATTTAATACGCTAATATTATAATTTAAAAAAGAAAGAAAATAAATGGAATGTTTAGTGATGTGACTGAAATGTTAATAACTAATACATGACAAACTTAAATTGATTTAATTGATGGCATTATAGAGGAAGTCAAACTGATTAATTGTTGAACATAGATTTTACCAATTAAATAAAAAAAAAATTTTTTTTTTGAATACCTGATACTTTAATTCAAACTCGACTTGCTATTCAGTTATTTGAACTGGATAGAACTAGTTATAACTCCAATCCAACACTGGTATGTATATATGTATATAATATGTGATTCTAAATTTTTGTGTTTGTACATACTATTGTATGGCTCTTGGGTAAAGTCTGAAATAGACGATGATATCCACATGAATTTAATAAACATTATATAAGAAGCAATCAATTATCCTGCCTTCAAGGTCGGTTTTGAGGGGCGGAGACGAAATAAATCATTTCAAATGTTGATGTTGATGATGGTCATGTGTTGTTTCATTTTGATTCTTTTCCTATCCATCTCTTCCTCTCCCCTCTCTCTTCTCAGAGTGATTACATATAAAAATGACCTTTACAAAGCGTTTGTAGTACACACATAAATTTTGAAAGATATTTATTCGTCTGATCAAAGTCCAAGGGCTTCCATTCCATTTGAATGCTTAATTAGTGTCTGTAACGGGTGGTGTTACTATGTTCAAGTATTTGAGTATAGCATTTCAAAACGATGCATGTATGTTTGTAAGTTAGTTCATTTATTCATTCTTATGAATGTGAGTGTAATCATATATATCATATGTTCAGTAAATGTATACAGTGCGGTGGAGCAAATCGTAGACAAATATATAGTCTACTGATATGTATGTATGTATGTTTTGTGCAAGAACCGTTAGGAGTGGAAGGTTCAAATTTTTTATTCAATTAAATATATTATTTATATAACTAAATTTCATAGACTCCACCCTGGGCCTGAAGCTGGAACACACCCTGGCCACAAAATCATCAGACATATTGGCCCACACCTCTTCAATAGAAACCTTCTGAGCTACAAAACTTTCATGAGGAGTATTTCTTGCCTTTCTCTTCTGCGTTAATAACAGGAATAAGTTAAAGACTCACGTGCGGGCCGGATTCTAAGGCTTCGTAGGCCGGATCTGGCCCGGGGGTCGGACGTTGGGCAGCACTGGAGTATATATTTGTCTACGGTTTGCTCGACCACACTGTATATTATATATTTATATAGACATTGGTTGACGACGGGGTCATCTGTAGTGTATCTTGCAACCTTTCCTCCCAAAAAAAAGAAAAAAAGGCCAAAATCAGTTGGTAATTTAGTTAGTCAATTATTCTCAAAAATGGAATTATTTTTATTTTAAAAGTAGGCTGAACAACAGTCTATTCAACGACCCTAATTAGGCTAATGAAAGGAAATAGAACAATCAACAGCTGAGATCAAAATACCTATAGGATAAGTACTTGAATTTCAAACACTTTACCCACACCGATTATTGTCAATATTTACCTCTATATCCACGAGCAAAATATTAGGCCTACTCAGATTTTACTCTAGCAAAAATTGGCCTAATTCTTTGTTGATGTGCATATTTTTTTTTAAATAGAGGACTGGGCAAATATAATTTCTTACACGCAGAGTTAAAAGAATGCTCCTAGATTACCATTTTTATGAATACGTTAAGATGGAATAGCTATCTTTATTGAACTTTATTTTATGGGTACCCTACATACACTTTGAAAATTTCAAACTTTTATTGAATCTTGTATTAGTTTCTTTTATTGTCATATATATCTATAGGATACAATAACTGCTTTATACTATTTAATGTATATACCAAGTCAACAAGAAAGCAAGTATGTTTTCAAATATTGAAATGGAGAAAACCCACTTTATATGTAGTTTTTTTTTACTTCATAAAAATAACGGCCAAATATTTCGGAGTCATTTTAAAACCTATACCACACGGTTTTTGCTAAAATGTCACTTTATATCTAGAAACCTTTATCCGATTGTCTATCCAATCGGATAAATGTGTCGACTGCGCATGGAGTCAATATAGTCCCTGAAAGAACGTCCATCTTTTTCATAGCCTCAATCAATTCAATTTAATCTGCTATCGTGCTTACCATGAAACATAGTAATAGTAACAACATAGTCAGAAATACCAGATATTTTTTATTACCTATTGATTGTAGCTGGTATTTTTTTTCCTATAATACAGTTGCAATTATAGGAGTAATTATTTAATTAATCGAAATATATTTACTATTAATACATACAAAAGAGAATGTCTTCAAGAATAATATGAGTGCTGTTCACACTCATTTTTGAAATATTTCAGATAAACTTGGTTTTTTGTTGAAATATAATATTTGTCTTAATGATCCATTGATTTGTCAATCGACAACATCTCCTATACTTGAAATAATCCATTTTGAAGTGAAGTTTTAGCATTTAAATGTTGTTTGAAATTCAATTATTTTAATCATGTAGATTTTTTGAGCTATTTTCCTCCTTAAGCATGAAGACACTTGAATTGAAAGATGAGTCTTTATTTATTGGATATTAAAATATTATATAAGAATAATTCATGGACATACTAATACATCAAATAAAAATATTATTATAGCACACTTGTTGAATTTACAACATGCTCTAAGCATGTATGTATTATAACTTATAACAATGTCTGATTATATAATAATAGCTTACTTAGACTCTCTTTCCTCTTTTCAAGGTCAAAAAACAATGTTCTTGCTCAAATCATCTGCTTTTACAAAGTGACTTTGATAGAGGTTGTACGCAGAATCAAGACAAAAGGCATAATTTATTATGTATGTAGGTGTTATCTATTATAACATGTAAGTTGAGAAGATTTATAATTAAAGAGGAGGGGAAAAAGGCCTCACAAATGCTTTTTTTCTTCTTCTACATATTATCATACCTAATACATAGGTACTTATATATTATTGTACGTATAATATGTGAAGAATAAATGAGCTTTAAAAAAAATGGCTTTTTTTTAAATGTCATTAAATATTTGTGAAAATTTCCTTTTATGTACTAAAAAAAATAGTTAATATACAAACACACATTATTTTATACACAAAATCAGGAGAGCTCTGAAACAAAACATAAACGAAATTATTATTAACAATTTAAGAAAAATTGTTTTACTTACATAAAAAAGCCGAAATATAGATCGAATTTTAAATAAAAACAAGCAAAAAAAAAACCCTCCAAGCATTTATTCTAATTCCTTTACTTACTCTTTTGATGTACTCTCTGCGTAAATGCGTAATTTGGCTTAGAATGTAAGAAATGCCTTCATTTATTGGGATATTATTTTCAAGATTAATAGCTTCTTAATCATTGATGATTAGAATAAGGGACTCAACTTACATTTATATATATATATATATATTTGTTTTTCTCATTAGTGCTGTGACGGTAAAGTATCGAACTTTAAAGCAGAATGATTCGTTCCAGTTCTCCAGCTTTTTATTTAGGTATATATTGTAGAATTGTCTTTTATACAAAAAACATAGTCCCATTTCTGAGAGTATTGTATATATTGACGTGTACCTAACCGAACTGCTGCTCGTACTCTGCCGTGGATCTTGCTGACTGTTACACCCCTAATGTATGTACATTCAAATAATGAAGGCTTAAAACACTCTCACTTAGCATGGAAGAATCATAATTCATAACAAATAATATGAACTTTATGTATGATAAAATGACTGACAAGACGTGTTAAGTGAGTTGTATTTTTTTTTTTTTTTCAACAATGTTTTGTGAAATATTTACATATATGTATATAAATGCGTACAAAAAACAGGAGACAAAAACTACTCAATTATCTAATGCGTAGAATGTTTGACAATCAACTCAAGTTGTACTCCGGTTCCAAAAAAAAAAAAAAAAAGGGTCATTTCAAGTGCATAGGGCGATACAAGATGTGGACAATATAAAATATAAAGTCCAACATGAATAGTTATTTTTATCTTGACAAACTCAAAGGTCTAAAGAGCGTAATTTGTATTTGATTTAATTGTCATTCTGTTTAAAACTGTGACCATGGGTTTGAATGAAGTATGAGTGTATTGACATTTCATAATTTGACTAAATATTTGATCATTTAGTTTTCAAATGATTTATGGCTGATTATTATGAATAAATAAAAAAATTAAGTTCGATGTTTCGTATGCATAAATGATTTATAGTCCAATAAATGTCAGTTGAATGAATGGTTTTTTATTTTATTATTTTTAAAGTGGTTTCATTTATCATCCATGATGTGTGTTTTTCCTTCTTTAAAAAGATATTAAAAGTTTGACTTTTTAATAACCAAATTGATGAACTGCTAGCAAATTAATAAAAAAAAACAATTAGTGATGAGTACATACTCGTATATAGAAAGCTATTAGATCCATCTTCTTTGAGTATTCCTTTAAGGAAAATTCAAAAGCAAACTAATTATTATTACTATTTTGTGAAGAATAAAGTTACGTACGTATAATGAGGCCTATATTAACTTTGAGCCTGTTACCAATTAGAAAAGGAAGAAATGGTACGTTAAAGACTCAAATTAGAAAGCATCTATAATTAAAAGTCATTCATTGAGATCAAATAGCTTATCTTTACAAGACAGTATGACTGAGTATGTCCCTCAAATGATCCAACTGATGTTTGGGGTAAATTAAATAAATAATTTTATAGGAATGTGTTATATTTATTAAACATTTGAGCATTTTGATCTCTCTAGAATATTATTGACTGTCTTGTCTATGATACATAAGATGTTTCTAGATATATACATACCTACAACTTTTTCCAAGGAGTCTCTAAAAAGAACTATTTTCCTAACAATTTATTTTGAATCTTTGAAATACTTTCATTTCAATTTAATAGTTTTTTGAAAATTAATGACTCCGTTATTCAATGCTTTAAAGAACTTTGATCTAGTATTTAAACTATGAAATACTTTTTTACTTTTGACCTCTACATTGTCATGGAGATTAAGTTGTCACCCTTTGGATCCATCTTTGTATATTAATAGATACATTATTCTAAAAATAAACATACCTAATACATGGATATTTAGAGAAGCTGACCCCTGGGAAGGATCCATAAAGTATGTAAGTAAACTTTTAAATATTATGTGTACCTAAATATGAGTAGATATATGTTCCTAAGCATGCATGTAAGCTTAAAGCCCTAAATAATAATTACACAGGTTAACAGTCAAAAATCCTAAGGGGTATAAGTATATTAAAATTTATTTAGTTTTGCACACTAATTTCAAATCTGTAATTTTCTTTTTCGAGAGCCCTACGATTTTTGAGAAATCGAACCCTACTTTTTTAGCTAATTTGGCCCATTTTCCAACTTCAACTTCAAATTAAGCCTAGAAGAATACTCATTTTGTGCATTAAAAAATGATAATTTGCATCTGTATTTAATACAAATTTCATTTCCAATCTTTGTTTTGACCTAAAAGAACTTTTGGAAGCGTTTGGAACGGGAGAAGGCCCAAAAGTCGGTCAAAACGTTTGGACTTAAATAACTCCTTTAATAGTACAAAAAATAGATTAATAAGGAATGCATTCAAAAACTGAGACCCAGAGCTTTCAAACAAGATGTCAAGCGCCCCATAAGAATCCTTAATTAAGAAGAAATTGCCCGTCTAAATGTGTAAATTTTCATTCAACTTCGACCAGAAATTCGCTAGAAATTAAAGACTCACGGTAGAGCTAATAAAGTAGTAGCCCGCAGAAGGATTACTAAATCAGCTGAAATCCTTCTGTGTGCTACAACTTCAGTCTATTTCAGTTGTTGTTTAGTAGCTTTAATATGCAATAGGTTTTTTAACCATTAAATGTATGTAGAAGCACTTAAAGTGTATGGATATTAGGTAAGATAAGAAATCGTTCAAAATTCGGATTTATGGGACTTTTTTTTATTTATCAAAAACAAAAGGAAAATAATTAACTATCCATTCTCTAAATTAACAGAGTATCGCTTAAAGATAAGTCTTTACAAAGTTTTCGTAATGATTAGAGTAAAAAATACACGGAAATTTGAATTGAATTTTTTTTTTTTTTGACTCTGATAGGGATAAATGTTTTTGTCTTTTAAGTTGGCAGAACTGTCACTGACATATTTGACAAATTACACGTACAAATATTAATACGTGTTTGAGATACGTGTCCTTTTGAAAAGAGCTCAAATCGATTTTTTTTTAAATGACTGAAAGATGATAAATAAAATACAATGGTGATAAATTTTCTACAAATTAAAAAAGTAGAAATGAATATTCCAGACTCTATTCTTTTGAAATTTTGAGAATCTGGGGTGTACATATTTCTCGAGATACATAACTGATTACTCATGAAACCGACCATCCAATTTTTAAATTTATTAGCATATCTAAACTCAGATGTTATTGTCCTTTAGTTATTGACTTAATAGAAATTTTGTGTCATTATCAATTAAAAATTGAATGAACATTGTTGTTTTTTGAGCTTTGCCTATATTTTTCTAGAATATGTAAAATTCAATTCATTTTGATGGATATCAATGCCTTCAAAGGGGAATTACCTTGAACATTGCTCATCATATTATAAGAGAGTAACAAAGCCTTATTTGAAGACATTGTATCATTATTTAAGAGCACCTTGATACAGTTTCATTATTTGGCTAGCCATGCTATTTGGAAAAATATTTATTCTCTGTGTAACCTTGTGATGCAGAAGTTGTCATAACATATTTTTGTCTCTTAGAAATAATATTGCGTTTTGGATTTGTTTGTTTTTTCCGTTGCACATAAGTTCATAGTGAATTTTTTTCTTTTATGCAACAACAACTATACTAAATAGTATATGTAAAGAACTGAGTCAAATGAAAAACAAAAATAATAATTCAGTCAGTGCGTATTTTTAGATGAGGAAAAAATGATTTGGTACAAATATACACAACAAGCTTTTTGAAATAAACAACTTCAGCTGCTTTTCACCATTTAAAGCATCTGACTCTACGTGTTATGAACTCAAAAAGGGTTATTATTATTATTTCGAAAAAATATACTAAATCAAGGACTGCCCGACCTTTTTTGAATTATTGAGTAATAAACAAGTATTACTATATGTTTTTCCAAATTTTTCCTTTACTTTTTGATAATCGAGGTTGCGAGTGCACCAAAAATTACGATGTGATGCTTTTTGGGATAAATAAAAATACACGGCATTCTCCCTTCAGCTGTTTTTCATCCGTTGACTCTTCTGATTTAAAGCAGCTGACTCTACGTATATTTTGAACTCTAAAAGAGTATTAATATTATTCATGATTTTGATATATTATATAAAGTATATTAAACCAAGGATTGTGCGCCTTTTTTTTGAATTTGTGAATATTATACAAGTAGTAACGATTGATTTCCATATTGGATGAATTTATAAATGTATACATAGTATATCTAAATAATATTAAAAGTTGGCAGCATGGAAAATACATAAAGGAAGCTACCAGTTATTTTTCCAAATTTTCCTTTCCCTTTTGTGAGTCGAGGTTTCAAGTGCACTAAAAAGTACTTTGTGATATATAATGATTTGATATTTATTTATATTTCTATCATTTGACAATAATTATTTATTATTATTTTTCATGAATGCAGTATTATTACTGTTTATGTTTAGTTATGTATATACAAAAATTTTATTAGACTAATTTGAACATGGAAGTCTTCTTGATACAGGGGCACATGCTCACATATTTAAATATTATATGTACAATCATACACTTTATTCTTTTGTGACTAGTTATGAACAAAGAAATTGTAAAAGGAAATCGTTTTAACTTGATGTGGGTTGTCGCATTATACATTGATATATAATTAATCCCACTTTTGCAAAAAAAAATAATAATATACATTTATAGAATGATATTAATATCTCACATTATGTAAATGTGACTCTTTATCATTTCAAAGTAGGGAATTTTTTTTAGAAACTTTATTTTATCTGATAAAAATAAAAGTCTGGTCGAGATGAATATGTCATAAATTTAATATGTAGGTTTGTTTATTCGTCATATTTTACTACTATGGGCAAAAAATATAGGAAATCAAAAAAATCTTTATTTAATCATCAAAATTCCTTTCATTCCTCAGAAAAAAGTATGTAACCCCCCCCCCCCTCACCCCCCCCCCCCCCCAAAAAAAAAAAAAAATTCAATGCACGTATCCCAATATTTGTTTCAAATTTTTCAAACATTTACAAAAGTTTTATTAAGTCAATAATTACAGAGCAATAACTGCTGAGTTTTTAGATATGCTATTAAAATTAAAAATCGGATGGTCAGTTTCTTGAGTAATAGGCTTTGTATTCTGAGTAATAAACCACAAATTCTCAAAATTTTAAACAAAATGAGTCTGGAACATTCATTGTAACTTTTTTGGTTGGCAAAAACATTTCCCTCAATTGCATTTTAATCATCATTTTTCAGACATTTTAAAAAATGAAAAATTGGATTTAACCTGTTCAATAAAGGATGCATATCTCATATGCATATTTTGACCTGTAATTTGTCAAGGAAGACAGCAACCAACAGTAGTATCAAATTGAAAACAAAAACATTTATCCCTATTGGAATCCCCAAGAAAATATAAATTCAAATTTCCCGGGTTTTTTGCTCATAGTAGTATATAGATTACGAGCAACATCCGTATATAGGAAATGATATTCCAAAATTGTCCTCAATTGTTTCTGTAAAATAAATGTACTATCATTGGATGACATTTAGTGTTGTGGTAGGGAGTGCACCCAAAGTGCACAAAGCTACATGTTCCCTAATTATAGAGGGCCCTAAATACCCATGCACTTCACTCAGGGGTAAAGACTCTGGACTATTTATCAACGTTTCTTTATAGTAGTGATGTGATTCTCAAGATCGGTCTTTGCCTCAAGATCAATCTTTGAAGGTCTCAATCTCGACTCCTCCTTTACATACAGTGGGTATTTCTCAGTTCAAACCAAGACCAAAGCAACTAAATGAAAATTTCCTTTTCTCTAGGTCATTTTTTCCCCCTTTTTCTTTGCTTCGATCCCTTTACCTCTTGGCCTTGTAATATTTGTTTCAGTTTAGGGTGATCTTAAAGTTGTATCAGGTGAAGCTAAATCCTACTCACAAATCCATATTCTAGCTATGAATACCGACCCCCTTCAGACCTGCCTCCTATTTTGTATACAAAAAAAGACTCACTAATAATGCGATCCGAGATAGATATTGTTCTAATACTTAATTTGTAATAACATATGTAAATATGTATGAAGCCTGCTGATAATATCTACATTTTACGTCAAATACGTACGAACATACATACATAAGTCACACATTGCGTAGGTATTAGGTTATTTCCTTTCTATGTATGTACTATGTTGTTGCTCTGTAATGCGTTTCACTCTATACATTTTATTGTTTAATGCACCTTGCCTCTTCTTTTTATTTCGCATGACATACTACATACATTGAATTATCCTAAACATGTATGTATGTATGTACAACCTCTTTTTGTTCCTCTACATACAACAAGGATTTCAAATCAAATGCGTAGATTCAATTCAGATTTGTGTCCATGACTTTTTTCAAGAGTCACTCTTTATACAAAAAAGATGGATTCTACATACATATCTATTTAAAGGTAAGGTAATGAAATAAATGTATAAACGATGATGAGTTTACGACGTGACAACTGTTATCACACTATTGCTACTCGAGTCAAGAGCTCTCTAGATTTGCAAATGAGCTGGAATTTTTAACACTGTTTCAGTGTTACAATAAGAGAAACTCCATTCAAAAAAAGTTTCTCCTTCAAAAGACTACTAAGCATTTTGGCAAATTAAAGTCAGTAATTAAAGTGCAGGGTAACAACAATATACATTTAGGTAAAAATTTGCAAATATTCACACACATTCTGTTGTTGTTTCTACTCTTATTATAAACAATAACAAGACTTTCTACAAGTAAAAAAATGTGTTTTTCATTTAAAAAAAAAAAAAAAAAAAAAATTTTTAAACCTTACGTCAGAGTTTTTGTATACAAAATTCCAAATAAATTTTGGAAAATTTCGAAAAATACAATGCCTACGAAGATATATATATATATATTATATTTGTCATTTATGTACGTATAGGGTTTATATTGTATAATAGGTCACTTTAATGATAGGGCTAACCTGGATTGAAGCTCAGAGGCCCCTATGATGAGCTGAAAAAGGTGTATTTTTTTGTGTGCCCCTTTTTATTTACATATATGAAAAGTAATCAAAACTCCTGTGGCCTATTATTAGGCTATGACAGCTCTGTTTGTACATACATATTATAGGTGAGTTGACCAGGCTGTTACGTGGAAGGTGGTAGTAAAATCCATATGTGTGTGTGGGGGGGGGGAGATATTTGCGAAATATTTGGGAAATTTCCGTGCATGACTCTATCTGTTTATCCAAATATAAGTTTTGTTTTTTTTATTTTTCTGCGTCGTTGCTATTCCCTTGATAAATGAAATTTTGTTTGAGGCATTCCGTAAATACATTTATTTATAATATGTACATATGATAATTGTTCCTCTATTAAAGACAGCTTACATCTGTTTATAATATGTATATAAAATGTGATATTCAATGAGATGAAGAGCTCTCCATTTTCTGTTAGGTAGAAAGAGACATTCAAAAAGGATGTGAGTAAAAGAGAGAGAGAGAGAGAAAAAAAAAAAAAGAAAGTGAAATTTATAGTTTAACAAATTGCCTGAAATAAATTGTACATAGGTTGCGTGAGAATTAATTGCAGATGTCTAATATGCATTTATGAAAAACTTTAGTATTATTTTTCTTTCTATATATATATATTATTTGTATCCATGTGTAATATGAGTTGACTATAAGGCGATTCGATTTACTGTGGTGTACATAATATGTAGATACAATATCATCATCCAAAGGTATTCAAAATGACGTCACAGCATACACTCACGGCATATTCTAAAAGCAATGCTTTCTCTACACACACAAATACGTTTCTGATGCGGAATCTCCTTCAGGAATGACGTGTTTATTTTTCTTCTTCTTCCCCTCTTGTGTTTCTGAAAGACCTTGAAGTCATTGTTCTATTCAAGAATAAAAACGTAGTTGGATACGACGCTGTCACTTTAGACTATTTCTAAAGGTTTTTCAATTTACAACTAAATAGAATCATAGATACATATATGCAAGAAAGTTAAAGACATGGGCGAAGCTTTAAGGGACAAGTAACTATTTATATTAAAAAACAAGAACAAACAAACTATGCTAGTGTCCAAAAAAAAAGAAAAAGAAAGAAAGTAGTTCAATAAACTTTGATTTTCATGTTACGTTAACTCAAGGTTTTGAGTTGTTTGTTTATTCTTTTGTGCTTCTTGAGCAAAAATCTATCAGAAATGACGTTCATTATATTTTTTCTTGACGTAATGCAAACTACAATAGTAGTCGTACTATTAAATCAAATCAAATCCCCACCCCCTCAAAAACTTCAAAAAGAAAGCTTGAATTCTAATAAGAAAAAAAGTTATATAAAGTGTGAATGAATCATTTCTATTTTATAAAATGGTTATAAAACGGATATTTCTTGTATTATCATTGAATTTAAACTTTTTATTGTTTTAGATACTTAATTGAGTATGTATATGAATGAAAATCCCTCAGGATTTTCCTACGATCTTAAGAAGCAAATTAAACAATTGATTTAATCATAAAAAAACGTTTATAGAAAACAATGATAGTAAAAAAATTGCATAATACAAAAATTCACATCAGCGTAATATAAATATCATCATCCACTGATATACGTAGAACTAACTTTTTTCTTTTTTTCAATAAAATATACTTGGCATATATATGTATATAATATATAATATAATAATGAATATAATATATTGTATAAATATAGTTATTTTGAAAGGGTTACAATTTATTATTTTATAATAATTTAATTCAAGTCTAATTCGAATACAATTACCTTTTTTTTTTATTATGAACAAATTTTGTAATCCATAAAGGACTTACTTATGTGTAACATCTATACAAGTTCTTAAAAAGGAGGTAGACATTTTAAATACGATACTCCAACACCACATAAATGCTATTAAATCTCTGCATAGCAAGTTTATTAAACTGGCAATGGTTTAACTATTCAAAAATAACTTTAAAGGTGAGCATATCCAAAAAATAATTTTGCATCTAAGTTATGACGGATTTTATAGACTAAAAAAAGTCTATAATCAATTATGAACTATGTAAGTAAATATCTTTATAAAGAATGTACATGCATGCAGGGGCACCAATTGTATAATCATGACATTTGAATCACACAACTTTTCTTTGATATTGCTTTTCAAAAAGTGCAAAAGTATGCGTTAAGTGGATTGTTGCAAATTGTAAATCAATATCTTGGGCATAAAAATTCAAATGATACATGAGAGTTTATAGTGTCTGAAAGATCTTTTTGCATTGTATATAGAGGAGAAAATCATATTTGCAGATTTAATAGGCCCATAGCCAATAATTTCTTGTGGGCTTGGTCCTTGTCTAACCAATGAAACATTTCAAAGGCATTTTGTTTACCTCAAGATCTTGCACAGCAATGATTGTCAATCTTTTACGTCTTGCAATGCTCTCATCCAAACGTCCAAAGGTATTTTGATGGCTCGTGTTGTCTGTAAGCACACAAAAAAATATTTTAACAGGACTTTAGAGATTGATTCTCTTTTTCATAAATCCCATTTTTTAAATCATTTTTATGCAAAAGGGTAGCTCTGCCTTGCAAAAATCTCATTTTTCCCCGAGTATGTTGAAAGTATTCTTGCCTTTATTATGAGGGACTCCGTTGATGAAAGCTAACGAAAAAGGTACAAGTAACTAAGTAGAGCCATAGAATACGATTTAAGATCTCTTGTTACACACTTGAATTTCTCCTTTCCTGGGAAATTGACTTTCAGCGGAATCCCGGGAAATCAATTTTTTTAATAAATACTGTAAAAATAAGTAATAAATAAGATTTTATTTTTATATTTTATAAAGTAATAATATAAAATTCCTAGAATACAATATTCAAGGATTAAAAATTAAAGTCCATTTTTTTTTCCTCCATTGGAAAATTGACTAACAAATTAAATGTTTATTTTCGTTATAATTTTGATATTTATCAATTAAAATGTAAACAAGGAGTCTGAGGATTTGAATTTAGTAATAAAATATACTAAACAGAAAAAACTTAAATATACAAACTTGATAAATATAAATACTCAATTAAATAATTTCTAATACAAAAAAACTTTTTTTAACATCAATTTTTTTTTAATAAGATTTAAAAAAAAAAAAAAAGATCAATATTTTGATCAATTAAACGTATTCTCAATTTTGTTACAAATAGACCTGCTACTGAAAATGTCCTTTCAGAGTCTCAAAATCCCATCTATGGCTATAGTCTATAACCATAGATAGGGATGCGACTTTTGTAGAAAAAAGGAGAAAAACGCTTGGTACTATTTCTCTTTTTTGAATTGATGTTCATTCTTTTTCAGATTGATGAGGTGGACTCATTTACCTCTGGTATATATAATGTTATTATTTATTATTAATTTCTTCATTTGTATACATATATAATGGAGAATAGCAGCTTGTAGCTCAATAAAACGTCATGACAGCTCAAGCTGCTTCCCTCTCAACCTTCATCAAATTCTCAGAGTTACCTGGTTGATTTTCTCTTTCTTTTTATTTTACACACCCCATTTGCATATTATTTACATTCCTACCTATAAAACGAAAAAAGAAAAAAGGGGCTGTTATGTCTTTTACCCATGAGATTAGATATGGATTAATGTTCAGACTCGTCGCCTTAATGGGAGTAATTAATAAACCATAAGTACTCAATACAAGTGAGTGTATTTCTTTGTTGAGATACTAAGACACACTGATTTTAATAATACAGGATATATATGTACATAAGCAAAAGAGCCCAGTGCAAACACTACATGCTATCCCAGCCGAATAAGCTTAAAATTACTAGAGAGCAGACATCACAGGGACAAGGAACGATTATTCTTGTAGTAAAGTTCCAAATTCCAGAACATTTTTGTACTTCATTATCAATGCAAATACAACATCTATTGTATCATTTGGAAATCATGGATCGTAAAAACTTTAAGCCGAGTCATTCTTCAATAATTGCTTAACCTTTAATTATAATAATATCCATATATTAGTATCTTTATGATGTTTATATTATGAGATAATCAAATGCAGGATTTCCCATAAACGGAATCTTGAGAAAGAAACCCTAATACACACGGATCTAAAAGAGTTGCATTAAAAAACTCCTAATTAAATGATTTTATAAATTGAGTTATTTTGTAAAAACAACTCATTACAAGAGCTGCAATGTTATTTATGTATTTGTTGTCTCTCTGTGCATGGCAGAGATGTAAAAAAGAAAGGCTGATGCATTACATTCATTTTTACTCTTGACTTAATCTCAGTACTCCGATTTTTTATTTTTTTTTAAAGGCTCTTAAATAATTATTTTTTTTTCCCTTTAATTCTGATCTATACATGTTAGAGATGTTTCAAAAACCACGAAACTCCCTGTATTCATTTTTAACCCTCATTTCAGCCCAAAGATCAAGCTTCATAACATCTCTAAGCCATTCCTTCAAAACAAAAAGAGACAGGCTCAAATTTAACTAATTGTTAGCTAATTCCATTTCTTGGACAATTCTTTATTAAGGTGTAGAGATATGCTCAGTGCTCACAGCTGAATAACTGTTCAAGTTTAGTACATCTCATAACATCTCATTTTTCTTGTAAATCACCATCTTTTCTCTAAATAGGAAAGTAGTAAAAAAAACGGATCTAAAAGGTAGCACGAGGCAATGTTGACATTCTCTCCATATTTTGGACTATTATTCTTTATTTAATAGGAGGGATGTTTACAACCTAACGATATCTATAATGGAAATTAAACAAATCAACACGTTCAAAATACTTATGTCCCCCAAATTACCAACTAACCACGAGGAGCTTTTTTCTTCACTCGCAGCCTCGACTCTCAAAAGGGAAAGGAAAAATTTGAAAAACAACTGGTAGCTAGTCTTTTGTATTTTCCTTGTTGCTAGCTAACTTTTTAATATTGACCAGAGTTATTATTTAGATTTACTATACATTGATCAATTCTACCAATATACCAATCAATCGTTTGTACTTATATAATATTCAAAATTCAAAAAAAAGGGCGCGCAATCCTTAATTTACTATATATTTTATAATATATCAAAATCATAATTAATAATAATAATACCCTTTTTGATAACAGGTAGAGTCATCTGCTTGAAATCAGAAGAGTCAACTGATGACAAACAGTTGAAGAAAGAATACAATGCATTTTTATTTATCCTTAAAAGCTTGTCATGAACACGTTGAAAATCAATAGCTCACTAGAAAATAAAAGGGATATTAGATGTTTTAGGGATGGTACTCTGCCATAGATCTATATAGTGTTGCAAACATACATTCAAATATATCTTGATACAAGGGATTCATTCAGGCAGACAATATAAGTATAATTATCATTTAAATACTATTGGCAAATACATAATATATCACACTCACAGCAAATGATATTTTTACAGAAATGCACTTTGAAAAATAATAATAATTAATTAATTGGCAAATGCCGACTTTTAAGAATATAATATTATGTACTACTATGGGCAAAAAATCATTCTCTAATCATCAAAATTCATTTCATTCCCCTCAAGAGACACCCCCCCCCCTCCGATGCAATGTACATGTGCCAACGTTTATTTTAATTTTCCAAACAGTTAAAAAAATGTATCTCGAGAAACAAGGCATGGACTCTCAAAATTTCAAAAGAATACAGTCTGAAATAGTCATTGTAACTTTTTTGGTTGACAACAACATTTCTCTAAATGCCATTTGAGTCCTCATCTTTCAAACATTTTAAAAAACAAAAAATTCAATTTTAGCTGTTTACAAAAGGGCGTGCATCTCGAATACTAATGAATATTTGTACGTGTAATTTGGCACAAATGTCAATGACAGGGTTTTAAAATATCTACATGTATTTTAAAAACCTTATGATTGATTATTCATAATTCTTTGATTGAAATATTTGATATGCCAATATTTTAGGATTTGAGGGAATTCAGGATAACCGTAGCAATAAGCTTATACCCCTAAATACAGAGGTGATATTATGATCATTGATCATGCAGGAATCTGTTTTCTTACACAGAAAAATATAATTTTTTTATTTTGTAGGTAGTTCATTTTCTAAAAGTATTAACCAACAACTAGGGTGTACTAGCTTATACAAATTTGTCTAATACTTAGTGCTATCTCAATTGTAAATAACTCCCTAAGATCTCAATTATTTGTAGAAATACTCAATGATAAGGTACGTAGAATGCATGAAATTTATTTCAAAATCCTTATAGAGAGTTTTCTTAGATACATACATAGGTACAACAATGATTGGACCTATAAGCAATAATAAAATCAACATGAGAATCAAATTTGAGGTAATAGATTTAGTGAGGGTGGAGCAGGAGGCAAGTCGCCCTCCCACCCTAAAAAAAAACAACAACCTTGTCATTCTCAAGTTATGAGTGCACTATTTATATAATTTATCGTCTCAAATGGTTTTGACACGCACCAAATTAATATAATTGCTGAATAATTGTGAATTTGGTTGAGATAAATATATTAATATTAGTGTTCCTCAAATACTTGTTCATACTTTGAAGCTTTTGCTACCTCAGAAAAAAGAATACAAAAATGATCACTGCATATGTATTTTGTTACCAAGTTCAGTTATATATGTAAATAACACTGGTTCACAGTCAAAAATCCCATGGGGTATAAGTGTATTAAAAGTTATTCAGTTTTACACACTGATTTCTAATCTGTAATTATTTTTTTTCGAGAGTCCCACGGTTTTTGAGAAATCGGTCCCTACTTTTTTAGCTTTTTTGGTCCATTTTCCAACTTTAATTTCGATCAAAAATCCACTAGAAGGATTACTAAATCAGCTGAAATCCTTCTGTGCGCTATTACTTATGTAGTTCTACCGTGAGTTTTTGATCTCTAGTGGATTTTGGTACATTTAGATGGACGATTTCTTCTTAATTAAGGGCTCTTATTGGGTGCTTGACATCTCGTTTGAAAGCTGTGGGTCTCAGCTTTTGAATGCATTCCTTATTAGTTCATTTTATTTAATGTTCAAGGAGTTATTTAAGAGCAAAGGATTTGGCCGATTCTTTTGCCTACTCCCTTTAGATCAAAGTAAAGACTGAAAATAAAGTTTGCATTAAATATACTAGCGAATCATTATTTTTTAATGCACAAAATGAGTATCCTTATAGGCTTAAATTGAAGCTGAAGTTAGGAAATGGGTCAAATTGGCTTAAAAGTAGAGTCCGATTTCTCAAAACCCGTTGGACTCTCGAATTTTTTTTAACGGATTTGAAATCAGTGTGCAAAACTGAATATCTTATATTATACTTATACCCCTTAGGATTTTTGACATTTTAAATTTGTTGACCTGTGTTATTTATCTCACACGTAGAAAAAAAAAACCCAACATTATCACTTAACATAAACTAAAAATGATCAAAATATACACACAAATTGGGTATTCCCACAACAAAAGCAAACAAATCGTACATATATATTGTACACAAGTACTAAAAAAGTAGGTCATTTAACTAATAAACTTAGGTTGTGCGCCTAAATATATGTACATGAATGCTTCTTAAAAATGAAAGACTTAATTCATTTGATAATATTACAATGCAATTCCTCACCCCTTTCAACATTTCACACAAAACTTTTCAAAATAAAGTACCTATGTGCTTTAAATATAAAAAAATATGTGTATATAATATTAGTTATGATATGATGAATATTGGCTTTGGTCCAAAAGTATCTCTCTGAGGGAGATAATTATTTCCTGGAATTGCAAAAATGAAGTAGGAGTGCAATACATACGCAGAGAAAGATACAAATTCTTCCATTCTTTTGTGATTTATATTAAGCATCATTGTTTGTTTAACAATTTATAAATTGTATCTTCCGATTCTTAGGTTACATTCCTATGTATGTACATATCAAAGTCTAAGAAAAGGTGATGGAGGAAATAACAAAAGTATCGATATTAAATACATATATGTTATAACTTATTATAGACTCTCAGCGGATGTTATGTAAACGATTGTAATAATTATTATTAATTATTATTATTATTAATATTGAATGATCCTTTGTTTTAATGCTCTCTTTCTTTTTTTTCTTTTTTTTTTGCAAGAGTTCAATATACATATATCTATAAATACATAAAAATAGCATTATTTCCTCATGTTTCTATAATTAGGCTTTTTTAAATGAGTTCGAATAACTCGTCTTAGAATAGATTTAAAAAGTGACCATCAAAAGCCTGTAACTCAAGACAATTAGGAAACAATGTAGGAATGATGTGGAATATAAATAAATAAGCTACATAATTCTTCATAATAACGATTAATTCCTTCTACATAATATCCTGTGTCCTTACTCTGAACAAGAAATATTATTTATATAATATATTAATCAGTAGAAACTAGAAGAAGGTATTTGAAAATAAATAGTTTTTTTTTTTTTTTTGAATAGTCAGCTTTAGTGTGATTTGCGCAAAAATTAATAGTGCATCGTATATATTATGTGCGTCACTATGAATTTACAATTATATATAAAATAACTTTTTAATGAAAAATTAAATTATTTTTGTTATTCTATTGAACATTCTAAAAGTTTTCTTACCCATCATTTCAAAGCTTCATTTACAAGGATAATATACCATTTTAAGTTCAATATGGGAATAAACATAAAGATTTTGTTGAAAGCTTACTTTCCTATCAGTCTTAAAATTTACCAGTCTTGCTTATGGACGAGACTAAGTTTAATCACCATATTTCAAGATCAATGGGTCGTTCACCACGTGGAAGGAGATGCTCTACATTTGAAACAGTTTCTAAAGGGGCCAATGTTCATGTTATTGTATGAATTGGTCAAGCCTTGGGGCTTGTTCATCATGAGGTGAAATGAGGAAGCTTCAAAAAGGATACAGCAATGAAATAGATACGTGAATGCTTAAGGACAGCATAGGATGTATATGGAGGGCCAGTAGTACTTGATATTGATAATGCTCCGGCTCACTTCAGGATTGAAGATGTTTAGAATGAAGAAGAGTTTTCAATTTACAAAATTTTAAGACTTGGGCCTTAAAGTCCTATGTTTTATTATTTTTTGATTATTTTCATTATTTATAAAATTTATTATTATGTTAAATTTCCTGAATCTTGTTTTTTATTATTTATTTCCATATTGAACTTGAAAAGGTATAGTTTTTAATTAAGCAACTTTCTACTTGAATGAATAATGTTTAATATATTTTTAACTTTATCTTTATGAGTTTATAATGGAGGGGGAAAATACCTGGATTTCGAGCTTTTATTTCATTCGATTGTATAACTAATTTACATGAAGCCTATAAATAAATATTAAATGGTTTCCTGTTTATGTACGTTAATTGAGGCAACAAAAAACCAAATATAAAACAATCCTCTAAAGAAAAGAGATTATATCATAACTACCTGACTCTTAATTACAGAAAATTAATATTTACTTTTTACATTAATTAGTATTTTATCCACATTGACTTTCATATCATAATATGGAATTGACCCGTTTTTCTTTCATCTTTAACAGGAAAAGTTATTTAGGTATTTATTTAATGTTAATCGGTATCAAAAGCTTTTTAGATTACATAAAAAAGTATTTAGCTATAATCACATGATATGGGACATGCTCTAATAATAATAATTATTTTTTTTTAAATCATCTAATTACATATAAACATTGAAGCCAATTTAATCAGGGTCGTTACATTTTCTTCACCTTTCCTTTTTGGCATAAGGGACATGAAATAACTTCTTTTTTTCTTTTTTTTTAAATTAAGAACTATGATGTATCAAAATGATTTAAGGATTTGTTCAAAATTCAGAGTAACCTAGAAACGATTAGCTATACAACGATTTAGTTTACATAATATGTTTGTATGATAAAACATATCTTGGAGAATAAACATTTTTACAATTTTTATCAAGAATGATAAAAAGTTCCCAAGCTGTCTAAGAGTCTTTGTGAGTTAGTCTTGCCCTACATTGTAAAACTAATCTATTTTTTTTTTCAAACTGTCTGCCAATATTTCTTTCCTTTTCTATGTCACTATTCCTCTTCATGATTCTTAATATACACATTTTAGAACATCAATATTATTAATGACCAAATGTAGGAACAAGAATAACATATTGACTCAATGATATCCACAATTATTCAATCTGTGAATTATTGTACTTCTTTAGCTCTTCCTTAAATAGTACTGGAGGAAAAGGTATTTCATATATTCCGAGAACTACATAATTAATTTTTGAAGAATCTAAATTGGGCAAAATCAAACCTAAAAGCCTTAGTTTAGAAGAAAAGTTCAAATATAGCTTGTTTTTGATTTTTCTGTTCTTTGTACGTTTTAGAGGCTTTTAAATGTTTTTCAAACATGAAAGAAATTTAATAATTGAACAAGAAATACATATATAATTTTTCAAAAATAGAAATTTGAGGCTTACAACAAAATGTGTTAAGTCAAACAAATTAGAAAATTTGTCCAAATAGGGAAGACACAGCAGCAAAATGATTTCCAATGCTGATTCATCTCCTAAAGAAAAACTTTTGACACTTTTATTATTCAATTTTCACTTTATATAGAAGCCACAAACATATCTTAATTTTGAATAAAGTTAACTACAATAGTTAATGGAGTGATTATCCTATTTTTGTTTTCCCATGTAGAACACATAACTTCAAATTTTTAAGTATATGAAATTATAATTTTACAATTTTTTTCCTATTGGTATCACCCTACATAATGAGTCAATTAGTAAGATATGTTAAACAGATATTAAATTTCATCTGAGAAGTCATGGAATATGTTCCACCTTGAAATGTTCATTCTTATAATAATAATAACAATACCACAAAATGAAAAACCTCAATTGTAAATATGAAATTTAAAACGTATCCCTATTGATTTAAATTAACGCAGAAAACGAAATTACATAAAGAACTTGTCCAACACATTTGTCTTAGTCTTGGACTCCTCCTGTAAGAGCTGTAAGAGTTTATTGTCTCTTTGAGATCCTTTGCATTTTTTAAATGATGCAGGGATTACAAGTCCAGCATTTGTATCCTTGTTACGCTTCCTCTTTTTACATTTGACTGAAGGCTCTGGTTTTGGAAGGGGCTCTGCCTTTTTGATGGGAGCAGGACGTTTTTTAATCACGACAGAGCGAGCAATACCACCACACAATGAGCACATCACTACCAGCTTTGTGTTCCTACGAGACCTCTTTCCTTTTGTCTCAACTTTGACTTCGTCCTTATGCGTTAAAACCTTTGCACATCTTTTGCAAAGATGGTCGATTTTCCTTGAGGTCTCTTGACTAATTTCTGTCTGTATATGAAGATTTAAAACAGGATGATTTTTAAAAATATTGGCACAGTTCTTAAGGAAATTCAACTTCAGATTAGACATAGCGTCCTTCCTGAAACATCGAAATATATAATTTTTTTAAATTTTTCTATCCTGAAAATAATATTTATTCTTAATTTAGTCAAGTGAACATAAAATATGAGATTAAGTTTAATCATTCAGCTCCATGTATGTATAATCAAAGGGAAGAGACGCAATTCTACATAAGTTCATTCAAGTAGGAACATTTCGTTCAACAACATCTGTTGCTGCTTGATTTAACATTTGTCGAACATCTTCAGCAAAGTTGATCTGTTGTTTGGAGGTATTTATGTACTGAGGATAGGTGAGATAATCATTCCCCAATTCGGTTCGACTTAGATTTGGAGGGATTGGCATGTATCGATTTGAGGCAGAGCTTTGATTCATACACTGAATAGCACACTTCAAATTGAGTTCGATTTGATCACAGATAGCATGAAAGTCTTCTAAATTATTTTCAAATTTTCCCTGTGGTGGTAAATTACTGGATGTTCCTGGGAGTCCAACGTCTTGCACTCCGTTTTGATAAATTCTTAGAGCAGCCTCCCGTAGGGTTTGCGACCATTTCTCTTTGAGTGGGCCACAAACTAATTTACGTGCGTTTGAAACCAACTTATCTTCTTGAGGTTGTGACCTCTGCGGCGGAGGCTGTTGTTGTGGTTGCTGCATTTGAGGTTGTTGAGGCAATTGCGTACCGGGAGGCATCGTAGTAGCTTGTGCCATTTGTGCACCAGGAGGCATGTGCTGTTGTGCTTGCATAAGTTGTGGCTGCATCCCCATTTGGGGATTCATTTGTTGCTGTTGCATATGAACATGGGGAGGCATAACCTGTTGTGGTTGACTCATCCTTGAAAAAGAAGTAAAAAAAAAGGATTAATTATAATAGTAATGAAGGAGGAACAAAAATGTCTTATGAATTCTGTATTTGAGTTTATTCGTATATATATATATAGTACAAAAAATGTATTTTTAATTAACTTATTATTATTACTCGTACAGTCTGTCTGTCTGTCTGATGCTTTCATAATAAATGAGCAAGATTATAAATTCCACTTCATAATAGTCTATTAGAATACACTACTGAAGGGATCATGGGAATCATTATCACCATGATGAAGATACTAATTTGATTAAGTATATAAAAAAAGATTATGTTGTTGAAGATTTGTGTACAATTCATTGTAGATTTTGGACATGCAGAAAAGGCAAATATTTGAGTCATACAAAAAGGAGAAGAAGAGTATCACAAAATATGTATATGTAGAAAAAGAAATAATAAGGAAGAGAGAGCATTTGGTATATCAAGGACTAGAAATCGGCGAGAGCGAAGTCAGGATTACGAGTCACATTTATTTTTGAAGCTTCTCAATGAGCCATTCATGAGTAAACTCTTCCAGATCTCGAATCTCAAAGACCTTTGTGAGCTGCACTTCCTTGACGAGAGAGAGCTTCGTTCCCGCATACATGAAGGCCAACTCCGTTTGACATCCGCTCGGAGTAAAATAAAGCAAACACATGGGATAGGAAACACGGTTGTCCGAGGCGTGGACCATTTGAAATGAATAGAGTGCAAATCGAGGTTGATGATCCGGGATCTCCTCAAGGAGCTCCTCCGTCGTGATCCCTTCCAGAACTTCATCCACGACGACTTTTTGTGCTTTTTGGTCAATCTTCAGAATTATGGCGGAGCTGCTCTTGCTCTTGCCAAATCGAAAGGATCGGATAGTGGACTTGAGCTCATCATCAATCGTGCAAATTTCGTTCGCCATGAGGAGGAATTATGTATGGTTATTATGTATTTAGATAGAAAACAATGAATATCCGATATCAACGCCCTTTTCTCTGTGTTTTGAAGTTTTTTTTAATTGATGAATGAGAGGGGGGGGAGGGGTGTTCCATGGATGAGTGGCCAAAGTGAGAGAGTAATAGTAAAGGCAGAGCATTCCATTGGATATTCAGACTCTGACGTCACTACTCTACCCTTCCTATGTCACTTCTCCTTCTTGAATCAAAGGCATTCTTATTTTATAATATATATACATATAATATATCATAGAATATATCATCAAATGTAATGCCCCAATCAAATTTAATTACATGAAATTCGAGGAATTTAAAATATTTTTATTTTTTTAAAGAGCGGTAGACTCTCATCAAATACTTAGATACTATACAAAAGCAAAGAATCGTTTTGTCCAAGCATTTTGACAAAACAGGGATTTTTATTTTATCAAATCGTGTAGCTAATATACCCATAATTTGAATTCAAAAGCTGTACAATCTATTTGAAAAAGATTAATAGATCCTTTGGGAAGACAATGAGATGATCAATAATATATACTCCAAAAACACGCTCATACTCATCCTTTAGTTTTAGTAATGATTAAAACAACTAAATGTATTTACAAATTATTCATACTAACTTACCGAATTTTTTTAGAGTTTTGCATGATGAAGAATGTACTTGATAGTAATTTATAAATTCCAAGGAGTAGTAGAGAGTGGATGTCCTCAAAATGGAATATTGTTCCAAAAATTGAGATTTCTAACGTATAAATAAGATGAACGCTCCTTTCCACAAACAAGAGTTCTTTTTAAATGGTATCTACGACACCAGAGGGACACGTTTCTTCAAATTTGTAGCTTTACCTTGTAGGTTTTTATATTATGTTAGTATAAGTAACAAAAGCTACTGAGTCTCAAATCAATATGATTTTGAATTCCAAAATATTTCTTTTTTTTTTAATATCATTATCATTGGGTATTATAGAAGTATATTGAATATTATTTGTTCATGTAAATAAATACCTGTGGTACTATTATGAGTAATGATACGTACTCGATAACCAATACTAGAACTTATATAAATGAAAAATGTGAAAGAAAATTATTTGAATTGTTCTTTGATAAAAGCCTTGCTTTAAAGATCACTTTTCTTTCTTTCAAGTGTGTTAAATAAAACGCTTACACTCAAATTTTTAAACTTTTATTTAAAGTTAAATTCATATGCCTATATGATAGATATACCATTCCATACTTATTTTGACATATTAGTAGCTACATTTTGTGCCTAATTTATAGCTAGACTTAAACTTATTGGGAAATTAGTTAAAATATACAATTTCACGGATTTATATTAAAGAAAAACTATTCATTTAGGAGTATAGATTAAATTAAATGACATGAAAAAAGGTCTGCAGTAATTCTTTAAACTACCTTACACATTTTTGTCTTTCCTATCATTTGCAATAAGTTTGAATTTGGTTTAATTTTTTAAATAATATAATGATTTTAATGTTTAAAATGTATTTCATATTCTGAGCTATACAAAATTATAAGAAAATTCAGATAAATGTTTCAATCTAAACTTTAAAAAAATAACTTAGGTAAATTTTATATTATATTCTTATATTTCTAACAATTATATTATTAGAGGAAGATCGTTGATGAACAAGAAATAATAACATAAAATAAAGATATTCTTTGGAAACCGATGTTATATCTTTTTTCGGGACTATTTTCACCTTATAGAACCCTCTTACTTTCGGTATAATTGATAAATTTCTTCCAAATGAGTATTTAATTTTTTTTGTGGAGACTTACCAGTCCTGGTTTCAGAATATGCAAGATCATGCCAAAGAAGAATATGCAGAGCCTTTGTAGTGTTTGTGCAAGTCTCCAAAGTTTGATCATAAATATATTTTAGTTTTTTCTAAACTTTTTTGAGATGAAGTTACCAATCAGATTCCTAAGGATCTTAATGTCTCATTCACAATGACTAATAAAGTTAGTGAAACTAGTTATATTATTAATGATTTTCATTCAAACTTGAAAATATATTGAATAATCTAAATGCATTTTGAAACATAGGTACCTTGTAGCTGCACCGGAAAGAGTACCAAGATCAGAGTGACTCATTTTTGAAGCTGTTCTATTTCTTCACAGTAGTTCATCATTTCTTCACAAGGATTTAATTGATTAATTATATATTATATGCAGACATTTTAATTAGTGGATGTTTTAACACAACTTTTTATGCATTAAATCCAATTTAAGAATAATCGTACGTACCCTACGATATTTACAAGCCTATAATGTCTAACTGAGCGTGTATTTGCACAAATTGAGGGGGAAATGATGTATAGTGTATGATTAAGAGGCTTTATTTATATTGAATTAAACATTTGAATTTAATCTGTTCATTTAAATAATGAATTTTATGACCAAATGAGTAGAGAAAATATCAAATATAATTACTCAAACGTTCAATTTTTCAATTTCTTGAGTCAGATAATTAATTTTACACTTCATTTTATCTTTGTATTCTGGTTCAACGCATAAAACACGATCCGCTTCTTTAAGATGTTTCATATTTTCTACGAAAATATCATTTGCTTGCATATTTGTTATTCTTCCTTCAGCTAAAGCTCTTTGCCCTAATATCACGTTTGCAGACTGCATTTCCAATAAAAGCTCCCCTCTCCATTTCGAAAATCCAGGATCAATTTTATTTGCTACAGTTAGCAACTGTCGGCCTGTAAACAAATATGTATATAATGCCTTTTAATTTTATTTTATACATACACATAAAGGCCTTCCTGAGCAGTTGAGTCGTTTTGAGATCGTTATTGCTTCTATTCTTAAATAAATTTACTAGTCCATATTGGATTTCTCGGGTAAGCTGATTAGTTTCCGGAAGTAAAGTTGCATATTTTTTCAAAAAGTCTTCCAAATTTTCGGGATTTGTTCTATCCGTAGACTTTAACTCATCCATTATCGCATCAATTCCCTCCCTGACTGTCGTAGACTCCAGAGTATGAGAGCATTTTTCACACCTAAGACAAGATGTATTTATTTATCAAACTTAGGGGTCTCAGGAATTGAATTATTTAACTTACTTCCAATTGGATTTTTGTTCCAATGAGTCCAATGGAAGCATTTTTCCACCACATTCCGAACAGCTAAATGCTGATAGATAAGTTCCGAATTCGGTAGGATCTGCACATCGCTTACATTTACACCAGAAGCATTTGCTCATGTGAAGGTGTTCTCGGCGGCTTAGAGTACACCAAAGAGGTTGAGTGTACGTAGCACAAATTATTTCACCCTTCTCTAAAAATGAGAAGATCATAATGAGTTTCCATTTAATACACTCTTTATGTGTACTTACTGATATCAACCGTTGAATATACATTTATGTCATAGTTTTCTTCGAATGTGTGACGTGTATTTGGAGTGCATTCATGGGACATGATACTCGCTATTCGGTAGAGTCCCCGAAGATTTTTCCCATATTGACGAATTTCAAAGCAATTAGTATCCAACTTTCCACATGCTTCTAGAATTTCTAAATCGCTGAATTTGGATAGTAGTTTTAAGAAGTAATGTATGAAAAATACCACTTTTTCTTTATTCACCTATGTAGAGAATGGATATGAACAAAAGTAGACATTTATTTTAGCCATAAAAGTCATATACATACTTGCTGATACACAGGTGTTGACATTCTTTCATTCAAATGCGAATCAAATTTCAAATACTCTTGCCATTTTGCATCATTTTTGAGGGAAAGAGCTCGAAGTACGGTAATGCATGCATACATCATATTGACTGAGCCAAAGGTCTCAACGTTTACCTAAAAGTGTTAGTCAATTAACAATTAGTGGGTTCAAAAGCATCGATTATAGATGAAATAGTTTATTTTTGTACATAAATTTAGGAGCTACATCAAATCACATGTAGACTTATTTAGCTATTTATTTATTAACACATGAATGAAGCAATGAATTTCAAATATTCACTTTCATTTGTGTATAACACTATAGATGGAATTGTAAAAAAAAATCAATTATACTGGAATTAATTATTATTTTAAGAATAACTTCCTCATTAATATAATTCTTTTTGGATACATTCCATGAATAAAATATAAACTCTATTGGTTAAAAATAGATTTACACAAGTGTCGCTATTCAAATACGGAATCAAAATTTTTGGATTCATCATTTTATTTGATCCCATGTACTATGAAATATATAAAAATGACTTTTCTAAAAGTAATATATTTACCTTTGCTCCACCAAATGATAATATGCTGCACTCAGCGTTTGCATGGACTGGACTGTCCGAACAACTTCTGGAACACATTGGCCATGCACATCTTCTGCACGGATGTATATCCTTTTTATCTTTGAGCTCCTTGTGGCAGCCGAGACAAACCTTTAATACAAAGAAAGAACAAAATGATATTGATGTGAATGTTCAATCAAATTCAGAAAGGGTAAACTTACGGCTTTAGTGAGTTGACGGGGCCCAATAACTAGGGGAGGTTCGTTGAAAATGAGAGTTCCTTCGGAAATATTCTCTTTGGCAACGAGATACCGTCCTAATCTTTGATTTCTTTCAATCTAATTCAATGAGTTTTGTAAAATAATAATAAAAAATGATTAATAACAATTTGGGAATTAATTAGTTATTATCAAATTTACTCTGTATGTTAAATCCTTGAAATGAGCACATTCCTTTGAATGGGAAGACCAATGGGATTTCTGATGCTCTCTTGTACAATAAAAGACGTATTTACAAGAGGAGCAAAAGTTTTTGGCTAGTTCTCCGCAAACGACACAGTCACCTTGTGGCTTATTCTCCGGTCTAATATCCAAAGATGAGGACTTCACATTTTTCGATTCTTCTTTTTCTTTACTTGCTATCTTTTTCTCTTGTTTCACATCCTTATTTTTATCAATAGCATCCTTGTCTGTTGCCTTTGATTGATTTTGATCAATTTTATCTTTCAATGGAGAGTCTTGGACGTTGTTACTCGGTTCTTTTTGAGTTGATGAGTCTTGTTCTTTCTTGTCCTTTGGAGATGTTTCAGATTTTTGAGGTAGAGAGGAGACTTGAGGCTTATCATTGGATACTTTCTTGGATTGTGCCTGGTCATCTTCTTCATCAGAAGAGGGCAATTCAATAAATCTTGGCTCATTGCATAAACTCTCTTGAGATTGGAGTTTGACTTTGCTTCCCTGCTTCTTTTTACCTTTACCCATGATTATTCTTTCGAAATTCAAATATGGAACATTCAACTGTCTGTTTATTTTGAGCATTTGCAACTTATTGGCAACTGTTCAAGAATATATACTTATATATGTACATGTGGGTTGCTTGACTCTGCCTATTTAATCATGAGAGTGAGCGGCCAATGTTTTTACTCACTTTCTAAATTCTTAGTGCAATTGTCAACACTATAATATGTCTCATTATTAATCAGAAGATATTTGGTTATAATCATATAAATAAAGACTGAGATAAGGTAAGTCTTTAGAATCAACATCATCTCAATAGCCATACAAATATATCCTTTATATATAACAGAAACTCACCATGGGGGAAGAGGCAGTAATTAAAAATATGCTTGATGCTTATGGAGAAAAACTAGGGAAACTCTACGAATCAAAGTTTCCAAATCCTTCAGTAAATGAACTTCCTACAATATTAAACACCATTTTGTCAGAGAAAGAAATTCAATTTCCAAATCCTTCAACCTTTTGGGAAAAAAAAAGAAAGTCGGATGTGCGAAGTAAGGAGCTCAGAGAGTCAGGAAATAACTTTTTGAAAAAACAAGAATTTCAAAATGCTCTAGTTCATTATTCAAAAGCATTAATTTACTCTGAAAGAAAAGAATCAAAAACCTATGCACTAGCTCTGGCCAATCGAAGTGTTGCCTTGACTAAACTGAAAAAATATTCTGAAGCCATTGAAGATGCAGAAAGATGTTTAAGTATGTATGTATACACATTTATAAAGTCTTTATCCGATGTTTTTAATTTATATTGTAGAATTGAAAAAATATCCTGAGGAATACAAGTTAATCTTGCGACAAGCAAAATCGTTCGAGGCTCTTGGAAAATTAAAGGAAGCCATGGAAAAGTATGAATGTGCCAAACTTAAATTGTTAAAAAACACTGAGCCAAGCATACTCCTAGATATAAATCAATCAATCAAGAAATTAAAAGAGAATATGATTGTCAATTCATTTACAAATCTTAATGTTGAGGAGATATCATCATCAAAACCTCTCAATCCAACTCTTTCCAGATACTTGAATCCAAACGTTGAAATAAAGTATAATGAAAATAGGGGCCGCTATGCCGTTGCAAAGTCGCTCATCGATGTGGGTGAACAAATTGTAGTTGATGAGGCAGCAACTCGTGTTTTAAACCCATGGTACTCGTTGGATCATTGCTTTTCCTGCTTATTCCATACATTAAATCCAATTCCTTGCGAATATTGTGTTAGTGTTGTCTTCTGCTCAGATAAATGCATTCAAGAGTCTCAGTCAATTCATTCTAACTTTGATTGTGGACTTGGTATTTTGAATTCATACGCCTCTGGAAACTACAATGGAGCAGGTCATGCCAATCAATTCTATATGGCCTTTAAATTATTATCTGTCAAAGGAACATGTGAGTATTTTATGGAAAGAGCAGAATTATTTTCAGTTAATAAAACGTCTATTCCACTTCCTACAAACGAAGCTTTTGAACCTTATGTATATTTGTACAATATAGTTGGTCATGATTTTAATTTTTGGCGGACTCTTAGTGCAGTATTTTTCATTCTTAAGCTATTGGAGACTCAGGGATTTTTTGATAAGACTAATGAAAAATCCAAGATTTTACTCTCAAAATCATTTTCTGATGAAAAATGTAATGTCAAAGTATTTATAAGCTATTTGATTTATAGATTCTATTCGGGGATCATATCAAATAATCACTCCATCTCAGAGGTATCCTCCATAGAAATGTCTGTTAAACTTAGAACAATTGGACTGGCTATTTTCCCTCTAGCTGCTTCAATTTTTAATCATGCCTGTGACCCAAACACAGCCCCAGTTTATGCTGGGCAATATCAAATAACTGTTGCAACACGTCCAATATTACCCGGTGAGTCCATTTGTCACGTGTATCAAGGACACTTTGCTGACACTCCAAAATCTGAGCGACAGTTGAAGTTGAAAAACATGTTTAATTTTGACTGCCTTTGTGAAGCCTGTATAAATGATTATCCAGTCTCACAAGGGCTCAAGACACGTTATTCTGAATGCAAAGAAGAGGATTTGATTGCAAAACACTCCAAATCAGAGCTTATAGAGTTGGATAAGAAGCACAGCGAATTGAGTGATTTAATACAAAATGAACTTGTGAATAAAAATAATGTTAAAAAAGCATTGGAAATTTACATGGACAGAATAAGAACTGCATCCAGAATCATTAAAAGACCTCATATGATTTTTGTATGCGGTAGAGCTGCAATGTCGGATTGTTTATATTATCTATACTCTAATAAATCTAAATTTATTCATGAGTCTGATCACATAAAGGGTGTCTACAAAGTTTAGTCTTTCTAGGTCATTACTTAGTCCTTGACTTTATAGAAAAAGAAAAAAAATGTAGTGAGAATTCTAAATATAAAAAATTAGGGCATGAGAAAATTAACAAAACATACATGGCCGTAAGATGTCGCAGATGTACTAGGTTATAGATAGTCAATAAAGAAATAAGTAAAGAATGTTCACACCCCATGACTTGGTAACAAAGTCCATGATGGCCTTATTTAGAAATAAGAAAATATTAAACTAATTAATTATTTAATCATGTGTGATATCCAAAAAAATCCATCCAAATATATTTAATTTAATAACAAATACGGACTTGTGTTTCAATTAGTGTTGCGTCGACTCCAAAAATTATCGACTCGACTCGATTTTTTTTTAAACCTCTGAGCCTCTCCAAATCCTTTGAGTTTCATGTTCATTTCCAAAGTAATTTTCTAATTAATCAAGAATTATATAATGGTTAGAGATGTGCACCCAAGAAGGCCTGTAAAAAGTTAATGAGCTACCCCTGCTGTGTTTTTTTTTCTTTTCTTTTTTTCTTTTCTTTTTTTCTTTCAATTTCAACCAACAGAGAGCAAAATAGAAGTGGATCTGAACAAATTACTACTAAATTTGTACAAAGCAATTCAATTTTGAAAACACGTCAGTCACCAGATAGACCTCTCCTTTGAATCTCCCAATCTTTCCTTTAAAAAGAAAAGGACTATGTAAAATTAGTTGATAGTCAGCCAATTAGGTCACTGACGTTTTAAATGTGTTTGTCTGTACTTATACTTTTCTATAATTTTTAATATATAGTTACAAAAATTATATGGCAAAGGCTGATAAAAGTGGAAAAAGAATCTCAAAAATATGTATCTTGTAATATCGAGCATCAATGAAAGCTCTTTGTTTTCTACATATTATAAAGGGCAATTTAGTTTCTTGTTTGTTTTTCCACTTGTCTATGAATTGTTTGTTCAATCCTGGTACATTAATTTCAAATTTTTGTTTTTGCGAGCAAGATATTTTTAGTTTGAGACTATATAGAACGACCATGCAGTCACTTTGACTGTTTTATACAATACATATTTATTAGTGGACTTGTGTTTCACATACTGGTGACTTTCCTTATTTTTTTTATTGATATTTACAAAATTTAAATTAAAAATTAGAATTTCAAAGATGTATTTAAATAATTCTACACAAAGCTATAAAGCAAAGTAGTAAAAACGCGCCTGAAAGCTCAAAGAGATTACTTTACCTATGATACTTATTTTTTTCACTCAAAAGATCATTTTTGAAGTACATTTAATTATTTAAATTTGTCTTTTCTTTTCAGAATTAGCTTTTTTCTTTAATTGAAGAATGGAGGTTGTGAAATTTAGCACCCCCTAGCAAACAAAAAAAAAAGAATTAACTCTTGTAAAAATGAATTTGTACAATAAAATGATATCATGATCGATGTTTCGCTACTTTATTTCATAGCTTTAGCTATGTGGAGAGACGGAACTTTTGTTCGGAAAAAATAGCTTTGTGATTAGAAAAGGAAAAACGGTTGGCACTCTTTGTATTTTTTTTAATTATGTTCTTTTTTTTTAAAACTTTTGACAATATTGGTTGTGGATTTTATTTATTTAAAAATGTATGGTAATAGTTAACTTATTTTATAATTATTATAATATTCTTGCTATGAAATAAAAAATAGCTTTCAATTGTAAATTATTGACGTAATGGGTAAACCATCATATAATTTTGGACCTTTCTTCAAAGGAGATGAAAGATGAAATGAAGATCCTAAAGAGACATTTTAAGAACAAAATAGTTAGTTTTTTTATTCAATTAATCGTTTCAATTATTGAAAGTAGGAACAATATTATTATAAAGTATAATTGATGAGCCAGTAAAAGTGTGGTGATTTTGTGGTTAAAACTTTTATACACACTCCTAAATACCATATTTGAAATCAACTATTGAGTATTGTGCAATTTCTATCACGTGAATGTATCTTCAAACTTTAACCATTTGTTTTATCTCTTAATTCGCTAGACTTTCATTAGGTGATTGCGTAAATAGATTTTTAAAAACATGGACAAAATCATATTTTATTTGTATCTTTCAACCTTTTTTGTAAAAAAGAAAAGAAAAAAAGAAGTTCAAAATCAGTTGGTCAGTTTAATCACGAACAGGTTTGTGATTAAAGTATCAAATACTACTCAAATTAGAGATAAAAATTCCAAAATGACTTGTGTAATATTCATCAAAGATTACATTTTCATGTTTGACGCTATAATTTTAATGCCTATAGTAATATATTTAGGGCTTAAGCGCCCAGTTTAAGACTGAACTTTTATAAAATTAACATATTTTAATATTTTTTTCATGAAAAAAATATATTTCCTCTTTTAGGCCATAAATACAGGTGGCTAAAAAATCTAGGAGTATGACAACAAGGTTTGCTTCATTTTATTGACTTGATTTTAAAAAGTATAAAACCCTTTTTTTTTCCATCAAGGACGACTGTCCTCACCATAGTTCATCTCTTGATTTTGTAGTGATTGGGCCATTGAAGAGAATATTGTCTGGAGTTAGATATTACTAGGCTCCCATACAATCTGTTTGAGTCAACTTTGGCCCAAATTTCATTAAAAATAGCTGAACAAACTTCTGTTCAAGATTGAAAGAGTAGAGAGATGCCAAAAAGTGACCATATTATTTAATTAGCATCATGTTGACAATTACAGTCAATGAGTGTGTTTTTTTGTTTTTTTTCAATATATTGTGATAAACTCACTGCTTCAAAAAGTGCTCAATCTTATGCGCCCCACCCTTTATTGTATTTTTTGGCCTAATGTCCTTCGGGGAGTTTTCAAAGAGTCCCATTAGATAAAAGCAAAATATTTGCCTTTTTTATTATTTTGCTTCAATGCACGATCAAAATGCTGCAATTATTTAATAGCAATTGTCTTATTTTTTATTTTTGACCATGGAGAGAAGCATTTTGAATACATATACATATGTGTGTGTTGGTATGTGGAGTCGTGCATGAATTTAATATATGCATAACAAAGAGCCGCATTTAGTCAAATGTTTTATGAAGCAAATTATAATTTAAGCAAGAATAAAGCTGAGTGCAGAGATTTTGCAATGATTAATTTGCATGGTTAGATAGATATTTATTTTATATATTATGTATTCATTTATGAAATGCTGAGTCATCTTTTAAACCCTAATGGGCATACACGGAATAGTTGTAAGTTAGACCTAAAATTATGTATGTATTTATATTTGAGATGACTTTGAGTCAACCCTTCATAAGAAGGAGAAAGCTCCGTGGAAAATATTCAACATTTCAAGGAATTCCTTTAAAAACGGAAGGGAAGAACACTACAAAGAATTAAAAGAATATGGAATGATTCATTTTTAGACTTTTTTCCATCAAATCTTGGAGTGATTAGTAAGGAATGTTTACAACAAGATATTTCTACCATGGGAAAGCGATACGAGGTTATTGACAGATATTTGCAAAAAATGACTCTTTAGCTCAATATAAAAGCAGTGAGTAATATGTATTAGAGTTAAAAAAATATATAATAGTACAAAATTAATGTTATAATTAAATGGTACATTTGAGTTATCTTTTAACCGTTGTACAACCAATAAAAAAAATAATTAAGATAATACATAACATACTTATAACAAGCATAATTATTATTAATCAGTCACAAATTAGAACAAAACATGTGAGCATATATATATTTAAGTCAAGTAAATACCAAATGGGAAAACAAAAAGAGATTAAAACTGTTTTGGTATCGAGATTCGATGTCAGATCATGGCTTTATACAACTTCTAAACTGCAAATAAATAATTTTGGGGCTTTGTTTACTTTAAAAAAAAAGAAAACTTGCAAAATGCTGGGAAAATATTACTGATATTGTGACATCTGGTAAGCTTGCTTACGTATACATATATATATATATATATATAAAGACAAGGGGGAAAATGCTTAGAGAGAAAGTTGAGTTTAAGGAAGAAAAGAAAAATATCAATAGGTACGTTTACCTTTATGATAAATATGAATTCATTTTTCTCTAATTCGTTGAGATAATAACTTGCTACAATTATATTATAAGACGTTCTATTTCTGATTAATTAATTATTAAGAAATCATGGCAAAGAAAGAAAGTGTGTCGTCCCTTCTCCTGGATTTCTGACTATTCAAATTCACTCCAATTCACTCAGTTTCTATTAGGTATTGAGTATAATTTAATATTTTTAAATAACAATCAGCTATTAAAATGCAGAGGTACCAGATTGTAATTGCAGGCACGCTCTCTCCTCAACAAAATGCACATTCCCTATATACATAGAAGAAAAGGGGCAGATTTCTCTTCCTTATTGTCATACTATACAGATTGAATGACCAAAAATGCACAGTTTTTGCATAAAGTTTTTTAAATAAAAGATAAAAAGAGAGGAAAAGTAATCGAGAATTCCCTTCAATTGGTTGTTGTTTTTTTGTCTTTATAAATAGAGAAATAATAACAACAACTTAATGTAATGTACATATGTACTTTTTTTTTCTGTCTGTATTATGAGCTTCAGTCGGTATATTCCTACATACATAAATGTATCAATCATATCAATTTAGAAAGTAAATACATGTTATTTTTTTTGTAATATACATATGTATGTTTATTTCCTCCTATCATTAAAAAACGATAAGTACTTTGATTCCTACTCCAAGTACAGGATTAATTGTTATGTTTACAATTACAATCAAGTATATACTGTTATGACCTAGATTGGATCCATGATCCACCTATTATGTCTTCTTGGAACTACATACATATTAATTGTGAATGAAGAATGAGCTATTAGAATCACATACCTATATCATAATATCTATAACTTTTCAAGTTTTTAGAATAGAAAAGCACGAGCAAAATGTCTTCTAAGTTGTAGAAAATGATCAGAAAAAAAAATTCAAATATTATAAATTATGTAAAAAAAAAAATTCCTCACGTTTGTAGTTGTGAACTTTGAATGAAAATAATATTTATATATTAAGACACCCATCAACTCAAAACAAAGAAGTAATAACCACCTCGCATCAATTTCCTTGAAATATTATGGATAACGTCAAATAAATGGCATAGAATCAGCTTTTATTATGAATTATATACCATCAATTAAAAAGGGTAATTAAAGCTACTTTGTCATAATTACTTACTATAATTATGCAAGTCATTAACAGTAACATGTAAATAAAATGCATTAACGTTAATTATAATTATTTATTAGGCACATAGGCATGTAGTAAGGCCAAAGTAAGTTTTTTTAAAGTTTTGAGTCATGCTATTTTTGTGTTGAATGATATTTCTTCAATGAAGGGGACCCTTTGACTCAAAATACATAACTAAAAACAGGTTTCACAACCTATGAAATTTTATACTCGAGTCAAATTTGAATTAGACCAATATTTTGTACTGCTCCATCAACGACTTTCAATTCTTCTGATAAAAACCACTTTGAACGTGAGCAGACCTGGATTCAAAAATATATTGCATTATAAAAAAAATCTATCAAATTCACAAATATACTTTCAAAAATAATTTTTAAAACATATTCCATCCAATCATTTTTATCCTGTACCCACAACCTATAAAGTAACTATAGAGCAGTGGTTGACCTCCCATAGCTATTGGGCTATATGAAGTCCAGGTTTTAATCAAATCTGATCCTTCAACATTTACCCTTTTCATATCCTTCATTAAGCCATCGAAACTAACTTTATGTGACAAAGCAGTTTGAGCACAATCATTTGTATTCTGCATATTTACTGACATAGGTCCACCAGGAGAAACTAGAGATAGGTGATTTGCCTATCTCATCTCGAAAGGTGTTACACTCCTATTGTTATTTTACCGTGTGATGAGATGGAAATACAACTTACGTTATAAAAAATGAGGAAAAATGACTGGTTTCATAGACTATATATTGTTTCTAAAAATTATATAACAAACTAAGTGTGTAAAATTATTTATTTATTTAAATCGAGTTTTTGATAAACTTGAGATAAGAGTGAGACTTTTGTTGAAAATTGAGTTGTTGCTCTTTTATCATGATTTGACTGTAGGCAGAGTCCAACCTACATGTATAAATGTTCAAATATATACAAACAGCTGTAATAGAAGTATTGTCCCTGTTTTTTTCAGTAAGGTGCTACTTTTTCTAACTTTTTGTTACTAAAAAAAACAACTCTAAAGTACGATGATTAGCTCTGTAAGTCCTAGGATTTTTAATTTAATGACTGCTAAATTAGAAAGGTTCAGATTCAAATTTGTTTTTTCCTACATTACATTGTTCTATATTGATTGTGAGTAAAAAATAAAATAACATCTATAAAAGTAACGTCGTTGCTTTATCAAGTAACGAGTTACTTTTGCTCTAGACGCCCAGACTCATTTTTTTGGCTCAAAATAAACTAACATTTATTAAAGTAACGTCATTTCTTTATCGAGAAACTAGTTACTTTTGCTCTATAGAAAAGAACTCACTTTTTTTCGCTAAGTAACGAGCTAAGTATATTACTTTTTCCTTAAAGAAGTAAATAAATGCATTTAGTACTTAGATGCATATGACAGACGAGTAACAATACTGTCTTTTTGTTATATGTAGTTTTGAAGAACATTTTGTACAGAGTATCAAAAATATGGATACGAAAAAACATACATAATATTAATACAAAAAATATATACAAAAGCTATAACGCATGAAAATATATAAATATATTGTCAAAAGTTTTTTCTTTCCCTTTTTCCCTCTCTCTCTCCCATAATAGCAATAAAAAAAATACTTTCTAATGCATTCACAACTAATTGCATAAAGTGTTTTTTGTGTGTTATAAGCATAAACCATGATAGACATACATACTTTGTCGTCAATTACAGAGCTACTATGTATGTATATGAATGCATTAGGCTTCATACAAAATGCTTTAAATTCCTACATCCCACATACATTCATAATTTGTAGGCCAACAAAACTCATTACCAATAGCAGTACACTAAACACGCAACCTAGTCTTTGCCTCTACATACATAGACACAAAATGAGACAAAGCAAGACACGAACACACATGACATGGAACTCCATTTGCAAAAACGAAAAAGAAAAAGAGGGCTCTGATATATGTATTTAATCTGCTTTCTAAGAAATTAAATAGCTAATGTTAACTATGCACCTACAAATAAATTATGAGTCATATTTCTTGGTAATATGATGTTGAAATGTTCGACTATGAAAATGACTTTATCCTTCCAATGGAAATAGGGGGAAAATCCATGATTTTTATACAAAAAGGAAATGACAAGAAAAAGTGCACGGATATTTGTATTTTGAATACTTTTCCAATCCTGGAATCGAATAGTGAATCATCAATAACCATAAATTGAATCAAATTACGCTCATATAATAATTAAGAAACCAGTTGAAATCGTTCTGCTCACTACTACTTTAGTATCTCTACCTTGAGTATTTGATTTCTAGCAAATTTTTGCTCAAAATTGAATGAAAATTTACACACATAGACGATTTCTTCTTAATAAAGGATTCTTATCGAATGTTTGACATATCGATTGAATGCTGTGGGTCTCAGCTTTTTAATGCATTCCTTATTAATCCATTTCATGTAATATTCAAGGAGTTATTTAAATACAAATAATTTGGACGACTTTTGGGCCTACTCCCGCCGCCTATGCCCCAAAGAGCCCCTTTAGGTCAAAAAAGAGACTGAAATTGGAATTTGCATTAAATACAGTAGCGAATAATTATTTTTTAATGCACAAATTGAGTAATATTCTTCTAGGCTTAAGTTAAAGTTGGAGAATGGGCCAAAAAAGCTAGAAAAGTAGGGTCCCATTTCTCGAAAACTGTTGGACTCTCAAAAAAAAAATAATTACAGATTTGAAATCAGAGTGGAAAACTAAATAACTTTTATTATACTTATACCCTTTAAGATTTTTGAAAGTTCAAATTTGTTGACTTGTGTTATCAGGATCACACTTGCTCTTAATTTCTCAAAGTTTTGCAGGTCTTAAAATAGGTGATCTTGAGCCCAAAGTTATTACAAACATCTGTCTCATTAAAAAAATTATTATTCCTTGAGATACATATGTAGAACTTATTCTGTTCCCCATACCTTCATGGTACGTATACCTACATGTAATTTCATAGTTTTTGCTCTTTTAACAGTCTCTGAATCACCATGCCACACCCATAGTTTCTTGTACAAATACATATTTTTATAAATGACCCTCTATGTATGTGGAGACATCAATCACTTTTGTCAATAATAGTATATTTACTTGTCTATGCTAATTGTCACGATATGTACAAAAATATACTTGTTATTTAAAGAAACTCTTGTTCATGGACAAGAGACAAAACATAAGGTCATGAAAATACAAACTATTAAGTCTACTTCATTTCTTATTGTTGACAAGGAATGATGTCAGTGATTGCATTCCAAATGGAAAGTGACGCCATGTTGAAAGTTTGTATTCATTGAATAAAGTTGAAGAAAATTTTGTAGAAATCTTGAGAAGACTTCCTCAAATGGTTTTAAAAATTAGGGAAAAGCACATGAATAGAATACACACTTAATGTCAAAGAATACAATCAAATGAATAGATTGTAGAAGTCCCTAAGAAATGGCTAGACCTTTTTATAATTAATTTTGTTCCGGAGCGATTAGGGAGCAGAAATAAGTAGTATAATAATTATATTATTGGAGAAAAATATATTATTTCTAAATAATATATACATATATATATGTCAAGTCAACATGAAACCAAGTTTGTCTGAAATATTTTAAAAATGAGTTAGAACTGCACTCATATTCTTGAAGCAGTAATCTTACGTTTTTACTAATAGTATATTTCGATTAATTAAATAATGACTACAATAATTGCAACTTTATTAAAGGGAAAAAACACCGGTCACAATCAAGAATAAAAAACATCTGGTATTTCTGACTATATTGTTACTAGTACTATGATTAATGGCGAACATGATAGCGGATGTAGTTGATTATTAATAGTTCTTAAATAGATCAACTGGTTTTAGCAAATTACAACTAAATAAATCTCTGGGGCTATGAAAAAGATGAACGTTCTTTGTGGAACCATATCGGCTCTTTGTGCAGTCGATACATTTATCCAATTGCTCTATTGGGTAATAGACAACAATCCTTGCTTTCTCGAAATAAAGTAACATTTTAGCAAAAAACCGTGCGTGGTAAGTCTTAAAATGACTCCGAAATATTTAACCGTTATATTTATGAATTAAAAAAAAGTTAAAAGTGGATTTTCTCCACTTCAATATTTGAATACAAACTTGCTTTCTTGTTGACTTGACACATATATATTTGATTGACGATAAAGGTATCATGTGGGCCGGCCATTATATTGGCATTCAAATACAGTGCCGTAATTCACCATTTCCTCTAATCAAAAAGAAAACAAGGATTTATATTTGTATAAAATTTGGTTGTTATTGCCTCTTCTAAGATGTCTGACTTTCACAATAATGACGTCAGATGTTCAATTACCTAAGCTTCTGCTCAATTGTATTTTTCTAGGCAATGTCTACACACTCCCATAAACATTTTATTTTTATTTTTAGTGAGCAGGAAAATACGTAAAAAAGAGTTTAAATAGGTAAATCAATCTTACAAGTAAGTACATAGAATGCTTTCCTACTCTGAGCACTCATATATTTTATGTGTTAGTTTGTTGTAGATAGCAGGAGCTTATCTACACCTAACTTATGACTTTGTATATAGTGCTTAAAAATGAGAAATTTGATGTTTTTCATTCTAAATTTAATTGACACATTACAGTATAAATGAATGAAATGAGGAATTGTGAAAGAAATTGAAGGAGAAATCGATTCCGTGTTCGACACACATAGCATTTTTTAGGAGACATCTTGAAAGAAGATTTGTCTTTCAAAAAACTCTTCAGATATTTTGTAGGTGGCAGGGGTGGAAATCCCATTTCATACTATGAGGGGGGGGGGGGAAATATTCGTAAAGTAAATTTTTTAGAGAGTAATTAAAATGGGAGGAAATTTGTTTTTTGAGTTGAATTGGCTTTCTTTTTTTCTTTTTTTTTTTGTATGAAAGATCAATTTTGTCTCTTCTCATTTCTTTTTGAAATGAGCCGAATTTGATTTTGAATTAAAAAAACAAATAAAAAAACATCTATTAACAGGTGTTCTACATTTTATTCTTTTTAAATTCTATGCACCTAATTCAAAGACGGTTTCAAAGAAGTTCCACTCCATCTCTTTTTTCGTTACTGTATCAAATAATTATAGCAGAACATGGCTCCTTGGAATGTGAACAAACAAGGGTTGTCAGACGCGAGAGATTACTTATTACAAAATAGGATATCTACGAAAAACGTAACTTCATTCTAGGTATGGTATGATTTACACTTTTGATCTCAATACAAAAATATAGGTACTACTATGAGTAAAAATAACGGGAAATTTGAATTTATATTATCTTGAGGATTCCGATGAGGATAAATGTTTTTGTTTTTTTTAGTTGTTGCTACTAATACTGACATCCTCGTGAAATTACGGACCAAAATATTCATAAGTGTTTGAGATACGCGTCCTTTGGTGTACAACTAAAATCGAACTTTTTGTTTTTTAAAATGTCTGAAAGATAATGACTCAAATGCAATTTTGAAACCAAAAAAGTTTATAGAAATATTCCACATTTATTACTTTTGAAATTTTGAGAATCCGTGGTTTATTTCTCGAGATACAAGACCTGGTGTCTGGTAAATTCATCGATATCAATTCATCGTTAGGTAAATTCATTGGTGGATAAGTTCATCGATGGAACGATTCCTCGACTTTTTTCTCCCAATGAATACTTTCAGGAGCTTGAAGCAAATTTGTTTTGGCAGAGTTTTTTAGATGATCACTGACCAGATTAAGGTTGTACAAACCTTATTCTAAACTATGGTTTTTGCTTCGTTCAATTCGTAAGGAGAAGGTTTTCTTAAGTTAAAGGAGCCTCTGTTAACTTAGAATAAAATAAAAAAACATCTTTTAAAATCTAAAAATAAATCTAATTTACAGTTTTTTGTAAGAGTTTCAATGTTTGTAGTCGTACATTTCTGGAGATATTTAATCAAAATAGTAATTTTTGCTATTTTATGCACAAAATTTCCTTATATAATCTTAATCTGGTCGGTGGTCATGTGAAAAACCCTGCCAAACAAATTTGTTTTAAGCTGCTGAAAGTATTCATTGGAAGAAAAAAGTCAAGGACTCTTTCCATTGATGAATTAATGTCGATGAATTTTCCTAGACTCACAATACCTCAAGTAAAGAAACCATCCCATTTTTAATTTTGTGGGTCTAATTTTGAGGGGCATGAAATGAATTTCGATGATTAAATTAAGATTTTTCAATTCCCGATATTTTTTACTCAAGTTAGTACATCACTAATTCAAGGAATTACAAACTATTATTGAATAAAAAATATTCATAGTTTTTGCTGCTGATACATAATATTGTAAGAATTAATGTTCTATATAAACAAAATGTAAAATAAAGTGTCGCAGTGTGAAGAGATGTCGGATTCATTAAAAAAAAGACATGAAAGAAGCAGCTTTGTATCTCTGTGCGCATCCCTTATTATCTTTCAATAAACAAATCAAGTGTTGAAAGAGTCATAAGCATGATTTATCGTAAACACTAATGATGCGAGGAGCCAAAATAATCATAATAATAATAATTCTCATCATCATCATCAAGATAATAAATAAATGAGTGAATCCAACCAGAAAATATACATGAATTTATATGTATATTTATAGACACGGAGTATGACGTCATAGGTTTTGAATGCAGGGCTCAATGTATAATATGTACATAATATATAAAAATTACAGTTTTTATGGGAAAAAAAAGCGACCCTATGATTTATTTTGACATAAAATTGAGGGAAAAATATGATGAATTATACAATAGCATTGAAGTCGCTTATACTCTCCCCAATCCATTTTTAAGAGAATTCTAGATGATGATGACTTGTATCCACTCAAATAATCACTAACATAAATATGATATATTTAGATGTGTTGGTCAAATGATGAAATATCTCAGAGAGGAAGACACCCCTTGGCCGGCAAGTCCTCGTTTTCACTATTTGGAATAGTGTTGAAACATCTATTGCAGTGGTTCCCAACCCCATAGACCACGGACCGGTCCGTGGATCAATTAGTACAAGAATTTTATTAGATATTTCTGTTTTATTTAATATCTAAGTTTGGGACGATAATGGAGGGGGACTTACTACTTCAACAATAGACTGTAGAAGAAGAAGAAAATATTAAGTATAAGTGCAAGTGACAAAAGATAATTAATTGCGAGGGGTAGTTGTTAATTATTTTTGGGTTGATTATAATTCTTAATTGGCTCATCGAATTTCAGAGGCAACAAGCTACAATGCCTACTACATGTTCTCCGTGCTCTTTCGTTATTTGCAACCCTTTTGACATTTTCAACAGTGACAGCTACCAAAACAAGGCAAAGGAGTAGAATGGACATAAGCAACACACTGCGGGTATTTTTGTCTGCCATTAACCACAGATGGGACCATCTCATTGAAAAAAGAACAGCTCATGGCTCCCATTGATTATACGTTACGGGTAGTTTTTGATATTATAATAATATGTTATATTGCTGGAGCAATGTGTAGGAATGTAAATAATATGCAAATGGGGTGTGTAAAATAAAAAGAAAGAGAAAATCAACCTGGTAACTCTGACAATTTGATGAATGTTGAGAGGGAAGCAGCTTGAACTGTCATGACGTTTTACTGAGCTACATGCTGCTATTCTCCATTATATATACAAATAAAGGCATCAATAATAAATAATAACATTATGTATGTATACCATAGATGAGAGGCAGAAAATTAACTCAAATTAATATCAGAAAATTATATATCTTTAGCTTACAAGTCGTAAACTAACAATTATTACGAGAACATGAGCCCTTTTCTACCATTGTATTTTCTATTGTAGATGTTTTCCCCTCAGTAATAAAGGAAAAATGATAACAGCTTTGGAAAACAAAAAGTACAGTTCCAAGAGCCAACTCCACAAAATCTCGCACGCTGTATTTTGCATATTTTTTACAATCCTAGTAATGTGTTAATAAAGTTCCATATGAGGTCACAGTGGATTCATGTTTATTGTTATTATTATTATTATCATTATTTCAAACTCCCGGTCTGCAGTAAATTTGTCAAGCCTTGACCGGTCCGCAGTTAGAAAAAGGTTGGGGACATCTGATCTATTGGACTCCACACACGACTTAAACTCATTAAAGAAACAAGAATTTTTTTGTATGATGAAGATCATTCGTGGTTAGGAGAGAAAAATTTTATTTTGAGATCAAAATTAATATTAAGAGGATCTGCTATGTGTTGTGTAGGGTTTTTTTTTTTTTTTTTTAAAGTAGACATGATAAATTGTACCTAAAAATAATTATAAGAGGTAATTATTATTAATTATGCTCCTTGTGCATATATTATAAACAAAACATTAGGAATAAGCATTGCCATTGAACGATAGACAATTAAGTTTTTAAAAGAAAGGTCCTTTTTGGTTTAGAATATATAATTATTACTATTATTATTGATATCAATGAATCATTCTTTTGCTTGAGCCATGGGGATATCCCATTACTAAAAAAAAAAAATAATAATAATGAAAAAATGTTTTTCATCGAATATACATATATGGAATCAAAACGTGAAATTGTATATTGTGTGTCATACTGTATAAATAATAGAATTATATACGGTTGTATCTGTTTCTCCTGGACTCCTAGAGGGATTTTCGTATATACCTACATACATGTTCATAGTACACTCATACCCCCCTCCCCTCCCCTCCTGCTGCTCCGAAAGCTCTAATGACTATGTCTCTCCTATTTTGTCGTTAATTAAGTTTTTTTATACTCTAGAATTATTATTATTATGGTTTTTTGTTTTTTGTTGTTGTACTGAATGAAGCAATGAATCCATTTGTACCTACACTCACTCAGCCCTTTAATATGTTTCTCAAAATGTACATAGAATGTGTGTTTGTAAGGGGCTCGACGACGTTTATTAGATGTATACATGCCATTTTGTGATGTAGATTCTACATGGGTATATATATATATATATATATAGTACCATTATAATGACTACACAAATCATTTATTCTGAGCGTTCACAATAATATATGTATGTTACTCATTGAACATTAATTTCACAATGTGTACATAAATATGTGGGACATGACGATTGGAATATATTAATAATAAAAATACTAATTAGTTGGCGAATTTGTCCGTCCTCTCAAATCCAGGATGATGTATGATGCATTAAATGGATTCATCTACATACATCTATAAGGCTTACTTACTACATAATATTACTATGTCAAAGGGAATCATGGCTCAATAAAATGGAATAGGAAAAAAAAAAATATTTTTTTTTTAATCTTATATATATATATATATATATATATATATATATATATATATATATATATATATACACTTAGAAAGTCATGTTTAACATCGACTATAAAAAAAATAAATAGAGAAAAAAAAAGGGAAAAACTTTCAAGGTTACCAAAAAGAAGAAGAAGAAGAAGAAGAAGTTATGATTTATGGAAGATATCCTTAAGAAAAATGGCAAAAAGGGAACTTTATTGACGACGACGAGGACGAGTAGGAGGACGTAGTAGTAGTTGTAGGAGGAGGAGGACGATAAAACGCCAAGGAGTTGTTCTTGGAGTATTATATGTAGGTTTCATACTAACAGAGCATAACTCTAGTAAGACGTTGCTGGTAGTGTCTTTTCTTTTCTTTTCTTTTTTTTTTCTCTGCATGTTGGTATGTCATTTAAAATATGTAATGATATTATTTCCTTCGACGACCTAATAGGAAAAATAAAAATAAAAACAAGAAAAACAACAACCCAGTTGTAACCATTAATAATAATAATATCTTGTGCAAATTTCTTGGTTTTGTTAACACATATTTTATGTATAAAAAGATATTATAGGTAATAGGCAGTACATAGTATAATATGTACAAATGCAGGATCCAACTCCTTGTAGTATCTGCACTCTTTTACATCCCCTCCACCTCCTGGTTGCTGCTTCAATTCCCATTAATTTGATTGTGGATTCAATTATGTATGTATGTATGTATGTATGTATATACAGAACTTCCCCTCTTCTGAACGTGACAGCTCTAAAATGACAGAATGAAGAAAGAGAGAGAGAGCAAAAAACCCTCTTGTACAAAGTGAACTAAAGATACACATTAACATATTATTATTATGTATTTACTATTATTAATTTATCTATCTGGAGGTATTAATTTCATTTCATCCGTCAGGATTTGAGTCCCCCGTAGAGAGAGAGAGAGAGAGAGAGAGAGAGGTGAACTATGTTTTCATTTTGATCAAATCAGAGAGAGAGAATCCAACAACACCTTCTATTTATAGCTAGAGGATGCAGTGAGGTTTATTATTAAAAATATAATTTATATACATAAATACATACATAATATTTGTAGTGAACGACCGACCGAATGATGTAACAGCATGGGTTGGGAGTGATCCATCTCTTTTGGGAAGAGAGAAGCCAGCCCGTTAGTTACATCCTTTAACCCGGCGTTGTTCTGAGGAGGGAGAAAGGAAGGAAGAGAGAAGAAGAAGAGGGAGGGAGGGAAAAGGAAAAAGAAAAGGGAAAAAAAAGGAGAGGAGAAGAGGAATAAGAAAGCTTTGCCAATCGCACCCTCACTTCAATTTATATATGTATGACTACTCTATGTATATTCTGAATGTTAGTTCTTCTTGTCTCTTTAGTCGTCTGTTATCTCTGACAGTCGGGGGGCTTGTGACGGAACTCTTTTGGATGAAAAGGAGGAGTGTGTTGTTCTTATTATTATCATCATTCTTGTTGCCGTTACTTGATGATCATTATTTTTATTACTATTATTGACTAAGGTGGAAATGAGAGAGGAATAAAATGTAATAATAAATAAAAAAACACAAAAAAAATGTAGTTTTGAATAGGAAATGCGCGAATAAATTCTGTTCAATTTACAACAACACCACATACAACTTCACATATCATCAAGGATTATTCCGATATTAATGGATACCAACCATCATACATCATAGCAGCCTTTATATCTAACCTATATAACTTATGTATTATAGAATAGTGCTACAAAACAACAATAAGTGAAAGAGACCATTTAAGCATATAAATATATATATATATATAAAGAAAGGTTGTTGTGGAAGAAGAAAGAGGAACAAGACGACGACGACGACGAAGGAGGGGGGGAAAAAAGAAGAAAAATAAGTTTGCACGAAAATCATAAAAAGGAACAATAAATTTTGTGCTTTTCCTTTGCATGACTAAAAATTAAAAGGTTTTTTTTTCTTCCTTCTTCGTTTTTTTTTTTTTAATATAAATACATACATAGAAACAAACAAACAAACACAGGACCTTAATTCCTTCTTCTCTTCCACCTCACTATCTCCTTCCGTCGTGGATATTTTCACGATCGCGACCACCATACTATACCAAAGGAGAGTCATCAACATCGTCCACCCGGAAAGCTGATTCACCTAGAGCCCAAAAGTGGAGACAATGAATAGCAATAACAATAATCATCACAGCTATAATCACAGCAATCACAGTAGTAGCCCCCTGATTTCCATTCCAATGATCAATCATGCAGGAGAAGAGGACGAGGATGAGAGTGGAACATTGGAAGATGAGGATCTGAGTATTAGTGTGGATGGAACGTCTTCATCTGGCATTACAGGGTAAGGATCTTATTGCAGTTTTCATTATACAATATGTATATAGTCAAACCTGATCTAACGGTCAACTGCACTAAGCGGTTGACTACATTTCCCACGCAGGGCATTCATAACATAAATGCGCTGTATTAATCATGCCCCTCCAATCCCCAGTCACCCAAAATAATCCATACATATGCAGATGAACCTGCTTCAGCCGTCACTTTTTTAAGCGTTCACTGACTGTTTAATTCAAAACATCAGAGACTGTGCGCTTGAAATGGAAGAATTGATAGTCTCAGACAATAATTATTTGTAATCCCAGTCACTTGGAGATGATCTGATGAGAACTAACTACTCATATTTCTATACAAGTTCGACTGTGTATACTTCAGATCCTTTATATACATGTGTACCCATATGCAATAACTACATAATGATGTATGGATGTATATAAATGGATGTTTTTCCCCCACCTTTCTTCATCTCCCTCTCTCTCTCTCTCTCTAATGGAGAATGAATAGAACAATTTAAAAAACAACAATTAGTGATGCATTATCAAAATTTAAACAGTTTGTAATCGATGAAAGAAATATCAGTATGCTAAATTAGAAAAAAACAGTGGATCCATATTTACATGGCTAATCAGTTTGAACTAACGGAAATTTTAGATTTTATTAAAGTAATAATTTTATTCTAATTTTGGTTATATTTTATTAAAAAAAGTTATAAACACCTACTAGTACATAATTTGATACAGTGAGTATTTTGCAGTTCATGCATTCTTTTATGCCCTATTTCCCACATCATAGTTTTAAAAAAGCAAATCTAGTTTAAGTGGTTACCTGCACTAAGTGGTCACTTTTTCAGTTTCCCTTGCATGACCGCTTAATACAAGTTTGGTTGAAGATACACGCAGTTGTGACTTTTATCTCTTGCTAGTGTCTTAGTAATTGATTTGAGCCCACATTTAGATAGAGTTTACACAGGAGTGTTGGTTTTTGTCTCCATTTGATACCCTTTTGGGGATTATAAAGTCTACATTGTAGAAAATAATTCAATGTTAATTTGAGGTACTCAATGTCTTTCAAGGCTCAATATAACCTCCTCAAAACCCATGATTTGAACTACTAAAGTAATATTTCTGTTGTACGGTATATGTAGAGAGAATTGAATGGATCTCTTGACAATTTAAATTCCTTCATGGAGTTAAAATGTATTTTGAAAGGTGTAGTTTTTTGTATTGTTTCATGAGTTGACATTTTAAATTACATTACTACTTCCTTCCTCTATTCATTTGTTTGTATAATGCTTAAATATGACTTGTCAATATGAATAGTTAATATAAAAGAAATGATTCTATCAATGGGGTGGGGGGGGGGGGGGATTGACTCATCTTTCAAAATATAATGTCATTACTACACCTTGGTGCTCGATCATCATCATAATTCCTTCTTTGATCGAGAACCCAAAATGCTACCCACTAAAATCCCTCTTTTTTCGCATCACGAAAATACGACAATAAAGGGCTTTTAAAGGAAGCACCAGATCAGAGGAGATAATTTGAAATCAAAAAATATAAATTCAACTAGTGAGATCTTTCAATTGAAAAAAGAAGCATTATCTACATACATCAACATAATATTATTTTAAAAGCTATTTAATAAAGGTTTTGAAGTGCCTATAGATTACCTACATAATTTAGATAATACCTATTACAGAAAGAAAGAAAGAAAAAATGTAAAAAAATATCTAGACTTGTCTTAGCGATCACCTTTAAAAAGTTGATCTATTTATTTTGACAAATATCTCTCTTATAAAATACAACACAAATATTTATTTAAGGTGACGTATTTAAAAATACATAAACCAACAATTTTCGATCATCTATTTCACCTTCATTTTGTTTGTCAAAATATGCTCTCTTGTGCATATGGTATTCTCTGAACATTTCTCTATGCAGAGATATTGTTTGTTTCCTACTCATGCAAGGGAATTATTGAATCATTATTTAAATGTTATATTTATTTGATTCAATGCTGCAATCGTATTCAAGGGAATTTGATAATGAAAAATACACACTAAGGCAAAATAGATTTATTATTTTGTAAAGAAAAATTGTCAATAAATTAAATGAGATATCCTTATTAGAATTTGCAATTTTTTGAACACGACTCTGTAATTGTTTGTAAGGATAAATGGAATGACATTGCATTTACATACGTATGATTCTAAATCAAACATTCTAATGTGTGTACACTTTTCCAACTTGTTTGTAGGGTGTTTAAATGAAACTGGGACTCACATAAAGGAATCCACCGTTTGCAAATAAAAGTACAAGGGAGTGCGGTGTGTGTCGTTCTAAGCTTTTATTTACAAATATTAGCAAATATAGATTTAGACGGGACAACCTACTTAATTCCGCTATCGAGTAATAAATCACACCGTGTAAAAAAAAATCATCAACATAATTCCATGTATAAATTGCCTCTAGAGTCTAGTAGTATAATGTACACTTAGTTATACGGCTGAATAGAGGCATGAAGCATGTTATTCTCAAGGGGGGGGGGGGGGGAAATGACAAAAGTGATCTTTGACAAGCTAGAAAATATATGTTGTTTTTTTTAAATTAAATTTATACATAAACTTAGGTAATAATCTATGACTTGAATGTCTAAACTCAATTTTTACCTAAATGTGTTATAACTTTTAACTTAACATTATCTCATATCCCTTTCAGAATTAGTTTATGCTCTATTGCATCATAATGACTCGCAAATTTACAGGCAATATATGTAGTTGTTTCCTCGTATAGTACCCATCTTTGTAAATGATAAAATAACTCCATATTTGTTTGTTTTCTCTCTATACAATAGTCCAAATCCTTAAGTTAATTATTTAAATCGTAAAGAGAGACAAATCCTTAGACCATAGAGTAATCTATGCATGTATCATTATGCATTATTAATTGATTGTTGGATTTATATTAGTATGAATGTGTACATATGTCACTCAAAAGACATCGTCTATGTATGAAAATCGAACACATTGATGATGATAGTAATAATAATAATAAATATGGGTGTGTTTTGACAATTTTTTAAAAGTTTTAAATAGAATAGAATAATATGTATGTACATCCTTCCAAATATGCTCAAATATTGACATTAGTACATAGTATCATTTGTACAAAAATAGGACGCCATGTGCAAAAACATGAATTGAGACTTTGATATATGTAGGTAGGTAGGTAGGTAGGCCTTCTATGAGCTCATAATATTATTTTGTGATAAGCTCATACTTCTTTTGAATGAGCTTTTATTTTCAAGTGCTCCATGGTTTCGATTCGGAATTTCCATTTCTAAAATTGCCCCAAACTCATCGTTTTGAAAGCCTCTTCCTATCCTACCCTGTGTTCCACTCGAGATGGAGCGGCTTTGATTGCATGTACGTCGTCAAATGTCAGATTTATACTCTCTACTAAATATATGTAGTAGAGGATATTTTTGTATTCACGTTTGGATGATGACATAACACATATGTACATAATTGATGTGCATATTAGTAGGTCTATATTTCAAGAATGGCATGATGACTGGGGTGCTGTTACAACTTTAATGGTTGTTGTTGTTGTCATCATTATAGCTGCACTTGAGAGCAGCTTATGGATGTATACACACATTATCTATATTCATTCATATAATATGTACTTACAAATGAGTGTGGGTAATATTTGCTACTCCCCTGATTTGCTTCCATGGTGTGAGTATCTTTGCATCCACCTAAGGGAATGCTTTCAAAATGAATCTTTATAGGTAGATGTATTTATTGAATAATTGTTCATGATATAACTAATGAATTTGTTTCTTTTTTTTAATACTCAAACTAATTCATATTATGTATGTTCATTTATCAACTATTTATTCACAATACATAGAGTGAAATATTGTCATGAAATGTCTCCCGTAAGATATTGTATGCTCAATTATACTCAATTTTTGGATCGATGGATAGTCTTATAGGTAATAACACCTACTCCTGAGTTTCTAATACAACTATAAATAATAGTTGGGATCAAATGCCGGCCTGGATTAGAGATTGATATTTGTTTTCATATTCGCTTTTTGAAATATTATATCAAAATGCATTTCACTGAAAAAAAAAGTCCATAAATAATTAGTAGTGACGATGTATGTGTTTGCTTCAACATAAAAATGATTTGGAATGTGCATCATGTCACTCTATAAAAAGTAAAAAAAACTTTAATGATTGAATAAATAATGTTGTTGTTAAACTGGAGTGTCAATGTTTACAGAAAAGCTATTATAACTCTGCAAAATTGCACTCTCTCATATACCCTCAGATAATGGCAGTCATATTATCCCCACTGTGTTTATACACAAAAATCTTGATATTTTATGTGCCCCATTAAAAAAACCCCAGATGTGAAAAGTAAATAGATCATTTTTACTATTTATTTATATTTCTTATTTTATTTTATTTTTCAGAACGGAAAGTACCAAATTAGCTAAAATAGAATTCCTCGTTTCCTTCCTTGTTGATGCCAGAGGAGGCACGATGACGGGATGTCGTCATTCTGGACTTCGTGTCATTATACCCCCAAAAACAGCACCACAGCCAATGCGTATCACTTGCCGTTACTTTAAAGAAGATTCCTTATTATTTCCACCTCCTATGAATGAAGGAGAAGGACTCGCGTGTCGTATATTGAAAGTGGGACCAAGGGGTTCCAAGTTTTTGGGGCCTGTCTTAATAGAAATCCCGCACGTATCCTCACTTAACGAAGGAGAAAGAGAACTTATTGTTTTGAGGTGTAATAACGGCCGAAAATGGATTCCCCATGAGTTTGAAAACTTCGAAACGGAAAGGGAACATGTTTTAAGTGTTGCACACGCCATTGAATCCATGAGTATGTCTTCTCCAGAGCCACCTCCTGAAGACCTCACTTCTGTCACGAATGTGAGTAAATACGGCTCATCTGCCTATTTAGAATTTCCACCTCAACCCTTGAGGAATTCAGATGCTTTCTTCCATATTCTCACTCACAATTTCCCTCAGTATTTTGCTGTTATAAGTCGATTTCGACAGGATTCTCAAATTATTGGACCCAAAGGAGGTACTCTTAGATCCTCCATTACCCCAAAAGTTCAAGTTCAATTTCCTCTAAAAGCTGTGGTCAAGGATATTAGAATTGGACTCTCCGTCAAGTCCATTAACAATGACCTCATTCAGGACTTTCGACTTCAAGGCGGTTCTACTTCCCCCATGGTCACCATTGAGCCCCGCAGACGAAAATTTCACAAGCCTGTCACCGTTTGCATACCACTTCCAGAAAAAAATAAAAAGGGTTCTGAGACAATTGAAACATGTCTAAAACTAGTTTGCTCAATGTCTGGCAATTTTAACAAAGCCTACTGGGAAGATGTAACGGATACAACTCCTATTGATATAATAGATGGGTGCATTCAATTCACATCGGTTATTTCGGCAAGTTTTTGGCTGATTAATGTACCAAAATGGATGAGTTCAGATGTAATTTTGACCACAGACTCATTGCATAAGAATACAAATCGTGTCCCTTACTGGGTACGATTCCACGCTTACGCTCGAAAAAAATCCGATGGTCTTCCAGGAAATGTACAAATAAGAGTTCTTGTTCTCACTGAAGCGGATCGTGGAGTAAGGCCTCTTGAGCTACAAGAGGATTTTAAAGAAGTTGCTCGAAGCGATTTTGTGCAAGTTTTAGAAAAAACGGATATTGGAGTCGAATTCGGTGGTAACTTAATCATACTTGAGGGGGAGCCAGACGATTGGAGACGGACATTCCAACCCTTTAGCGATAATAGGCAAGGATTCGTTATTAAGAGAAGAAAAGTGCATAATCCTTACGGCAAGGGAACTATTATTTTCAAAAGTTTAAATGAGAATACAACCTTGTTCGAAACCAAGCTCGACGTTTCAAAGTTTTTATAACCTAGACCTCTTTTTTAATAATAATAAAAACAGAGAGTCTAGTCGAAGAGTTTATTTACCTGGTGATTTTATTATATTAATAAAGATGTGTTCAAAGGACTATATAATATAAATTTTTAAAATAACAATTCTATTTGATTGTAGGATAATTAATTTTAATCGCATAGGAAAAAATACATTTTTTATATATAAATCTACATATATATCAAAATTATTGATAACAAAAATTACCCATTTTAGATCATATGCATAAACCCACTACCAACAATACTATGTATAAGTAAAATATTCATCACCTCTAACTGTCACACATCATATGAAATCATAAATTCTTCTTTATACCTCTTCAACGACTTTGAAAAATATCCAAAAGTTGAACGGCGAGGGTTAGCTAATTATTTATTATATATATATATATATATATATATATATATATATATATATATATACAATTCTTTCAAGAGACAGTAAATATTTTAACTATAATTAATTATTCATTAGTATGCATATAAATCCAAATATGAAATGTGTATCCCTACATATTATGTGATGCCCTACCACACAAAAAATAGTAGCTATCCATACTAGACAAACTTTTACAGGAGGTTCATTAAGTAGGATAAAAAAACCAATGAGACTACGTGTCAAAAATAATAACTAAATCCTTGAATACCAAAAACCACTATTTTTCTACCACCACAATAAATCAATAGATAGGTGCTGATTTGATTTCTATGTATGAGTATATAAACCTCAAATTGACTACTTCTGATACCTAAAAAGAGTGTAACATCCAGAAGGGTTCAATGATTGGATAAATCCTAACAAATACATATACACATGTTGCACATCTGGTTAGGGCAGGGGCGTACTGGCCCGGCGGTCAACAGGTCAATGACCGGTGCGCCCCTCTGAAATCTTTACTAGGCGCCCCTTCGATTTAGCATAATGCGCCTTTATCGTACAAGATATTTACTCTTTGCCCGGTGGAAATTTTCGCCCCAGTACGCCCCTGGGTTAGGGGCAGATGAATTCATATTTTGAGGCAAGTAATATGTAGGAATTTCCTACAATGTATGTTATATAGAAGAGAATAGCTTTGGTATTAAATATAATTGATAATAGTACAAGTTCTAAATAATTTTTACTTGAAAATAAAGCAGGTCTAATTTCATTTTTACAAATCTAAGTATGAATCCCTGCTGGAGCATCACTTGTATTGTGTGGACTGAAACGTGTTATTCTCAAGTAAAGGAAAGGATCACGAGTGGGGTTTAAAAATCACAACAGACATTTAGAGGTAGCTTTGTAAAAAGATTTCTAATTTCCCGGGAAATTGTCAGAGAGAACTGGAGAAATTTTGGGACGAGATACTAAATAATAATTAGTGGGTAATTTAAATAAATTATTAAAAATTTTAAGAAGAATTCATAAATTTCAAGCCATGCATTTTGTGAAATATATATGTATGTATATAAAAAAATTATTGGAAAGGTATTTCTGCTAATAACACAGGACAACAAATATGAAATGTCAAAAATCCTAAGGGGTATAAGTATAATAAAAGTTATTCAGTTTTGCACGCTCATTTCAAATCTGTGATTTTTTTTGAGAGTCCAATGGTATCAAGACATCGAACCCAACTATTCGACGTTTTTGGGGCCATTTTCCAACTTCAACGTCAATTTCAGTCTTGAAGGATACTCATTTTGTGCATTAAAATTGCTGGTTCGCTAGTGCATGTATTTAATGCAGATTCCATTTTCTGTCTTTGTTTTGATTTAACAGAGATCTTAGAGGCAAATGGCGCGAGAGTAGGTCAAAACGTTTGTACTTAAACAACTCGTTAATACATGAAATGGATTAATAAGGAATGCATTAAAGAGATGATACCCACAGCTTTCAAATGAGATGACAAGGGCTCGATTAGAATCCTTAACTAAGAAGGAATTGTCCATCTAAATTTCTAAATTTTCATTCAATTTTGAGCAAAAATTCCCTAGAAATCAAAGACTTACGGTAAAGCTATTAAAAAACAAGTGCAGTAGACTGAAGTAGTAGCGCACTGAAGGCTTACAAAATCAGCTGAATGTAACAAAATTCAAAAATTTTGAGCTCCTATTTTTTTACAAGGCAACTTCAAAGAAAGAGTGGAATCGCATGGCCATGGATATCCGATGAAAGGAATAGTGTTCCTTGATGAGTCATCAAAGTAACTTTGTGAAGAGTGTCTTATTATGAATATAGACGGAACTGTATTGAGGAACGCTCGATCCATCTCCTTAATTTGAAGAAAACGGAATCAGATGTTCGAATAAAACGTGTCAATTTTGTTAATTTCGGAAAGACTCTTACAACAGAACAAAATCCATAGAAGTCCTTCAAATAGGCATGTAAAACTTTTCTCCACAGCAATAAGTCGTCTCAATACATAGCTTCTTAAATATATCAATGAATCAAATTTTTTAGCAAAATTATCTTACTCGATAATCATATTATTCTAATTTCCATAATTAGCAAAAATGATGCCAAAGTAGTCCTTTTTGTGGGTTATTTTGACAAACATGGAAAAATTATATACAAAAATAGTACTTTTGAAGTAGCAAAAATTCTTTATTGGACCTAACTAAAAAATTTAAGACATTTTTATTGATTTATATTAAATCAATAAATCCTACTTTTGGATCAATCCGTTTTTTTGTCTACACCGAAGGTTTTTCTGCTCCTTATTGTTGAAAAAATGAGAATTAGAGAGTTTCAGCCTTCAATTGCCATTATTGTGACCTCCCGAGTTTTTGAAGTTTGAGAAATGGCCTTTTCTTAAATGAAAACTAATTGTTTTCAAAGGGCTTAAGAGGTCTGAAACTTAAACAATCAGGTCCAAAAATTTTGTTAACCTCCTTTGAGATCATTTTTACAAAATCATGATTTTCGTTTGATAAAATCAATTTTAAACTACAATTTTAAGATAATGAAACAAGTTGCTTTACTAAAGTATTAAAACTTATTGAAGATAAATATCTTGAAATTTTATAAAAACTAATGAATATTCATTCATATCTTTTCATATTTGAGAAAATTTGTATTGAATGCTGAAAAATTAAGAAAAAAATGATACATCTATTTAGAACTTTATATTTTTTTCATTTTTGAAGCTAAAAATGAACAATTTGCTGCAAATGAAAGAAAAATTATTTATTTGAAATAAATAAAAATGAACTTTGTTCAAAAATCTCTTATTTAAAAAAATATTAACGAATTAATATAATTTAGGAAAATATAATGTATTAGAATTATGTTGAGGTTTTGTGATATTTATTGAACAAATTCCGAGGATTAATATATAAAGTATTTATTCATACAAAATTCCAGGAATAGATTTTTTAAATACCTAAGTATATTTTATTGTTTGAAAAGAAATGGAATAAAAATATTTGCAGAATTTTATTTGCATACTTTAGAAAAATTCAAAAAAAAAAGGGCGCGCAATTTAATATATTTTTATATATAAAAATCATAAATAATAATAACACCCTTTTCGAACTCATAACATGTAAAGTCACGTCGAGTTTTTTTGTCTACTCGCAACCTCGACTGACAAAAGGAAAGAGAAAATTTGGAAAAACATGTGGTAGCTACCCTTCTGTATTTTCCTTGTTGCCAACTTGTTAATATTTGGCAGAATTTATTATTTAGATATACTATATATTTATAAACTCTACCGATCACAAACCAATCGTTACTACTTGTAATATATTCAAAATTCAAAAAAAGGGCGCGCAATCCTTGATTTAATATGTTTATTATATGTATATTAAAACCATAAATAGTAATAATGCCCTTTTTGAGCTCATAACACGTAGGGTCAGCTGCTTTAAATCAAAAGAGTCAAATGATGAAAATCAGCTGAAATGAGAATACAGTGTGTTTTTGTTCATCCCAAAATGCTCGTCATGTATCTTAATTAGTATTTACATTTTAGTTTAATTGATGTTATCGGACGAAAATCACGATTTAGTAAAAATGATCCTGTGATCACAAAAATATAATTAGCGAGCTATTTTTTCTATTTTTGTGTTTTTTAGCATAAAAGGGTTCATGATGATCACAGCATTAAAACCTGTGATCAAAAAAAAGTTGAAATTTTGTCAACTAGCGTTGTTATTCATGTTTACATGAATGAATTAGTTTATTAATGATCAATTGTTTTGAAGCATATTAGTTGAAACTTCCACAGAATCGGTCTTAAATATGCATCAAGTAAAATCATGTATAAAATCCTTTTCCCCAAGGCGTTCATATAAAACTTTCCAGTTCTTTCATGAGACAGATTTATGACTAATATTTTCAAAAATTGCTATTGAGATTGGCCTCGAGACCAAGACGAATCTGGAGAGAGAACAACGTCACTACAATTGATGATATTCAAAATAAATAAATTACTTTGTTCTGATATCAATAGTATGTCTTTTTATAAAATAAAAGTCATTCGCCGATATTTTTATTCTACAGTCAAGACTGTCTAGTGCTCTGTAAAGATTTTATTCTAAATAAATCTACATCATATAATAATTGACTTTGATTAAACATACATTTTCTAATTAAATAATATTTTGATGAGAAATTTGATTTCTAAACTTATAAAAAATATGATTTTAAAAATACTAAAGATCCCAAGGGAGTTCTTTAGCTCATGACTGGGTCATACATACTCAAATATACTCATAATAATTATTTTAGACAATAGTATCTTTTTATATTTAATACATTAATGAGGTTGCATGATTTAGAAAATAATAATACAAAATATTCAAACACTTAAATAAATCTGAAAATAACTTTAGTTTTTGATACAAGTGTACGCACAGAGTTACTATTATTACAGCATAATATTTATGTCAATATACCATTTATACATAATGATTTTTCAGTTACATACCTATCTACCTATTTATTATCTTTTTTTATTGTTATTATACATCAGCATATATGTATATTAGGACCCGGTTATTCCTCCACACTTTTTTTTGTGTGTGTATGTTATTAAATTACGCAATGTATTATTACATTTTTAAATCATCATTAATCATAATTCATAATAATAGGAGAAGCCAAAAATGTGGTGGTTAGAATTCCTATGGCAGAAAATTGTTCAAACTTTCCTTACTGAGGCAGGAGGATCATTCAATTCCTCTCTTTTTATTGGCTACAGAAAGAGTTTGACGTCATAGTCTTTTAATTTGCTCATGACTCTGAATGTCCTTATATGTGTATATTACATTGAACTTGAAGACGTTTCGTGTGGTGAACGAGATATTTATTCATTTCAATATGATTACTTATTAGATACATTTTATTGAGAGTGGACTTGCGTTGGAGGTGTGAGGAGAATGATTGATGCTCGTATTAGAATTTCATCATTGTATTACGGATCGTCATGGAATTAAACGCCTCGTCAAGGACGTATCTATCTGCTGGAGTTCTGATATTGAGCGTGATCCTTTGGAATCATGCCTCTTTATTCTTCTTCTCCTTTGGACTCATCTCTTCAGTAGCCTTTGGTATATCCACATACTTTCACCTCCGCGTTTCTCTTTCGAGCAATGGAAATATCATCACTAAATTTCCCGCTTCCATCATAAAGACGAGAGAATCCATTTTGGATCACTCGGATCAAGTTTTGTATGATACAGTGGATGAGGAATGGAAGCCACTCTTTGGGCATTGTATTGACTCTGCTCTAAAGGATCTTGTTCTCACGATCAACAAGGATTTTATCCTGAAATGGTTTGGCTTTTTGTTCAAAAGTGAGATTCGTATGAAGAATGCCATTAACCGGAGTCTTTGGAGCGTTTTTGAGCAAGTGGGGAGCCGGATGGAGTCTATTGATTACTATAAATTCTTTATTGGGGATGTTTTAAAGATATTTTACTCCCATTTGGAGCGGATACGAACTGCCTCACATCAAAATAACAAATGTTTCTATATTCATGCTTATTTGTGTGACAGAAATAAGGAATTAAAATCCCTTGAAAGGCTAGCAGAGTTTCTGGTACTGGAAAGTTTTCCAAAGGAGCTGCGACCCGTGCGATCCTTCTTAAAAGAGGTTCTTGCACATAAGCTTATGTATCCATTATTTGAGATTCTCACTGATCCAGATTTTATCAATCGAAAAATTATATCCTTTGTAGGAAAAAATCGTCTTAAATTGGATTTGAAGAAGCGTACGATCAATTACTCCGAGGAGTTGAATATATTTAGAGATAATGATGCCTACAAACGCTGCATTGAATCCATTATCAACTCAAACGATATTGAAGAGTTAAAACAAATTCGATATAATATGGTGAGTGCCATCATCAAAGCAACTGCGGTGAACAACTTATCCAATGATAAATTCAGCAATAATTTCACGAAATATATTAACCGACTCATGAATGCAAAAAACATATGTGATAAAAGACTCTATGAATTAGGTGACGAGGTTCCTTCATCCTCGGGACAAAAGTTATTTTGGGACTCACTTCTTGATGACTCAAACTGTCTCTCCTTTCTAGCCATTATGAGTTCAGCATTTACTAGGCGATACTTTTATTACTTTTTAGCTGAAGAAAACCAGGAGGCACTCCTTGGATTTTGGTCTGCAGTCGAAGAGCTGAAAGAGTCCGACAAAACGCTTTGGCATCAGCTTGCAACTGAGATTTTTTATACTTATATCCACGGTAAAGAGGAGAAAATAAAAGTGAGTAAGACTGCACTTCGTCAAATGGAAGAATTTTTGACAGGTTAATATGATAATTTAAGTAATGTTTGCTATTACGTTTTCTAATTATGTATATAATTTGTAAATAGGTAATACGGGACCAGATGTTTTTTATCAAGTTCAAGAGGAAGTGTCGAAAACTTTGGAGCAAGAATATTACCATTTATTTCTTGTTTCTGATATATGTTATAATATGATAGAAGATGCTCACAATAGTGGAATAAGTATAACAGACAATTATTCCAAATCTACTTCTCCGGGTATAAAACAAGACGGGAAGACCAAAGACTCCACTTCACAAAATGTAGAAGAAGATATTAAACATAATGAAAGCTTTACTTTTTCGGATCACTCCACATTTGCAAGATCTCATTTATCTAGAATCAATGAAAAATATCAAAATAAATCACAAGCTTTAAAAGCGCTCAAGAAATCATTGAAACCTGATTCCAAAGTATTGAATCTCTTACGAGATGAGTTGGAACATTTGGGCTCCCAACAAAAAGAAGTTGAAGTAAGATCATAGCATATACATATATATATTTATAAATATTGTCACATAAATATTTTAGACTCACTTGTGTAGAACGGAATCTTGGATGGAAAGGATTGGTCAATGGAGGTCTCATTGTCAATCAGTTAAATATTTACCGGGAGATTCAGATGATTTTGAAGCTGTGCTAATTATTTTTGTACCGATAACCAATGCAAATGATATTTCTTCTTCAACTGGACCCTCCTCTTGGACTTTAGTTCGAAGAGTTAAGTCTTTCTTATACACATCTATCCTTAAAAAAATTGAAATAACATATTCAAAATATATTTTAGGGTCATGAATTACAAAGTTTTCATAAAGAAATTATACCTTATGTCTCTTGGATAAAAAATTTGGAAGTTCCATCCACTCCAAAGTCAATATTCTCACGCCAACCGAACAAAGCTGGTTTAGAAAAAACGAGAATGATGGTTCAACATTATATGGATACAATTCTTAATGACGAACAACTCAAACATAGTGAAGCAGTTTATTCCTTTTTCAGTCCAAGTCCAGATCATTTGAAGCGACTTGGTTCTGCTATAGCTTCTAAGAATCAAAGTTTAATGACTAGATTTCGATTGCCTGATTTTTTTAAATCTAATGCATCAGAGAAAAAGGATGCTAAGGAAGGATTAAATTTAACTGTCAATCAACTTCAATTTGAATCAGACTCCAATTCTAAACATGATCTAAAGCAAGATGAAGATTTATTTTTACCCTCTTTCAAATCCAATAAAATTGAATCCAACGTTCTAACTGAGGATGACGTCCTTGATTCATTTTATAATCTTATTGGTGAGGTTTTCAATATGAAAGGTGTTTTTAAATGGCTTCGCAAGTCCCTTATGACCTTTGTTCAAATAACTTATGGATCTACAATCAGTCGACAACTTCGAGAAACCGTTATTCGATTAACTTCTGAGACCATGGTTGTCTCCTACATCCGCTCCATCAATAAAGCCCTGACTAAAAATAAAGTTGCCGCAAGCAAAAAAATAAATCTTAATTCGGAAGAAGACGCGAGAGTTGAAGCTAAGAAACTACTTCTATTGAATATTCCTGAATTTATGCACTCATTAGTTGGGCAACAAACTGCTCGAAATGGCGTCATCCGAGTTTTTGAAACACTCCAGGATAAAACACTTAACAAGCATTTATTTTATGAAATACTTGAGGCTTTAATTAACGAGATGTATCCTAAGTTGGCCCAGAGTATTTATGGAAATAAAAATCCTCTTAATTCATTTTAAGTGCAATTCTGAATGAGTCTACTTTTCATCTAGTCAGAGTCAAAGAAAAGTCTCAATTAAGTTGCATGTCATTGGTTGACCACGACATACATTTGTCGAGTGTTAAATACCTCCTCCTCCTCCAATGAGTTTACCTTTATTATCATACCGTAATTGGTGAGCAAGTTACTTAAATATGTTTAAAATTATAGATATTTATTTAATGCTGGTAGAATATTTGTATTAAAGCTCCATATAAAGTGTATATTTATTAGTGTGTTTGGATGAAATCCCGAAACCTTTTTATTTTTTAACTCATTCGTGCATTTCAATTGTATGGAAGTTGAATGCTCATCCTGCACCAAATAATATTATTAACACAACTAAAAAAATTGAGGTTTGATATAGTAGTAGTTGTAGTATTTGACGGTTCCATGGATACTTAAGTTATTGTACTTGAAAAATGTAGCCTTGTGATTTTTGGTTAAAGAAAGAAGTTATAAGTTACAAGTGTAACTCGGATTCAAGCGGCAAGTATTGAATGATTTTACTCACTATCATAGAAGGTTTTACATGTAAAATGAGTTTATCGAACTTAAAACTAATAAAGATATAAAACGAGCACAGTAAGACTTTTTTTTTTTGCCATTATTTTTTCATAATAGATATGACTTGTAAATAAAGATGGTCTGAATTTGGAGGATTGCTCTGATCAATCGATAAAAAGGGCTACGGTTTTTTTGACTTAGTCGTAAAATGGCGTTGCGGGGATCAAGATGGGACATGATATGCAGAGATAAATTCTTTCAATTAAATTTTTTAAATAGATGTAAATCTATGTTGTAAATCATCCAACTGTTCATTACATATACTAATACGTACTTATAAGTTAAAAAATAATATTTCTGTACCATTTGATGATACTCTTTCGTGCGGGGCTATAATATTCAACCACTTGGTCACTAAAATCGACTCCTCCTTTAATTTTATTATAGTCTAAAACAATGTTCGGCTTTCTGATAGTCTCCCCATTCCTATTTCAGTGCCAGCAACATCGTGATTATGAAAGGTTGATATCATTAAAATGGAACTTTTATCTTGATATTTAAAAAGAGAAACACCATTTGTGCTATAAATTCCTCGGATTTCTCCATTCTCGATTAGAAGGTCCTTCAGAGTTTTTGGGATATTCTTTCTATTTTAACGAATTATTCCACAGGATTCCGTGTTTCTGTTTTTTTTTTTTTTTTAAATACGAAGCAAGTTCAAGGCTGGAATACCAATTCTCTGCTACAAGCAGCCTCCCACAATCCAAAAGTTTTTCGCTTAGGTCGACAATGATTGATCCACTGTAGCCCAATTTAGAACTTATTGGATGATTTGTGCTAGCACCTATGTATATAGAGGCATTTCAAACATAACCAGTTGCATTGCATAGTTTATACACCTTTATCTCGTATCTATGCGTTTTTGCAGGATTATATTGGCGAAAAAGGAGTCGGCCTCTGTGAGCTATCATAGTTTCGACAACGCAGATATTTTCAACAGGTATATAAATATTCTAACAATTAGAAATCCTGTCTGGGATTTGATTTTGAAGTCCAATTTAAGTCTGATGACTGGGAATTGTTCAAGGATTAAGAAGGCTCGAAGAGATCATTTACTGACTCTTCGGAGGAAGTCACGTCTCCTAAAAATAAGTTCATTCTCAGAACTTTCACCATCTCCAGATAAATCTGAAAGATCTCCGTCATCACAGATTATAATCCTTCAAATGTTCAGTCAACACTTCAATTGTATATCTTTGCTTGGACATGGCTATCGATAAACAGATTTATTTATGCAAATGAACAAAGGATGCGTTTTTAAATTAAGAATGCTTTTCCAGACAAAGGATTTTAAAAAATATATATTTCAATGTAGATACGCAATTTTTGTCTTTTATTATACGTTTTTTGAAATGATTATTTTATTTATTTTTGGGACATTGGAATATAATTTTAAATATATTCTGTTTGAAATTAAGTTTTGAGACCAATGTCAATAATTCTAACACATGTAAAAATATTGGTTGTAAACTATATTATATATTTATTACTTATACGTCTGTGACCCGTACATGGGTCACGGCTGTAAAAAACCTTGAATCAGCTGATGTGATACTAAAAAATCAATTACATTATGAAAAAAGTAATTTCAAAAATATTAATTTAAAAAAATGTGGTAGACGTATGTTACATGTGTTCTAAAAACACTCGGACAGGCAAAGGGTTAATTAAATTAAATTGATGTTTTAGAAAGAAATTATTCAAATCAAAGTTGTAGATATTACATTAAATAAACAGGAAATTTTCCAAATTTCAAAATCAGTACATTAGTTTTGGATTTATTGCTATTTTTGTTAAAATTTCATTATTTGTATTAATTTTTGAGAAAAGTAAGTACATAAATAGTAATCTCTGCTCTGAATATATAATTATCTTCAAGTTTTTAGTCTGATAATAATGGTTATTTATTCATTAACAAAATGAAGCTTTCGGTTTTTGCTACTAGCCAAATGTATACATAGGAATGTAAATAATATGCAAAATGCTGCGTGCGAGATTTTGTGGAGTTGGCTCTTCGAACAGTACTTATTGTTTTCCAAAGCTGTTATCATTTTTCCTTTATTACTGAGGGGAGAACATCTACCTGATAGTTAGGAATGTAAATCATATGCAATTCGGGCATGTAATAAAAAAAGAAAGAGAAAATCAACCTCACTAATAAATAATAAGTAATAACTAGGAATGTAAATCATATGCAATTCGGGTGTGTTATAAAAAAAGAAAGAGAAAATCAACCTGGCAACCCTGACAATATAATGAACGTCGAGGGGGGAAGCAGCTTGAGCTGTCATGACGTTTTACTGAGCTACAAGCTGCTATTTTCCTTTACATGTGTATACAAATGAAAACATCAAACCACTAACATTACAATACGTTACTCCAGATTCATTATTATATTCACAAATATCATTAACTCCATTCACCTCAATGAATGATATCCATTTTTTAATTTTTCCTTTGTTCCTCACCATGATATAATCTTTGCAGACTGTTCTTTACTTGTAAAACATTATGTTGAGGTAAAGTTCATGTTACCTTCTTAAGGGAAAAAAAATAATGACAACAGCTTCTGAAAACAAAAAGACCTGTTTGAAGAGCCAACTCCACTTTTTTATCACATGCCCGAATTGCATATGATTTACATTCCTAGTTATTACTAGGAATGTAAATCATATGCAATTCAAACAGGTCTTTTTGTTTTCCGAAGCTGTCATCATTTTTCCAATATTACTGAGGGGAGAACATCTACCTGATAGTAAAGATGTCGCATGAAGGAATACATGCATTAAGTTTAATAAAGCAAATAAAATATAAACAAAAAGGGCTCAAGTCCTCGTATAATTATTATTAGTTAAAAATATATAATTTTCTGACATTAATTTGAGTTAATTTTCTGCCTCTCATCTATGTTATTATTTATTGTTGTATATATAATGGAGAATAGCAGCTTGTAGCTCAGTAAAACGTCATGACAGCTCAAGCTGCTTCCCCCCTCGACATTCATTAAATTGTCAGGGTTGCCAGGTTGATTTTCTCTTTCTTTTTTTATAACACGCCCGAATTGCATATGATTTACATTCCTAGTAATAACATTATGTTTACCATAGACGAGAGGCAGAAAAGTAAACGAAATTAATGTCAGGAAATTATATATTTTTAACTAATGAATAATTATACGAGGACTTGATCCCTTTTTGTTTACATTTTATTTTCTTTATTAACGTTAATGCATGTATAGCAATGTAAATCATATGCAATTCGGGCGTGTGATAAAAAAGTGGAGTTGGCTCTTCAAACAGGTCTTTTTGTTTTCCGAAGCTGTTATCATTTTTTATTTATTTCTGAGGGGAGAACATCTACCTGATAGTAAAGATGTCGCATGAAGGAATACATGCATTAAGTTTAATAAAGCAAATAAAATATAAACAAAAAGGGCTCAAGTCCTCGTATAATTATTATTAGTTAAAAATATATAATTTTCTGACATTAATTTGAGTTAATTTTCTGCCTCTCATCTATGTTATTATTTATTGTTGTATATATAATGGAGAATAGCAGCTTGTAGCTCAGTAAAACGTCATGACAGCTCAAGCTGCTTCCCCCCTCGACATTCATTAAATTGTCAGGGTTGCCAGGTTGATTTTCTCTTTCTTTTTTTATAACACGCCCGAATTGCATATGATTTACATTCCTATGCATGTATTCCTTCATGCGAGATCTTTACTATCAGTAGGAATGAAAATCATATGCAATTCGGGCGTGTGATAAAAAAGTGGAGTTGGTTCTTCAAACAGGTCTTTTTGTTTTCCAAAGCTGCTATCATTTTTCCTTTATTACTGAGGGGAGAACATCTATCTGATAGTAAAGATCTCGCATGAAGGAATACATGCATTAAGGTTAATAAAGAAAATAAAATGTAAACAAAAAGGGATCAAGTCCTCGTATAATTATTCATTAGTTAAAAATATATAATTTCCTGACATTAATTTCAGTTACTTTTCTGCCTCTCGTCTATGGTAAACATAATGTTATTATTTATTAGTGATGTCTTCATTTGTATATATAATAGAGAATAGCAGCTTGTAGCTCAGTAAAACGTTATGAAAGCTCAAGCTGCTTCCCTCTCAACATTCATCAAATTGTCAGAGTTACCAGGTCGATTTTCTCTTCTTTTTTATTTCACACAGTTCATTTGCATATTATTTACATTCCTATGTATACAATTACATCAGGAGAAACAACACCGTTTTTCAAAAAATATTATCCAAAAACTTCTATAAATTAACTTTAAACACATTTTTCTATCGATATTCTTGCTATACATATCCAAAAACATGGTTAAAAGTTCAAAAACATAACAAAATATCAAACAAAGAGTTGTTTTTTTTTGCATAGGCTATGAATACATCACACACGAAAAATATAATAAATATTTAAATTTTGCATCGCCTTCAAACACTATTGTATTAAATGGTGAATAAATATTAATTTACGAGATTGATCATTAAATCGCCTTTTGATTAGTTTTGTACCCTACAAAGTGATTTTAATATATATAGTACGAAAGTTTTTGGGTTAAAAAGAGGTTTTGTGAGTAAAAAAACATAAAAATCCGTTAATTACATCGTATTTACAATAAAAAAAATTTATGACCTACACGACAAGCTTTTTTTCCACTCGCAACCTCGACTCACAAAGTGGAAAAAAAATTGGAAAAACAACTGGTAGCTACCCTTCTGTAGCTGGCATCTTTTTAATATTGGGTAGAGTTATTATTTAGATATACTATACATTTATAAATTCAACCAATATAGAAATCAATCGTTAATACTCGTATAATATTTAAAAATTCAAAAAAAGGGCGTACAATCCTTAATTTAATATATTATATGTCATAAATAATAATAATTTTTGAGTTCATAATACGTAGAGTCAGCTGCTTTAAATCAGAAGAGTCAACTGATGAAAATCAGCTGAAGGGAGAATATATAAGGTTTTTGTTTATCCCAAAAAGCTCGTCGTGCTATTTTGTTTTGTTTTTATTAATGAAAAAAAGTGCATTTTTACATTTTCCAATCCTGTATGAAGTCCAGAAAATTGTCAGAAATGGACAAATTTTTAGGAAATCACACATTTTGTTTTGGAATTCTAGGACCATAATTTATTTGAAAGGCAGCTTGACAAAAAAAGATATTCCTATTTACTAGGGATTGATATTTTTTATGGATAAAAAATAAAAAAGTTACAAGGAAATTAATTTTGAGAAATATTTAAAGCATGGATGGGCAACTTTTGTTCACTTGTGGGCCAAAGTATGTTTTCCAAGACTGACTGCGGGCCAAGAGCCTTAATTATATATTTGCAAAATATGTATGCATACATAGTTATACTTATTTTATACCATACATATAAACAATTATTTATTAAACAACCAATTTTATCATTTATGATTTTTTTATATTGATGGGTAACTTTTAATAGAAAGATTCGTTTTTTTTTTAATTTTATGATAATTATAGATTTCAAAGGTCTTCAGGGGCAGGATTTGGCCCGTTGGTCGTAGGTTGCCCATGCATGATTTAAAGAATAAAAATTTAATCATAGTTCTGAATTTTTTTTCATCAAAAGTCCTAGAAAAGCATTGGAAAATTTAATTATCACAGGGTTAGGAACATTGACTGAAAGAGCATTGGATTTGGAGAAGTTGTTGGGTTTAAGACAGTGGTGTAGCTATTACTATTAAGATGTGATCCTGTAGGGTTTATCGAAAACAATTGAAACACTTGATCAAATTACTCAATTTCTCAAATGTGACTTTTTCTTTTTTTTTTTGTTGTAACTTATGTTTTGAACAAGATAGCAGATGCTGGCAATCAAGCCATGTAGACCATTAAAAAGCCTCTGTGAAGCTTTATAAATAATTTCTTTAAATATACTACATTGGGGAAAATATGGGGAATTTGTTTATAAATCAAAAAAGCCACCATTCCTTAAAACTGCTTCCCTTACTACATAATGCTATATGAAAGATCTCAAACCGATGTTTTGATACTTTATATTAAATAAATCCTACTTTTTACGTCCTATTTTTTAAAAGTTTATTTATTCAACTAAAAAGTGTTATATAACAAAAAAGCTATAGTTGTAAGCATTGTATTTGAATCATAATAATGAAAGAAGAAGGAAAAAGTTTTTAGAAGAAAAAAAATCATAAATTTTCTACAACTTAAAGAACTTCGTTGAGCGATCTCTAAATGCTGGAATTTTTAATTTACACAACTAAGGGTACATTGATCAACACAATTAAATAAAAATTAAAATCTATCCTTCACTCCATATGAAAAGTCAAAATAGAGACTTCTCTGGAATAACATAGGGTTTGATATCTAAGAGAAATTATTGGGAATAAGTGCATTGAACTATTTTATAATGGTAGCTTCCTTAATGTAATTGATTGAAGGAAAAGTAAAATTCATATAACTGATTCACTTGAGACTAAATTTTCTCAATAATTTATGGCCCAGCACACCATGCACTATGATGTCTCACGAAGCACCAAATGTTGCAAATTCTTTTTCTTTTATTTTTTTTGTAAGAGATAATTTTCATTATTGTATTTGGAACATAGAATGTATGTTTCTGGGGCAGTAGCTTGAAATCTCTTCTATTTTTATAAAGGGAGTTGATATTCCTGGGTTCTCGGGTATGCTTTACAGGACTCTACTTATTTGCACAAGTACATATTCCTGTTAAGCATGAATTATTGATGATCTTTAGTACAAATTTCGTTTCAATGAAGATTTTTATTTTTTATCTTTCACGAGAGTAAGACTAGTTTAAAATTTATATATTTTTTGTCTTAAAATTTATATCAGATTATTTTTTTAGCATATACAAAAAATTCACAGGATCTCACTGGAGAGCAATTTCCCAGTAAATAAAAAAACATAGATTGTACATAGGAATAAATAACAAGTTTTACAATAATGGCTCTAGAAATAAATTAAATGGAGAGGAACTGATGTTTTTTGGTTTGTTTGTTTTTTCCTCATTAGAAGTGTGCACTCATGTGTACTTGTAATGCTTGTATTAAGTATGTATGCCTAATATGTTGCTTTGATCACCTTAAATACATACAATAAAAGTATTTTTATTTTTAATCACTCTTTAACGTCATCATATATAATGTGTTTTGCAACAACAGAAAAAGTGTAGAAATTAGTTCATTTACATAAATATACGTACATATGTGGTTATCAACTCTGCATCAAAGGCAATTCGTATATTTGTCTACTCAAATTATATGGATAAAATAGTTATATACACTTGTTTTATGAAACATAAACGAATAGAAATGATAGGAAGAACAATGTAATGAAGTCATTCCCGAATCTAAATTCATATTTCACAATTAGAAATGAATATGTTACAGAATAAAAATATATAAGACAGCTCTGAAGAAGCCCATGAACTGAGTAGGATCTCCTGTCAATGAAATGATGAACAAGTAAAGTTAAATTATGATTAAGAAAGCTGTAGAAAATTGAATTTGGAGTAATATGGAAATTGAGATAGACATTCGGAGGTATTGAATATTTGATTAAGGAAGACCTTCAAACTATGATGCCTGGACCCATTTCTATAGGTTAGGAAATGCTTGAGATCCATAAAAAACCTAATTGATATGATTAAATGCCTTTTTGTATGATCCAGTAGATTGTTCAAGCTCTCTAATTCATTTTCCGGTAGGAGAAAGCAATATCTGAACCAACAAATTAACTTTAAAATAATAAACATGGAGTTATGATCTTAAATTGATTAAAGAATGGATTGATTATTCAGATTTAAACGATATTAAAACGAAAAACTCATTCAAACAGATTTCCAAGTCTATAGAAATATTTATACGAGATAGTTCAACATATCAGATAGGAAAACAAAAGTGAAAAAAATATTGGAATATTTCAAACCCTATCCGTTCTCCAAAAATAATGTTACAGGCCTGGATATATTTTAAGAGGATGTATATGCACATTGAAATGCGAAAAAGACTCCTGTTGAAGTAGCAACAATACGAAATACATGAAAAAAAAAAAACTCTATTCACATTCTGTTCCAAAATAATGTTTACATATGGGATAAACTTTTCCGATTAATTAATTACACTGGTCAACAGTCAAAAATCCTAAAGGTTTATAATTATAGTATGTCTAAATAATAACTCTGCCCAATATTGAAAAGTTGGTCACAAGGAAAATACAGAAGGGTAGCTACAAGTTGATTTTAAATTTTGTATTTCCCTTTTGAGAGTTGAGGTTGCGAGTTCACAAAAAAGCTTGTCGTACAGAGGAGATTAAAGGTTATATGTAAGATCTTTACTATCAGGTAGATGTTCTCCCCTCAGTAATAAAGGGAAAATGATAACAGCCTTGGAAAACAAAAAGTACTGTTCGAAGAGCCAACTCCACAAAATCTGGCACGCGGTATTTTGCATATTATTTACATTCCTAAGTATTAATCAATATTACTCCCATTAGTATTTGAATAAAAAAATACCAATAAACACATGAATAATATATATGTGCAATTCAACAAAATGTTAAAAATTATGAGTGTAAAACAAATAAAAATCGATTTATTTATTTCTAGCCTTTTTTACAACTATGTATAAGATAGCTATAACTTATTTTTGATATAAAATATCATTAACAGGGCTCAAAAATTCAATATACAGAAATTAATCTCTTTTATAGCCACTTTCATTTTATCAATGATTGGTTCATTAAAATTTATGAAATTTTACTCATAATCATAGATTTATAGGATCCCTGAGAGTCATGTTAGTCATACATTCAGAAACGGTTACACTATTACTTGATTCAACTAGGACCAATTGATGTAGCTCGTACCTTCGTACATAGTTAGAAATAAGAGTAAGTTAACTTATTTAAGCAAAAAAATAGTAGAATTAGCTGCTTTAAATCAAAAGAGTCAACTGATAAAAAACAGCTGAAGGGAGAATACAGTGTGTTTTGTTTATTCCAAAAAATCTCGCCGTGGTATTTTATCACTTGACTCTTTTGATTTAAAGCAGCTAACTGTCTGTTATAAACTCAAAAAGGATATTATTATTATTATTACTTATGATTTTGATGTATGAAAAATGTATTAAATCAATGATTTCGCGCCCTTTTTTTGAATTTTTGATATACAAGTATTAACGATTGATTTATATATTAATAGAAATTATAAATGTATAGTATATCTAAATAATAACTCTGACCAATATTAAAAAGTTGATAACAAGGAAAATACAGAAGACTAGCTACCAGTTGTTTCTACCATTTTTTCTTTTGAGAGTTGAGGTTGCGAGTGCACAAAAAAGCTATTCGTGGAGGAGTTTTAATCTATTTAAATAACAGAAAAAATTAAGATTATTATTTATTTAAAAAAAAAAAAAATAAAAATACATAACATATATACATCAACGTTACAATGAATATTTCTTGTTTCAATCTTGAAGAATTTTGAATGTAATTTGAGTTAAAATTGCATGAGCTACTCAAACAATGTAAATGAACTTTTCACTTTAATTTATTATGTCTGGATCCATATACACGTCTAATATTTCCGTTTGTTTCTTTTTTGAAATATTGAAGATTGTTTCCAAAATTAAATACAGTAAGGACAATATGTAACCAATTATTAGTAATAAGTATATTAGTACTAAATCCTGTATATCCAGGTTTGTAGATTCCACGTCTTCTGTTATTTGTCTATTTAATCTTAAGATTTTATCAAGTACTCCTCTGATTCTAAGTACATATACAGCCTTATCAAATGCTTGAATAAGAGGAGAATTAATGGGAAAAATAAAATGATTGACGTTATGTACGGGATCGACGACATCAAATCCTCCATAGGCTACTTTGTTGTAATAGGATTCTTCGATGAAGTATCTATAAAGTAAGAACTTAATTTCAGAAAATTAAGAGAGAGAGAGGAACTAGTTGGGCTACGGATCAGTTGGTATACTTTCATTTTATAGCTGTACTTCAGCACTTTTGTAGAATAACTACCACCTATTAAGCGTATATATGTCAAGTCAACAAGAAACCAAGTTTATCTGAAATATTTCAAAAGTGAGTGTGAACTGCTATCATATTGTTAAAGCAATTATCTTTTGTTTGTACTAATAGTATATTTCGATTAATTATATAATGACTCCAACAATTGTAACTCTATTGTAGAAAAAAAATACCGGCCACAACCAAGAATAAAAAAACATCTGGTGTTTCTGACTATGTAGTTACTATTACTATGATTCATCGTGAGCATTATAGCGGGTTAATAGTTCTTAAACAAATGAACTGGTTTTAGCCAACTGCAACTAAATAAATCTCCGGGGCTATAAAAAAGGGGTCATATCGGCTCCATATGCAGTCGACACATTTATCCGATTGCTCTATGGGGTAGACAACAACCCTTGGTATCTCGATATATTGTGATATTTTAGCAAAAACCGTGCGCGATAGGTCTTAAAATGACTCCAAAATATTTGGCCGTTATATTTATGAAGTAAAAGAACTTAAAGGTGGATTTTCTCCTTTTCAATATTTGAAAACAAACTTGCTTTCTTGTTGAATTGACACATATAAATACTAGCTTTTTGAAAGCGGTGAGAATACTTAAAACTCTAATCTATGAAAAAGTATTATATTTTTTTTTTCATGTTCATTCATTTTCCTTTGAAATTCAAGTAGTAGCTTACATTTTTAATGAAAATACAAATACTTTTGGTTAATTGAGTTGTTTCGAGGCAAGTAAGCAAATCGATTGATGGGGCAAATTGATCATTAAAAAAGTTGATATTATTGTGAGTATTAAGTAAAGAGCAGCAGGGCTTGGAGCTTACAGGCTGAAATGGTTAAAAATTATAAGAGGATCAGGAATCATCTCCAATACATAATGGAAAATATTGCGTTGGATGGAAGTGATTGATTTTGGAGACATTGTCAGGAGTGAATGTATATTATTGGTGCCAAAAGTTGAACTTTACTCTAAAAAATATCACTTTTACATGCTGAGTAAGATACCAAAAACTGATTTTTGTAGCCTCTAGACTCCTATCTTTATGTTTTTCCTTACTGAATCGTGTTTTTAGCTTCAATATATGCCACTTTTCCATTTTTAGCTCTTTCCAATCCTTCCGAAATTGAATGAACAGTAAATTTTTTTGGATCATATGCATCTAAAAAGGCTTTATTTGTAAATCTGGACTTGAATAAGTTTGTGTTATCTGTTATATGAACAAATTTCCAACTAGAGTCTGAAAGAATATCTGAAACTGTGTTGATTTTTACAACATTAAAAATGTATACAAAATTGATAAGTGGAGTAACTACTTTTTTGAAATTTGATTTCCCCCTTGGTTGAGCTCAACATCGTTATAATGCCACCAAAGTACGCATACAAAATGACAAACATAAAGTACAGACTTGTAGTTAGAAATGTATAGCTTTGACTCTCAAAATAACTCTCAGTTCTATAAAAATGAATGACTCCAATGAGTAATGTTGATGCTCCAAAAACAATGCCAAACACGATCCATACTTCCTTCCTAAATGCACTCATGAAAGAATTCAAATCTATCTGCTTTTTATGGTAAACTATAGCCCCATTTAAAAATGTTGAAGACTTAAAGAAACAGAAAAGTTGTATGTTATATAAAAAATCATTCATAACTGGGTCATTCTACGTCAACTCAACGAATGAAAGCCTCCGAACCACCGTCAAAATGAGATAACTTTTGTTAGAAAAAATCATATTCATAAGAATAAAATTTATACCAAATTTTAGCTCTCTCTGTTCCTGAGATATGAGAATTTTATTGAAATTCTCCTCCGGCCCAAAATTATACTCAATAAAATTAACTTTTGCTGAGAGTCCTAATTTTAAAATCATTGATGTAAATTAAGTCCAATTTTTTTTAAATTTTTTGCTTTTGAATTGAGTAATATCTATTTTGATGGGTTTTAAAATAATTGCCAAGGTCTTCAGACTATGAAACTTGGTCAAATTCTTGTATACATATCCCTTGGTTAAAAAAATGAATAGTTATTTGCTTTATTTAATAATCAGGATAGGATCCCAAAGTCTCTTTTGACAACTTTTTTTTATATTCATCAAAATAGACACTACTCGATTCAAAATTTTGAAGAAAACAAATATATTTTTGAACACATTTTGTAGTTAAAAAAATGAAAGAAAATAACTTTTGACTTCATTAAAGGTTTATCTATCCGTTAAATAAAGTTTTATGAAATTACTTCAGTGTTTTTAAATGTGTATGTCAACTGTCTGTAAAAATTAAGGATACATTGAATTTTGGGCCAGCGGAGGCCTTTAATAAAATGTTCATACCTTAGAAACAGGTAACTTTAGCGAGCTAAAATTTAGCAACATACAAATGAACTTTTGTGCCAAAAATAATTGAATTATGTGATGGTCAGGGATCTTTCTGTTCTTATTTTCGTCGATTTGACATACGTAGAATCACTCACGAGTCAAACAAGTACCTCAACTAAATCCACCAATTTCATTCTTTTTTCCGTTCTTAGGAAGATAGGCAAGCCAAAGTCTGATTCTCCATGCACAACATAATCTTCGACGCTCACTGGAAGTTTATTCTCGGCATTATAACTCCAATCATTGGTTTTAGGTCTATAGCAAGAATATGTAAAATTTAAAACATTTGCAAGGAGGTCCGTCAATTGCATTGCCTTGCCAGTACATTTACAAGGGAAATCCACGTCCTGATCACACTCCATATTCAAATATGCAAACCATGGAAGAACATAAGTCTATCAAATGTATAATATGTACATTGAATTATGATTGGAACGAATTATACATATTTTTATCGATTTTCTTTTAATAAAATATTGAAAATTATATCAAATTTAAACTTATATAAATTCACACATTAAATAACTTGATATTAATAGTTCTTTAAACACAAAAATAATACCTTAAAATGCAAGCCGTTGAAATTGAATAAGTCGCTCTCCACTTTCCCAATCATATTAGATCTAATGCTCCGTAAGATGTGTGAATGATGTTTACCCAATAAATGAACTTCCAAAACGTAGTTATCATCATCCCCAATCCAAAAAAAGCTTTTGAATATGGATATACTCGATAGGAACTCTCGAATTTGATCTTGAGAGTAAGTAATATGGCCCATTTGAACAAGAAATAAATTGTTATCACCTCGATTCTTCGAAAAGAGTTCTATATTCTCCTTTGTTTCATTAGTTAGTGTCTTCCATAGAATGACTGTGGGAAAGGTTTCCAAATGTTTTTCTTTCGATTGAAAGATTTGAATCTTCACGTTTTCTTTCACAAAGGGCCTCGCTTTTAGAGGAAAATTTAAATCTTAAACTTAATTATTCGAATTAATAAATATTCTCAAGAGCTATTTCATAGAATTAACGATAATTTAACATAGAATTTGCTGATTTAAAAATAATTATTCAGCAGATTTTTTGGGTAGGTTTTGAGCTTCAATATACATATATTAAGAATACTTACTCTCTCGATAGCAATGTTTTATAAAAGGGTATGATTTGAAAATAACTACATATATGTGTATATCAATAATACCTATTGACTTAAATTCATCCTTTGTCACATTTTTCTCAAGAATAAAGATTAATTTATCAAATCCCATTTTTTGGAATAGATTTTTAAAGTTTGTTACACTTCTTCCAATGCAATAACTGATGCACAATTGTAGAATAATTATTCCTAAATAGCGCATTACTACTTTTTTTTAAATAATAAATTAGGTGCAAACTGATCGCTGTGTACACATGAGGTACTGCTTAACAAATGATTTTATGAAGTTTTAACCAAAATACTTTCATATTTTTTTTTGTGTGTATGTATGTGTCCCTTTAGATAATAATTAATTAGGAATGTAAATAATATGCAAAATGCTGCGTGCGAGATTTTGTGGAGTTGGCTCTTCAAACAGGTCTTTTTGTTTTCCAAAGCTGCTATCATTTTTCCTTTATTACTGAGGGGAGAACATCTACCTGATAGTAAAGATCTCGCATGAAAGAATACATGCATTAAGGTTAATAAAGCAAATAAAATGTAAGCAAAAAGGGATCAAGTCCTCGTAAAATTATTATTGGTTAAAAGTATATAATTTCCTGACATTAATTTCAGTTAATTTTCTGCCTCTCGTCTATGGTAAACATAATGTTATTATTTATTAGTGATGTCTTCATTTGTATATATAATGGAGAATAGCAGCTTGTAGCTCAGTAAAACGCCATGACAACTCCAGCTGCTTCCCTCTCAACATTCATCAAATTGTCAGAGTTACCAGGTTGATTTTCTCTTTCTTTTTATTTTACACACCCCATTTGCATATTAATTACATTCCTAATAATAGGCTATGGTCAATAGCAACTTGTGAACAGAACGAGATAAAATAAAAAATTATTGACTTTTTTATTTTTCATTAAATATTTATGAATAAGTAGGCAATTTAATCACTGTAACTGTGATTATGTTACAGTTTATTAGTAGTGTTGGATTCGAGGATCACTCAAACGAAAAAAAAAGCGAAAAAATACAAACTCTACTTTAGTAAAGTAAATGAAAGATTATTTTTCACTTTTTATATAAATGTATTATAAAAATTATAAAGTTAATTTTATTCTAATTTTGGTTATGTTTTATCTACATGTATGTTATTCGATACAGTATGTTTTGCTGTTCATACATTCTTTTATCTACTATTTCCCACATCAAAGTTTAAAAAAAGCAAACTTGGTTTAACCGGTTACCTGCGCTATGTGGCCATTTTTTCAGTTTCCCTTACGTGGCTGCTTAATGTCAATTTAATTTATATTTTTTGGTTTGTTTATGAAACCTTAATTTGGTATCACATTCCCTTTCCGATTCAATGTTCAGTTTTTTTTTCTTCTTTTATAATTACCAAACTGTATTTTTCTCTAAAAAATTCACATCCCTAATGATAACATTTAAAAAATATATAAAATCATCCACAGATTGCCAATCACGAACAAAAAATTTGCACACGATTAAACGCTTAGGAATTAAAGCTCTATTAATAACTGTACATGACAAACTAAATTAATTTAATTTAGGTCTTTTTGTGATTATACATATATACAACTTTTTGAAATAATTTACCTACTTTATTTGATCACTGTGTTATTGAGGTGGTGGTCAAACTGACTTACTTAATCGTTGAGACTACCTAGATTCTATCAACTAATTGAAAAAATGTATTTTTATTCACCTGATGCCTTTACTTGAACATAAATCAATGCTTAAAACTCAAATTTGACTGAACTTGTTAGTTATAACTCGAATTACACTCTTTAATGAGTGCCTGGGATCTATTAGTAATGAGTAATTACTGATGGATCATCACTAAAGCTAGGATTTAGTAACAATTTATAATTTTCTACCAAAATTGCAAATTTTGCCCTTATTTATCAATATGGCAACTTTTGTCATTTTCTAGAATTTTTTTTTGACATACAAAGAACATGACGTGTGCTCCCATGGTTTTATAGTGTACGGAATCACGACGAGCTTTTTGGGATAAACAAAAAACACTCTGTATTCTCCCTTCAGCTGATTTTTATCATTTGACTCTTTTGATTTAAAGCAGCTGACTCTACGTGTTATAAACTCAAAAAGGGTATTACTATTATTTATGATTTTGTTGCATAAAAAATATATTAAATCAAGGATTGCGCGCCCTTTTTTTTGAATTTTTGAATATATTACAAGTAGTAACGATTGGTTTGTACATTGATAGAATTGATAAATATATAGTATATCTAAATAATAACTCTACCTAATATCAAAAAGTTGGCAACAAGGAAAATACAGAAAGGTAGCTACCAGTTGTTTTTCCAAATTTTTCCTTTCCTGTTTGTCAGTCGAGGTTGAGAGTGGACAAAAAAGCTCGACGTGGTTATGAGCTCGAAAAGGATGTTATTATTATTTATGATTTTTATATATACAAATATATTAAATTGCGCGCCCTTTTTTTTGAATTTTTGAATATATTACAAGTAGTAACGATTGATTTATATATTTGTGGTGAACGTCATGTCAATACTACGATAACCACATATTAATAGAATTTATAACTGTATAGTACATCTAAATAATAACTGACCAAGATTAAAAAGTTGGCAACAAGGAAAATACAGAAGAGTAGCTACCAGTTGTTTCTACAATTTTTTTCTTTTGAGAGTTGAGGTTGCGAGTGCACAAAAAAGCTCGTCGTGACAATGTGTTGCAAAAATAATTAATTATTTGTCACTACGATATTATAGTTAAAAATAGTAAATAAATATTACAAATAGTAAATTTTAGAATTTTTCTTGCAGCGAATACAAATTTTAGAACAACTTATTGGCAACCTTAAGCCCAAAATATTGTAATCACTCAATATTGAGAGTATAGAATTTGAATGATAATACAATTATTATAGCAGTCTTCCCTAATTTTATGAAAGTTAGTAATAGATAGGAATGTAAATCATATGCAATTCGGGCGTGTTATAAAAAAGAAAGAGAAAATCAACCTGGCAACCCTGACAATTTAATGAATGTCGAGGGGGGAAGCAGCTTGAGCTGTCATGACGTTTTACTGAGCTACAAGCTGCTATTCTCCTTTATATATACAACAATAAATAATAACATAGATGAGAGGCAGAAAATTAACTGAAATTAATGTCAGGAAATTATATATTTTTAACTAATAATAATTATACGAGGACTTGAGCCCTTTTTGTTTACATTTTATTTGCTTTATTAAACTTAATGCATGTATTCTTTCATGCGAGATCTTTACTATCAGGTAGATGTTCTCCCCTCAGTAATAAAGGAAAAATGATAACAGCTTAGGAAAACCTATAGTACTGTTCGAAGAGCCAACTCCACTTTTTTATCACACGCCCGAATTGCATATGATTTACATTCCTAGTAATAGAAGGGAAAAAAATAGAAAGTTTGTTTTGAAATGAAGTGACGTCATCTTCAGATCTAAGCTAAAAAATATTATTTATTTTTTTTAATAACTTGAAATCCGAAGTAAAATTTTTGTTACTTATACGATATGGAGGAGGAGGAGGAGGGTGTCTCATGGGTGGAAATCGATGGAATTCCATCCAATTACCGCTCCCACCATCTACGCTTCTTTTTTTCCGACTTTGTGGAAGGAGATAAATTTACGTTATGTCATTACCTTCACCGAAAAAGTAATTTGAAGGACTCCTTCTCAGTGTCTGCAAGTTTTCCTTCCTCCAACTTGAGAACTGAGTTTCGAGTTCGCTATAATGGAACCCACTGGACTCTCTCGCGTGGAGAGGAGCTCCTTCCTTCCAAATGTATAGTCAAAATCATTGGAGAAAATGAAATTGTGGAGAGGGCAGCTCCAGGATACCTCATGCCCAAAGGAAACGTGGGCACTCCCACCTCCACCTTCAAACCCCTCATTTCATCATGTCAATTACCCTCCAACCTTATTTCTCAGCTACATCTCACCTTCCCTTCCAAAAAACAAAAATATGGACAAGTGTCTCCATGTGAGTACAAGGACTTGCTCAATCTTACACCATGGATCAATGCTAAATTATATATTTCTTTTCTTTTTATAGTCCATGGACCTCCAACTCTTCAAATAGATCCAAATACAAATGATGATCCTGATCTAGAAGAATGGGACCGTCATGAAGCATTACATGACGATTTGTCTGCAAGAAGAGTACTCTCTGGAGATCCAGATAACGTTCCTGGAACGAAGGAGAGAACCTTTGAAGATGAAGTGGAAGTCACGTGGGATAAAGGATCTAGTGGTCTGGTTTTTCATACAGATGCTTCCTATTGGAAAGAGATAGAGAGTGATAGTAAAGAGGCTGACGACTGGGATGTTGATATGTCCAAATATGAGGGATGTTTCGGTGATAAGGATAGTGAGGACTATTCATCCATGCGAAAGTATTACAAAAGATCCAAAGGAACAAAGAGATCATCTGAGGATTCTGTCTTTGATTCCAAAATCGGAATGTTTGAAAAATATACAAAAGGCTTTGGAAAAAAGATGATGCGGCGACAGGGTTGGAAGGAGGGAGATGGACTTGGATCCACGAAAAATAAGGGCATTAAAGTTCCTGTTAGCAATAGAGGTCAAACCCATCGTTTTGGGATTGGATATAAAGAAAGTCCCTTACTTCCTTTCATGAAACTGTCAAGGGATAGAAAAACGAGTAACTGCATTATTTCGACTGTTTATGATGATCCAAGCTTGACGGACCCTGTTGAAAAGTATGATGAAAGGAATCCAGATAACTATCTTAAGCATCGAAGTAAATCATAATTATCATATGTACATATGGATATAAATAAATTAATATTCATTCTGCTCACAGAATAATGTTTTGATTTTTTTTGTCTCAACGGAACTCTTATTGTCATTTGTATTGATGTCCAAATTATGTAAATAGGATTTATTTGGTTTTTTGATCTTTATTTGAATATTCTTTCTTTGCAATTTAAGACCAAGAAGCTTTTAGAAGATGTCTCTCTTGCCCAAAACCATCCCTTGATCAAGACCAAGTTCTAGATCCTGAAGGAGAGGATCACTTAGCTCAAAGAAAGACAGTCTCTTGTCTAAGCCTTGTCCATCATTCAGAAGATCCGTGAGAGTCTGATCATTCTTAAGCTTACCAGCGAGCTGGAAGTGATCTCCAAAGAAGAACCGGGTCCGTGAGAAGAAGATTAAGATTGACTCAGTGCTCTCTGGGATGAACGTATCTAACGTACTTGAAGGAGGACCCTAGCATTATAGCGAGCTTCGCCCCCATGACATCTGTGAACTGCAAGAGAGCCTTCAGCATCTTGAAGGACCTCCTTACTAATAAGAGGAACAGGGAAACGGAGGACTACCTGGTGAATCAGATGATTTTTCAGTGGAACAAGGGCCTGCTTTGAATGAAGTGTACTTTTCTGTATTTTTTGCTCCATTTTTAGGCATTATTTGGACGTCACTGGTCCTTTCCTAACAACATATGTCATTAAAAAGACTCAAACGATAACTATATATTATGTATGTATGTTACTTTAGACACATTTCGAAACATATTTGTCTTTGAAACGCATCAATATTTAGTCAACACTTGGATTGTCTTTGTATGTTTGATCTCTGGCTTCTTTCATCCTACAAACTAAAAAAAAAAATCATTCAAGGACTTTCAACTTTTTCCATTGAAGCTTAATAATTATAATTACTTGTTGTTTATCTGGACGTCTTTCATACGCATTTAGGGTTTTAATACTAATTGCCTACTATGATAAAACACAAATCTGATGTCTTTAGAATCGAAGTTACTACCTTATACCATTATATGCTTTGGTACCACATGACAATGTAGTATTTAATAAATACAGTTTGTCACTCTATCTGAAAAAATTATCCATTATTTCATTAATTTTTTCTATAAAATATATTATATTGTCATATTTGTACTCTGGACTCCTATGGAATAAGTACAATGATTTGCACACTTCTTTCGTGTAATATAGAAGATGAGGTTAAAGTAAATGTCTGATTAATATCGAGATATGCAATAAAAAATGCATGTGTATAAATCAAAATTGGATTTGAATTATAAAGTCTTTATTGTATGTATACTCAAAACCAAAGTTGTTGTTTTTTTTATACAATTATGTACTAATTGTCTTTTTACACCAATTAATTAATTATATATTGATTTATCTGGTAGTTGGTTCTTGGCCGACCTTTTCAGAAAATCTGGTGTAAATGGGTTTAAATCACAATCCCTAGTCATCATGACTTTATTATTCGTTGGCAGATTGAAAATTTATTTTTTAATCGAAAGGCTGAGTAAATACTCGTAAGGACATCAAACTGTTATGATCCTATATATTTTTTATTTGAGAATCCCGTCTATTCTTAAATGTTTTCAATTTATATGCTAATTAAAGCTATACATTTTCTTTTGAACTATTGAAAATACAATTATAAATTCATAAATCGCACAAAATGATGCTTAAGAGGTTGAAGACCATCGTTAGTAATACTAAAGATAGGTCAAATCGAATAAAAGTTCATTTATAGAATAATAAGACATAGTTATCACATTATTTTATGACATATTTTTTGTTAGACCCGTACTTAATGAGTCATTTGAGTTAATTTCCTCTCCAAAACCCATGATAGATCCTGTTTATAGGAATATGTTAAGATATTTCTAAAATTTTATGGACCTGAAAACCATCAAAAAGATTTTTATGAGACCGTCATCCGAAAAAAATTGATTAAATTAGTGAATCTCAACTTATTTTAATTTTATATGAATCTTTAGTCTTGTATTTTAATCTAAAAAATGAACTAAATAATTAAGTCTTTAAATAATTTAATATTTAGTTAAATGAAATCCGTGGTATCATATAAATAATCTTTGAAAATACACATCTTTATTATTAATATCGTAATCATTGAGTGTGTGTAAAATGATTCAAATCACAACATAAGATAATAATAATTATGAAAAATAACATCAGTCATTTGATTTAGTTCTTAACATAAAGCGTAGGATGATTGTCCTAATTCGTCATGAATAAATTGGATGATTGTCGTTTCTTTTTTTCTTTTTTTTTGAGCATAAATGATTCAGAACTGACTTTTTATAAGAATTATGAAATCGTGCATGCAAGTATAACTCTTTTGGCTAATGGCGTATTCTTTCTATCCGCTATGGCCATATTTGGTTCACCACCTTCCACAAAACTACAGAGGAACATGTGCATCTGACTTTTACCCTGTGCTGCCCACTTAGTCATCTCCACCATTTCAACGATATTCGGATATTCCCTTAAATTCATTTTCGAGTAAACTACTTTATCATTCAAGTAATATTCAAAGCAATCTGCCAGGATTGAATGAGTTAATTTTGATCGTTTAAAAAATATTTCTTTAATTGTAGAAAGCATAAATAGGACTGGGCATACCTACCAGGATCTTTTCCCAATTCAGTAGTAATGGAGACATTTTGAACGGTGTTTCGAATGGTCTCAAGTAGCTCTTTTGCTTTTTCATCACCATCACTGGAACAAAAGTAATCCGTACATGTTTCTGAAGAGTGTCAAACATCATCTTACACATGTTTGAGATGAACATTTATAGGCTTCCCTGGCAAATCATAATTATCCCCAACCATCCTTACCGATGTCGGCCGACTTTTTGTTTTTTTGGTGACAACAGGAGATAGGGATTTGCTGCGCCCATACTTGATTGCTCTGTTATCCATGTCTCTTATTCAAAAAGTGATAAGCCCCCTCCTGACTATATTGATTCCCCCCCCCCCATTCCTTTCTTTCTTAAGTCTACGTATACTCAGCCCCCCTTTTGGCTTATGAATCATGATCATAGGCTCATAGCTTTCCTCAGCTAGTTAATGTAAGAGATGGCCGGAATAAAGCTGCTATAAAAGTAAATTAAATATTTATTATTGTCTCCAAGCCAAATACAAAATATACAAGAATTTCATTTATAAATGTGAGTATATTGATCAGGATGAAAATAAAAGTTAAGCTTCTAAATCCTGTCTGTTGCTCTAAGTTTCTCTTCAACTTGTTCAGCTGATGCTTCAGACTCGTCCGTGGCCTACGAAGAGTAAAAAATAAAAAAAATGAAAATAAGGAGTTAAATGTTAAAGAACGCATTATATATACCTGTATATATTTTTGAACACCAACTAAGCATTTTTTCAATGCATCAAATGAAGAGGAGTATAACATTTTCTTTTTGATTTTAGCAGTATCAGGACACCAGGACATGAGCAATAACTTTTCCTTCTTGGTACTGTCTGTTGTTCCTTGACATTGATGCTCATATTCAAAATCGAAGAGTCCATACCGACAATCCTCTGGACCGCAGGCCATTATGTCTGTCAAAAATGCATCATATGTTGCGTCTCTCCCAGCTACAATAGGAAATAACAACTCACTTTAAAGTTTCATATAAAATTATGATATTAGTCAATATGTATCCGATCCCCACTCTGGATTCACAATATAACTGAAAAAATTACAAGCATATCCTTTTTAATTCCAAGTGTGTTGAAATCGAGGAGAACCAGACTTTCTATTACTTTCTGAAGTTGTGATATTAGCAATTCGGCAAATACTACATAATCCTCACTCCCCCCTTAATCGTCGTCAACACTCGGAATATCAACCCTAGTATTACTCAGCAGCCAAGAATGAGATCCAAATCCAAAGACTTGCTTTTGTCAGGTTTTCAGTTAATTTTGATAATTTATAAATAAAATAAAACTGAATTTTGTCTAAAAAAGTAAATGATTGCTTTTGAATTGGATAGTTAAACAAAGACCAGGATATGTTATTAATGATTTTAAAAGACTCGTTCGAATTGTGTCCTAAAAGAGGACGGTCAAGCACATCACACCACAGAAAAGAATCAAGTGAGTAAACTAATACGTCAAACAGAACTAGAAGTCAATCTCAATGCTATGCACAACTCCCTACAATTAGTTATTTCACGCACATTTAATACTAGTCTCTAGAAACAATAATAACGGACTGAAGAAACGAAAAAAAGGTCAAGCCTCATATTTAAAGATCACACATATATATTAGCTATTCTTCACAAATCTAACCACATGCTTTCTCTTAGATATTCATGCTAATGATTATGTTAAAATTAAAATCCAATGGAACAAAAAACTGAATTCAAGAACGACGATATACAACATCATAATAGTGTAACACGATATTAAAATTGTAATAGGATCCCTAGTCTACGAAATTCATTCAAAAATCAAGCTGTATAATAAAACTAAAGCAGTCAAAACGTTAGTAAGGGAAAATTGGTTAATATTAACAGTAATAAAAAGTCACACATCACACGTCATATCTACCGATTTTCTCAACTGCGATGGTTCTCTCGTCTTTAATAAAGAAAATGAGATAGCGATGATTCTTTTTCTTCTTGATTTCATCAAATTTCACTTTAACATCTTCAGACACAGATACACCAGATGCCTAACAGTGTCGATGTTTATGAATAGAGAAATACATTAATTAATAATATTAAGCAGTAAATTCAAATAATAAACATGTATGTTAATCCGATAGAAAAAAGTTGATATTACAAATTCTTGAAGATATTTAGGATATCATGACATTTTTACAAATACATAAAAATACTTTTATTTATTTTCCGTAACTCATAAAACGGGTAAGAGGGACAATCCTCAGCCTATATCCCGGATGAAAAAAAACCAACAGCTTCAGTGTAGGATCAGTTCATTTTAATTAAATAAAAAGGAATTTAAAAAAAAAAAATAACAGGACACGGGAGGGGGAAGAAGTTTTCCCAGGGACTTGGAATTTGGATGAAATATTGGAAAACTTTTTATTTAGGCCCTATCCGTGGAACGAAGTTTATCTTCGACACTTTCCCTTGAAGCTTCGGCTGCGTCAGTTGCCTGCAAAAAGATGAAATGAAAATTAATAATGAAAGATATATAATATATTCCGTTATTTACATGAAATATTGACAAATAAAAGTACTTAAACAAATTAACAATCATTTATCATTTCAGTAAATTTAATAAAAATAGTGTACAATTTAAGATTGTAATTAATTTCAGTCTATATAAAAAATAAAGAGTAAATATCTAAGTTCACTTCGGAACAAATTGTTATTTATGTTGCTTCACTTGGATTCTTCAACGGATATAATTATTCATAACCGACCACAAAAATGGATTGTTAGCCTTTTATTGACAAATGGAAATGAAAAGTACAGATTGAATAAGCTCACCTGAATGTATTTGTGAACTCCCAATAAGGATTTTTTCAAAGCGTCAAACGAAGAAGAATACAACATTTTCTGTTTGATTTTAGCAGTATCTGGGCACCAACTCATAAGAAACAGTTTTTGTTTCTTGCTAGTCTCCGTAGTCCCTTGGCATTGATGCTCATATTCGAAGTCATAGAGGCCGTATCTACATTCGCCTTCGCCTCCCTTAGTCAAATCGTGCAGGAAGTCATCATAAGAGGCATCACGTGCACCTTAGGTAAAAATAAAACTTATACTTCAGCAATGATATCATATAAACCTGAAAAATAAATCTAGTGTCTGTTACTGCATTAACAACTTCCTGGAGTGTGCTAGTTCCTTTATGAGTCTTAATCACTAAATATATACTAGATTCTTGCTCTCTTGGGCAACTAGTTTAAGTGAGTTCATTATCAATAAATGCACAGAGGGAAGATTAACAAAAGGCAAGACATTAGATAAGTTTAAGAAGCATGCATGAACTGATAAAAAAATAGCTTACCAACAGACTCGACTTTGATAGTTTTTTCATTTTCTATATAGAAAACAATAAATCGGCTCTCCTTAGCCTTCTTGATTTTTTCAAAGACGATTTTGCATTCATCCCCAACTGCAACTCCTGAAGCCTGAAATAGTTTACATCAATTAAATAACTGTACTACTACGAAAGAGGAAAAGAATCAAAAGATAGAAAAAGCAGGAGGGAATCACCACTATTTATACCACCCTTCCTTTTAGTGCGAAGTCCTCCTTTCATTGTCACACTTAGGGTGGGGATGAAAGCAAAATGGTGGACTGAGTTATTGCGACCCTCTTATTACTACATGCTTTCTAAATGCATCACTCCTCGCGTCATTCTTTCCCCTCAAAATAAAATTCTTGATAAAAAGTGGGTGAAAAAAAAGTAGGAGGGGGTGGAAAAGCGGTTCATCCGAGACGGGAGAGTTAGAAGGATTATCGTTATGAAACACACTGAAAAATAAAGTTAGAAAAAAAAGGAAAGAAAAAGAGTAGAAGAGAGAGTTACTTGGATCTATGTATATCTATACATGAAAAAGGAGATGAGTCATCCCCTTGGTATTATTACTATATACATAGATCTACATACAACATCCATTAGTACATACACATTCAAAAAAAAAAAAAAAAAAAGGGAAAGAAATATGAGTCATCAAAAGCTTTTAAAAAAAAAACACCGAGGTTAGTTCAAGGATCGCATGAGAAATCAATTCGTGATAAGCACACCATTACCTCCAAAATCCTTTGACTTAAAGAGAGTCACCACCGAATGGCCCTGACTTGAGAAAACAACGGAGAGAAGGAGGAGAAAGATCATTCACCTTCTCCTCATTGGACGAGACGAGAGTGAAAGGAAGAGAGAGAAAGAAAGAGAGAGAGAGAAAAAAAAAGAAAGAAGAGAAGAAACACCGGGAAGGGGAGGGGAACAAGGAGAAGAGAAGAGGAATAAGAGAGAGAGAGAGAAAAAAAAAAGAGGGAGGAGGGGAATGAGGAGAGACAGGCCGCCGCCAGAGCTCCAACTTCTTCTATATGGGCATGACTCTTCTCCAGATCCCCACCACCTCCTTCTTCCCATGTTTCATATCAATCCCCTTCCATCACCGATTCTGTTTCTGTCTTACTCCCAACACCCAAGAATATCCCTCGTTTGGGAGTGGCGCCTTCCCCTTGTCACACACCCTCCCCCTCACTCGCTCAGTCAGCAACTCCTAATCCAAGATGAGAAGAAGGCACCACCACAGATTAAACATATAACCCCCATCACCTTTATATCTATCGGATTACCAATGCACAATGAAATAAAGACAATGATTCTTACCATGACGAGAGGATGAGGAAGACAAACTCAAATTACCAATTCAAAAATACAAGGATGATAAAGACCCAGAGGAGATATTGATGCAACCGGCCGCTACGGAACAGACAGAGAACTGAGGTCTATGAAAAAAGAAGATAAAAAAAACGGAAAAAAGAAGAAATAAAGAACCGGAAAAAGACAGAGTGGCCGAGGAAACCTATTTCATGTCTATAGCTGAAGAGTCTCTCTCTATTTCCATACTAATCTAGCCATTATCAATCTTCTCACTCATTTTCTTTTAGCTATAAATAACTTTCCTCCTGCTTTTCGGCTTTTTTCTGATACTCCTCCTATTTTAACGTCTCTTCCTCCTCTCCTTAATTTAAATTTAGCGAGCCTGAGTGGTGTTCCCTCTCTACAGTACTAAGTAATAAATGAGTTGGATTCGTAATGAATTTGGGTTTCATCTTTAGTGTGTGTATGTGCGTCAAGCCGGACTCCCACCTTGATCTAAATGTATCCCATAAAAAACGAAACTGGGTTTTGAATTAGATGTTATTTCTTATGATGAAGGGGTATACGAGGTGTCACTTAATTATGTTTAAAAGTGTTCATCACAAAGTCCTCATTTCCACCCACTATTTAACTGTATTTTAAGCAAGTTTATCATGAGTCATGCCTTTTAACGAATGAAAGGAAACACAATGATAATAATTGATAAGTTTACATAGGTTTGTAGTGAAGTTTGACTTTATTGCTGTATATGTATATGCATATAATATAATATATGAAGCTCGAATTGTACTTGATGAGACAAATAATGACTATAACTTTTTACTCATTCTACTGGAAAGTTCTACATATACCTCATGAATTAAAATCAATCTTGTACATTTTTACCCAGCTTGAATGTACTACTGTCACATGATGTGGAACAATCCGATAATTGAAAGGACTAAACATGAAACCATAAGTCATTAAGAAAAGTAAACTACTTTATAAATTAATGATAATTGCTTCCGTAGTATCAAGTGATAGAGCGAACCTTCATTCAAATATCAGTATGTGTATTTTCAAAATTTATACATGGGACATATGAGATGTCCAGTCTAACAAACTGCCTGAAATAAAATGTATTTCAATATACCAAGTAGGAACTAAACAATTAAAGTAGTTTCATTTTTTTTAATACGAATCCATAATTATACAATTGTATTAGATACGTGGATAGTTTATAGGGAAAAGAGCAGTGTCTAATTGGAAGGTGTAATCCAGAGTGCGACTGCAGCAGCAAGTAGAATAAGAAAGTTGGTAAAGTAATCAAATCTTAAAAAAACTAAAAAGTCTCTCTTTGACTCGATGGCAACTTTAAGTCTGAACTTCCACAAAAATGTACCAAAAGGAGTATACGCTGATGTTGAGTCCTTTACTGACAAATCTTTCAGAAACCAGGAAGCGGTGTCTGAATCCCTAGAAAAGTCCGCGTTTGTAACAATGATCTGCCCTGAATCATACATTTGAGCTCTTTTATTGTTGAGGTCTTTTACCTTTGAGTTCGTTAACTTTTGGCGAATGATTTCAACATTTTCTTTCTGAGAAACAAGTTTACTTATTTCTTTTTTTATCTCTTCTTCAATGTTAGTTCTTTCCTTGATGTTTTGTTTCATTTCATTATAGCCTTGAAATGACAATGCAATAAATTTGATATGAGTTGCGTTCTCCACATTTTGAATTCCTTCTGTCCAAGCAAAAAAAATATCCTCAGAGTTGACATATATTTTCTTTCTAGTTTCCTCATTTAGTTCAGAGATTCTGCTTTTAAGTTTAGCATGAATTTCACTTCCGAACTGCAATGAAAAAATAATTCTTATCAACAGTATTAAAAGCCAGTATTCATACATTAATCAAAGCATGCTTAAACATTTTCCTTTAAAAAACTCTAAGGAGCTCATTTTTAGGTATTTTCGAATAAATTCAATTAAATAATATAATCTGAGATACATAAATGACATACATTTCTTGATTCTATCAAGCCTAATATAGATTACCAATAATTAATTTTAAAAAAAATCGATTCTTAAAAAAGAACATTTTTTTTAATATTTAATATTTTATTCATATTGAATATTTCGCTTTTAATGAGTGTGTATTAAGTTACCATATCAGAGCTATCTTCCACATTTTCTGCAGCCAGCACTTCTGTTGCTCTTCCTATTGCATATTGAGCACCATTAAAAAACTGCTTCATATCAAGTCCAGGGCGGTCAAAAGGTATTGTGGAGCCCTTATAAATGAATGATGCGATAACACCTAGAGACGGCCTAGCAATAAAATTACTATCCACACCTTGAATCGTTGGAAATTGTGAGGACAACCTTCGGCTAGTTAATAAATTAGTAAATATTAACATGATTTAATTGTAAAAAACAACACTCCAAAAGAAAAAATACCTTTAATTACCCGATATCATTTAAAATTGGAAATCCGAGACGGATTGTGGCCCTATGACTGAATAAATACGCCATGATTGTATAATTTTGTGATTAAATAACACTTGGGACCAGCTAGGAGTCCATGTTACATTTTGACGTCACTAGGGCATAATGACGTAATTGGTTTTGTAGAAAAAATAAAAGAAAAAAATGCTAAGTTTGGTGATTTCGACATGTGTATGCAGCACCCATTGACAGTTAATGTAATATTTATCAATACCTACCTAAGTAACTGTTATATATTATATTAGGAAGTTGCCTATTAACGAGGAGGGTTAATTACGACGCGAATGGATATTCAGCCCCCTTTTGGAGAGGACTGAGGTCTTTACAAGGGGGAGTTGCATCCCTACTTCTTGAGTTATTTTTTAATATATCATAGGTGAATGATCATGTCCTTTGTTAAGGGTACTACATAAGCCTTTAAAATTACTAAAAAACAAAAATATTTTTGGGGCTCCCCCCCCCCCCAATATCGAGGCACAGTTTATTACTTATCATCAACAAATAAAGTAATAATTTAAATTTGCCAGCAACAATTATTATAATCAAACATTCCCTCCCTTTAGTAGTTCAAAAAACGTCCTTTAAACCTTAGAAAGTTTTACAAATGAAATAACTGAGATAATTAATTGCTATTATACTTTTCTTTGGTTTTCGTAACATATACTGTACACATAACTAACATTAGTGGTGGCTATAAAAAATAATTTTGAAATGAGCCATGAGCTTTAAGTATCCGTACTTTCAACTTGATTATTAATTTCGCATTAATTAGTATTAAACGAGCTATATACCCAAAACAGAATTCATTGATATATATATAAAAATAAATTAAGATACAAAGGATTGTAGTTTTCTGATTTTTCTTGCCTCAATTGTGGCTCTATAATTGTAGATCTTTCGATCCTGATGTATTTCTCTGTTTCTTTCACTGATTTTTTTTGTTTCCTTATAACAATAAAATTTTTGAGAGCCACTTGATGAGATAAATTACGAAAATCGGTTCCATCCATTCAAGATTAAGACATTATAAAAGACACAACATTATTAGACAAAAGTTTATCAAACAAATTCACGAAAAGGGACCGTGGGTGTTTGTAAGAGAATAATTTTTCTCGATTTTTGTTTAAATTGAAAATTGGATTCGTCAAATCGTAAGCATGTACACAAGTCAAATATAGCAAATTTGAAAATATTTTAGTCCACCGTTCTTGACAGAATTCAAGAAGTCTTCAATTATGTCTCACTTTTAACAACTCCGAGTGTGACCATCACTTCTGTAAGGTTGATATATTATCAAGTCAGTTGTTAAACTCATTGACATCTTCTTGAGTACAGTACGATTCATCATTTTTGAAAATGTCCTAAATCATTGAAATATTAAGGTCATAGTTGACAGCATTGTTCAAATCTCATTTCGATGGTATCAAGAGTTGATGTTGGCGAATGCTTTTTTCATTCAATAAATAATTGAATAGCCCCATGCAGAGCATTTGAAGTATGTTGGGTAACAACCAATGTTTCCATAATTGCTCCTCTCATTTTAGATCTTAAAAGCCTCCTTTTCCACCACGATGTTCCAGTCGTGAAACATCATTAAGCATTCTAAGTTTTCCCGGTGGTATTTACTGATGGGCTTTTTATTTCATCTATCCGTTCTCTGAGTTCAGAAATTGCAAACTGAACAGAGACGATACTCCATAATTTATTAATGACTCTCATTAACATTGACATTTCAAGTCAATCTGGAGAGTCTTTATTGTTGAAGTATTGTATAACGCTAATAGTTGAAAGAAGAAACGCTCGGAAATATTCCCTTTGAGGAACTCCATGGAATAAGATGCAAGGATTTATTTGTTGCGATAGTAAGCAACTTACTAGCATTGTAGACTTTAGAGTCTTTTTGAATCAAATGCAGGAAAAAAATTGTTATATACTTATTTTTTTTCTCAGATATTTCAAAAATTATTTTTTGGGGTTTTGGCGCATAAACTTCGTCGAAAAATGAGAAAAACTCCTCTTATTTCCGGAACCTTAACCCAATCGAACATTCTCAAGCACAACATGGAGCAATTACTGCAAATCTTTAAGTAATCACTCTGCACTTACTTAGGAGGATCACGGGGTTAGAAAGCTTGATAAAACTGAGCTTCATATATTTTTCAGTGCCATGAAGACTTTTTGTGCACTCGCAACCTCGACTCTCAAAAGGAATAAATTTGAAAAAACATATACACGTATGGCCTACTGTACTTTTCTTTCTTTATTTAGATATACTATGTATAATTAATAGATAAATTCTACCAATATATATACAAATCAATCGTTAATACTTGTATAATATTAAAAAAAAAAAAAAAGAAAAAAAGGTGCACAATCCTAGATTTAGTAATATTATTTATATAAAATATGATATATATATATGTAAATCATAAATAATAATAATAATACCCTTTTTGAGTTCATAATATACGTAGAGTCAGCTGCTTTAAATCAAATGAGGAAAAACAGCTGAAGCTGGTAGATTATTAAACTACATCGTATTTTTGTTTATTCAAAATTAAGGTGCACTAGCTGATCAGCTCCCTTTTGATGTTATCCCAGACTAGGCCGACTAGTAGTGGCTCTATTCAGCGCCACCTAGTGTTTATATTTTTTAATACACTGTATCTTTTCATTTTCTGACTACTGATCAATTAATGACTTCAGTTGTGTAACGTCTATAGCCTATAATAAGTAAGAAGATAGCGTCCGATCCACATATTCGAACTCTAAATCACTTGACGTTTATCAGTCATCGCGAGCGCGAGTTCCGCATTCGAGCATAGAGAGAGAGAAAAGTTTTCGAGTCGAGCCTTTCCATCCCAGGATGTCCTCTAGGGCTCTTCGACGTTTTCAAGGGGGTGACGAATTCATTAAGGTTGGTGGGGATCTAAAGGAGGAAGAAGAGGAGGAGGAGGAGGAAGATCGGGATACACCTCCAAGGAAGTTTAATCCCTTTGCTTTAGTAAGTGAATTTGAGATTGATTTTTAATTTGGTTGTTCGGTTTATTTATTTGAGATTGTTTTTATTAGCTGAACAATGATGAAATTTCCCCCTCAGAGTCAGAAGTCAAGGAGGATGATGATCAAGGAAGTCGATCCGAAGTTAATTTGGAGCTGCGCAAAAACACTGAAAAAACCAAAAAGCGGAAAAAGAATCGTAAAAGAGCTCCAGGCAAACATGTTTCCTCTACTTTAAAAAGTAGTGAAGATAATCTCGAGGTAGGTATTTCAAAGAGAGTCTTTAAAGATTCCAAAAAGTCCTTATTTGAAAAAAAAAAAAAATATTAAAATTCATTCACATCACTTGATAAGATTGAGGATGAAATTGAAAGAAGTCTTCGTGATGTGAACAAAATCCTAGGAGATTCGAATGAAAAGAATCTCTCAGCATCCTCTTCTAATCTTGGAGTAAATGTGAAAAAAACGGGAACGAGTCTCATTTCCATTGATCCTAAAAATTTAAATCATGAAAATGAAATGAAGAAAATATTTGGTTCCCGGGTTGTTCAAGCAGAGCAACAAAAACATCATTATCATCATCATCATGGTAAAGCACGTCCCAGGAATCGTCCACATCATACTAGATCCAATCATTGGCTCGTTGTTCCCAAGTCCAATTGGCCAAAACCTGGCAAAACCGGATTAATGATGAAGTTTTTGAAGTCGGAGGATGATGGTTCCCAATATTTCACTTTCGATCATAATGAGGAATACAGAATGGTTCAGTTCAAGTTTTTTGAGGCAGTCGATTCACTGCATCCGGATTTCATTGTACAGCTACTGCACGAACATCCATATCACATTGATACAATGCTTCAACTGAGTAATATCTGTAAAATGAGTGAAAACACGGATATGGCTACAGAGTTGGTGGAACGAGCTCTCTTCGCAATGGAATCTGCTTTTCATCCTCTTTTCAATTTAGCTGTGGACTCGTGTAGACTCGATTATAGACGCCAAGAAAACAGGTAAGAAGCCTTAATAAGCATATCAAATATTCTATATTTTACTTATTATTTATTTTCAGGGCTTTCTTCATAGCATTATTTAGGCATATGAACTTTGTGGGTTCTCGAGCATGCTATAGAACGGCTTTAGAATTCTGTAAATTAATCTTAAGCTTAGACCCTGAATCGGATCCTCTTGGAATCTTTTTGCTAATCGATTTTTATGCCGTTAGAGCCCGTCAATTTTCTTGGTTCATTGATTTTTTTAATGAATATGAACAGAGCAGAAATTTGATTCAACTACCAAACTTTGCATATTCTATAGCTCTAGCCTATTTTCATTATAGTCAGGAGAAGAAAAATGAATCTGCTGAACTTGAGGCCAAGGCGGATGATTATCTTCAAAAAGCCCTCATTATGTTTCCAGGAATACTTTTACCTCTTATGGATAAATGTTCCATTGAACCGGACGTGGAAGTATCATCTGAAACTTTTTTCATTGACTCTCAAATAAAGTAAATCCTTGTATATGTTTAATTTAAACGGAACTATAAACGCTGTTAATTATTATCTTTTAGTCAATCACCCGCTCTTCAAATTTTGTCTTCACTTTACATTGGACGTTCATATCATTTATGGAAAGAGCCTAAGCTTTTACCCTGGTTGAGTAAAAATGCTCAAATTGTCAAGTCTTTTGCTCAAACCAAGTGTAACAAGCTCATTGAAGAATCTGCAGAAAAAAGGAAAATTCGATATCAAGGAACACCGCGCAATATATATCGACACGTCATTATGTCTGAAATAAAGGACGCGACAGCTTCCCTTCCTAGAGTAACTATAAAATGATCTATTTCAATCCCTTTAAACTTTTTTTTTTTTTTACTCACGTACAGGAATTAACTAATGATCCTATTTTGAGTTACGATCCTTTACCTCCAACGGACACCATTGATGCCTATGTAAGAAATGAAAAGACATCTCAAAATGAAGACTCGAGCACATTTCAAGCGTTCTTCCGATCTTTGTTGCCAAGCTATAACATCCGTGAACAACAAACAAATGAGTAGGCCAACTATATAAACCGCTATTTAGTAGTATGTTATAATAATAATAATAATTTATTATTTAGAGCACCTGCTGGCGCGGAAGGAGGAGGAGGAGGAGCGGAAGGTGGAAGAGGGGCCCTACAAACGCATGTAAATACATTGTTGGATGCTATGCAAAACTTACTAGGAACTCTACATTTACCAGAGGTTCCTAATGACGCAGATGCTTCTGCAGATTCAGAGGGTGGAGATGTTGGATCATGGGATTAGTAGACGTACATGTTAAGCTATGCCAAATCTGTTATACATATTATTTTTAAATTAGATTATGTTTCGCGCTGAATTATTTTTCAAATGATTTCCCATTCTTTATCTTTATTGAATTTCATTTATTTTTCTATGAATATTTTTTAGAAAATAAATAGAGCCCATAGTTTATTAATATACATGTATTATTCTAATTTTGAACTTCCCTTTAACCTTTATTAATTTGAAGTACATATCATATTTTAAATCTATATTATGCAGAAATACGTACCGTATGAAAAAAGTTGAGAGGATAAGTAAGGAGTTTTAAATGATAAAACAATATAAAAGGTTCAGAACCACTGATTCTTTTAACATAATTAATTAATCATTCGCTAAACCTAATGTTCTAAGTGTATTGAAGTGTGCAAATAAAAATTACTCGAGACCAGATGATTATACATCGCAACGAATCCCAGCTATCGTCATATTGATCTCCAATGACTAACGATTATTGATTGATGAAAAATGATGGATGTTAGTAATATTAATAGCCACCAGAAAAACAGAGAAAGAGAGCGTGCGTAATGACCAAAGAAAAAAATATCTGGTATGTTTTTTTAAGAATCAACCTTCAAAAAAAAATCTAAGGCGTCATAAGATTTACTTCAAGACACAAGTATTTGTGTATATAGCATATGAAAAAGCAACAGGCTTTCATTTTGTGAATCGATATTGTATAATATTATCCCACTTTGTGAAGGAGTAATATTTTTAAGGAAGCATGAATTTAAACTCCATACTTAATTACGAAAAAAATGAAGCAGAAGATTATTATGATATATTGGGATGTGTTACAAGCTCCACGAAGGAGCAAATTTTAGCTGAATATCGTGCTCGAGTGAAATCTGTTCATCCGGATAAGCAAGGGGAGTCGGAAGAAATTTTGAACAAGTTTAAGGTCCTTGCAGAGGTTTGTTGCATTTATAATGTTCTTAATCTCTATCTATGAGTATATTATTATTTTGACATCAAACAATATTATGTGTATAGGCAAAGAGTGTTCTAACGGATGATAAAAAACGAAAGGACTACGATGCATGGAAAAGCTCTGGATTGTCTTTAAGCTATAAGGATTGGTCTAGACTTAATGGATCTGTAAAGACATCAATGCATTGGGCTGTATCCAACACAGATGGAAAAATGATTGAGTGTTCAAAAGGTTGCAATGAAGAGCAATTAAAGGGACGAATCATGAAAGGGGATTTAAAAGAGGAAAAAGAAAATTTTAAGGAGTATAATCCCTCTGAAATACTCTCTCAAAAACGTCAACTCTTTGCAAGGAATAGAGGAGATTCCAGTCTGAACTCTATGGTACTGACTGACAAAATAAGTGATAAGGAAATGCGTAGGAGGTTCAGAAATTATGAAATTTAAATATTTATGTCACTCTATGTAATTTTTATTTTATCAATCTTTAGCTCATGTTATTAAATTGTATGTACCAACACTGAATGTGATTTAATTTATTAATATTAACTAGGAGCGGGTAACCCTATTGTATTTGTTTTTTTAGTATATAATTTTATTATTTTATGCACAAAAGGATTCGACTGATTTTGAGGCTAATATCGATTGCTGTATCAGTAGGTTACTTATTTTATTCATGGTACACATCACATGAGTCACTCATGACTTAAGACATGTCCATGTCTTTATATAAACTATAAGTAGATATGGGCAAAATGTTCAGATAGTGTTGAGTTTAAGGTAGAAAGGAATAATATCAATTAACACCCGCTACCTAATTAATCAATTTGAATTCATTCTTCTCTGTATCTTTGAGACAAGAACTTCCTACAATTATAAGATGGTCAATTTCTGATTATTAAGAAATCATACTAAAGAAAGTATATGTCGTCGCTTCTCCTGGATCTATTCAAATTCACTTCAATCCTCACAGTTTCTATCAGTTATTCTTGTCAATGTATTGTTGAGAATTGAAATCAAATAAGGGCGATTCAAATGATATTCCATATCAGTTTTTCTCAACTGGTGGGCCACAACTGCAGAGATAATAACAAAGAATGATGAAGTTGTGCAAAAGCAATTAAGCGAAATTGTTTTGAAGCCGTGTAAGCTGACAAAATAGTGCACAAGCGGCACAAGTCCTAGAGCGCAAATTTTTAAGTTAATGTAAGTAAATATATGTTCTACTCTGCAACAGTTCATTAAAGTGATTCGTTCAATTTTGATTCACAAATCATGTCGTGAGTTATGACTCACGTGAGAGTGAACGAATCACTTCATGACTTTGATTCCATCTTTTCTCAATTCTCTATGAGAGTTTGTTGCTTTGCTCGCCAAAGATTCACAAGTGAGTTAGACAGTTCTGCTCCCACACTACGAGCATGCTAACAGCAGTTCGGATGAAGTGAACTCAACTAAGGTGTGAAAAGAACAAATTAAAGGGTTCGTGATTCAAAAGATTCGTCTTTTGAACTATTTAAAATAACACTAAATAATTTTTTTCTATAGGGTGACATCGGTATATATCAGGACTGACCGAAATGATGAGATACATTTAGGGCTTGAAGGACAATATAAATGGGTTGTGGTAAAATCCTCATCGGGAAATGTGGGTCTCAGTTCAAGAAAAGTTGAGAATCCCTGTTCTAAATGTTAAAAAATGAAATAAAAATGTTCTTTATAATACAAACTATTTTGCTTTTAATGCATTTTGACGCATTGTATATCCCCTTCCTAACTTTAGGAGATTACATTTTCGATACAAGTACATTTTACTCACTTTTTTTCCGATGTTTATGTTGCAAAAAGTTACAAAGAAGTAACCACACGTCAAAATACTTACTTAAAGAAAGTTATTATTATTTTTATCATCAATACGTTATGATTAATTACAATAGTTAATATATATTTGTGTAAATAAGTACCTATATACTTGCAAAGCATCAAGGAAATACCTAAGAATCCAGGCATACCAACTCCTATAGTGAATATAGGAGACATCTCCACGACGAGCTTTTTGGGAATAACAAAAACACACTGTATTCTCCCTTGAGCTGATTTTCATCATTTGACTCTTTTTCTGAATTTTGAACATATTACAAGTAGTAACGATTGGTTTGTGATTGGTAAAGTTTATAAATATATAGTATATCTAAATAATAAATTCTACCAAATATTAACAAGTTGGCAAGAAGGAAAATACAGAAGGGTAGCTACCATATGTTTTTCCAAATTTTTCCTTTCCCTTTTGTCAGTCGAGGTTGCGATTGGACAAAAAAGCTTGACGTGCTCATAAATCTGCTTCAGAAACATAAATTATAAGTCTTATTTTTAACGGTTTATTGCTTCGTTGGGCAATCATTTTTTATCTATACACATAGTGTATCATGTGCAGGGTATAACTTATCGAGAATCCTAAGGTTTTCGAGAAATCGGACTATACTTTTTTTGACCTTTTTTGACCCATTTTCCAACTTCAACTTCAATTTAAGCCTAGAATGATACTCATTTTGCGCATAAAAAAATGATGATTCGCTAGTGAATTTAATTCAAATTCAATTTCTAGTCCTTTTTTTTATCTTAAAGGACTCCTGGGGGAACAAGGGGCGGGAGTAGGCCCAAAAGTAACCCAAATCATTTGTATTTAAATAACTCCTTAAATATTACATAAAATAAGGAATGCATCAAAGAGCTGAGACCCACAGCTTTCAAATGAGATGTCAAGCGCCCGATAAGAATCCTTAATTAAGAAGAAATTGTCCATCTCAATGTGTAAATTTTCATTCAATTTCGACAAAAAATTCGCTAGAAATCAAATACTCACGGTAGAGCTCTTCAGTATTCACGTCGAACTTTTTTGTCCACTCGCAACCTCGACTGACAAAAGGGAAAGGAAAAATTTGGAAAAACATATGGTAGCTACCCTTCTGTATTTTCCTTCTTGCCAACTTGTTAATATTTGGTAGAATTTATTATTTAGATATACTATATATTTATAAACTTACATAGTACATAGTATCCTTAGATAGATTTATTATAAAAACAAATGATTTTTAACGATAAATGAAAAATTCTGATATTAAAATTTAGTCTTCTGCTGCTAAATTCAGAGCCGTTTGGAGATCCTTCCTCTAATTAAAACTAGTCAAACTGTTTATCTTAAATTTTAATTACTATTACAAATTTTTAACATTCAATAAAAGGATAACACTACTAGCTGATGAATGAGCATCAGAAGTTAAGATTACAAAATACTAAGACAATAATGTAGATGACGGCATTTTATATAACCGACTTGGTGCCAGGAGTACAGAGCATTGTTTTTATCCAAAATTATAAGGGACTAGAAGAAAAGTGATGGGCCAATATATTTAGAAATCTCCAACATTGATACAAATTTTCGAATCAACAGTCATACTCCCAGTGGAGGACCGATGTTTATTAGATATATTCATTTGAAAATAAAATAACAAGGAAAATAATTCAAGAAATCAAACGATAGATTCTTTTTATTCGGTTGATTTGGAGATTTTCAATAGTCCCACTATGTATACTCAATTCAAAAAGGAATTTTGTTATTACTCTTCATATTTAAGGAAGCGCCTCCCCCTAAATGTAGGAATGCCAATTACTATAGCTTAAATATAATTTAGCTGGATATTTTTATATTAATTTAACCACAATTTACGTATTTTACAGAGGGTTAGTGGAAAAAATTTAGTCATAGGAATTGTAGACCAGTTAACAAAGAATTGTGCTATGTTATTAACTTTTGTTTTTAACAAAATTCCTCCCACGCTCAGTTCTTATTGACATTACACATATATAAAAACTCATAAATTAAACTATATTCTAACTTTTTTTTTTAAATGATCATTCGCAGGAATTGCAGCAATTAAGTTGTTTTTTTCACGTAGTATATTTAAATATATATCAATCAATAAAGCTTCAAATATCCTAAAAGCTTCCTTGTAGCTTCGTTAAAATCGTTTTTTTACGGATCCATTAATCGAAAAATGTTCTGACAGTACTCATCATGTAGTTTATGTAGACAACGATTGATACTTTTATTTACTTTTGTAGCTACCGGAAATAATTAGTACGTATAATATTTTTAGCTCAATTTTATTTTAGTTTCTTTAGAAGAAAAGTTATATTTCTTCAAGAAAGTATTTTTAGGATTGCTTTTCATGTTGCTCTTTTGAGTATTGTTTAAAGTTATGTACTGATTGGGTATATGAACATGTACCGTACAATATATTGCATAAATGCTACTTAATTAATTATTGTCATCTTCCATAAAGAGACTCTTACTCCATGTTAATAGTGTATTTTGTATGACCCCTTCCGATTCAGTTCAGATATTTATCCCTGTATCAATGTATGTTTTCAATTATAATCGTGTTGGAAATTGAGTATAAAGTAACAATAATTACTTAAGTATTATATTGAAGATAAAATGGTAAGCCTAAACAAGAAGGCTCAGACCAAAGTGTTATAAATACACATTTTCTCCTGATAATAGTAATAGGTGAATATTGTATGCATGATATTTCAAGGATAGTAATAATTAAAAACGTTCTGACCATGTAGGGACGTGCGTGGTGTTAAAAACTGGGATATAGGTTTGATTTGAGGTCCCAAAACGATATTAAATAGGAACTTTATAGTTTATTTCATTTTATTTCATATGCGCGCTATACACAGTACATTTTCTCCTTTCCAGTATTTTAATTTCCATTTTTAACGAAGATATATTTATTTTTACGGACAGTCTATAAAACATTTTTTTGTAGATATCACTTTATTCATTTTCTTATAAAAAACATAATTTTTTGACTACATTTTTCAATTTTCCCTCAGGAAAAGTCACAAAATTGACTGTCAGTTTTTTAATTTGAAATATTTTTATAGAAAAAAAAAGAACAACTAAATAGTTGAGCTCTATATCTGTCTTATTTAAAATGAAATAAATTATAAAGTCCCTATTTAATACTATAATTCATTCTTGAACTTTTTATTTACGCTAACAAAAAAAAACACGATGGATCAAGATATAAAACTCTAATTTTCTCAAAAACTGGTCATTAAAAAAAGTTGCTCATCTGGAAACGTTAAATTTACACACTAGGGAGTATGAAATTGGTTTCAAAAGTTTTGAGACCTCAAATCAAATCTATATCCCTGTTTTTACAGCCCTGTAGAGAGGAGAGCAAAGGCCACTTATCCCCCCTTATATGGTTAGAAAATAATTATACACTCTATATAATTAGTAAATAAATAAAAAAAGATTAACAATGATATTTTAGATCGACGTTACCTTTCAAATATAATTAATCTAAAAACTCTTGAAAATTGAAGAAAGTAACAACTCAAGTTAATTACTAGAGCATATATAATTGGTGTAGTAAAAAAAATACATTATTTTTGCATAAAATTGAAGCTTTTATTGTATCCAGCCTTAATCAAGTGGTTTCAAATGGTTTTTTGATCAATGTTTAGCTCCTGGGCATTCAAAACAGACGGTCGGACTCGATGATTTCTATTATTTTATTGACAATTTGATAATGAATTTATTTTTTACTATGTTACTTCATGTTACAGTGTATCAATAACAATGTGGTATTACCAATAGCCTTACGGACACGATCGTAAAAAAAAGAAAATCAATAAGAACAACAAAATGTAATATTATCATGTTGTTAAGGCAAAGCTACTGTTTTATTTTCCATGGGAAAATAGCAAAATTTAAAACCCTTTAAGATGCGATGCTCTGGGGGATTTACAACCTATTTATTATTGTATAACTGCGTTTGTTGTTAATTCTCCTCTATAACAGGACGCCCCAGATGTGGTTATTACCTGTAATAAACAAGAGGGGAACACCTAAAAATAGACTTTTAACACGTTACGTGCAGTGTTATTTTTACAAAGATCATTATTATTCAAAATTTGTATTCATTTAATAAATTTGTTAAAATTTCATTTATAGCCTTATATTAAGTCATGGAGAGTAGCTACCAATCAAAATTGATACATATAACATATTATATCAATCGTACATTTAAATGAGAAGCCTAGGAAACAACAACGACCAGGGCTGAAGCTTTGCAAATCTACATGCTTTTTTGACTCTCTCTTTTTCTTATGTGTGTTTCTTGCTCCCTCATATATTTTACGCATGCCCCTTAGTGACGTATGAAAATGAATGTGTATTTTTAGTTCCTTTACTCCATTTATATTTAAAAGCCGTGTCTGTACAATGTTTTCAAGAAGAAAGAAAATGAAAATTAATGTACCCTTTGTCTCATATAATTAATGTCAATCTTTTTTCTGGATCTATTCAATAGAGTCATTCATAACAGCTACAAATATTATTGTTTTTATATTCATGAAGGAAAGAGGTTTTTTGCTGCAACCATATGAAAAAGAGATCCATTCCCAAGTTGTAAGTGACACACGGTAATTCGCTAAGTGGTTTTTAAAAGCAAAATGATTGAAAGAGAAGGAAGAAGAAAGAGCAAAGCCGCCGTAGTCGTGATGAATAGAATCTTACTATGTAGGATGGCGCGCCCATATAACTTTAAGGCAGACGAATTTTCTATTCCTTCTGTTATTATGTTTCTGAACACTACATACATTGAATTAATACAATGTTCTGAAAAGTTCACACATTTTATTCCCTCAATAAATAGATCTTCGTGTGTTTTTTTCGTGTAGTATTCCCATGTTTTTAGTTGAGGAGAAGCTCATCTTTCGTTGCAGGATTTAAACTTCTTTAATGGTTCCCTTACCAATATGAATCATATACATAACAAAGTTGAGTTTGGTCGTACGACTAGTTGTTTTGGAGATGAGCAGGTAAAAATGTGTTTGATATGAGCATACTTATCATTTTTATTTGCTATGTTGTTCATTCTAGGAGTCTGCGCTTGATGCCCTACTGCGACGAGACCACCAATTCCTATCTGATCTCCTGAATAATGGTGGAGTTAATCTTGAGAAAAATTATCCACAGGAAAAACAAAAAAATCTACTAAATATTGCCGTTGACAATGGAGATATCGAATCCGTTCGCCTTATTTTGGCATCTGGAGCTAATGTGGATGCCGTAAATCCTTTATTAAAAACGGTTCCAATACATATTGCTATTCGAAAATCTCAGCCTGAAATTTTACGCATTCTTTTACTGAATCATGCAAATCCAAATGCAAAGACTGCAGATGGCAAAACTCCTCTTCATTTGGCTATAAAATCCATGGAAAAAGTAGAGAATGAGGGATATGCATGCATTAAAACACTGATACGAGACGGCTCTAAAAAAATATCGATTGATGCTGAGGACAATTTGGGGCAATCCCCTCTCTCTGCATTTGTATCTTCTTTAAATGCCAATCCGACAAATAGAGATGTTGAAATCATTACTTTATTTTTAAAATCAGGAGCTGACTCTAAGGCTAAATTGAGAAATGATTCAAGGACTTTGGCGGAAATAATAGAGAATTTTGGAGATTCTGAACTAAATGCTTTGGTCAGAAAGAATAAAACAGAATTCCATCCCTTAAGTTCCAATCGTGTTCAAGAAGGGATTTTGAAAGACGTTTATGATATTTTGAATAAAGCTGATTTCGCTAGTGAAGCAGAGAAACCCCGACTTTTACAGCAATTCAAGACCACTCTTGGATATTTAAAAGATGAGCAACTTAGATCCCCACCTCCTCCTGGTGTACTCTCTCCCCTTCAGAGAGCTTGTGAATTAGGACTCATTGACTTTGTTCAAGTACTATTGGATAAAGGACTAAACCCTAATGTTCATAGCTCTGGTACAACGCCAGCTGTAATTTTGGCCTCTAAAAGTGCACGCTCGAACGTCCTAAAACTCCTCGCAAAACATGGCAAAACGAATTTTGGCGCAAATAAGGATGGAGAAACAGTTCTTCATGCAATTTTAAGAAAGCCATATTCCAGTTCACTCAGTGAAAATATCGACTATGAAACTGCGTGGGAAACATTAGTAGAAATTCGTTCAGAGTATCCAACTATTAATCATGAATTAAGTTCAGTTATAAACAACACTGATGAACTCCTCAATACACCACTTCATTATGCTACCCAGTTTTGGCCTCAAAAAGTTGTTCGTTCATTGTTGGAACTCGGAAGTAATATTGGAATGAAGAACAGTTATGGAGAAATTCCGGTTGACCATATTCTTCCTGAAACTCTGGAAGATTTTTTTAGCTCCTTTTGTTTGGAGCATGAGGGTAATATAGCTAATGAGGACTTACGGATAACAGTGAAGTACGATTTTCTGGCCCCGGCTGTACATGATAAAGCTGACAGTGAAGAATTGTTACCAGAAACAGATGTTCTTTGGCACATGAGCCAAAATTCTAATCATCGACGTCTGTTGAAGCATCCTGTTATTACTTCGTTTCTTTGGATGAAATGGAAAAGAATCTCTGGATCTTATAATAAAAATCTTCTTTTTTATTGTCTTTTTGTGCTGTTTTTGACATGGTTCATTTTTGCTCAATTTGCTGGTAAAAGTCTCAGATCAAATGGCCTTATCAAAGAAAATTGCCATGAAATCAATACCACTGATGGGATTATCTTATTATCCGACAATAGGCCCTCTATGCCTTTTGATGTTAAAGTTCTATGGTATATTGTTGCTGTTATGTCTGGAGTATTAGCACTTCGAGAGTTATTACAGTTTGGAGTTGCACCCAGGAGATATGTCTTTAGGTAACTAAGATTTTTATGGGTCATTATTATCCTTTATTTTGTTCCTATCTTATTGTTATTTTTTTAGTCCGGAAAACTGGATTGAAATTGCGGTTATTGGGCTCACTGTGATTCTTTTAGGTGCCGGTGCCTATGGCTGTAACATTTCATTAAAAAGACATGCAGCAGCAATTGTAATTGTTCTGTCTTGGTCAGAACTAGTTACCATGGTTGGACGGCATCCTAAACTAAGTACATATAACATATATGTAATTATGTTTTATCGAGTATTATGGACCTTTGTCGTGTTTTTGATATGGTATGACCTTTTTTTCTTTCTTTCTTTTTTTTTTTTTACAAATAAGCGAATATTATTTTTTCTAGGTACTCCATGTTTATTATATCATTTGGATTAGGGTTTTACATTCTTCTTCATGAGGATGATGGGTCTAGTTCACTGGAAAAGAAGGACTATCCCTTTTTCGACTATCTTGAACTCTGTTTAGTCAAAACATTTACGATGTTTGTTGGAGAACTAGAGTTCTCAGATTTACCCATCAGTACACCAGTTGGCTACTTATTCCTAATGTCTTTTGTATTCCTCATTGTCGTCGTTATGATGAATTTACTCAATGGTTTAGCAGTTTCTGATACTGGTGTAATACGAGAAGAGGCTGAAATTCACTCTATTGTGAGCCAGGTGGATGTTATTTCCTATTTGGAAGCTATGCTCCTTGGAGATCCATTTAATTTTCTCTCAAATTGGCCTACCTTTGTTTGGCTTCGAAATTTCCCGGATTGCAACCTTGGAAGCCGTATTTATAAAGTACCAGCACTTAGAACTTTATTCCAAAAAATAACCGGCGGTCCAAACATACTCTTATTCTACGATCGTCTCCCGGACAAAAGAGTTTCATTTTATCCGAATAGAGATGACTACAGGTGTTATTACTGCTGTTGCTGTTCCTCTTCGTCCAATCAATCCGAAGTTCATTTCCATCCTTCAATCTCTTCTTCTGCAAAATTTATTATTTTAGATAAAATCAAGGAAAAGGATAATATGGAATCTAGAATTGATTCCATAGAAAAGGCATTGCTTTCCATTACAAAAAATCAGTTGGAATTATCATCAAAACTTGATAAGGTTTTAGAGATGAAACGCTATTAATTTGCTACACTATTATTATGCTTACAAAAAATACATATTATACAATCTATCTATATATATATATTTGTTAAGTGAGGACCTGATTTTAAAGAAATTGAGTTTATTATATTTATACAATTTTTTCTCCTTTTCTAATTGCAGCTTAAGTACTTAATTTGAACTTTAACCTTTGAAACTATTTTATTGACATTCTTAAGGAGCAAGAAATGGATTTTACTAACTCCATACGCTATTTAATTATGTAGCCATTTTCTTTTGTTCGTTTTTAATTGAATGGTTTCCTATGTTTAAGAATTAAATAATTAATTATCCATGTATTTGGAGCATTTGTGAATTAAGAAACTCACTGTTAAAGACCGGTAATGCCGTGTGAACCAAGTCATTCATTTTTATTTATTTTTTTACAAGAAAACTCTGTTACTGAAATTATCTAATCAATTAGATCGTAAATCAGGTTTCAAATCTTAATTTTAAGTATATCTCGGGATATAATTTAATTATTACTATGCTTTAATTAATTATTATATTAATAAAAATGGAATTCTATAGAATTTGGTCCTTTGATTACGTCATCATTTATAATGAGAAATCTCATTAATATTTTATAATAATTATTATAATTAATAAGTTTTTCTATTTTTAAACATAGTGATGCGTACTCTTTTTAAGGTGGGTTTTTAGTTAGTTTTGTTTTTTTATTATTGGTTATGTTAGTGTCTGGACCTCACAAAGTCGTTTATGCCTTTTTATCAAGTTTTCGTGGATTTATTATTTTGCCTGCTTTTAGATTGAATTTTGAGTTTTCTCTTGGACTGGAATCATGTGATTCTTATATTGTGGTGCTATTATACTTTGAGCACATAAGTCATACTTATTGACTTTAATACATGGAAGTGCAGTTTAAAATCGTGTTTTTTTTTGTAATAATGAACATTTTTTAAGCTCTTTTTTTTTAGGGGGGGGGGGGAGAAAGAAAGAAAGAATAATGACCTGAGATAGAGACGTATATTCATAACATATATTTTCCATCTTAGGAAATGTTATTAGTTATTATGTAACCTTCAGGGACTGATAATTTACATGGGGAGGGCACATGACATTGTTATCTATTTCATTGTGTATGTAGTAAAGTCTTGCGTACGTTGAGTCATTTCATTTTACGCATTATCACTATAACGTTAACCTTTGATTTGATTTCGAAGGATACAACACCACAAGAATCAATTACTATGGGGTCATCCTCAAAAACGACATGAATAAACTTTATACTTAGTACACATCTGCTATCCATCATTTCGAATCAGAGCCAAACAAGTTGGATATTCATGATTAAACATAGCATTATAATAATATGTAACTTGTAAGCTGAGTAATATCGATCCAGGACAGCAATCAAGGGTAAAGTGGATCTTATTGGCTAAGGAAACTTTTTTTTATTGGCTGAAGGATCATTTTACTGTAGTGTTACAGTTTATTGCTTCTTCTTCTAGCATATCATATGATATCATATATGGTTCTTTAGTCTATATCAGACAATATATGTATATATATAAGAATTTATATATGTATGTATATATAGACGATTGTTTCTCAGGGTTGAGAGTTTTCGAGCGCACTTCAAAGTACCAAAACAAAGTTGGGATAGCGCGGAAAAAACAAAAAATTCACATGATCATTTCTTCAAAGTGTTTCTTTATTTTCTATATATGTATGTAGTTAGTATTAGCTTCAATAATACCGTTTTCATCACAGAGATTGGAAGAACCTGTTTTCCTTACCCTCCTTAGGATCTGGCTTAAATTTACGATGGAAGGATAATTAGTCTTCAGTTGATCAACAATAATTGATAGAAGAGGCCATTTACTATCTCCGAATTTTGAGTATTCAAAATACACTGACTCTGTATAATTTTAATAGTAATTCATAATATCGGAATTTGAAGAAGCATATGGATTATTAAAAAGACTGTCCAACCCGAGGGTAAGTAGTGCAAGTTAAAATAACCATTCCTCCATGATTTTCCCGCTTTTTTCCACTAACACGACGCATCAAATTCAATCAATTCAATATAATACATATCTCAAAAGCTCTTGTGACATTTGAATTCTCCGTACATAGATTGAACAAAGGAATAAAAGTAAAATATTGCTCCTGGCCAAGGACTCATTCATTTTTAACCAATGAGTTTTGCTACGACTCCTCCATCAAAGTTATTCACATCAATATTTATCCCTATATACATTAATTATTACAGTAGGTTATAATTTGAAACGAATGCGTAATTTAGTTAGTCTCGTGCGTTTCAAAGTCATTAAAATGCAAGATCTACAATACCTAGTTAAATTACCAGGTTTTCTCTCTCTCTCTCTCTTTTAACAAATGGATCATGTGACTGATGAATAAATGTTGGTGTAGATATCTGTTGAAACATTTTTACATTGTTCATCATCAATTGTTCGTTAACTTCAATTTGATATGATGACTACTTCCAACACAATATTAAGAAGACTATGTTGATTTAAAAAAGTACCTACTCTGTTATTATTAATTTTTGGAATTTTTTCCTGATTACACTTATGATATTCATAATTCATTTTGAGATTTGATAAAACTGACGTTTACCAGTAACAGATTCATGCCATACAATCTGTCCTATGATTGTTGTTTTGAAAAGTCTCTGTTATTATAAATTATAGTAAATACTCAAGAATAGGTGAATAAAATATCTAAGAAGATTTTAATTCTTCTTTATTTATTTCTTAATATGTTGACGTAATACCATGGAAGGACATCGTGCATTAGTAGATAAGGAAGTACCAAAAAAAAAAAAGAAAGATCTATGAATTAATAGCATTTTTAGTTGTTAGTTCCACATAGTCTTTGGTCGTGATCTGTAATAACATTTATGTGTACCTGCGAAATAATCTTTATTTTCCAATACAAAAAGCCACATAATATGTACTAATATACAAAACCAGTAGCTTTTGAAGTTTTTGCGAGTTAGTTGAGTGAATCTACATGGGTAATTGTTGAACTTATAAAATTAACTCATTTCTGTCAGTCGTTATAATTTATAACTTAGACAAACGATATTCATGCTTTTGTTGTTTATACAACATCCCCTGTCAATTAGTTGCACACACTTTTTTCTGGATAAAACTTTGGAATGACGGAATTAAAATTGTTTTTCTACTTTTCAGACTCTTTTGAATAAAACATTGTCCATTGGGACTTTGATACAAACATTAGCTAGATGTATGTTATAGAGGTTGGTATGCATAACTGACTTAGCATGTAGCCAGCTGTATTAGGGGGTGTTTATTAAGGTAGCTTTGTATATTTTTTATGCATTGATAGTTGAGAAGCTCTATTAATAAAGGAAATAGAAAGAAAGCATGGCAGTTCTCAAAGTACTGCAACTATGTAAATTGAGGGAATGTTGAATAAGTTTAATAACTTATGTGCTTGTGCTAGTTTAATTAACTATTAATAGGGTCATAAATACCTAATAATTCACGGTATACATTGTATGAATGCCAAATTAAGGACCCTTTATCCGGTAGGATTTACATTGCCTATATTATTGATGTTTTAAGTAATTTTTCATGTTTATATTCATCCTAGCGTTAACTCTTAAATAATGAGATACTTGCTCAAAATGTGATAAATGAGTTGTTTTCCCCCCATGTTTCATTTAATTGTATTCTAGTCACTCGTCATGAATAGAGGAAAGCATTTTTGATGATATAATTTTTACTCATCTAAGGCTGAAAAAGTAAAACTATGGTAAAATCACACATTGTGTGTGTAAAGGTATGTACATGTGCTACTTATTTTGAGACCCCCAATGTGTAACCCAACATGAGAATCATTGCTATTGATCGTGAGTTATTAACTTTTTTATAGTTCAACTTTTTAACGTAGAATCTGGAGGCATTTTGTATATAAATTTATTTGTTAAAATTTTAGAGTTATTTAGTTTGACTTATAAACAAAAGTTAAAAGATATGGAAAAATATTAAAAGTACCTATTAATATGTTTCAGACATCTGTATCCTTCCCTTGTCTTTCGTTGCGCATTTACTATAGAATTGTCTTAATTTTCCACTGAAGTTGTCTACTTTTTGAAATAATTCAATATGATACTATCAAGAAGCTATTCGGGTATTCATTTATCCGGTCGAAGAATCCTTTCTTTGAATAACCGTTCGTCTAAATGGTATTCTACGGAAAAAACCCCTGTTATTAAGCCAATTAGAAGTGTTCTTGTGGCAAATCGAGGTACATTGAGATATTAATTGTCATGTTTGGTCACTTTAATATTTTTTATATCTATAGGTGAAATTGCTGTTCGTGTTTTTCGAGCATGTACAGAAATGGGTATTCGATCAGTGGCTATATTCTCAGAGCAAGATAAAATGCAAATCCATCGTCTAAAGGCAGATGAAGGATATCTTATTGGACAGGGAATGGATCCTGTGGCTGCCTACTTAAATATTCCTGAGATTATAGAAATTGCAAAGGCCAATAATGTTGATGCAATTCATCCTGGATACGGATTTTTATCGGAAAGGTCAGATTTTGCTGCAGCTTGCGAAGAGAATGGAATACAGTTTATTGGGCCAAGTGCAGAAGTAATGGCAAGAATGGGAGACAAAGTAGCAGCTAGACAAACTGCAATAGATGCAAAGCTACCGATAATTCCAGGAACGGATACTGCGTTAACACAGGCTGAGGAAGCTTATGAGTTTTGCAAGAAACATGGAGTTCCAGTAATTTTAAAGGCTGCTTTTGGTGGTGGAGGAAGAGGTACGTACCCCTCAGATAATAATTCCCTTAGCTTAATTTTATCAAAACATTGATCTGAAAATAGGTATGAGAGTTGTTACGAAGCTTGAAGATGTTCCGGAACAATTTGAGCGTGCTCACTCCGAAGCAATAAAGGCTTTTGGTAATGGCTCAATTTTTATTGAACGTTATGTTCAGCATCCTAGACACATTGAAGTACAAATCATGGCAGATAAATACGGAAATACAGTGCACTTGTTTGAAAGAGATTGCTCTGTTCAGAGAAGGCATCAAAAAGTTGTTGAAATCGCACCTGCACCTAATTTAGACCCTGTCATTCGTCAAAAAATTTTGGATGATGCAGTTCACCTTTGTAAGCATGTCGGGTATTCCAATGCAGGAACTGTTGAATTTTTAGTTGAGCCTTCAACGGGTCAGCATTTTTTCATGGAAGTTAATGCTAGATTGCAGGTAATTTCACATTCCAATTTATTGAATCATCTATTAAGAAATATTTTTATTTTAATCTATAATTTATTTTATTTTTAGGTTGAACATACTGTTACTGAGGAAATAACATGGGTGGATCTTGTTCAAACTCAAATCAAAGTTGAAGAAGGACATTCCCTTCCGGATTTAAATTTAAAACAAGAAAGCATTCAACATCATGGCTATGCTATACAATGTAGATTGACAACAGAAGATCCTGCGAAAAGTTTTCAACCCGACACTGGAAGAATTGAAGTATTTAGATCTGGTGAAGGAATGGGTATTAGATTGGATAGTGCCAGTGCCTTTGCTGGAGCAATCATATCACCATATTATGATTCTTTATTAGTAAAAGTTATCGCAAGAGCTTCAACATTAGAAGCTACATGTAGTAAGCTCAGTCGATCTCTCAAAGAATTTAGAATTCGAGGAGTTAAGGTATTAAAAAGATCTTCGCCAATTACTTTTTTGTCTTTAAAAGGCTTTAAAACATTCTATTTTTTTAGACCAATATTCCATTCGTTCTAAATGTTCTCGAACATCCAGATTTTGTAAATGCCGCTGTAGATACATGGTTCATTGATGACAATCCTCAATTATTTCAATTTGTTCCCTCTCAAAATCGTGCTCAAAAGCTTCTAAACTACCTCGGAAATGTCATTGTTAATGGACCGAGTACTCCAATTGTTACAGATATTCCACCTGCTGAAATCGACGTTCAAGTTCCTCATCTTCCTATTGGTACATTTTTTAAACTGAATTGAATTGGTTTTACTTATTTTTCTTGATCTAGAAACTCCTCCTACGGGATTAAGAGATTTGCTAAAAAAAGAGGGTCCTGAAGCATTCGCAAAAGCCGTCAGGAACCACAAAGGTACATTATTGACCGATACTACTTTTAGAGATGCTCATCAATCGCTGCTTGCGACCCGTGTCCGCACCTTTGATCTTTTAAAGATATCTCCTTTTGTTGCCCATAAATTTGCAAATCAGTTTTATTCTCTTGAAAATTGGGGAGGAGCGACATTCGATGTATCCATGAGATTCCTCCATGAGTGTCCATGGGAAAGATTAGAGCAAATGAGAGCTCTAATACCCAATGTTCCCTTTCAAATGCTCCTTAGAGGCGCTAATGCAGTTGGATATACCTCTTATCCAGATAATGTCATTTATAAGTAAGTACCATTCAAATTTTATTTCATATTTTATAAAATGTTTCCCACATTAATTTTTCATAAATATGTTTTATACATAAATATCGTATGCTTGTAGAATTACAATGAGTATGCTTCACCATGATGTATTTCTATTTAAAAGGTTTTGCGATTTGGCTGTTAAGACCGGTATGGATGTTTTCCGAGTATTCGACTCTCTCAACTATGTACCAAATTTGATCTTGGGGGTAGATGCTGTTGGCAACGCTGGTGGTGTTATTGAAGCGGCTATTTCTTATACTGGAGACGTATCAGATCCTTCAAAAACAAAATATGACCTAAAGTATTACCTAAAACTTGCTGATGAACTTGTTAAAGCAGGAATTCATGTGCTTTGTATTAAGGATATGGCAGGACTTCTAAAACCTCAGGCAGCGACTATTTTAGTTGACGCTCTTCGTCAAAAATATCCAGACATTCCGATTCATATACACACACATGACACCTCTGGCGCTGGAGTTGCTTCCATGATTAATTGTGCGAAAGCAGGTGCTGATGTTGTTGATGTTGCGGTTGATTCAATGTCTGGAATGACTTCTCAACCATCAATGGGTGCCTTTGTTGCCAGTTTGATAGGATCACCTGAAGAAGTAAAGGGGGCAGATATGAACGATATAAGTAGATATTCTTCATTTTGGGAGCAAACTCGAACACTCTATGGGCCATTTGAATGTACAAAGACTATGAGATCTGGAAGTTCTGATGTATTTGAGCATGAAATACCTGGTGGACAATATACTAATTTACAATTTCAAGCTTTCTCTCTTGGATTGGGCGATCAATTTATGGATGTTAAAAAGAAATACGCAGAGGCAAATCAAATATTAGGGGATATTGTTAAAGTAACCCCATCTTCTAAGATCGTAGGTGACTTGGCCCAGTTTATGGTTCAAAATAATTTGAGTAGAAAGGAAGTTGAAGAGAGAGCATCTGAGCTCTCATTTCCTCAATCTGTGATTGAATTTCTTCAGGGATATATTGGACAACCTTATGGAGGCTTTCCTGAACCATTCAGGTCCAATGTAATTAAAGGTGGCTCCGTCTTAGAAGGAAGACCTGGCGCAGAACTTGATCCAATTGATCTCGACGATCTTCAAGAAAAACTCAAACTTAAATTTGGTGATACAATCTCAGAATTGGATGTGATGAGTGCAGCTATGTACCCAAAAGTAGCTGAAGACTTCTTTTCATTCAGAAATCAATATGGACCAGTTGATAAATTGAATACTCGACACTTTTTGATAGGCCCAAAAATTGCTGAAGAATTTGAAGTAACCATTGAACGTGGAAAAACCTTGGCAATCAAAACCCTTGCTTGCTCTGCTGATCTTAATAGTGAGGGACAGAGAGAAGTTTTTTTTGAACTCAACGGTCAATTAAGGTAAGGCACTTAATGAATCCATTTACAATTTAGGTAAATAAACATTTAAATTTTTAATTAAGTTCGTAACTTCGTAGTTTATACGTAAGAGAATTGGTCTAATTGGTTAGTGTTAAACTTTTGAATATATGTAGATAAAAAAAGTGGAGAGAGTTTTTATTTATTTGAAATGACTGAATGCTACTTATTTTTTTTGCCCATTTTATTATGAAGTAAAGAGCTTAGTTTTTGAATCAATGTTATTATCATTATAGATCTGTTTTCATATCGGATAAATCATCAACTGAGGGACAAATTGTAGCATTGAAGGCTGATCCAACAATTGCTGGTCATGTTGGTGCTCCAATGAAAGGAGACATTATAGATGTAAAAGTGAAATCTGGTGATAAGGTATCAAAAGGAGATGTTGTTGCAATCATTTCTGCCATGAAGATGGAAATGGCTGTTCAGGTATAAGTGATGTTGGTTTTGTTTTTAGGATTGTATGCATATTTTCTTCTTTTCTTTAGGCAACTTTGGATGGAGTGGTAGGCTCTGTTGAAGTCAAGAAAGGGCAAAAAGTAAACGGAGATGATCTTCTAATTGAAATTGTTGAAAAATAATTTCTAAATTATTACATTCTTATTTATTTATGAGTAGAGCAATATTACTAAATATTGATAATTAATTAATAATAATAATTTAATTATGCATGTATTGATTTTTTTATAACTATTTTATATTGTTAAAAGTTTTTAAATTAGTTTTTTATACATATTTTATATTTTATAATACATCAAATGAACTTTGAAAAATTATTTCATTTAATGACTGCACTGATTTCACTCTTTATTAATTGTGTACATACTATTATGTTCTAATATTCCGATCTACATACATGCAAATGCATGTATCACGCGTATCAAGAAAAATGTGCGTAAATATTTATGAGTATGATAGATGGATCAATCTATTAGTGTGTAGACTATAATTTTATGCTACCCTTCCGTTGTAGCTGTTGAATTTATAATGATTAAAAAGACAATATTAATCCTTTTTTTTTTTGTAAAACGTACCTATAGCCCTTGGTTGTCATGGTTTTATAAATACGCGGTCTTTTATTAAAAAATGCTGAGGAAGAAGAGCGATACATATTTTAGATTAGTGAGTGCTTGATTTTCAAACATTTAGCATGTTCAAATGGAATCATTCCTCGTCTTGGTACGTAAAAGTTTTCTGCTACTACTCCTCCTCAGACCTTTTTATTCATAGATCCAATGTTTTTATAATCATTTTTTCATATGGGATATAATTTTATTTCAAAAAATTATACTACATATTATTATCTATTATCTCTTATCTGTCTGTTATTAAAAAACAGTAATTTCAGATATTTATATGCATACTGTATTGGAAATAAGCCAAGCCATCATCCTTTTCGTTTCGTTTTACATTTTATACTTCAGACCGTATTTTGTACACCTGGAGCATCCAATATTTACCTCACAAATTGTACAAATTTATCCACTTCATAATTACTCAAAAGGCTTATAAATGTATAATATACATACATGTATGTTATGGATCGATAATAATAATATATTCTGTAGGTATAATAAGTGTTATTGACATTTTAAATTCCTCTTGCAAAAAAATAAGATAGAGGAAGAGAGACTGCTCATCATTTATTAATTCTATGAGATTTATTATTCAAGACCATGTTCTATGAATTTAAAATGTCTTCGGAGAGGAGAGAAGATAGTAGGGATTACGGATTGATTCATAGATTCTCTTGATTACCTACATCAAACCTATTTCATCAGACAAAATTGTTCTAAAAAAGTTCCTGATACTCTTCTTTATGTCGTAATGGGATGTGGTCAAAGTACTAAAGTAGCTGCACCAGATACAGGAGACCATTCTAAATCTACAATAGATAACAGCAGTACTCACAGTAGTGAAAATAAGGATAAGGTGTCTAAATCTTCCCATGAAGATCACACGAACACCGTTTCTCATCCTGAAAAACCAATCATTCAGACAGGTAATCAGACAGGATTTTTCTTTCCTACGACTAAAAGGAAATAGCTAAATTGTAATTTCGATCAAAATTTAGGAATTCAGTTTTACATATATAGGTTCTTTTTCCTCTATTAGCTCTGTCTTATTAAGGTTTTAAGTTCACTAACCTTACAATAGAGTCATTTTCACTCTGCATATAAATTTATCCAAATGTATTCACATAAATAAAATTAGAGATCTAACTTTGGATTTTAATTTCATTGCTCTTTGACATTTAGATTCAAAGATGTGGTGGTGTGTTGCAAATTGAATAAGTGCATGTATTTGAGTGAAATAAGTACGAAAAATAATTATTATTTGTTTGATTGAGTTATTAGATGTAATTTTCTCGTTGTTGTTTTTAAAGCATATATGTTAATATACTTATCGATCAAAATGTGCTTAAAACTCCTTCTGAGTTAATAATTCATACTCACATTGCATGTGAAGAACATATACATACATACATGAATATAATTGTAGACATTAATGCATGAAAACAATAACCTTAAAAGAAAAAAATCAATATGGTTTTTCTCTAAGCCACATACGACATTTATGATACCAATCAATTATTTTATTAAATACTCCTTTTGTGATTTGAAATGACCCAAATAGATCTCAATAGACATTTTCATTTGTAATATTAAATCATTGAATAGCTTATAAAATATATCCTTAGATCGCTATTAAATATTCATTCCCTTTCAGACAGTTTAGTTCAAGATACGTTTAATCGAATTCCCCTTCCACCCATAAAAAATTCGATGACTGAATCATCTGTAACATTAAACTCGCCCACTCCTCTATTATCTCCGATGAACAATGCCAATCTACCACCATTGAAGTCTCCTGTTCTCGATGATGTCAAATCACTAGATTCGACCTACACCAACGATGCCCTTGACATACCACCCTCCTTAGGAATTGAAAAAACAGTTCGAATCGTAGAGGGATTCTCTCTAATACCCAATGACTCCGATGAAGAGAAGCTTGGGCATAAAAAATAGATAATATTATGGAAAAAGTATTACAAAAAAAAAATGATTTAGAATTATAAGATACTTTGTGGCTCCATTTGAATTCATAGTTCACATTGAGAAGCAATTTAATTATATATATTATATGTATCAAAGCTCATCATACTCATGTTATTTTAAGCTCTATTACATCAATACCCATATCCAAAAATAAATAATAATTCATTATGTCATAGAATACAAGGCTAAATCTTTAAGAGTCATTTAAATATTATCATGTATTCCCTAAATCATGATTAAATATCGAGATATTATCTTATCATCATGTCCAAGGACTGAGTGTGTCCCTCCCTCATAGCCAAAATAATGTTGGGTTAACTTCCTTGCGATTCCATTTTGGCTATTACACGTCAAGACGGCAAGTTGCAAAAATTGCAAGAGGGATGATGAAGCATTCTTTAGAAATAAAATGCAATGTAAGTTCTATGCGATTCATTCGCATTGCTAAGTTGTTAGTGGGTATTTTATATTAATAGAATACATAATATAACTAAGTAACTCAATGGAATGAGACAGTGTATTTAGAGAAATGTCTTACTAAGAAGAGAAAGAAAGGGTGGCAGGCAGCTGGAGGCAGGATTCTAAGAAAGAGAGAATGAAGACAGTAAGCTAATAAGGTAGCGAGCGAGCAAGTGAGTAAGTGAACAAGCAAGGAAGTAAGTCCTTACTTCTTAAATAGTAGTAATAATATGAAGTAATAAATAGTAGTACTATACGTAGTAATAGTAGTGAAGTAATAAAAGTGGAGGAGATGGTGATAGAGAGAGAGAAGCTGAAGGAGAAAGAGACGACGTCTGCTGGTGCTGGTGCTGCTGCTGCTACCTATGTACGTGCGTGGAGTGAGTGAGTGAGTGTTTGTATGTAGGTATGTTTGAAGTGGAATGACGTCATTGAGATCCATCTCTTAGCAGCTACAGAAATCCTAGTAAGAAATACGTAGCGAATGAAAGACTCGACGACCTATAGAACACAGACTGGCTCTACATTGAAACTCTCTTCTACAGACTCTCTCTAGCTACGTAAACAAAGAACTGGGAATGGGTGAGCTGATTCAGTGATTATTATGGTTCGATACTCGTGTTATTCCTGTGATACTCCGGAATGTGAAAGAGAAACTGTTTGTCATGGTGCAGTTCAGTGCTACACATCCCACGTCCGGGATTCCGAAGGACACGTTCGTCGAAACAAGGGATGTGCTAAGCATTTGGAGCATGCCATCTTCTATTGCAGCACTCCGAGCTATGACGGGAGGCGGCATCATGAGATGTATCAGACTTCTGGACAATATGCATTCTCTTGCTGTCGAGGTCACCTCTGCAATAATGAAACCGTTTGGCCAGAACTGCCCCCAGTCCCTATCGTCAGTGCCCCAGATCCGGTTCCCATCCCCGTCTCCCCGGAAAACGCAACCAACTCGCCCTCCAAACTCATTCTGGCCATCACATGTCCTATCGTCGTCTTCTTCTTTCTTCTCGCCTTCATCATATTTATTATGCATCGAGCACATAAAAAGAGGATGAAGGGACATCACAGGGTCCCTGTAGATTTCCATGAAGGGTCCGCCGATCTCGATGAACTGGGGCTAAGAGCTACTGCTGCAGGAGATTCTACTCTAAGAGAAGTCTTCAACGATCGTTCTATGACCTCCGGCTCCGGAGCGGGTCAACCTTTTCTTGTTCAGCGAACTCTGGCGAAACAAATTGTCCTGGGAGATTGCATTGGCAAAGGAAGATATGGAGAGGTTCGTTATTTGCCCTTTTCGTTTTATCAAGGAAAACAATGTTTTACAGGCATACACTAATCTAAATATGATTCCTAGGTGTGGAAAGGCGTTTACAATGGCGATAATGTTGCTGTCAAAATTTTCTTTTCTCGTGATGAGGATTCATGGAAGAGAGAGACAGATATATATTTAACCACTCTTATTCGTCACGAAAATATTTTAGGCTATATTGCATCAGATTGTACTTCAGTCAATTCATGCACTCAGCTCTGGTTGGTGACGCACTATCATCCGTTAGGATCATTATATGATCATCTTAATAGAACGACCCTTAGTGTTGAAGAAAGTATGAAGATCCTCATTTCCACATTGAATGGATTGGTTCATCTACACACTGAAATTTTTGGAACTAAGGTAGGAATTGTTAAATTAGTTTGGTGTGTATATTGCTATTATTCTATCTAGGGAAAGCCTGGTATAGCTCATAGGGACATGAAAACAAAAAATGTTTTAGTCAGGATGGATGGAACTTGTGTAGTTGCTGATTTTGGATTGGCTGTCACTCATACTATAGCCAACAATGAGCTCATTATTCCTCAGAATTGTCGTGTTGGTACAAAGCGCTATATGAGTCCAGAAATATTGGATATGAGGTATGTGCTCTATGCAGTGACGGACTAAATAGTATATTCTATATTGTCATTCTATATATTTACTCCTAGTATTAATGTGAATCATTTTGAATCATATCGAATGGTGGATATTTATGCATTTTCTCTAATTATTTGGGAAATTCTACGACGTACAAGATCATCTGAAAATAATAAAGCTGATGAATTTGCTCTTCCTTACTATACGGATGTGAATCCAGATCCTGGATTTGATGAAATGAGAAAAGTGGTTTGTATTGATAACAGACGGCCTGAAATCCTTTCTCGGTGGGAAGCGGATCCAGTAAGTTACACTTTCTTTTTTGCCTCTTAAGTCATATTATCCATTAGTATATTTTTATTTTATAGGTTATTAAACAAATTGTTAAAATTATGAAAGAATGTTGGCATGAGAATGCAACAGCTCGTCTTCCAGTTCTAAGGATTAAAAAATCCATGAAAAATATTATACTCTCTGACCCAAAATTACATTTAATATTCGATGAAATATGTTAGGATTATCTATTTAGTCGTGTTTTTTAGTGCCATTTTATTAAGAAGTAATCTTATCGCCTTATTATTCATGTGCCTTTTACCGGATTAATATTTATATATATAAAAAATTATATATTATATTGAAAATAATATATATACATATATACCTATCGTACCACTTAGTAATACTGAGAATACTCTTTATTTTAAATATATTGTATTTTTATCTTGAAATAAATATAGTTCAACGGAATGTATATCAATATGTGTAATATAATTATAATTATTATTTAGAGATATTTGGTCTTAAAAAAATTAGAGATATCATAATGAGAGAAGGGACGTTTTCATAGATTGATTAATTTGACTAGATCACACTTAAGTGAGCGGGTAACGCGGCATGCATAATCTACATTGCATCAAAATGAAATCTATGAGACTCTTCTCGTCTTTCTCTATAATCAGCTCGACGATCTCTCCAATGTAGAATACCAATGATAAGAGCAACCACGCCACATGTACCAACTAATGCAAGACCTGTGAGTGTGATACTCCGACTCGGAGTAACATATAACTTCAATAGCCATTCATAGGGTTCATTTGGAGGGTAAGGAATGACGTAGAGTTGAGAGTTGGGAATGATCTGTGAATAAATAAAAATAAAAATAAAATTCAGAAAAAAAATAATTACATAAAATGATGACTCACTTGAGGCCAAGTGTGGTTTTGACTCCCCAGAGTTGAGTTTGTAACACTCACTGACATGTAGTCGATAAAATTAGGAGAGAGTCCTAGGCCAAAGATAGTATAAGGTAATTGGAGTGCACTGTGTGCTGTTTGAGTTAATTGTGCTGAACAAGATTCAACAATTATAACGGACTGATCAATGTCAGGACGATGAGATTTATAGCATACACTTTGTCCAGAAAAACTTGTACCGTACGGAACCGGCTCTCCCTTACATTCATAAGATGAGCACGGAGACTTTACACCTACGGAAAATGAAAAGATATATAAAAAATATGCACATATAACCAAAATTAATGTATTACCCGTTAAAACAATGACTTTAATAAAATATGCATCACTATTTTGAGTCGTATTTGTAAAAGCTCCAAATTCTAAATTCTTTGCCTTTCTGCTAACAGTAAATAAATCCAAGGATCCATCTTCAAAAAAATCAAAAAAGGCAGCCATAATAGTGTCATTCGCACCTCTTGTGTACTCTGGTCGAAAAATAAAACTTCGTTTTCTATTATCGTCGATATTTTTATCGGTGGTTTTTAACAAATTAGGTTTAGCTTCCGAGTTTAGTAGCAAATTCGTTCTTGTATAGCCTAATACTTTGTGTTTAAGTCGAATAAGAACGTCGGGATAGCCATCTAAATTCACATCACCAACACGAGGAGTAAGCTCAAAATAAGGAACATCCTCCTCTTCGGAAATGACATCTAACTTCCATTTTCCCAAATTTTCTTGTTGGAGTACTGGACTAAGGGATAACTTACCAATACTGGAGAGTTTATTCAGAGATCCCATTAGAATTGTACCATTAAGACACTCTTTATCATAGCATACTGGTACAATGATATCAAGTGAGCCATCAAGATTAAAGTCTGCGAAGGATGCTTGTCCAACATACGGATAATTATCCATAGATATTTCCCTTTCTTTTTTAAATGTTCCATTCCAATCCCTCAACCAAATTTCAAAGCCAGACTTTGTGGTAAGAAAAAGGTCTGCATTTCCATCGTTATTAAGATCAACATAAGCATTGGAATGAGGAGAACGAAAATGAATTTTAAGAGAAGGATCTCCGGACAAAGGCTTCCAAGATGGCGCATACTTTCGATCCGAACTATAGATGAAGAATCCAGGTTGATTTTTATTAATTGCTGTAAATATATCTGCCACATAGTCTTCATTCTCATCTATATAAAAAAACAAGGAAAGAATGATGCTTTTTAAACCGTGAATTGGAGTTCAGATTGGAGATCAGAACTTTACCCATAACTAAGGGGTGAATATCTGAAGGAACTGTGAGATTCCACCCTTTGGAGAGGGACTCATCACTACAAATCAGTGCATGAGACCCATCCTCTGGATCACGATCACCCCAAAGTACGATTGAATGATCCGTAAATCGAACATTGACGTCCAGGCATCCATCTCCATCGAAATCTCCCAAAGAAGCACCTTGAATCACACCTCTGTTAAAGTGACACTCCCTCTTTTTAGATCGTAGTTTCTCCACATCAAAGTAAGGGGAGGAAGGAGATGAGGCCAGGGTTTGGGGAATGGCAAACAAAACTGATATTTTAGAGCGCTCCTCAGAGTTTGTCACAAAGACATCAGTTAATTTGTCCGCATTGAAATCCCCAAATGCTAAGGGAATCATGGAACGGGGCAAGGAGCCTAAAATCTTGGAAGTTACATTTTGTAGCAATTGTCCAGAGGATAAATGGGGAAAAAGAGTGCAGATAAAATATAGAATGGAAAACACGTTTCTCATCCTTTCTCCAAGTTCGTTCTTCTGTTCCACTTGCAAGAGTTATTACTTATTATTTACTAGAGATTACCAGTTCCTGGCTACCTCTCAAATGACTTCACAAAAGAAATGACGTCATGTTCTGTGAAATGACAGAAAATGATCACGACAAGCTTTTTGGCATCATAAACTAAAATACACTGTATTCTCCCTTCACCTGTTTTTCATCAGTTGACTCTTCTAATTTAAAGCAGCTGACTATACGTGTTATGAACTCAAAAAGGGTAGTAGTAGTAGTAGTTGTAGTAGTAATAGTATTTATGATTTTGATATATGTGTCAATTCAACAAGAAAGCAAGTTTGTTTACAAATATTGAAAAGAAGAAAATCTACTTTTAAGTTTTTTTACTTCATAAATTTAAATTTTAAGACCTATACCGCACGGTTTTTGCTAAAATATCGCTTTTACTCAAGAAAGCAAGGATTGTTGTCTACTCAATAGAGCAATCGAATAAATGCTACAACTGCAAATGAAGCCGGTAAAATCCCTGAAAGAACGTCCATCTTTTTCATAGCCCCAGATATTTATTTAGTTGTAGTTTGCTATAATCAGTTCATCTGTTGTAGAACTATTAAGAATCAACTTAAGCTCACCATGAATCATAGTGATAGACCAGACCCGGGCATTGTATGGCCCGCAGGCTCACTTTGAGTGGCCCGCGAAAAATTGCTTGGACTTAAGAAAACTAACTAAAAGTAGATTTTAAACTTTTGGTCTGGCCCTCCACAATATTTTCTGCTTATCATTCGGCCCTTGAAGAAAAATAATTGCCCACCCCTGTAATAGACTATTACTAATAGTAACAACATAGTCATAAACACCAGGTGCTTTTTATTCTTGATTGTGGCCGGTATTTTTTTTCCTAAATTAAGTTGCAATTATTGGAGTCATTATTAAATTATATATGATGGCAGTTCTAACTCATTTTTGAAATATTTCAGATAAACTTGGTTTCTCGTTGAGTTGACACATATTATATAAAGTATATTAAATCAAGGATTGCGCACCCTTTTTTGAATTTTTGAATTTTTACAAGTGCTAACTATTGATTTCTATATTGGTTGAATTTATATATGTATAGTATATCTAAATAATAACTCTGCCCAAATTTAAAAAGTTGGCAACAGGGAAAATACAAAAGACTAGCTACCAGTTGTTTTTTCAAATTTTTCCTTTCCCTTTTGTGAGTTGAGGTTGCGAGTAAAGAAAAAAGTTCATCATCATCCACATCTTGACAGATCAAGCTAGCAGCTGCGGCTGAAAACTATTATGTTTGTAATATACTCGTGTAGATTAGTTACCTACTTATAAGTTATGATACCAAAACTGAATGAAATGCTTCTCTCTTTTGTCATGTGAATTTTACTTCAAATACATAATTTTAGAAATAAACATTTAATTTTTTAAATGCTACTACATAAGTCAACATTTCTTAAAGCATTTTTGTGGGAAAATATTTTCCTTTTACTCTGGAACAGTTTGTACTAAAAATTAAAAAAAAAGAGTGTACTTTTTTGAGTCCAATATGGTTATTTTAACATCTAATGATTCAAATACTTAGTTCTCGTGTTTGATGCCATGCACATAGATATTGCACAAACATTGTTCAAAATGACTTGGAAATTAATTTATATCTACTTTGGTACAAAGGTTTCGAGAATGAAAAGTAGTGCCAACAATTCTTTGCAATTTAAAATTATTATTTATGAAGAACACGCACGTCCTATTGAGCTTTTTTGTTCACTCGTAACCTCGACTCACAAAAGGGATAGGAAACATTTGAAAAAACAACTGGTAGCTATTCTTCTGTATTTTCCTTGATGCCAACTTTCTAAATTTGGGCAGAGTTATTATTTAGATATACTATACATTTATAAATTCTATCAATATACAAATCAATCATTAAAACTTGTATATCAAAAAATCAAAAAAAGGACGCACAATTTAATATATTTTTTTTGTATCAAAATCATAAATATTAATAATACCCTTTTTGAGCTCATAACATGTAGAGTCAGCTGCTTTAAATCAAATAGTCAAATGATGAAAATCAGCTAAAGGAAGAATACCTATGTATTCTTCCTTTGGCTGATTTTCATCATTTGACTATTTTTGTTCATCCCAAAAAGGTCGTCGTGATCCAGCCTGGCACACAATATATTCGAAATTTGGATTCAAATTATCAATTAATCCTTCAAATTTAAATAACAATTAAATACTAATCATTTACGCACTTTTTTTAAAAGTTAATTTGTATATTTTTTATGAAAAACAATTTTCATTTTGATTCTTCTTGAATCAAATTAGCTTTTATAATTCCGCCCCTAACTTTTTTTTTTAGAATTATTTTTTAAATAAAGTATATTTTCAGGAGCAAAACCCTTTAACTGGACCTCTTCCTCTAAATTTAATATAATATTATTAAAAATTGTATATATAGGATTATAAACGAACTTTCTGAACTGGCAAAAAAAAAACCCTTCAGATGCTCCAGGCTTCTAGATTTCCAAAAATGTAAATAGTAAAATTATAATGGTCACACGAATCCAAATGAAATTTTCCTATCCGAAACTCCTCAGTAAACGTCACTACTTGTTCATATACTCAAGATATATGTCATGTACATACTTTTAGTCAAATAAGATTTAGAGAAAAGGATTAAGACGACCTTAACTGGATTAGTTAAGAAATCTAATGATAAATCCTTGATTCAATGAGCTAATATTATTTATTTTTTCAATATATAATTACGTTATCTTATCTTTAAATTGAAACATGAAGCACTTTATTAACGAAATGATAAGAATTCTAACAAATAAAAAATAAGACGCATTTCCCATTTTGGTTTTAAAAGTAATTGCATAACAACACAATGTTTACCTATATATAATAGGCTATAAGGGATAATTTAGGATGCAATAGTAGCCAATAAAGGCATACCCAATGATCAATCTGATTACAATTGCTTAAAAAACAATTAGTGTCTCAATTCACGAGCACGCACACGTCAGTATTATATTATATATATACCTTCAATCAGAAGAGGAGAGAATTGTGTTTAATTACCCTGATATCAAAATTCAGTAACCTGCAAAAAAGCAAAGGATTTCAAACTCAAAATGGACTACAGATACGAATCTAAGAATGGGTCGCCTCGTTTTGAGAATGCTCAAAAACAAGTAATTAATAGTTATCATGTTCAAGCAAATTATAATTATACGGGTGATGTTCATATTATTATTATTATTTTGTCGTTAATCAATTGATGTACTTATAAATCAATATCGAAGGGAGTTGTAGTGATGTACTTTCTCTAATGTATTGCGCATTTGGAAAATGGGGAATTCTTGGTTTCCCCTTGTAAAAAGTTGTTCTATAAGTACATACTATCTATATAGTAGGGACTATTGGATCGTAATGATGCATATATGTAATAGGTCGATGGGAGGTTTTTAAAGGATTAAACAAGGCTTAAAGGAAATGACATCAATAATACTTAACGCAACATGTGGGCAATTAAGATGCTCTTATTATTCTATGTAATAGTGTTATTTACTTCTTTTTCGTTTTAGGTTGATGAAGTAGTCACAATTATGAGGGAAAATGTGAATAAAGTCCTTGAGAGGGATGAGAAACTTGGTAATCTTGACGTTAGAGTCGCTAATTTGGAAGCAAATTCAAATTCATTTGCCACCTCTTCAGTGAGACTGCGTCGCAAATACTGGTGGGAAAATCTTAAAATGAAGTTAATTATCGGTGGTATTTTCATGATTGTGATTGTCTTCATTATCATCATTTTGGTCTTTGAATATAGTGACTCAAATACTGATCATGTTACAAACGCTTCCAGCATTCGTCCCACCATTGAATGATGGTCTTTTTTTTTTTTGAATTAAAGGATTCTTGACTTTTATGGAGCTTAAAAGAAAAATAATATTTTATTTTCAATGTATTTCGTATAAATAATAATAATAGTTTGATAATATCTTCTTTTTTTTTCATAACTTCTTTTAAATGTTTGATATGAATTAAATATTTTATTTCCTCTTAATGTTATAGTAATTCATTTTATATTAAATAATTTTATAGCAATGTATTCAATAATAATATTTATAGCATAAATGCCTTGCATTTCCCTCTTGTATTGTTCCAAGTCTCATAAGTTAGTACTAAATGGTTATGAGTCACTCATAACCATTTAGCTTAGGTATGTCTAACATTTTTTTTTTGTATTGGTCCAAAACAAAAATCGTACATTCACTGGGACACAATGGTTACTTTTGAAAATATCAAAATAAAGTAAAACTATTTAAAAAAATATATACTGATAAACGATGTATCATATCCCGTTTAGTTTGGACTCTGGTTTTCCCTATAGTACACGGTTCTTTCATTTCATATCTTTTAAGCAACGGAACACAACATTTACATAGAAAAAATAGTCGTCTTGTCTATTAGATAATATGTACAAGGCCATATCCAGAAATGCAATTAATAAACCTCATATACATATATAATTTTAATTTTTTGACTATACCTTGTTGACCCTTTTTTTACGCATATGAATCTGTTTTTATAACTCAGATTTTGAGAACGACAAATTCTGTGTTTTTGATAAAATATTATTTGAGACCCCCCTCATTTCGGTATGTGCAATACAATACATCATTATGTGCATAAGATGAGAAATGAAGTGAGATCATACTCTGGTTGTGGGGCATCGTCTGCATCAATATCAATGATATATTCATATTATACCATAATGGGTTATAAAATATCTTTAGATGTATCAAAGTGTGAATAGATGTCGCTACTTGTTGTTAAATGTCAGCTGATGTTTTATCATCTGACATTTTATTATTATCGCTATTTCATAATATTCGTGGTAATGTTAGGCCTCCTCACTCGAACTACTCCCTTGGCTCTACGAGCTGGAGGCTCCAGAGATCTTTGCCGACTCTTAAGCTCTGATGTCAAATCTCGGATCGAAGAAATGATTGGTAGATCTTCTGTAGTTGTTTTCATGAAAGGAGTTCCTGAGGCTCCTCGCTGTGGCTTTTCAAATGCCGTGGTTCAAATATTCCGAATGCATGGTGTTCCCTTTGAAGGTATTAATGTCTTGGAGGATGAGGATGTTCGACAGGGTATAAAGGAGTTTAGCGAATGGCCCACGATCCCTCAGGTTTACTTTCAAAAGGAATTCATGGGAGGTTGTGATGTTCTATTGGATATGCATCAGACGGGTGACATCATTCAGGAACTCAAAAAGTTAGGCATCACATCTGCGCTCTCTCAACCAGGAGAGGAGAAATGATTCATTTATAATAATGATCAAATATCTTATTTAAACCATTTACATACGTCCTTATTCATTCTTCCGATCATTGTACTGATTTTTTAATATGTATTTCGAGATAAAATAGTCAAGAGGATATAGCGTGCCAGTGTGTATTAAATTACTCCGTCTTACCATAATTGATATTTTGAAAATGTATTCAGTTTGTAATATCAGTTCTTTTAATAAAAAAATAAAAAAAATCTTTTTTTTTTTTCATAACAGCCTTTCTTAAGTAGGTTCAGGGGTCTATAATCCAAAAAATTTTATGAAGCGTCATAATAGCCAGTAAATTAATACATCTTCATAGCTACTGGTTATTGGCCCTGTTCATTGAGTCCAATAATAATAATAATATAAATTATCTACATGTGTAGAACATTGAAGGCGCTACAACTTTAAAAGGAAAAAACCCTGGGGTGGTAATCACGATGAAAATAATTAATTGGTCGTCCAATCCTTTTAGGGGAAAGTTTCGTAGCACTCCTTGTAGGCATTAAGAGATTAATAATTTCATTCAGTTTTCTTAAAGAAATTCTTATGTACCTACCTATCTAAGAAGAGATGAGAAACACACCCTTTACTCAGATATGACTCCTCATTGCTTTTTACTTGTAACTGACAGAGGTTTCAACTGTTTCACAATATAGTATTTATAAAGCACTTACTATTATACTATGCAGTGTACAATTTTATCTTTTATTCAAAAACAGTGCCCTTCCATTCATTTAAGTACATACATAAAAGCTCAAGAACATCTATATTGAGAGGAATAATTATAAGGCTTCACTAATTTTCAAAGGCATGTCCTCCGGTATGAACAACAGATAACAAGGAACAAGATGTTCACAATTTACTTTTTTTTACATTAGAAACAGGTGTGCTCATAATTAGTTATTATAAAATATACCAGACAAATTATAATCATCCAAAAAAGCAAAAGGAGAAACATAAGAAAAATAATGCATGAAACACTACAAATGATGTAAATAATCAGTAAACACCACAAAATTACGAATGAGAGTATCGTTTATTGTTTCCGTACAATATATCATATATGCATTGTTTTCAAAATCCTTTTTTTTTCCAAATCTCCTTACTTTTGATGTTTTAATCCAAGGGTTGAGGAGGAAAAAAATAATGACTTATATAAATTTTGGTTGAGTTACATCAATTAAATAAATTAATTAGTAGCAGCTTCCCTCGGGTGGTTGAGTCAATTTCATGTTTTCTTTAAGCAACATTTGTCTCCTAAGTTCTTGAAGTACAGATTCTATAGTGTATTTCCTCTGCCAATGGTTCAAAACTGGAATGCCTCTTGGCTCAACCTATTTATATAACAAAATTAGGACTCTTTATACTAATAAACTAGCCGCTAAAAACACTTACAAATCCATTTGCGTTGACTGAATTCATATTGATACGGTTACAAAATCGAATGCTAGGTGGCTGTTCCGGATAATTTCCTCCACACTCAATTTTTAAACTATACATGCGATTTTCAAAAACAGTCTAAAAAAACAAAAAAAAACATATAATAAAATGCCCTAATAATATAATTTGAAAACATGTTTCATTATGTCTTTTAAAAGGATATATGTATATAAAATTTTTTTTATGAATTTATCGAGTGATTTTTTGACTTGAAGGGTCGTTTTATACGCCGAAATATACGGCACTATTTTTGGCAGAAATATTATATAAGAAATTCCCCCCCCCCCCATAATTCCCAGTTCATCTTTACTTTTGATATATTTCATTATTTCTAATTAACAATGTTAATTACTTAGTAGTAGGTTCTCATTTTATATCATGCTAAAGACTTGAAGAAAATAAATCAATTGCTAGAAGAATTTAGACATCATGCATTTGATAAACCTATTAATGCAATTTATTTTAAAAGCAGAAATCCCTTAGGGTTTAATTATCGTTAATGCCTGATATAAGATGATTTTGTCTCCTATGCATGTACCTAGTCGTTGGAGAAAGAGACTTTTAATACAAATGAGAGCATCTTTTTTTTCCCTGATCTAAGTAATGATATTATTGTCTTTCTATAAAAAAACGTAGACACTTCTCGAAAAATAATTAAAGGTGAGTCAGTACTCCATAATAGCAACGAATAAACACAATTCATGGATTATAATGAGCATTAAGAATAGATCCGCGTCCTCAGAATTCTTGAGGAAGGAAGGGAAGAAAAAGGCGTTTCCAAATAGACGAACGTTCATCCCTTTCTATAAAAAAAACACAAAAAACTAGTAAATTCTTAATTACCCTTGGAGGCCCAATGATCATCCCAGTCCAATGAGTAAGTTCAATATCATCTTCATTCTCAAGACCCCAGGAAATGGTTCCATCACCGACACCCTTTTGACCTGCCTCTAACTCCTCAAGAAGACGAAAGCTCCTTGGCATCACTACGGCACCATCAGAGGGGGAAGTCATCATTCAAGGTATTCCAATTTCAATAAGGGAGGCGAACAATAATTCCTGGATAGTATGAAAGTAATAATCAGCAATTCGAGGAAATTTCTTCCAAATCCTCTTCTTCTTTTTCTTCTTCCCTTTTAGTCTTCTTTTTTTATTTCTCTCTCTCTCTCTTGCTCTCGCTTTCAGATTCCTTCAATTCTAGCTTCTTCTTCCCTTTTTTTATCGCATATCGGTTATTTTATTAGCTAGAAAAATAGCTCCTTCTCCGGCACTTAGCTATTTCTCTCTCTCTTCCTCTCTATAATTATTTAATTCTAGCTTCTTTATAAAAAGCAAGCTGGAAAAGCCAAAGGAAAAAAAAGCAGGGTGCGATTAATATAATTTTTTATACCACATAATATGACGTCCTATTATTAATTATATTATTCATATAATTTATATGTGTTTATTATATTATTAAGTTGTAATTAATCATTTAAAACCATTCCCTGAATGAATTTTCTTATTTATACCTATTAATATATATACTCTATATAATATATTTAAACGATCATAGTTTGCTTGAAAATTGAAAAAAATACCTGAAAATTATTGTTACCAAATTTTGCTCTTGTTGATTTACTTTATTTAATTAAAGATGGTAAAAAAATCTCAATTATGATCATTGACCATGTTTATTAATGTATTAATTGATCACCTCTCCCTTTAAATTATCTTTATCTGGAATAGCACCAGCTAAATCACACAACCTGTTGTAGGGAAAAATATCATTTTTGATGATAAATTCTTTTGAATAAATTGTTGAGTTTTATACAAATATACAGGACTGGGCAAAAGTTACCCGACAGTAAATCAAAACCATTTTATTGTGAGTTAAAATTATCTGACTTTTTGTTTATTATTGATTATTTTGATTTAATTTTTTATATTTGTTTATTGAATGCTGTGAGTTCAAATCATCTTATCTTTTGTAATGATATTTTAATAATCTGTTTTAATTTTCAGGTTTTTAGCCCATAAGCATGAACAAACTGAATCTGCAATAAAGAATCTTTGTTATTGAAAAATATTTCCCAATATGACACTGCACAAAGAGTCAGTGAAGAATGGATAAACGAGTATGGTGATGAAATACGTCCTTCTCATAGAGATACTATTTATCATCTACAAGATCGATTTAATCAAAATGGAGCTGTGGCCGATTTACCACGATCAGACAGGCCAACTTGTGTGAGAACTCGAGAAACTGCAAACTATGTCTCCACTGTTATTGAACAAAGCCAACAAAAGAGCGCTCTTTGACTGAGTGCCGAACTTGATATCTCAACATCATCCCTTCGGAGAATTTTGCAACAAAAAGGCTATAAGACATACCATTCCAAATAAATATCTCTTGTAATAAAATGGTTTTGATTTATTGTGGAGTGACTTTTGGCCAGCCCTCTATAACTAGAAAATTATGTCGTAGTTCGTATATCGTATGTAATTATTCAAACTTTAATTCATTCAAAGTCAATTAATATTATAATATATTATGCATAATCCTTCACAAAAACAAACTAAAGTTGATATTTAATTTTGAAGAAGACAATTCATCAGTTTAAATGAATAATTCAACAATTTTTCAACAGTTAGATTTTGAGCCGTAGATCCTAGTTTTTGGGATTTCATATGTAACCTCCAAATGGAAGAATTGATTAAATATACAACGTAATGTTGATATAACATTAAGTTATTTATAATTGTATAACACTTATTAAGAAAAAACGATGTTTGTCAATTCTAAAGGTTGTGTGATTTAACTGATGCTCCTCCTGATTATTAAAACTTTATCTCCGTGCTTTTACACTGCCTATACATATATAGCAGACAATTCGTAATAGTAATGTAGGAAAACAAAATAGACCATTTGAAAACAACAAATATTCATACACGCGGCAATGAGCATTGGGAACTCGAGGGAAGTGTTGAGACTATACAAGGATATATTTAGATACGGACAATCACTTAAACTGACTGATAATTCATTTTTTTTAAATCGAGTTCGAACTGAATTTCGCCGCCGAGACAGGGACATTTGGACAAGTGAGGATCTTGAGAGAGAGCTACACAGGGGTCGAACATTGCTTCAAAGAAAATCCTTTATTTAATTTACATATAAAAATTTGATTGTCTAGGAAATTGATAGTTGATTGGTGAGTTGCATAGTATTCTCTCAGCTAATGTTCAATTCCAATGGGCAATAGCAACTAATAGTACTTAAAAATTTTATTAAGTACTTCATTGACTCAATTGCTAATTAGTAATTTATGTACTCTCCATAGTCTTTAGTTTATATCATGAGTACCTCTAAAATTGGAACCACATTAATTCAAACGTTCAACGCTATGAAGGGTAAACTGGAATGGCAAATTAAACCCAAGGACTATGATTATTGCCGAGAAGTGGCTCGAAGTGCTTATGCGGACATGCTACACGATTATGAAAGGGTATTCATAACCTTAGCTATTGCTCAATATAAAACTATTATAATAATAATAATGATCCTTTGACGAAATAGAATCGACTGTACTATGCAGGACTCAGGGCTGCCATTAAACAAAAGCGAGAAGAGGGTCAGGAAGTTCATGTATTGGACATTGGGACGGGAACAGGATTGCTTGCAATGATGGCTGCTGAAATAGGAGCCGATTCTATTACTGCCGTTGAAGAATTTAATCCCATTGCGAATGTTGCATTGGATGTTATTGCTTCAAATGGATTTTCAGACAAAATCAAATTGATTCGAAAGCGTTCTACGGATGTTCAAGTTGGAAATGGAAAAGATATGGAGCGAAGGGCTAATATTCTTGTAACGGAAGTATTTGACACAGAGTTGATTGGAGAAGGTGCTATCGGAGTTTTTAATCATGCGCATGAAAAACTTTTAACTGTTCGTAAAGCTTTAAGATTCCATGATTTATTTTTGGAATCCTTTTTTTTTTCTTTTTACTTCATTTTGCTATAGGATGACTGTTTGGTTGTTCCTTGTGAATGTACTATGTATGCTCAGGTTGTAGAGTCTGATCTTGCATCAAGATGGAATGCTCTTCAGCCTATTAGAACCAAACAAGGGAATATTGAGCCACCCCAGGAGAAGGAATCCGGGACTTCAAGTGCTCTTGCTCTTCATGACGTACAATTAACTCAATTAAAAAGTGAATGGTTTAAGCCTATTACAAATCCTGTCCCAATTTTCAAGTATGTTTTTTTTTTTTGTACTTCAATTATTATTAATATTATTACATAAGATTCGATTTTGAAACGTCAAAGAAGCCCATTCCTTCGAAAGATCAAGTTGCCTTAACTTCAAAAGTAATTAATTCTGGTTCTTGTAATGCAATATTTGTTTGGTGGGATGCTTTCATGGATCCTGCAAGGAAAATTTTAATGTCATGTGCTCCTATCTGGGCTCATCCTGACAAAAATATTACTAAAGAGAATATACCTTGGAGAAATCATTGGATGCAAGCAATTTATTATCCTACTAAAAATTTGGATGTCAAAGTTCATGAAGACCTTACTATTATAGGGAATCATAACGAGTATTCTCTCATGTTTGATGTATCTACTAAAAAGCCAGAGTAAGCAATTTTTATTCTCATTCTCTTGATTTTTTAAGAAGTTTGTCTTTATTTTTACTTAGAGAAATAACTCCAGTTGATAGTGTCGTTCCTTTTGGTGGAATTCATTTGGCGGGTATTTCTAGAACAAGACTGGGCCAAATGAATAATGAAAAGCGAAATACCAATTTTATTCGTGCCCTTGAATCATTTCAATCAAAGATGAAAGAACCATTTGTTATATTATCATTATCAGATCTCTCTTTGCTACCTCTTATATCTAATATTACTACCAGTGCCTCTAAAATTTATATTTCTAAGCAGAATAAATATATGGAGATCTTACTCCAGGGTAAGTTTATTATATATCTAAAACTATCGATGATCATTTACATTTTTAATTTAACTTGGTTTTTAGATTATATTAATAATAATAAAAGTCTTACAAATAATAATATGGTTTTTCTGGATCAAAGTAGTGAAGATTTACAGCTCGAGAATATTCCGGATAAAGTACTTTTTTCTTTTTGCCTATAAATACAATTAATGAGCTCAATTTTTAATTCATTATCTTTGATGTAGATTGATTTAATTATCGGTGAACCCTACTTTACTTCTTCCTACTTACCTTGGCATAACCTTTTTTATTGGTATAAAGTGCATGAGTTAATACAAAATATGCCTCAATCAGTCTGTGTGATGCCTAAAAAAATGGAAATTTGGGCTATACCTGTCGAATATCAGGATTTATGGAAGATACGATCACCTCTGGTTGAGGTTGAAGGATTCAAAGTGAAACATTTTGATGACATAATTATGGTAATAAATTTATCTTTAAATGTCTGTATCCTATTTTTTAGTTTTAATAAAATATATATTAATGAATTTAGAAAGCGTGTGATATCGGTGATGCAGACATTGAGCCTCAGCCTCTATGGGAATATCCTTGTCTCTCTAAATCGGACAAACCCGTAAAACTTATATCCTTTGATCTTGAAGAGTCCATTCAAAATAAGACTTCAATCGTTTCTATTCCCGCCAGGGGTAAAATCAATGGCAAGTACTCATTTTCAATTTATGAAGTGACGGAATATTTTAATTTTTGTTTATAATTAGGCATGGCATTATGGACGAATTGGTTCCTTACAGATGAAGTCATTGATTCTGGCGGCCCCGTTGATTCCTCAGATATTAAACACGGAGAATTTATAGAATGGGATGTTCATACTAAACAAGGCGTTTATTTATTTAAGAATACATCGACCGAAGATTCTGACTCAATTAATATCGAGTGTACAACTGCATTCGATGCTTCCGAAGGAGACGTTAGATTTTCGTTTAGTCTTAATATGATGTTATAGAATGCACTAAATATGTTGAAACAGATAAAAGGATTACCTCTTTAGTGTATTTTTATACAGTTATATTAGATATTATTATTACTTATCATAATCAGTTTCATTCTATAGTAATATGTAATAGGAACTCAGTGTGTAGATTTAAAAATATATATTTCTTGTCGCTCCGTAGGTGAATAAACTATAATTGTTTTCTATTCTTCGTCCAAGTACTTTTGAGAAAAATCCCTTAATGATTAAGAAGCTACCCTAATATCACACACTATGTTCCCTTTACTCTTTCTGTTTTTGAGTACTGAATAACGTTTTTCTTTCATCGTAGTTTTATTAATTAATATTTTGTTCGTGTTTTTTTGATATTCTGAGAAATGTCTTCGCAAGAAGATTCATTTTTAATTAGTGAGGAGGAACCGATGCCTACGGAAAAGTGTGATATTGAACACATGGTAGACATGGTAAAGCGAGATCATCAGCATCAAGGGTCATAAAAACGGAGTAAGTACTCAATAATCATTGTCAATTGAGGGGGCGGAATATTCTTAAGAATTAATTATACAACGAAAATTTTCGAGGGTGGGGCAAATCCCCCATGCCACCCCTCAGCTACGTCTTTGGTGCCATAGGGACTACTAGCAATCTTTATAAGACCGTGAAGCGAATGGTATGTTGAAGTACTTAGGGTCCTTGTCAAAAAGAAAGCTCACCAAAATAGGAATTTCCTTGAATCGTTGAGAAGATTGGGGATGCTTTTCAAAACTTTTAAACTCACCAGTTTAATTTTGTCCATGCGGAATCTCATAAAATTAAGGATCCAGAAACACAAATATGAAATTTTGTCATCAAAAGATTCGATCAAGACTGTTCTGGATCTTACTTGAGTCAAAAAGCTGTTTGCAGTCCTTCTCCTTGGGTCCACTAATTCTCCCAGGAGAGGTGTGTTTTGTTATGAATCATCTCATGTTTGTAAAGAATTTGCTGAGAGCTTTGACCTCATGTACAAAGAGAGTGCTAAAATACATTGCTTAGACTGTTTTTCTTGAGTCTAATGAAGTTCCCCAATTCTCGGCAAGGCACAATCAATTTTTATATATAGAAAATTGGAAGATTATTTATACTATTTATTTTGGGAGTTATTGCTAAAGGTTATAAGCTACAATTTGTATCAGGGAGGAGGAAGGAGGGTTCACATACAATTCAGTTCAAGGCAAATCCTAAACAATAAGGTTATGATTGACGTATAAAGGTGAATTCACCACCTTACGCAAGATTTTCTTTCAGATTTTTCCTCCCTTTTTTATTATTATTATTTCTATGACAATATAAAAAACTAAAAAGCTCGTCGTATATATATACACGACGAGCTTTTTTGTGCACTCGTAACCTCGACTCTCAAAAAGGATTTTTTCAAAATTCCAAATATCAAAATCCGTACATTAGTTTTGGATTTATTGCTATTTTTATTAAAACTTCATTATTTGAATAAATTTTTAAGAAAAAAAAGGACATAAATAGTACGGATAAATAATAAATAATAATGATATTAATAATTATTCTACCTTCTCTATAACTCAAGAAAATGGCTAAAAACATATTAAAATATCATATTTACGACGAACTTTTTAGTGCACTTGCAACCTCGACTCTCAAAAGGGAAAGGAAAATTTGGAAAAACAACTGATCTTCTGTATTTTCCTTGCTGCCAACTTTTTATTGAGTAGATATTGGACTTATATATTTAGATTTACTATACATTTATGAATTATATTAATAAAAAAAATCAATCGCTAATACTTTTTTAATATTCAAAAAAGGGCGCGCAATCCTTGATTTAAATATTTTATATAATATGTCAAAATCATAAATAATAATAATAATACTCTTTTTGAGTTCATAACACGTAATATCGGCTGCATCAAATTAGAAGAGTCAAATGATGAAAAACAGGTGAAAGGAGAATACATAGATAGTATTTTTGTTTATTTTAAAAAGCTTGTCGTAAAAGAAGCAGGTGCTCAAGCACAAAACGCCTTCTTCCCGCCCTTCTTGAGGTTTAATAAAAACAGATTCTTAATATAAAATGATGAGTGATTAGTTTGTAAAGTAATTAAATCATTTTCAGGAAAACAAAGCAAGTATGATTTCATACTATTGTCACATAGATATATGCACACATCTAAAAATAATAAATTTAATATCCCCACAATTTGTGAGAATCAAGGGAAAATGTGTAATTAAGCTTCCAAAGTTAGAACAATCAAATATAATAATAATAATAATAATAATAATAATAATAATATACTAATTTTATGTTCTAAATATACTTAAAATTTAATAATGAACTGAATAATTTAATTATGCATTTATATTGTATATTCTGTGCATATAATTAACTACTTATTTTTATTATTTTTTTAAAATAAAAAGCTTCCAACCTCCGTAGAGCTTTTGTTTTGATATATGTACAAGAGATCAAATACGATTTTTCATATCGGTCGTACATTTTAAACCTCCCCTCAATCCAGTTTTAAGATAATGACCAGGAATGTAAATAATATGTAAATGGGGTGTGTAAAATAAAAAGAACGAGAAAATCAACCTGGCAACCCTGACAATTTATTGATTGTTGAGAGGGAAGCAACTTGAGCTGTCCTGACGTCTTACTGAGCTACAAGCTGCTATTCTCTATTATATATACAACAATAAATAATAACATAGATGAGAGGCAGAAAATTAACTGAAATTAATGTCAGGGTATTATATATTTTTAACTAATGAATAATTATACGAGGACTTGATCCCTTTTTTGTTTACATTTTATTTGCTTTATTAACCTTAATGCATGTATTCCTTCATGTGAGATCTTTACTATCAGGTAGATGCTCTCCCCTCAGTAGTAATAAAGGAAAAATGATAACAGCTTAGGAAAACCTATAGTACTGTTCCAAGAGCTAACTCCACAAATTCTCGCACGCGGCATTAGAGATCCATCACACACGTATCCTTTTTTCAAGCTTCTAGATTTTCTAGAAGAGTTCAAATTACATTAACTCTTAACAGAAAGGATGATAAAAGATCTCAAGTGGCTAAAAGCTATTGAAAAATTGGGATTCAGAGAATTTGTCAATTTATAGGGATCTAAGATATGCAATTACATCGAAAAAAAACATGCGACAAAAGATAAAAGCCAACGTATTCAATTAATATCAAAAAAAAAATGTGCTTGGGTGACATTTTGAATTTTGGAGCAAATCTTCTGATCCAAGTTTATAAATAGTTTCTTTTATAATATATATCGTGTTGCAATTTTGTTGTTTTCGTTTTTGTAATTACAAGTATTCCCTTTTCTGGGTCCATTATCATATTAAAGTCACCCATTACAAGTAATTTGCCACTTTCTGAGTTCCCATCTCTTAGAAAATTAGAATAGATACATTTATAAAAGGACGAATTATTCTTTTTGGGCCGTATTAACTCATAAATTGAATCCTTTTTCCAGCCCAAATAATAGTTATCCACGCAAAATTTCCCTCCTCATCTACATACTCAAATTCAGGATTTATAGATTTATAACCACTATTTGGACTCCATAAAGTGTGTTTATACTTGTGTCAAGTCAACAAAAAACCGAGAATATCTGAAATATTTCAAAAATGAGTTTGAACTGCACTCATATTCTTGAAGACATTCTCTTTCGTTTGTATTAATAGGTTATTTCGATTAATAAATAATGACTCCAATAATTGTAACTTAATTATAGGAAGAAAAAAACCCGGCCACAATCAAGAATAAAAAACATCTGGTATTTCTGACTATGTAGTTACTATTACTATGATTCATGGTGAGTATGATAGCGGATGTAGTTGAATTATTAATAGTTCTTAAACAGATGATGAAATGGTTTTAGCAAACTGCAACTTAATACAACTCTGGGGCTATGAAAAAGATGGACGTTCTTTCAAGGACTATATCGGCTTCATGTACAGTCCGATTGCTCTATTGGGTGATAGACAACAATTCTTGGTTTCTCGATATAAAGTGACATTTTAGCAAAAAAAACCGTGCGATATAGGTCTTAAAATGACTCAAAAATATTTGACCGTTATACAATTTATGAAGTTAAAAAACTTAAAATAGGATATTCTACTTTTCAATATTTGAAAACAAACTTGTTTTCTTGTTGACTTGACTTTTTTTGATATCGCTCAGGATTAAATAATGGCATATTCACTTTGGATACAGACTTTTGGAATTGTTCGTTTTTTTTCAATCTAGTGTCGCCAAGAGATCAAACTTCATAAAAAAAGTTGACCTGTATCCTACGTTTGTAAGACATTATCTTTGAAAATTCATACAAAGTGGTTTACTGATAAATAAAATATAATTTATTTTAAAATCAATCAGAAGAACTATTCATAGTGTTAAACTCCATGAAGATAAAAATTAATCATCATCTTCTTAAGCCTACAAAACTATTTTTGAATTGCTAATCACGTTTGAGTTCTTCATTTCTTCGTTAAAAAAGATTCGTAGAACTAAAAGATTTCTTAATGATTTACTTCTTCTAAAAAAATAGTTGATGAACTTTATGATTAGAAGAAATTAGCACAAATAGTCTTTTTATTAAGACCTTTATTTTGAAGTAAGTATACGGCTCCAACTATTCAACTTTTAATATGTTTAATTCATATTATTGAAAAAATGTTTTTATAATCATCAACTTTGATGGAATATATGAATAATTATAAATTTTTTGACGTTAACTAACATTATTAATGAAATAAGTAAGTACTCTATATCACATTTTATTAGATATATAAAAGTCAATGGTCAACAGTCAAAAATCCTAAGTTTTGCATATTAATTTCAAATCTAAAGTCCACGGTTTTTGAGAAATCGAACCCTACTTTTTGAGCCTTTTTGGCCCATTTTCCAACTTCAACTTCAATTTAAGCCTTAGAAGTATACTCATTTTGTGCATTAAAAAACGCTGATCCGCTAGTGTATTTAATGCAAAATCCAATTTCAGTCTTTGTTTTGACCTAAAGGGACTCCTACGGGCGTAGGGGGCGGGAGTAGGCCAAAACGTTTGTACTTAAATGAAAAAAAGTAATGAAAAAACGGAGTCCACAAAATATAAAAGAAGAACTATAAATTTTCCTAAGAGAAGAATACTTCAAGTCTGATGACAGTTCCTTTAATTCATGGATGGGCAACCTTTGTTCACTTGTGGGCCAAATTATGTTTTCCAAGACTGACTGCGGGCCAAGAGCCACAATTATATATTTGCAAAATATGTATGCATACATAGTTATACTTATTTTATAATATTTTTTTTTTAAATTATATGAAAATTATAGATTTCAAAGGTCTCCGCGGACCGTAGGTTGCCCATGCATGCTTTGATTGGTAGCAACATATTGAAAAAATTAGCTTTCCTTAATTAATTTTTTTCTTTGAAAGAGTATTTTCTATGGCAGGAAATATTATTAGGGTAGAAATATTGATAATGTTTAACTCAAATTATATCTGACTCTTATTCTAATTTCTGTATGTTTTAATTCCAATAATATAATATTAATGATACAGGGTATAGCCAAATATTTGGGAATAAAAAGTTGAATAACTACATAAAAAAAATGAAAAAAAAATATTTTATTTCTAGAACTGACTTCATTAGATTATAATTATAATCTAAGAATCGAATATATCGACAAAATTTTTTTAATAAAATTCATTTTATTTCTCCAGTATTAATTAATTATTTTCTTTTGAGTGTATTTTCTTCGTTATGATCAACGTACAGACTAATTGGTCTTAGAACTGTTGAATGGAGACAAAAAACTGGAACAATACAAAACAAAACAAAAAAAATTGAGGGGCGAGAAGACTAATTAGAGTGATTAGGAACGCAGTTTTTTGAACAGATCCAATAGTAATCTTTTTATAATATAAGTACTTATATATAACGAGCTGTCTGTTAGAATAATACAAACGACAATATCCAGTCCTCATTATTTTATTTTTTTATGTTCAAGGAAAAATCTTTTGAATTATGCATCGGTTAATTTTTTCTAAAAGGATCTTGACAATGCAAAAATAAATTAAAAGTGTGTGTGCATTTTTATTCCTTGTTAGATATCTACTCAATACATTTTAATGTACTTTGAATACAATTTATATATACATAATTTCATAAATTTCTTTGTCTAACGATTTTAATCTTAAAATTGAATTAAAATAGTAAAATATGTGTTTGAAAAAAAGAAAAATATTTAAGGGTATAAAAAAAGTGCAAATAACAGTCGTATCTTCACTTACGAAATTATTTCGTTCCTGAAATTTTTTTAAGTATGTAGAAACACTTTTTACCCTAATCGGTTCTCAAGGTCCTTAACAATCCCTCAAGTATCATCAAAATCATTAACAAATACATGTTATAATTAAATTACAGCACATTTAACATAAGAAATTGTTTAACTGCTATCGTTGTGACCTTTCATCTTCTTCTGAGTGATTCCAATTACGAAACTTCCTTTATTTGGGCTGTCGGAATCAACCAAAGGCATCCCTTTTTTGTACTTTTCTATTATCTCTTGTTTTGTGGTGAACGGACAAAACAACTCTCTTTTTCCTTTCCCTCACTTCCTTGGGCCCATAGTAAATAATAAAAATTAGCACACACACGTAGAGTTGCAATAAACACTAACAAAGGCTGAGGAAAAACTGTCAAAAATAATTCGTTCTTTACTGAATTTCGCTAGCGTGAGATTGAGGCCTTGGTGATCCTCGTGGGCCGACGGGAAAACGAAGAAGATTCTGGGTATATACACATAGAGGTCCCTCCTAGCCAATGGGATGACAGGAAGATACTGGGCAATAACCAATGGCAGAGCAACTTGAACGTGCCACTTTCAAAACAAGACAGAGGATGGATTACATTTGGTGGAATTTGGGAGCTGTGAGTAGCAGCACTTATTTTGAAATTTTTCCCTTTCTTTGGTAACAAGCGGCAATATTTTTCTGAAGAAGTGTTTCGTAAGTAGAGATACGACTGTATGGTATATGATAAAGACTTTAAATACAAAATTTATAATCATAGTAATTTTTTAACAATATCGAGAATTAATTTATTTCTATTTCAATCCTTAAATAAATTTAATCAATAACAGAGAGTATGTTGTATTAAATTTTGGCATCTCTTAGTTGAACCATCTCACACCTCAAGACAAGAAATTTTTGCAGCTGTCTTTAGTTTTCCTTATATTCAATCTGAAATTTGTATTACATTTTAAATAACGAGCAATTTTTCTTTCAATGTCTAAACACCACGTTTTTAAAAAAACTCTTTCTGCGTCAGTGATGCATTCATTGTTATACCAGCAATTGAACCCTACTTTTAATGCAGTCGTACAAAAATATGCATTTAGTAGAACATTGTCTAAATTAAAGCTGTTTCATAGCCTAAAAAAATAATTAAAAAGCTTTAATTTATTGATCGCAAAAAAATGATCAATACATATTTAATGTTATGTCAACAAACATGAGCCATGGTCTTTCTGGCTTAGTTATAATTAATCAAGGGTATCATAAGTCAGATTATAATTTTCTGAAATCATTAATTATTATCATCTTTTTTAAGGGGCTTTATTAGACCTTTAGCACGCTTAATAAATCCCAATACTATATAGAATATATACAAATTTTAAGTCTTTTACCAACTTTAAAGTTCGTATCTCTGGATTTTATAGACGAAATGAATATGTATAAAATTTTATAAACCATTACATCTATTTGTTTTCAACATGCTATTTAAAGGTTGGCTAATTTTGAGGGCGTGCATACATTTGAGCGAGTATTTATTTGGGCGAGTTTTTTTTCGGCGAGTTTAATCTCCACAACAATTTAATATAATAAATATGTAATAAACATTACATTGATGACATCATTATTAGCCGTCTCTGCTCATTCCACTGGTGGATTAAATAACCATATTCACAAATTTGAATTTACATATAAATTGGGAGATCAGTATTGAACTCTTGCATCAAAAAATGGCTGATAAATCCAGTTTACAGTCCATTACATACACATTAAGAATATTTTTAAAATGGTACAATATTTATTCAACCATTTCAAGCAGAGAAATATACTACTCCAAGGGACTCATCCGTCGAAGACCTTGAATACCATCACACTTAATGAGTTATGTAAATTTTTCCCGTCACAAAAGCTTACGGAGTTGAGATGAAATCCGATAAGAGCATCAGTTGCTCCTGCAAGTTTTATCCCATTTTGATTTTAATTCACCACTGGAATGAGCAGAGACGGCTAATAATGACGTCATTAATTTAATTTAATGTTTTAAAATTGTCGTGGAGATTAAACTCGCCGAAAAAAAAGCTCGCCTTCATAATTTCACCGCCCTTTTGCATGATTCGACATATTAAAAACAGGGTTTTGTTTTTTTGTTTGAAACTCGAATCGATATAAATTAAATACTATTGGCAGAAGTCTAACCTCTCGGAAACAACCAAAAACTGCTGATACTAAGGTGTATTCGTAACAGCAGAGACATTTTTAGAAAATGGCCCGAACTAACTTGTTTTGAAATAAACGCTATACTATATATATAATTAGTAATTGGCTAACTATTAACCGATTTCGGGCCTTATTTATTTCATTTTTTAAAAAGAAGGCTGTGAGACAGAATACAAATACCAGTGTTTGTATAGGTTCTGAAGTAAGGCTTAAATCAGACATGTCCAAAGTCCGGCCCAGGGGACCTAATGTGGTCAATTTTCATCCGGCCTGCAGCCTCCGTCATAAAATCAATAACGTCTGGCTTGCATGTAGAATTAACACATTGGGCAATAGCGCTGTTACCTGCATATGCTAAGTGCTGCCATCTAGAGTCTCAATTAAGAACAGCAAATTAGTGTATGAGTAATTGACTGAACGACTGTGCAACTCCTACAAAAATGTTAATTAAAGTATTAAAAAAAGTAAAGTTAAGTGAATATTTAAATTCATTTTTCAATGTCAATTCAATTTTGATATGCATGTTTTAAATCACGCATGGGCAACCTACGGCCTGCAGAGACCTTTGAAATCTATAATTATCATATAATTTAAAAAAAAATATTATAAAATAAGTATAACTAGGTGTGCATACATAATTTGGCCCACAAGTGAACAAAGTTTTCCCATCCATATTTTAAATGAACCGAAACTCATGCTTAAGATAGCTGAAATTAAAATAAAAAAGCAAATGGGAAACACAGAATGGCTCGCCGAATTTTTTTAAAATTAACTGCTGTTCTATGTAAAGAACGTCCCCCTTACATATTTAACATACATCATACTCTATCTTAAATGAAAGAAAGAGCGTACATAATATCGAATTTATTGAATTATAAATATTAAAAAGTATATTGAATTAAATTCATAACATGATGGTGTATTTTTGATATTAATGAGCGCTCATTTTTCTACGCGAATAACTTTTGCTTCTGATTCATAATTAATATATATGTTTTATGAGATAAACCCCACAAAAATATAAATACATAAATCAATGCATTAATATGGTATATGTAAGTGGATTCATTTCATTAATTCCAGGTAGTCATCTGGTGGAGATGTAGTCAAGGACAGCTTTTGAAGAATTCTAACAGCGTGATCACCTCCGGGTATTCTAATCTTTTTCCATACGAATGGCACATAGTATGCTAAACCCAAAGCGATACACAAGATGACAAATAAATATTCAGCTCGTGGGTCTGAAATAATTGGCACAGCTAAAAGGTAGACGCAAAGGATAGTCATGAAGATTGGAATAATGATCCATACCTTGAAGAAAGTTATCTACATAATATATAAGAGGAGGCTTGGATTACATACTTTAAAAGGTCGGATGATATCTCTGTACTTCCACCTCATGACGATACAACTGAGGAATGCAGATCCATAAATGCCCCATTGTGCAAATGAAAATATGTCTATCAAGTTGTTGATATCTAGAAATAATACCATTGCAATGGATATCATACTCTACAAATATGGTAGGGAAAAGGGAAATCAGGAAATCATTCGAATTGAATCACTTACTGAGAATATAATGGACATTGATGGAGTCAAGTTGTTGATGTGAATAAAGGAGAGGATCCTTGGGAGATGACCCTGTCTTCCAACAGAATACATTAACCTACATATTATATTTATAATTTTCAATTGTACATATACAAAGCTAATTTGCTAAAGAAATTACCTCCCCGTCGAAAAAATAGTTCCATTTGCTGCTCCAAATGTAGACATGGCTACAAATAACGCCATCACGATGGGTGCATAGTTCTCTAATCCCCAAAAATTGAATACTCGCCTTGTCCATAGTAGAGCAATTGCATCTTTTTCATAGAGTTCAATGGGCGAAATTACCGTCAAATATGACATATTCGTGAATACATATAAAACTGTGACAAGAGGAAGGCTAATGCAAAGGGCCAAAGGAAGGTTTCTATCCCATAAATCATAGAAAATGATTAAAATACCCGTTTGTTAAATTTTTTTAAATTGATTTTCTTTAGTACATACATATATGTACAATATTCTTTTGTACTGGGGATCGCACAAAAATGCTCTTTACGAAATTTTAGAGTCTTTACGCTATTTTTGGAAGGATATTGGCACTTTAAGTAGATATTTATACCCTTTCTAGGTCAAAATTGGTCATTTTGAGGCGGCTTGAACCAAGATCAATATAAAGATATTGTTTTATTTTGCGAAAAAAAAAAAAAAAAAAAAAAAAAAATTCCTCCTACTATTTGTCGAGGACCTTCTAACAAAACCTTTTATTTCTAGCGAATTTCTTGCATTTTGTTTTGATTTCTCTGTTTCTAAAGAAAGTAAAGAAAAAAACATATTGAAATTAGAGAGAAAGAGATTGTGTGTAAGAAGCTGAAACGGTTTTCACGTTCGAACCAGGCAGGTGACTTACTCACAAGTTCGAACCACGTAATATTTAAATTACAATGTAAATATTGAAGATGGATAAAAACATTTCATAATTGAATTGAAATTATGAAGTTATCCATCTAAAAATTCCGAAAATGATTAATGAGTTATACATATGTATGTACAAAAGCTAATGATACAAATTCTGCATAACTTTATATTAAACATTAATTCATGCTCAAGTGTTATACAGTTTCTTTTGAAAATCATGGGTCCTGAAATGTGTTCAAAGTAGATAAATGTGGATTAAAATGATAACAAATTATAATTGTTTTTGGTTCTTTTAGATTTTTAATCAAATTAGCGGGTCTTTATTTATTTAAGTCATTAATGGAGGAAAACTAATTGTAGGACACCTCAGATTTTTGAATACTAAATGTACTACTTTTAAAAAAAGTTGATTAAAACTAATAAGGTAAAAATATTTAGTTCATAACTTTTAAATTGAGAAAGATACAGGATACCATTTGAAAACGGATGATTTTGGATCAAAAACGGCATTTCCCATAATTACAGTGCCACATGAAGGATTTCAAATTTTGCAGAGAGCAACTTTGAATTCTTCCCCGTAGAAAAGAGATTATAATACATAGATATGTAGTCTAGTCATTTTTTTAACCCCAAAAAACGGAACACTACATATAATATGTAAATGTAAGTTTATATTGTTGTTTCACCTCATAGGGTCTTTAATTTCCTCTACGATTAAATTCAATTGATTCCACCCGTCAAATGCATATAGTCCCATATACAAGGCTAGTGCAAATGATGTCGGAGTGGATTGAGTGCCCTCAATGTGCTCAAATCCTAAGGCTAGATTTTGCCATTTCCCTTTAAAAAATACATACATATAATATAAACACCCCAACACGCTATGTTAGACAACTTACCTAAGTATAAGTTATAAAAACCCCCAATAATAATTATGAAAATAGCAACCATTTTCCCCCATGTGAGTGTTTCTTGTATTCTAAGTGCCCAACGAACACTCGTGCAATTCACGTAGAGAATAATACCTAATATAACATATTAAGTACAATAGTTGAACTGTTATTGAACTCTGCATTCAAGATCCACTATGTAAATACTCAACAAAGAATGGCTGCGGAAAAAAAAGACTCTACCCAGAATTTGTGGACCTCATCCTCATTCCCTGTTAAGAATAAGGAAATTATGTATTGAGCACAGCCTTTGCAGATAATAGATGCTTGAGAGGGACGTGTAACAAGAACAGAAATCCATGCTGAGAGAAATGCTGGAACATCCCCAAGTCCCTTCATGATATATCTTGAGTAAAAAATTTATTTAGAGCAAGGATATGAATGAAACAAATGCGTACATGTAAGAGCCACCTGATAGGGGTATAATTGTACCAAGTTCCACAAATGTCAATGCCCCAATAGTCGCCAGGAGTCCACAAATTGTCCAAACGATAAAAAACATGGCAATGGAGCCCGATTTAAGGAGAACTTGCCCAGTATTTATGAATATTCCTGATCCAATAATTGTTCCAACTATCAAAGAAATCCCAGACATTAATCCAATTTCCCTCTTGAGCTCTGTTTTGTCCTCCATCTTTTCTTGTTTTTATGTAGATTAATTAATTAATACATATTCTTTCATTAGCACTTACCTTTGAAGAAGATTAAAACTTCAATGAATTATGAATTACTTTTGTGAATAAATTTTTCTATAAATTTAAATTATATCCTCAAATCTATCCTCATAACAATCGAATAACTGACTTAAAACTAATTTGTTCCAACAAAAAATATTATTGGAAGAGGGCGTAAAAAAAAAAATTATAAAAACTTAAAAACGCTTATTTAAAATGAGTATTTCGAAGTTATATTCTTCATCAAAGTATAAATTATATTGAGCAACATTTAAATTATATGAAAAGTAGACATTCAGTATTATGAGTGATATAAGTCATATAGTAAGATACTTCTCAAAAAAAAATAAAAATATTATAATAAAAAGATTTAAAATGAAGAAAATGATATATGTATTATTAGGTTAGACATGATCTGTAATATCTAGTTTACTATTATTATAAGTTCTATATTATATGTAGTGTTGTATTGGAGCTAGAAATACCGAGTTCAGTCGAGTTTTTTTGTAATTGAATATTGAATCTAATTTAGTTCGACTAAAGGCATCAGGCAAGGTCAAATTGAATTGATCAAATCTATATATTTTCAACAATTAAGTCAGATTGACATAGATATTATTCTCTACGTGAATTGCACACGTATTTGTTGGGCACTTAGAATACAAGTAACACTCACATGGGGAAAAATAGTTGCAATTATATGTATTTTCAACAATTAAGTCAGTTTGACTACCACGCTCAGGCAGTCAACTAATTAATTACTATCATTGATCAAATAATGTAAGTAATTTACGGAAATACATCATAATATGTATATATATAATCACATCAAAGTATAAATTAAATTAATTGAGATTGCTCTGAATAGTTAATAACGTCTCAAGGAATCACAATCAATTCGATTTCTTTTCTTTTTTTGAAATAATAATAATATCAGCGTACTCAATCACAAATTTTAACTAAGAATCCGGAAGAAGATGCCTTTGAAATGTTTCTAAACTGATATCAAAAATGTTCAGCCTCACATTAGATCTCTAAGCATTGTATAAAATATATTTTTCTATGGATACATTGAGTTTAATGGGAAATATCAAGTAAACTAAAGTTGAGTTGTTTTTGATAGTTTGAGTATATATTATACCAACACTAATAAGTACATTAATACGAAACATACTAATGAAGTCAAAGCAAACTCAGGATGTTTATCTCTAGGTAATAGAGATTTTTGAACTCAAAATCATTAATTTCTAGGACTACGTGTAATCTTATTCTACTTATATATATTGATTTTACATTACTTCAAAACTCATTTCAATACATCCCAGGTATGCACATCATTGAAAAGAGACTCTCTCGGGGAATTAATGATGTATAAAATTGAATCATGCATAGGTATTATGTAGAACAAAATTAGAATAATGCAAAAATAATTAACTATTCTCATATATATTTATTTTTGTATATAAATATGTAAAGCATTATTCCTTTGTCGAATTAATTCTGTATACTATGCAAATATACATATGTATACATACATACCCATTAGAACGGAAATTATGCTAGATGACATTTTATTTGTTATGACATATATATTTTCAATGAACGAGACTACATGTTATTTTAAATGTAAGTCTTTAATATAATACAGTGATGAAAATCTTTGGGTCATAGTCACGACGAGCTTTTTGGAATAAACACAAACACTATGTATTCTCCCGTTAACTTATTTTTCATCAGTTGACTCTTTTAATTTGAAGTAGCCACGTGCTATGAATAGGAATGTACAAAATATGCAAAATGCCGCGTGCGAGAATTTGTGAAGTTGGCTCTTCAAACAGGTCTTTTTGTTTTCCAAAGCTGTTATCATTTTTTCTTCGTTACTGAGGGGAGAACATCTACCTGAATGTAATGATCTCGCATGAAGGAATACATGCATTAACGTTAATAAAGCAAATAGAATGTAAACAAAAAAGGGCTCAAGTCCTCGTATAATAATTATTGGTTAAAAAAATATAATACCCTGACATTAATTTCAGTTAATTTTCTGCCTCTCATCTATGGAATACAAAATGTTATTATTTATTATTGATGTCTTCATTTGTATATGGTATATAAAGGATAGTAGCAGCTTGTAGCTCAGTAAAACGTCATGACAGCTCAAGCTGCTTCCTTCTCAACATTCATCAAATTGTCAGAGTTACTTGGTTGATTTTCTCTTCTTTTTTTTTACACACCCCATTTGCATATTTTATACATTCCTAGCTATGAACTCAATAAGGGTGTTATTATTATTAATGAATTTGTTATATTATATAAAATATATTAAATCAAGGATTGTGCGCCCTTTTTTTTTGTTGAATGATTGAATAATAAACAAGTACTATCTATTGATTTGTATATTGGTAGAATTTATCAATGTAAAGTATATTATCTCAATAATAAACTTGTCTAATATTAAAAAGTTGGCAACAAGGATAATACAGAAGAGTAGCTACCATATTGTTTTTTTTTCAGATTTGCCCTTTCCCTTTTGAGAATTGATGTGAGTGCTCAAAAAGTTAGTCGTGAATATTATAGCTGTCACGACACCAAACAATTCATAATAAGTGCAAGAACTATTTTATACAAATATACGTCACATATTAATAGAACAACGATCGTCACGCAGCTTTTCATTGTTATTACTTTTCTACATGTGACTCCACTCCGTAGCAGTGCCTATGGATTGCACTGTGCCGAGTGTTAGCATCCAACTCTTAAAATATTTGCCAAAATTGAGCAGTTCATCTGATTTCTCTCTCACAGATCAAATTTCTTTCATATTTGAATAGATAAATTAATGGAGCTTTCAAAAATACTCAAAATTTGAGGAGTTGTTTGGATTTGATAAATTGCAAGAAATGAGATAATTTTGTTCAAGTTTTCTATAAATAGTTTTAAAATTTTATATTAAGACCCATGTAGTATGTTAAATCTATTTATGTATGTATATTGCATCGCAAAGTCTATTCAATTAAATTCTAGTCACATATGAATAAGGAAATCCTGTCTATGTACATATAGGTGTATGGCTAGAAAATCTTGAAACCAGGTCCACCACAAAGATAACAGAATGATTCATTTCTTCATTTTTTGTAAATAAGTCAGATGAGAGAAATCTGAGGCTCATTACTAGGTATTGTACTTTTGTTTAGAAGAAATACAGTTTTAAGATTAGAAAAGGAAAAATGCATGTGGTAGCCTTGCTCTTTTTTGAAATTATGCTTTTTCTTTGTTAGTCGTTCGAAGAAAAAACTCGAAGGTTTTTACCGAAATTAGTTTTAGATTTATTAATAATATACATATAATTATTCCATAAATAATATTTTTTATATGTTGAAATTTCTCCCCATAGAAATAATACAAATTATAAATTCCCTCCTAAAATCATTTATACAGACAGCTGATATTTGCAAGGATATTAATTTAATAGTAAGTCTCACTTCAACTTATCATCTATCTCTCCAAAAGTTCTCTCCCTGCTCATTACATGGCATGCGACTTTTGTAGAGACCAAGGAAAAGGCAGGAGATTGACTAGTGGTACTATTGAAATATCAGGCTTGTTAACATCAGCTGCCTGCTCTATGATTTTGTTGGGGGGGGGGGATGTACATAATATTATCTATTACTTATGAGTAGGGATGTGTATTTTGTTAAGGTGAGCGAGCGCACCTGCAATTACTATCCGCTACCTTTGTTATTTGATAATATTAAACAATTCTCAATCATTTATAAAAACTGAGAGGATTGAAGGAAATTGGAATTGTCAGAAACCCAGAAGAAGGAACAACACACTTTATATATATATACACCGTGCGATTCATAAGTCTCCGTCTCTAACATTAGAATTAAACAATAGTAAGACTTATTAAGGTTTTATTTTTTATTTTTTGAGATATCTGTGAACAGAACTTTGTGAAGTCATACACACTCGTGCAGTTTCTCGTTGATTTGTGCCATCATTCTCTTTTACAAAATGTATCACCTTTTCTTTCATGATTTCATCAGACGGTCTTCCTGATCGCGGCTTAGTGGATAAATTTCCGGTTTCTTCAAACTTCTGCTTCCAGTATTGCACTGTTGTCCTAGCTGGTGGTGCACGATTGAAATGTTGTTGAAATTCTTGGCAAGCTTTGGCACTACTCTGGTACACTACTGCATGGCTAACGATAAACACTCTATCCGCGAGAGAAAATTGAATACTATCACCTGCTTCTGCCATATTTTAATAATGCAATCGATTTCCCTACAAAAAGAAAGTACATTAAAAAACATCAATAAAAAATAAGAAATAAACTACATTGATATGACAAAAGAAATAAAGTAGATTAATCAGTTAATAATAATTAATAGCATTGAGTTTGTACTTACTGTTATTTTATCGAAATGTTAGAGACGGAGACTTATGAATCGCACGGTATATATAAATTATCCCGAAATCCAGACAAAGTTTTCCCTAATGTGAGCCATCTCTTATCAGTCTTTACCATAAAATTCTTTATATTTTTCGCTGATGCTTCAGCGTATCTATTTGATTCAAGATTGCATATATGCTCAAAATTCCACCATTCAATCATAGTACCGTATTTTTCGGATTATACGTCGCTCCGGATTATGAGTCGCACCTGTTAATAAATGCATAATTAAGAAGGAAAAACATATATAAATCACACTAGAGGTTAAGTCGCACCCCCCGGCCAAACTAGGTATGAAAAAAACCGCGACTTATAATCCGAAAAATACAGTATTTTGGAAAATGCAAAGTTTAAAAAATCAATCCGAACTCGTATTGACAACTGTGTGTGTTATAGTTTTCATTTAATAATATACAAACGAAAACCCACTAAATTTGTCGACCATCAAGCAATTTGAACGATAATTTTTAAACTTTTTTTGTCTTAAAAATACTAAACCTTCATCTTCCTTAGCGAACTTTTCCATTTTTCGTAATTTTATATATGCTTTAAAGAAGAAATTATGTACAAGCAAAACATAAGATTTAATTGTCGTTGGTATTGATGGAAATTTTTTCATAAAGAATGCATGACACATGAATCAAGAACCAAAATAAATTTATAATAATAATATATTAATTAAATTATTTAGGCCTTATTAACTCCATGGATGAACACATTTTACATTTTTCCAAAACTTATGAAGAATTGAAGAACTTATACAAATTGTCATATTTGAAAGTGAACAGAGGTTGAAATCAGTATTTTAAACTTGCCTTTTCAATATTTATCCGTTACATCACTTTTTATTTCAAAAATTGATTTTTTTAAATACATAGATGATGATATGTTAAATATTATAATTTATCATTTTTCTGTCTTCTTTTCAAACGGCTCCTATTGATTGTTGGTGTAACATTTTAGGAGTGGAAAAAGTTGCATAATATTATATGTATACATAATGAAAGGAAACGATAGGATCAATTTGTCATTGTTGAAAGAGAATGAAAATACATACATACATAGATTTAAGGGGACATGTTTTAACAAACTTTTATCAATATTAAAAGAATAATTCATTTGACCAACACATTGAATATGTCAATCCATCCTACAAACTTGGCTTCTGTTCTTATTTTGCATCGAGGAAGAAAAAAAATAACAATAGAATATTTATAATTAAATCAAATGTTTACGTATATCTATTGCAGTTTTACATAATAAAAATAATAAAGCTAGGTATGTATAAAAAAAGATAGATAGATGAAAACAAATCCTTCCGACATGGAATAGGCATGAATTTCAAAGGTCCGGCAAATATGTATGTGCTATAAACATACAATAGTTAGAAATCTTTTTATATTGCAACCCAAGGCTAAAATAGAATGAAGAGCGTACGGGAATCTTGCATGAATAATAGCTATTACTTCATTCCTTGTATGACCTGACCTCTCCTCTAGAGTATGTAGACTGCTTTCTTGACACTAATGTGTGTGAGAGAGATTTTCAAAAAAACGAGAAAGTTATGCAGGAAAAAAACCCTGGCGAAACTCCAAGATTCCATCATTCGTATTATCTTTTTATTAATATAGGCAAGCAATTCTCTGAGAGAATGTCCTCTACCCCCTCTCGTCTCATTCTTGGTGCCTGTGACAACTAAGGAAGAAGAATCAGATTGATAAAAATACAATATATTCCGTGATCAACCCTCTTCCTTGATTTCTCACCACCTTAATTTATTTATCAAAGTGCACTTATTCTCAGTGATTGTTAGTAACATTCATTACATATATATTATACTCACGGATCCGTGAACCCTTTCTTCATCACAACTTTATTTCATCCTTTTAGAGAAGAGAATCTCTTCCTATAATTTTGAATCGAAGGGCCTATCGAGTAGGTGAGACTTTTTTAATCAATCTTGTATACGGTATCTACATATATCCCCCCGGAACCGGATTCACTCATTCCTTTCCCTGGCTGGAAAAGTAACATTGTATATCCATTAAATAGCATAAGTACTTATCAAATATGCAGATATCTGGCTAATATTTGTGCAAAGAATCGACTATTGATACGCTGCCAATATTTTGTTCATTTGATAAACTATTTTTTTCAAATTATGATTGACCATTTAGCCAAATAATGCATTTAAATATACACTAAAATATATAAATTTTATTGCCAAATCAGTACCTACTTTTTTTGTTGGTTCTCATATTCTGAACTTGACTCCACTATAAAATAAAATAATTTCGATACTTATCAATGAAATAATAGCGTGTAAAGGTTCCAAAATACTTTAGTATATTGAATTCCTTCCTTATCTTATTTTTTAAGAAAATACAGTAACTAAAACAATAAATACATAGGATATTTGATTTTTGAATTTACATAATTTTCAAATACATCATGTAGAATGTTATTTTTCTTCTTTTTTTCAAAAGCTCTCGTTTACTTTCATTATGTAAATAATGAGTTTATGTTTAAGAATATGAATAATTATCTTAAAATAAATATGCATTTACTTTCAGAAAGTCTGATAGCAAAAAAATATATACAGAGAGACAGATAAATAATGTCCTTAGTTTTTACCAAACAAGTCCAGGGACAGCTCTGTGACCGTAAGTTCAACCATCAAAACAGATTTAAGTTTCTTAATTATTACATTCCTTGTCTTTCTTACAGCTGGGGAGAGTGCTTATTTCAACTGTGCAACAGACATAAAGTTTCAGGGTTTAACTGCCACCTGGTTAAAGGATAATAAACCCTTAGATGGAAGTGTTGCGGATAGAGCCAAACTCCTTGCCAAAGAAAATCATTTTTCCTTAGATTTGAACAATGTTCAGCCTGGAGATAGTGGCCAATACTCTTGTCGTGTAACTGGAGAAGGAGGTGCTGCTATCACTTGCTCTGCTGTTTTGGAAGTTCATACACGTATGTTATTTAAAAAAAAAATAAGTGTCAATAAAGTCCTTGACAAACTTTTCAATCAATTATTATAAAGCAATTTTCATGTCCATATTTATGTACATATATTCATATAAAATGATTGAAAGGAATTTTAGAAATGCCTGACATTTTTGACATTGTCCTAACATATGCATGGATATATAAATGTACATTTATTTCAACAATCGTACTCTTGCAGTAACTCCAGCAGAAAAGAAAGAAAGAGAGGAGTCGAATCATCCCGTCTTTCTCGTCACTCTCCGAGATGCTGATGTTATCCTGGACTCAACGGCTTCATTCATGATCCATGTAAAGGGAAATCCAAATCCTGATGTCAAATTGTAAGGTCTTAATCGAAAATGCTGTTCCTTCTTGATATATTTGAATCCTTTTTCTTTTGATATACAGTCTAAAAGATGGGGCAGAAATCAAAGAAGACTCACACTTTATCATCAATCGTGATCATGCGCCGCATGGAAGCTATGAAGTCATTATCCATGACGTCAAAGCAGGAGATGCAGGGCAATACTCTGCTGTTGCATCAAATAGTCTCGGCACTGAACAATGCACTGCTAGCATCTGTGTCAAAGGTAATGTGAACCTAAATGCATGTCAAATTGAATGAAACAATAATAAAAATAATATTCTTGTTAATCCAGATGCAAAGGATGTTTTTTCACTCCTTCGTGGACATGAAAAGAAGGTTGCACCAGGAGAGGAGCCCACCTTTACATGGTTCAAGTCAGGACAGGAATTTGATCCTGAGGATAGGTTTAAAGTTCTTTTCAAGGATGAAGAAGATACTTTGGCTCTTGTTTTCCAACATATCAATCCTGAAGATGCTGGTTTATATACTTGTGTTGCATCTACTTCTACAGGAAAGATTTCATGCTCTGCTGAACTCTCGGTTGAGGGAGGAGTTTCTCAACTCCTTAAAGTAAGAGCTACTTTTAATTAACCATTCAATGTTTGTGTCATGTTAAAAGGACAACTAATCTACTTCTCTTTTTTTTTTTTTTTTTGACAAAAAGTGATTCATATTAGAGGAGACGTAATAAATTAAAGTTTTTTAATCAATGAAAGGGAATGTTAAACCTGAAGAATTAAGAAAATTTCTCTAGGTACATTCTATTCAAGCTCTACATAGATAAATGTACATTTTTGTACATTTAATATCCATATCATTAACTTAATTTCGAATAAACAAACAATATCCAAAAACCAAGTTCATTAATTTTTCTTTATATTAGGAACCAGAGAAGCCAAAGATCCTCACTGGTCTAGGAGATACAGACTCATCCGTGGGAGGCTCAGCTATGTTGGAATTAAAGATGAGAGGTTATCCCCGTCCAAGCATTAAATGGACCAAAGATGGACAACCCATTACAGCTAGTGACCATTTCAAGTTTGTGTATCCTGATCAAGAATCAGTCGCACTTATCATTAATAAGGTTCAACCAGAAGATGCTGGTGTATACAAAGTCACTCTTATCAATGATCTTGGAGAAGCTTCCTCAGAGGGAAATCTGACTCTTTCTGGAGCCCCTCAGTTTCAAGAAACAATTGAGGATCAAAAAACAGCCGTGGATGACCCTTGGAAAATTGTTGCTAAAGTATCTGGAAATCCAGAGTTAACCTGGTACAAGAATGGTGTTCCAATTACATTGGACTCCCGTATTAAGAGCGTTAAAGTAGATCCAGAAACTTTTGAACTTATCTTTGCCAAGACTTTAACAGATGACAATGGCAATTGGGCTGTTATAGCTCGTAATACACATGGAGAGATGTCACAGTTTTTTGAATTCTCTGCTCAAATGCTTCCAAAGTTTGAGACCCGTCTCATTGATGTTGAAGCTAATGAAGGAAAACAAGCTATACTCAAATGTAAGATCAACTGCTCTCCAGATCCTGAAGTTAAATGGTTCAAGGGTGGAACTGAAATCACAAAGGATCCCCGTGTAAAAGTCTATAAGGATCCCAATGGGCTTGATTGTTTGACTATCAACAGTTGTTCAAGAGGAATGGCTGGAGAATATGAAGTTAAAGCCAGTAATGATATGGGAACAGCAGCATGCAAATGTACAGTCAAAGTCAATAGTAAGTTAACCTACTACATATGAATGTCTCATTTTAAATTAAAGATTAGTTAAATCAAAGTTTCATTAAAACTCTTTAAAAACAAATTTCACATGTTATATAAAACAGGACTAATTTTAAAATAACTCACTTTCAGCAAAACCAAGCTGTGATGATTTAGATGATTACGAAGCATTTGAGAACGATGATTTCACTTTTGCCGTTGAGTGCGAGGGTAATCCAAAACCAGTTTGTAAATGGACTAAAGATGGACAAAGCATTGATACCAAGGATGGCCGCTTTGTTATCAGTGAAAACAATGGAGTATATATGTTGGGTATTAAAGCACTTACTATGGATGATTCGACTACCTATCAAGCCGAGTTTACCAACAGAGCCGGTGACAGAAAAGTACAGTCAGAGCTCATTGTTCATTGTAAGCATTTATCTCTTTATTGGACGTTTACTTAAAACAAACCACTATTTAAATATTTTTTTATTGTTATATAGCTGCCGATGAATTAAAGATTCCCAAATGTATGTCTGATTTGAAGAGCAAAAAAGCAGAAAAGGGCGGAAAAACTTTTTTCCAAATAAAGATTCGAGGAGATCCCGTTCCAGAAGTTAAATGGTACTTCAATGATGTTGAAGTTGTAGATGACGATCATTTTCAAGTTTCTGTCAAAGAAAATGAACATTTGTATAGACTAGATGTAGTTGGTATCTCTGAAGAACACTATGGCAAAGTAAGAGTTGTTGCCAAAAATGAGAATGGAGAGGACTCTAAGGAGGTAAATGCCGACTTCAAGTGGATTATATTTTTTTAGAGCAAAATAATATAAAATTGAATTTTCACTATTAGGCATCATTGGAGGTTCAATTTAAACCTGAAATTCAGGCACCAGAGGAGTTCAAAGCAGGTCCTGGTGATGAAGCATCATTATCCTTTAAAATCAGAGCCTTCCCAGGTGCTGATGTTGACTTTTACAAAAAAATTTCTCAAGAAGAAGGAGAGCCTAAAATGGAAAAGATTGAACAGGGAAGCAAGGAATATGCACGGTAAAAGATAACAATAAAATATATAGCAAATATATTTTTTACATTCTGGACTTTATCAGATTCTTAACGGAAATGACCGAGGATGGAACGTTTGAAGTTCATAGTTTGATCATTAAGGATGTTGTAATGGAGGACACTGGAGAATATGAATGTTTGGCATCCAATAGAATTGGTAACACATCCAGCCTTGTGAAATTTAATGTGGTGACAGAAGAACCTTCATTCCCCAAATCCCTTGAAGACATCACCACAACCTTGGGCTCAACTGAAACATTCGAGTGTATTGTGGCCGGTATACCAAGACCTGACGTCGCTTGGTTCCGTGGAGACAAGGAACTGAAAAAGGGAAAAAGAGTATTGTTTGAGGAAGAGCTTGTTGAAAATGGAATTAAGTACAAAATGACTACAAGAGACATCGTTTTTAAGGATTTTGGACAAATCAAATTGAAGGCTACTAACATGGTTGGTGAATCTGAGTCCACTGCCATTTTCCAAATTGTTCAAATCAAACCAACAATTGAAGCTGACTTCCCTCGAATGATTGAGGTGAAAGAAGGAAAAGAATTTGTACTCACAGCTAAGATTGATGGATCCCCTCCACCTACTGCTATTTGGCTATGTGAAGGAGAGGAAATTAAGGCTGATGGAGAAAGAGTTATCATAACTGAAGAAGAGGCTGAAGATGGCTCTGGAATTATAACCACTCTAAGAATTACGTCTGCTAAAGATGAGGACAATGGTAAATATACTCTTTTAGTTAAGAATACAGCTGGAGAAGAAAAAATGGACACAATGGTTGATATTGTTGGTAAACCTAAGCCACCCAAAGTTGTTAAAGAGATTGAGCCCAAGGAAATCACTATTCCTGGCAAGAAAGAACTACGCCTCACATGTAAAATTTCAGGATATCCCATGCCAACTATAAAGTGGTTCAGAGATGGTAATGAAATCAAGGTGAGAAAAGGGGTTTTGATTTCTCAAGATGCTTCTGGAGGAGCCACCCTTGTCCTAGAAAAATGCCAAATGACCGATGCTGGAACTTATTCTGCAAAGGGTATCAATGAATTGGGGGATGCTGAAACATTTGCAAATGTGACTGTAACACAACCAATGGAAGAGCCCAAATTTACTTCTCTTCTCAGATCAGCTAAGGCTGTAGAGGGATCCCCTATCAAACTTGAAGGCAAAGTCTCTGGACATCCACAGCCAGAGATAAAATGGCTTAAGAATGAGGTAGAGTTTATTCCTGATGGTGATCGAGTACAATCCTTCCAAAACGAGGATGGAACCTTCGGACTTATTTTTGAGAGTACCAATGCTGATGATAAGGGAACTTATACCGCCGTTGCTGTATCACCTGAAGGCATGGCACGTTCCAATGCCAACGTCACGATTAAGAGTAGAATGAAGGAGGGTGTGGATAAATCTAGACCCTCATTTGTGCGTCCAATGGGCGATGTTGCTGTCGATGAAGGACAAAAATTGAGGATCACATGTCCTGTCAAAGGCAATCCTATTCCCGAGTTCTCCTGGACCAAGGATGGAAAGCCCATTGCATCAGAGCGAGCGCATTGCTTCTCTGACGGAGAATTGGTAATTCTTTTATTACTTATACTCATATTTATTGTTACATTTCTAATCAACACATACATAAATTACATATCATAAGACAGAGCAAGGTTCTTGATGATATTTACCTCTATTGTTTTGATTAAGATTTATGATTCAGAATGTCCTTTACTGCATGGACATTCATTTTTGACTAGTCATAAAAGATTGAAATATTCCATACGTAGAATTATTTAGATTAACGGACTCTGATTTGTAATATTTATTTCTATATATGAAATATACACACCCCTGAGTTGTTGACCTAAATCTATGTATAAAACACACGGAGCATGATTCAAAAGTAAGACATTTTTCTAATATGCATGGAACTAAAGTTTTATTTGTGTGAACTAAACACATGGTATTTAGGTACACTAAGTGTTATTATAAACAAACCCACATTTGTATGAGTATTGTATTAAAATGCTCTTTCTCATATTAAATGGTATTGAATAATATATATTATGTACACATGTATGTATTTACTGAAATGCAATTACATTTAGTTAATAATTTAACCATGTACATTTAGTTTACTCAATGTAGCATACATGGATACATCAAAATACATTATTCAATTCATGCATATAAATATGATGTGTGTACTACTATATTTTTCGTTTTTCACCAATTTAGAATAGAACTCAGTCTAAAGGCTTTAAATGAGTAACTTACTAATTCCTAATTTCCTTGGATACTAATTATGTCATTGCTTTGATTTTTCGTTTCTTTAATTCTGTAGATTGGTATTGAAGTCATTAACTCCAAAATGGAAGATGCAGGTGCTTATGAATGTCACTTATCCAACGAGCTGGGTACGATTACTGGGGTCTGCAACGTGAAGGTAAACAAAATCTATCAACCCCCCTTCTTCTCTGCTCCATTGAATAACGTGAAACAAATAGCTGGATGTGATGCTCGATTTGTGTGTGATGTGGGCTGTAATCCAAAGCCAGATATCACTTGGACTTTTAATGGACAACCTATTGAGGATGGAGGGAAATACACCATTAAATCCAATGGAAACATGCGATCTCTCTGCATTAAGAAAATCAGTGATGCGGATATTGGTACTTACAAATGCATTGCAACAAACAAGGAAGGAACAAAGGATAGTTCTGGCACTCTCGAAATTGTTGAATTCCTTGAAAAAGGAAAAAGTGATGCTCCTGAGTTCCTTAAAAAGATTGGAGATGAATTGGTCTTCAGAGGAATGAGTGCTCGATTCACTGCTCTCGTTACTGGAACTCCAGAGCCAGACTATGAATTCTTCTTTAATGGAAAACCTCTCTATCCAACAGACAGAATTCACATTGTTAGAGAGAGAACTGGACTCATTCGTGTATCATTGGCTTACGTCGAAGAGTCAGATATTGGAGTTTATGGACTCAAAGTAACCAATATTCATGGAGAAGCTTATTGCGAGGCCAGACTTATGTATGATGGTCTAGAAATTCTTCCAGGGCAATCTTTGGGCGAATTATACAAAGGATTTGACAAGTATACTATTAGTGGCCTTCCGATGCCACTTCCAGACAAACCCCTTATTACACAAATGTCTGATACATCTGTCACATTAACTTGGAAACCAGCTCTTCCCCTTGGCCCTAACCTTGCTCCCTACTATATGGTTGAAATGGCTGAATACCCAGATGGAGATTGGTTTGAGGTTTATGATGCTGTAAGGGGTATTACATGTGATATTAATGGCCTAACTCCGTTAAGAGACTATAGATTCCGTGTATCTGTCAGGAATCGGTTTGGTCTTAGTGATGCATCTCCATATTGTGTTGGTCATCGCTCTTTATTTGCTGATGATACCGGACCAAAAGATTTGTTCCTACCAAAAGGGTCTTCCTTCGATATTTCTGTATCCACTCGATTCCCAGCAGATTTTGATTTATTCAAGGAGCCTTTTGAAGGCTATACCCACAGACCCCACTTCTTAAAACAAGAAGAAATAACACAATATGCTGTCAAAAATTCTTGCCCTGATGTTACATGGAATTTGTATGGTTATCCAATGCCTCAAGTATCTTTCAAGTTTGAAGGAAAAGACATTGAAGTTGGAAATGATAAGTTTACTGCTTCTTATAACAGAAATGGAATTGTAAGACTTCAAATTAACAAGTTTTCCCAAGATGATGTGGGTACCTATGAGTGCTTTGCTAAAAGTGACTTTGGAGAGATGAGTCAACCCGTAATTATGATCATGGCCCAATATCCTGAGTTCCTTAAGGCCCCCACTGATGTTAATCTCATTGGAGTCAATGGTGGAAAAATTGAATGTGAGATCTTTGGTGTTCCAAAACCAAAAGTTGTATGGTACAAGGACTTTACTCCTTTGAAAGAAACATTTAGAGTACAGGCACATCATTACCCCCCAGAGACCTATACATTATTTTTTGAAGACTACATTACCAAAGATGAAGGTTTATACACAGTTACAGCATCTAATATCTGTGGGTCTATTTCATATTCAGTTATTGTTCGTATTTTGGAAGATGAACTCGAATTTGATTGGATGACTTATAGAAGAAGCAAACAAATCATTCCAAGAACAAAAGGATTTGAAAAATTTTACCATTTGTGTGAAGAAATTGGTCGAGGAACTCAGGGTGTAACATACTTTGTTCAACAAACTGTTCCTATTGAGGCTGATCAATCGGGTCACCATTGTATTGAAGAAGCTGAATCCAAATATTGGTGGTTACATAGAGGAGTTAAAGACAAGGCACCCACTATTGATCCAGTTATGGTTCCCTATAGATTTACTGGTGGAAACTTTGCAGCCAAAATGATGTATGGATCAAACATTTATAAACAATGGATGTTTAATGAATTTGAAATGATGAATGTTCTTCATCATCCAAGATTGGTCAGACTTGTTGATGTGTATGATGCAAGAGATTCAATGACATTGATCACAGAGCTAGGTACTGGAGGAGAACTTTTAGATGTTATTACATCTGAAAAATATGTAACGGAGATAGAGGTTGCTAGAATCATGCAGCAAGTTTTAGAAGGTCTTGAATACATGCATTCAAAGAGCATTGGTCACTTGGGATTAACTCCTCTCGACATTATTTTCAGTCGTCCCGGTGGATCTGACATTAAAATTTGTGACTTTTCACTGGCTAGGAGAATTGTCGGAATTGTTAAACTTGACTATGGTCAACCCGAGTTTGTAGCTCCAGAAATTGTAAATGGAGAAGGAGCCTCCTTTGGATCTGATTTATGGCCTGTTGGTATTATGACGTATCTTCTTCTATCTGGAGTTTCTCCATTTAGAGGACAGGTGAGCGCAATAGTCTTTATTTTTTTCATAATCCTGCTTGAAAAGGAGTTTCATATAATAGAATGATCGTGAAACTCTTCAACGTATTCAAATGGGAGATATTGATTTCGACTTTGAATTATGGCAAAATGTCTCAAGAGAAGCTAAACACTTTGTGGCGAATCTCTTGGTTTACAAACCAGAAGAACGCATGAGCGTTCGTCAAGCTCTTGCTCATCCATGGCTTCAAATTCTTAAGCAACCTGGAATTGAAATTAGTGAACAATATCAAATATCAACAGAGAGACTTAGAACCTACTATGTGGGTCTCAAGTGAGTCATGTTATAACATTCATTTTAATGAATACTTTTTTACTTTATTACTTCAATTGATCTTGTGTTCCATAGGGAGTGGTATGCCAATGCTTCATGTGACTTTATGTTCCGTCGTCGTCCTTTGTCTGGAGCATTTACCCATCCATCTTGTATGGTATATCCACCAGATGAACCAGAGCCAGAGCCAGAACCTGAGCAAGTACCTCAACCAGCAATGAAAGAATGGGAGAGACCTGAATATACCATTGGAGAATTCGAGAATCCCTCAAAGTAATTCACAAATGTAAATAGTATTTTTTCATAATACATGATTTCTATCTAGTTACCAATATGGACCAGATACTTATCTCATGCAAGTTCACGATGCAAATTTCCCCGCTCGGTTAAGAGAGTACTTGAAGGTTGCAAAGACCTCAAGTGCCGAATTCCAAGAAGTTAAGGTGACTTAAAATCATAGATACATGTCCCTAATCTTTGAATTTGAGGGTAAACAACCTTTTTCTTTTTTTTAAGATGCCCATTGTGAAAGAGAGACGTAGATTTACAGATGTAATGGAAGAGGAGTTTACTTCTCAAAGAGAATCTCGACTTGAGGCTTGGGGAAGAGATGATTTCTCTGTTCATAAATTGAGCTCTTCCAAGAGCAAACTTGTTACTGGAGTCACGGAATCTATTGTATCTATTGAAACTGTAAGAGAAGTCATTGATGGAACTGTTCCCTTCATTCGTGAAAAACCAAGGGATGTTGCTCTGTCAGAGGGCAAATCCCTTGTTTTAACATGTTTAGCAACAGGAGATCCAAAACCAAACTTTCAATGGCTGAAAAATGACTTCATCTTTACTGATGATTCCAGATTGAATATGGAAAAAACCGATGATGGTAGATGTATCTTGACTTTGAATCCAGCAGCTCCCTCTGATGCTGGCTTATACAAAGTTATCGTTCGTAATCCCCTTGGACAATCTGTAGCTACATGCAGAGTGACTTTGGGAGATATTTGTGAATCACCTGATTCTCCCTCAATTGTTGCAATGACAGACACTGATATTCTCATTTCCTGGACAACTCCAACTAAACTGAATAACGCCCCAGTCATTTCTTATAGGGTTCAAATGGGCCATATCGGTAAGACACGAAGTTGTATTCATATATTTACACAAAGCCCTCATTTATCTATAAATATAATCTTAAACTAGATACTGATATTGACTGGATCGATGTTTCGGAAGATATTCGTCATGAATATTTGGTCGTTGACAATCTAAGACCTGCACATGGATATAAATTTAGAATTCTTGCCTTGAATAAGTATGGATGGAGTATTCCTTCTATTCCTTCTAAAATTGCAATGACTCCTTCTTCAGGAGCAAGCAGAGCAGAATTCTATGAGGCTCTTCAAGCCCTCCAGGTATCAAAGTTGATTAATTTGGAAATCTTTGAATTCATCATATGAAATTTCAATCTATCAATATGAATATGATCAACAAAATGTTCCTTATTTTAAAAGAAGTAACTTTAAAAGATTTCTATTTAAAAAAAAATCCTCATTTCTAAAGAAAAAAAAACCACATTCATTTTTGTTTTCTTTGAAGAAATAAAAAGACAAACTTTTATTAATATTTTTTTTTAAATCTTTAATATCGTATCTTCTTCGTATTGTATCATAAAAATTTGACATGATATATATATATATATATTCAGGCTCGTGAAGACATTAATTTAGATACAGAGGTTGCCCCGACAACCTACAATTGCGAAACAAAACCTTTAAAGATCAAATCCGAGAGTCCGAAGGATCTTGAGTATATTTCCGAATTAAGCAAAGGAAGGTTTTCAGTGACTTCGAACGTATCATCAGGTGGAAAACTCTTTTCTGTGAAAGTTTTTGACAAATCCGATGAGGAAGGTGAGGACGCAGCAAAGAGAGAATTTAAGAATCTCCGTACACTTCGTCATGAAAAATTGGTAATTAAAGATTGGGATTGAAATATTTATTAACTATGTATGTACATTACTTTCTCGTTACAAGGTATCTCTATTAGAGGGTTACGAAACGTCAAAGATGGTTTTGCTTAAATTTGATCAACTACCAGCCATTGATCTCCTCACGTATCTATCAGAGAAAAGCTATTACAATGAAGACATTGTGGCTGATATCTCAAGCCAAATCTTAGACGCCATTAGTTACATTCACTGGAGAGGTAAAGTCTATTTAAATTTAGAGCCCGGGAACATTCTTGTCTACTCTGGAAGATCTCTGGGTAAAACAGTTCAAATTAAGTTATCTAACTTTGAAACAACACAAACTGTTGCAAATACTGGGTCCATGGTGAAAGGAACCTACAACTTTGATTATGCGGGTATGATCTACTTTCCTTGATTGTTTATAATTCATTAATCGCTTTTATTTATTTCTATCAGCCCCTGAAATCCTTGAGGATGCTCAAGCCTTCCCCCAGTCCGATATTTGGAGTTTTGGTGTTCTCCTTTACGTACTTCTCTCCGGTCAATTGCCGTTCAAGGGTGAAACCCCTGATGAGAGCAAGGATAATATTTTGAAAGTTCGATTTAAGTTTGAATATCTTTATAAAGAGGCTACAATGGAGGTCACTCGTTTATTAATGTGGATATTTAAGCGCTCTCCCTTGTAAATATTTAATATTTTATGTTAAGATAATTAAAAGTTTTGCTTTTTCTTGATTTGCAGGAAGCGTCCCAGCTTAGAGGAAATCATGTCCCACAGATGGATGAACAATGCTGATTACATGTTGAAAAAGCGGGAACGGGCACGTTTTAGCACAAACAGAGTACAAGTAAGTATAACAGCAGTCTAAGATGATAGTCTCTCTCATACATTTTCTCTATTCTCTATATAGAAGCTCTCAGCGGATTTCAATAGATCTCGACTACAAATGGATGTAAGTGGATCTGACTTCTTTAACAAACTTGTGCAATAACCACTATGGTTGTTCGATAATCGCACGAAAAATATTGATATAAAATCATCTTTTCCATTCTGACTCAATTTGCAGCCAATTTACACATAATATAATGATTTTGAAATAAATAATGATAAACATAGCACTATGTTGATACACAAGATACAATGAAAAATAAAGATGAAGGAAGCTTTGTTCGTTTCTTATGAGGAGATATACATTCATTTAAAGGTTTCATGCAGATTTCGTTGTCAATGCATTAAGTCACATAGATCAACTCAATAGCATCAAATACGTAAGTAATAATACTCCAAAATATTATGGAATCATAATACAAATGGTCGTATTTTGAAAATAAACAATTAGGAATGTACAAAATATGAAAATTGCCGCGTGCTAAATTTTATGGGGTTGGCACTTCGAACAGTACTTTTTGTCTTCCAAAGCTGTTATGATTTTTCCTTTATTACTTAGGGGAGAACATCTACCTGAATGTAAAGATCTCGCATGAAGGAATACATGCACTAAGGTTAATAAAGCATTTAAAATGTACACAAAAAGGGTTCAAGTCCTCGTATAATTATTAGTTAAAAATATATCATTTCTGACATTAATTTCAGTTAATTTTCTGCCTCTCATCTATGGTATACATAATGCTATTATTTATTATTGATGCCTTCATTTGTATATGATATATAATGGAGAATAGCAGCTTTTAGCTCAGTAAAATGTCATGACAGCTCAAGCTGCTTCCCTCTCAACATTCATCAAATTGTCAGAGTTACCAGGTTGATTTTCTCTTTCTTTTTATTTTACACACACCTTTTGCATATTTTTTACATTCTTATATATAATATTTACCTTGCTAAGATCTAAATTTCCCTACTAAAAATAAAATACAAAAGAGCCCAACAGTTAGAAGTAATGATGCAATTAGGTAAGAATCCTTATCTTTTTGAATGAACTATTACAATATGGACATAAAAAATTGAACAACGAATTCACTGTACCTTGTAACCCATTTTGTTTTTGTTTTTTTTGTAACCAACTAGAGAAGAAAAATAATTTATTCTAAATTTATTTCACTGCTAAATTTGTCTTGTAGCTTATAAGACACAGACTAACAATATAGAAATCTTCATAATCATATAAGAACCACCTTATGCGGTATTTCAAAGATTTCTAGAAAAAAAACTTTTTCAGTAAACATAATATATGTAAAATTAGAAGCTATATATTAAAGAAGAAGATGAATCTTTCAAAGAAAAAAAAATCAATTTTCTTAATATTGAAGACGTTGAGCAACATTTTCAATTTTTCAAATAATCTACGCAACAAAAATAAAAAAGGTCCCCGAGCAAGACCTTTATAAAATTTAATGCTCACTACATATGAATTGACACCTTTGTATGTGTATTTTATTTATATGTCATGCGGGTAAATTACGTCTTAACCTTGGATTGTGTGGTCAGTTGATCCCTTTCTCAGTACAAACAAACAAACAAACAAAAATAATAGATTTACAAGAGAGTAAAATTTATTCTTGAAAGATTTTTTTTTCCTTAGAATTAAATGTATGAATATAGAAAATAATATGTCATTTATAGAACAAAACAAATAGGGAGTCACTGAAGGCTTTTTTGTTCTTTATTTTTTGTTGAAATTCTGGATTGCAGGGACGCTAGAATCCATTCATAAGTGAGGGGACCAGGTTTTGATAGTTATAATTACACTGGTCAACAGTCAAAAATCCTAAGGGGTATAAGTATAATAAAATTTATTCAGTTTTACACACTGATTTCAAATTTGTAATTTTCTTTTTTGAGAGTCCTAGGGTTTTCGAGAAATCAAACCCTTCCTTTTTTAGTTTTTTCGGCCCATTTTCTGAATTCAACTTCAATTTAAGCCTAGAAGGTTACTCATTTTGTGCATTAAAAAATGATAATTGGCTTGTCTTTTTTATACAAACTCCATTTCCAGTCTGTGTTTTGACCTAAAGGGACTCCTGGGAGTGTAAGAGATGGGAGTAGGCCCAAAAGTCGGCCAAACCCTTTGTACTTAAATAACTTCTTGAATATTGCATGAAATATATTAATAAGGAATGCATTAAAGAGCTGAGACCCAGAGCTTTCAGAATAATGATACTATATTATTTGGAAAATAAAAAAATATGTACAAATTGGCAACCATTAAAAATATGACACGCGAGAAAATGCTTAAGATTACAACTCTAGTCTGAAATATATTTAAGGGATGTATATTTTTGAAAGAAAGACGGTAAAGAAACAGATAAAAAACAGCTGAAAGGAGAATGTCATAATATTTTTGTTTATCCCAAAAAGCTCATCGTGAATGTGACATCTAAGTTCATGGCGAGTAATTCACCATTTTCCATATTTTTAAAGATATGAATGTGATTTATTTATATAAAGTTGAGTTGTTTATGCTTCTCTTAAGATGGATGACTTCCACAATGATGACGTCATTTCAAAGCACTCTATATAATGATAAAGTACATATCATATCAAATTTTCGGAATGATGCAATTTAAGTCTTGTCACGTTTTGACTCTAAATAGGAAAATAAGTTTTTTTATTATGACATCTTTCAGAAAAACCATGGTCAACTACGTTCAAAAAAATCAAGGGAACTGTAATGAAGAAAAAAAATCATATTTACCAAAAAAATTAAATCTTAAAGAATCTTTTTTTCTTTTGGTATCATTTAATAGAAGGTCGAAATAGGTAGGTAGAACACGTATGTCTATCTACAAACTTTAGTGCGTTATAAAGAAATGTGTGTGCTTAGCAAGGATGTACAGTAATACCTTGGATTATGAACAAAGAAGTGCTCGTAAATCAAAATGAGTCTACTTCTTTTAAAAAATATATCTATGTACTAACCTTTGGGGTGAATTAATTATTTTTAATTAATTATCAAGAAACTAAATGGTTCCAGTCAGGCCCGTAATGAAACAAAAATAAAAACTTGCTAATTTAGAAGTTTCATAATTAAATCTCATAAATATTAATTAGTTAAGTAATTTATATAATTTTAAGTGTTTTTGGTTTTTTTGAAAAAATAATTCGAATTTTTTTTTCGAAAAGGACAATTTTAATTTGGTTCAATTTTTAAAGTACATTTTGAATAACTTGTATAATTTACATTTAAAAACAAATTCATGACAAAATGTTATTATATATTTAGCAACAACACTCACATTATGTAAATCAGGTTCCTATCTAAGTGAAATAAATTGACCTCTTTAAAGTGAATAAAACAAAAAATCTTGCGGACGATCCAAATAATAACTCACTAATCAAATGTTTCAAAGTATCACAGTTCATATAGGGTTATTCATGAGTTTTAAAGGTTTCATAATTTTTTATGTGTGCTTAATCAATCAATGATTGCTAAATTCGACATGACCAGTATAAAGGATTTGAAGTATTAAATAGGAAATCACAAATCATGAGCAATCAAGTCGACTACTGAGTGAAGCGAGTTGCCTGCAGGACAGATATGAAGGCCAAGTGATGTGGTGTAATCAGCTTCAGCCAATGAATGCCAAGCAGAGCGTGTTGTCACGAATCATACCATTGGGTTGAACCAAACCACTGAATCCCTACGGCTCTATCGAACCCAGGTTAAGAACCACTGATCTACATACACTGTGATGAAATTTCAGGTCAAAATTTGCATTACTTGCAATTTTATGGCGCATTTTACTTTTAATTTTATGGATTTATTTGAAAAAGTATTTTTTCTTAAAAATATAGAGCTTAGATTGATTAAAATGAATATTTTAATTTAGTAATTTATCTAACTAGAATTTTAGTCGATAGCAAAAATAGAAGAGTCTTGCTAAACAATATGGAAAAAATACTATGAATCATGTTCAACCCTATTAGAAAGTCTAGTTTCTTGAGTTAATTTTTCTTGTTTAAGTAAATTTTATGACCAATGATTATTATGAAGTCTGCATAGTAGTAATATGATAAACTTTTGTCCTCTTAGCAGCATTGAAAGAATGAATATTAACCTTCAATTAGGAATGCCTTGTTATATTATATTTAATCCAATTTATACCTATAAATACTTCTTGTTATTGTGTGCAGTTTTCATTCATTTATATGATGACTCAAGTAAAATGAAATGTTTTAATTAGTTAATAGTAGTTACTAGAACTTCTCATTTCCAGGGAAATTATTTTTTAAATTTGGGATCCTGTTATTTAAAGATAAAGGCTAAAAATATAAGCACTTATTTTGATATTTTAAAAAGTAATAATGTTAAATTCCTAGAATACATTATTGAAAGATCCAAAATTAATTCATGCTTTTCCTTCATTGGAAAGTTAAGTAACAGTTAAATATTTATTTTTGCTGTAGTAACACAACATAAATATCATACTCCTTAATATTCAATACTCAATTAAATAATTGATTTGTAAAACAAAAACAATAATAAATTCCTTATCATACATTTTGGTAATAAGATTTTGATAACCACCAAAAATAATAAATATTTCGATCGCTTAAACGTGCTTTCAATTTGATTACAATCATATGGACCTGCTACTAAAAATGCCCTTGGAGACCTTATTATAAATGAATGGTATAACTTCCAAGGTTCTCTGACAAAATATAATAGTAAATGATGATCTAATCTTTAGGTGGAGCTTCATGTTGTGTAGTTATCAAAAGATGTTCTAGTAAACATTATTTTTCATCAACAAAGATAGATTTAATTGCTACCTATATTATAATTTGAGAAAGTTCAAAAATTCAAGTAATTATATGCTTCAAGTGTATTTTTTATATTAAAGGAAAATGCCATTCAAAATGCCAATCCGTATGAACTATTATTTGGGATGAACATTTTATTAAGGTGAGAGAGAATGCTCACAATTACTATCTGGGCTGCCTCTACATTTTATTTGCTGATTGTTACTTGACAATTTTTCTATAACACAATATCTTTTTAATATTGTAGCAAGCTCTAGACTCAACGAGACAAAGAAGAATGAGTTTATATTGATTATGAAGATAGTCGTACCAGCTGATATTTGTCGTTTCTTCCTTGACCTCAACGTTACTTTAACATTTTGCCCATGTCTAGTACTATTTTCCTGCTAAAAAAAGTGAAAATTGTTGCAATGTAGAACAAAGCAAGAGTCTTTCTTAAACAAAGAAGATTAAATAGAGAAAAAATACAAATACATAAAGTCAATATCAGTATTTTGCAATAACTTTTCATTTTCTTTTCTTTTTTTTCATTAGTGTATATACAAATTTCTTTCTCTACTATTATAAATCACGTCATGAATATAATACCTATTTTCAATTCACATTAACCATAATTTTGTACAATATGCAGTTAAAGTCTTTAAAGCAGAAAGAGCATTTTAAAAAGAAAGCCCTCTAACAAAAACGCTAAATTTGACCAAGAAATCATGGAGATGAAGTGATTCGATTCGACCGTGGAGCACGACGGGATTTTATGTGCACTCGCAACCTCAACTCTCAAAAAGAAAAGGAAAAATTTGAAGAAAAACAACCGGTAGCTACTACCCTTTTGTATTTTCCTTGTTGTCAACTTTTTAATATTGGGCAGAGTTATTATTTAGATATACTATACATCGATAAACCCCATCAAATTACAAATAAATCGTTAATACTTTTATAATATTCAAAAATTCAAAAAAAGGGCGCGCAATCCTGGATTTAATATATTTTGTATAATATAACGAATTCATTAATAATAATACTACCCTTTCGAGTTTATAACACAGGCAACTAATGAAAATTGACAGAAGGGGCAATACAATACATATAGCTCTTTGTGGAGACGCAAAACCAAAATTCAAATGATTTTTTGTCTTCTCAGAATAAGCATTTACATATACTTCTGACGTCATATAAGACTACATATAATGTGATATATACATTCTAAATCAAGGCATAAATGTGTCTATAATCTAGGTACATGTTTATAAATTGTACCATCATTGAAAGAAAGAAAAATAAGGGGTACCATATCATTATATTCTTCTCCAGGGAGCACCTACAAGGACCCCTAGTAATAGACAGATTTTCATTTTATTCCCCTTGTATCTTATAGAGCTACATTAGCCAATAAAGCTATTTGAGAGGAAAGGAAATTACTGCCATTTACATGTGAAATCTGTTGTTTCATACTTGTATTCATAATTTATTTTTTGACCACCCTGTCTTCATGGGTTTTGAGAAAAGGAAATGTTTTTAGAGTAGTTTTTAAATGTAGATAAAATCAAAGAGATCTATTTATAACTTAGATATTATGTAAAAATTGATGGGGTATCTGTGAGCATAAAAACAACGCCTGAGATGATGTTATCAAAAAATGGAAAGTATAAGAGACAACATATTATTTATGTTCTGACAGAAATCACCGCAGAGATTTATTTATCAATCCCATTGTCACATCCAAATTCCTTAATTATGAAGAAATAAAAGTTTTTATTTTCATACAATTTGGTTGTTTATGCTTCTTGTCAGCTGATTACATTTGAATCTTCAAATGGAGAATAATAATTGATAAAGGTATAATAATATTTTAAAAGTTACCAACTTTCCTTTATTTTGTAATTGTTGAGATTCTGACAATTTTATCCTATTTCTCACGAGTCACAAAGTTATCTTTATTACATTTGGCAATATACCATCCAAAAAGAGAAAGGGAAAAAAAAAAGCCGAAACCCAATTGGTAGTTAATCAATTCATCCCAACTTTTTTTCATGGACTTATTTTTCATTCAATAGGTGGTGATATGTAACAAATAAGAACTAGTTTGAGTTCAACCAATCAATGTTCAGAACATTAATATAGGAAAAAGAAGTAAAAAAAAAATGAGAGCTGGCAAAAAAATATTTGTGGGATAGAACCATGCTCTATCTAAAGTTAAATTTATACCGCCTTAGATATTTGTTATTCCATCGCAATTAATACAATTCCTTACATTATCCCTACGCTTACAAGAACAAGAGTGATATGTTTTATAGAAACAAATCTAGGTTTTTATCTGGCGAAATGCAGTTCCTTGCAGCTGACGCTTCTATATTGATTGCTCTACAATTTCTATTATTATTATTTTTCAATTAGTCCTCTAGAAGCTGCGATTTTGAGCAAATAATGATCCTTCAAAAGTCATGCTAAATATATGTACATCTAGCAGCAACACTATTTACTTATGACGTCAAAGTATTGAATAATATAAAAAAGTAATAGTAAAAAGGTAAGATATACAAAGTATAGACAATTATCTAAAAGATATGTTAACGAAGCTTTTAGATATTTTGTTTAAAAGTAGCAAAATTTAGAATAATAAAAAAGTCAGTCTCTACTCCTATGAAGTATAAATATGTAGCTAGAAAATGAAAAAGACTCATTTCTCCTTTTTTTTGTTTTTTTTTTCTAGCATTGTTTCTATTAAACATATCACAAGTGTCAGGAAGCGTAGGGAAAAGGAGGAAATTTGATGCAGCAATGGGGGCCGTACGTCAAATTGATTTAGTATGTTCTAAAAAGATAATTAATTATATAAATTTGTCTAATTTAATAATCAGTTAGAAGAGGTATTCAAAAAAGTTGTCTTTAAAAATAAATTATATGAGACTTTCTCCAATCCAAGGTTCTTAGGAGCAATTTGATTGAGCGTATTTCTATAACTTGAAGGTAAATATGTGGCGCAAGAGTGAGCATTCATTATGCTTTAATACTCTTATAACCCATAATATTAATAATAGAAAATACACAAAAGAAGTCAAAATTCCTTCACGAGAAATATATTTGAGATTGCTTGAATGAAAACAAGGAAAAAAAATCCTCATAGTATATCAATTGAGAAAGTAAATTAATCCGTAGATCATAGTTAAGAAAGTTATAGGAGTAAGAAGGGATTTTAAGATGACAGTTTGTCAGAGTAAAATGCATGTAAATTAATTGTTAACTGCATATTTTTAAGCTATTTATTATTAATTTTAAAAAGTTACATTCTAATGGAGTCGCAAATAATCCAACACTTACAAAGTTTAAAATTACTTTTTCCTTTTCATAACCGTCTTTCTTTGTTTCTATTTCTCTTTGTAAATAAATTAATTAATTAAATAAATACAAATATAATCAAACTGAAGGAACTACATTGAACTATTACTTAAATTTAGTTCCCCCAGAAATAAAAACCTTGTAACTTTCAATACTAATACAAAAAAACAAAAACAAATATGAAAGGGAATAACAAGGTAAAAACAACACATAGTTCATAAAATACACATCACCTCTTCTTTTGAGACACTTGTAAGACTAATTAATCAATCTTAGAGTCTTTAAATGCATAACATAAACAAATGAGTACAATTCCTTAATATTGTATATCCAATTCCAAACTGAACCAGTTGAAAACAAAGTCAACTTCAATGAAGCGTAGTCAAATCACAACTATGATTAAATAAACGAAAAAGTTTGCATAAAATGATTTATAAAATATATAAAAAGACATGAAAATAAAAAAACCAAACAATTTATACAATTAAAGTTTTGTATAAATCGCGAATAATTTGACAAGACTTTTAGATATTATACATACAGTGACGGGGGAAGTTTACATAGAATATTTTCAGCACGAGTTTTCATTTTGAGATGTGTTCAATAGATATTTGAATGTTAAATGTAGTATACCCTTTCTCATAAGTGTTCCTTTTTCAATAGCTTGGAATAGATCAGAGTTTCATTTTTGTTTGTAATGAGAGCCTTAGACTTTAAAATGGTATGTTTTGCTTTGTTGCTCTTTTTCGGAACATTAACTTTCCTCGTCAATCAACCCAAACAAAAACTTTCCACTTTTTTGTTTGTGTTCTTCTTCAATTGGATCATCAGGAATTCGCTTAAAATTTACAGGACTTGACATTTACATAATGGATGAGTGAGGTGATTTGAAATGGTATACATATGCTTTGCTATATAGTGGCTAAATATTTTAAAACTACACTTTGCTCAGAGTCTGAAAATTTAAAAAGAGTTGAATACAATCGTCACTTCCATAGCAACATAAAAGTAAGAAGATATTTTTTAAAAGGAAATAAAAAAAAGTGAAATTTGTATTGAAAGAGCTGCAAATTTTGTCATAACCCCCAGTGGCCCACTGTTCCTCACTACAGATTCGATTTAGAAGAAATATACTTTCACGACCAAAAACACTGACATGAAACTTTGCGTAAAAAAAATGAAGAAAGTGGATTTATTAAAATCAAAAAATATCATCGCTTGAAGATATGAAAATTACATTTATTTTTTATTTTTTTTGTAATATATTTATATTTATATTTTTGAAATGAAGGACAATTTTTGTTTTTGTGTTTTAATTTGAAATAACAGCCAATTTCACAAGTGGTACTTATAAAATAAAAATGTGGAAGAATGATTTAGAGACAATATTTTTAAAAGTATCTCATAACTTTAAACGCCATTTTCTAAAACTCTTTTATCTGGATAGTTTTACCGAACTATTTACTATTTGATAGATGTGTATTTGGTGCAAAAAAAAAAAATCTACATAGAATAGATAACGTTTTTCTTTGTTTAATTTTCTAATATAGTAGTGAAAAAAAAAAAAAAAAAAAGAAAAGATGATGGATACACTTCTGGGTCGTCAAGATTTCTCCATTTTGTTTTGTTTTGTTTTGGAGGAGAGAACTTTTAAAAGGTAGTTTTTGAACTATATTTGAAGTAAAAGTGATCTATTTAATAATTTTCGGATTATAAGTCGCACCAGCCAAAAATACCATAAATAAGAAGGAACAAACTTATGTGAGATGTTTAATAGAAACAATGCTAGAAAAAAAAAAAAAAAAAGGAGAAAACAGTCTTTTTCGTTTTCCAGCTACATATTTATACTTCATAGGAGTAGAGACTGACTTTTTTATTATTCTAAATTTTGCTACTTTTAAACAAAATATCTAAAAGATATGCTAACAAATCTTTTAGATAATTGTCTATACTTTGTATATCTTACCTTTTTACTATTACTTTTTTATATTATTCAATACTTTGACGTCATAAGTAAATAGTGTTGCTGCTAGATGTACATATATTTAGCATGACTTTTGAAGGATCATTATTTGCTCAAAATCGCAGCTTCTAGAGGACTAATTGAAAAATAATAATAATAGAAATTGTAGAGCAATCAATATAGAAGCGTCAGCTGCAAGGAACTGCATTTCGCCAGATAAAAACCTAGATTTGTTTCTATAAAACATATCACTCTTGTTCTTGTAAGCGTAGGGATAATGTTACCACATTTAATAATATGGTTTATTGCAACAACAGATTAAATTTCTTTACAGTGGCAGCAGCACTGTCTTTACTCCTCTACAAATAATCTTGGATCTCTGAATAAAATCAGTGATTGAATAATTATGCCTATAAAAATGATTGTATTTATGTACATACACATTCAATATAGGACATTATTCATTTGTAGGTGGGTCTTTTGTGAAAAAAAAAAAAAAAAAAAAAAAAAAAAAAAAAACTATCAGGTCGATGTCATTTAACATTTCTTTACACTTTTTTTTCGTTCTTCTTACCTTGGATAGCTATTACAATAGATGTGCAAAAGTGTCATTCTCAACCTGTATCAAAACCTCTTCTAATAAAAAAAAATAGACTATATGATAGCTTTTTTTTTTAATCGCTAGGCTGACTAATTGACTCCTTATCCTAAAGCCTGGATTCTGGAATGACCCAGAATTTATTCCAGTTTAATATGGGAGAAAAGGAATTAGGATTAAGGACAATTAATGATTGTAAAATTAAGAGTAAATTACTCTTTCTTTCAAACACCTGCTGGACAATGCATGCAGAGGTAATGTGTTTGACTTAAGTGAGTCCTATGAGGATATTCCCTTGAGTTATATACAAGTAATCAAATAAGAGAAATTACACTATGACGTTTCTCTCATTAATTTATTTGTTCTATAGAAATACTCCATATGTTACAATTAACCCCCCTTAGTTTTATGTCAAATATTCAAGGATATAACAAATTAAATGAGAGAATATGAAATATTATATCTGTTAGTTATAACTAAATGTCCTACATATTTTGTGGTATCATTTTTTTTTAGGAAATAGATATATTAATGCTTGTGTATTAATTATATTAGACAGTGCCTGTTTTTTTATAAGTGGAAGCTCGTAGAATGTAGAAAAAAAATCAATAAATAATTATATATTATTACTGAAGGGGTCAAAAAATTAGGAAGATTTACGACTAGAAATTACGTATATGAGTAATAAGTTTGAAATAGTAGTTAGACTTTATAATGTCTATCAGCTTTTTGGATGTATCTATATGTACATAGTCCCATTAAATGTAAGACCCAGTTTCATAAATATAATATTCATAATTACAGCAGAATATGTAAATATTCAGTCAGATCAGATTATATGACTGATACAACAGTCCATAGTGTTATTGTTTTTTTATTCTGTCTCTCTAAAATAGCTTGAGATTTTACTAATAACTTGAAGAATCTTCGTACGTGAATTTGAGGCTCACAACAAAAGTCCTGGTTTTTAACTATGTTTTTTTTTAGAATAACTTTTCAACAGTGAAGAAGACGTCATGTAAATGAATAAGTGTGCAAGGTAGTGGGGCTGTGTATTATGATCAGTGATGTAAAAAACGGCGATTTTTAAGCGTGCGAGTAGCTCCTCCCCTTGATGACGTCAAAAATGTTATGGTAACTATGAAAGCCAGCTTATTTGTTGTCGTTATAATACTATGACTGTAGCTGTGACAGCCTTGTTTCAGGCTCAAGACAGCTTTTCTTGGACTTAAAGTAATTAATTAAATTAAATTGATGTTTTAGAAATATATTATTGAAATTAAAGTTGTAGATATTACTTTAAATAAACAGGAAATTTTCCAAATTTCAAAATCGGTACATTAGTTTTGGATTTATTGCTAATTTTGTTAAAATTTCATTATTTGTATTAATTTTTAAGAAAAATAAGTACCCAAATAGTAATCTCTGCTCTATATATAAACTAATCTTCAAGTTTTTAGTTTGATAATAATGGTTATTCATTCATTAACAAAATAAAGCTTTAAGTTTTTAGATATTTGCATATTTTAAAAACAATGATTGAAGATTTAATAATGATATTTATAATTATTCTACCTTTTCTATAACTCAAGAAAATGGCTGAAAACATATTAAAAATGTCAACAGATGAAACATTTTATAGGATAGAAGTATAAATATTTTAGTTCGAGCATTTTTTTTTCCATAGTCACTTTTTTGAGAGGTATTAACATTAAGAAAGTTTTCAACCAAAATCGAAGGAAAGGTTGTGTGATATTATCGTAACTTTTATAATAGATGATACAATATACATATAACAAGAATTATTATGTCAAAAGGAAAAGGAACAGCTTGATGATTTATGAACAGTGATGGATAAAAAGGGTCCAGCTGACATGCAAAAAAAGGACGGTTATTGGCAACATTTGTCTTTTCAAACTTCTTTTTCTTTCTTTCTAAAACATCAAAATAATAATATGCATTCCGCCCCTTCAAATGTGATCGGCTGAAATTCTGCCGTACTTCAAGGGTACCATGTTTATTTATGACATCATCTCGGGCGTGCGTGTCAGCTGGACCCTTTTTATCCATCACTGTTTATGAATGATGAAAGAATATTATGTAGGGTTTCAACTAACAGGCATTTTGAGAACTACTCGCACGCTTAAAAATCGCCGTTTTTTACATCACTGATTATGATTGATGAGTTCGACCTAAAGGTCACATTACTTTTATTAGGACTATTGTAAAGCTCAAGGTTAATTTGTAGTTAAGGACAGCTAAAGACCTTCCATGTCAAAAAACATACCGCCATTTTATCGAGATTCTTTAAATAAAGTTATCAGTAGACAGCAGCTAACGGCTCTCTCTTGCCCGTCTCTTGCTCCTTCTAAATTACTGGCAAAAAAAGAAAAAAAAGAAAAGAAAATTGATTGTCTATAAATCAGTTAATCAGAAGTTAAAGTATATTTCAATATTTGAGTCAGCCTCTTGATTCTTCCTTCTTTCTTTTTTATTTATCATCACCTCCTTCTTCTTTTCTTAATTTAATGAATCATTTCATTTCGAATACAGCCTATTGAATATATTAAGACATTATTCATTCCACTTTTTTAAAATCCGTGTTCAAAATTATATCAACTTTATTTATGTCAAAAAAGAGATTTATTACTTCAAGAAAAATCAATTTCCCATGCTTTTCATTCAGGTTTTGAATGCAAAATTTAATTTTGACTCTAGGTCTTTTAAAAAATAACAAAATACCTAAATATCATAAGTTTTTTGTCTACTGTTTTATATATATATAAAGATTAATGTGAACTCAATATCTTGACTTGTTACACTTTTGCTCTGAATCCATATTATGAAATTGATATCTTCAAATGTCACTGGTGTTTTTTGAAAACACACAAAACCAAAAAGCTATTTATACACATTATCAGATCTATTATTATAATTCTCAAATATATAAGCAGCTTTTTGTTTTCAAAAAAAGTTTTCTAAGCATAGAAATAAGAGAACATTTAATCATTGGTATGAATAGTTACAATTAAATACTTAATATTTTTTAATCAATTTATGATGATTAAAAGTTTTTGAAGAAAAATTCCATATAAAAAATATAATTTCTATGTAAAACTTTCACATTTTTAATTTAATAAGCAATAATTAGGAAAAATTTATAATGTGCATTAGAGAACTTTAGATTAAAAGCATTGTAATGTTTTTAAGTTTATTTCAATAAAAAATTTAGTTGTTTGTAAATCAAAGTACTAATTTATTTTAATAAATTATTTTAAAGATGGGAACAGCGTATCGTTGTAATTATACTATTTAAAATGAAGCTTTTTACATTAATAAGTACTTTAAGACATAATTCATACCATTTTGAAAATCAATTAATTTCTCAAAGAAAAATCACCTCCCAGTACAAGAATATTCAGTCAAAATATAATTTTGTCTCGTTGAATTTTCTTTCAAAAAAAAAACATACCTAATGCTTAAATATCAGAAATATATATTTTAATTAACAAAAGTTATTATATTATTCATTTTTAGACTTTCATTTTTGTTTAAATATGGATTTGAAAGTTTTGGTAAAGAGCCGTTTATATGCATGTGGAGCCATGTTAAAACTATCACATGATTTGTCTAACAAAGTTAACTTCATCTTATATTATTCATTTTTAATTATTAATTTTTTTAAAAACCAAGAAAAATCCTCAAACCTGATTCGGAAACTTTTTTAAGGGACAAATTAAAACATTTGTCAACAAAAGATACAGCTCTAAGCACATTTTACTTCATACATCCACCATCATGTCAGAAATGGACGCGTAAAAAGCGTCCTCAAAACGGAAAATCGTTTTAGTTTAATTAAAATATCATTCATTCAATCAGACTTTAGTCCTCATATTTGTTGCAGCCTAAGTTGAAACATTAATTACCAGAAGTCAAAATATCATACAATCGTCTACATTTGGGCTAATCAACATCAAATCGAGGAGGAAATAAAGAGAGGGGAATAAAAGCACCCAAATCAAATAGAATTGTATGATTTTTGGTACAGATGCCCATATTCATCCTGAGCGTGATTGCTAGAAAACCGTTGGTTGTTCATTTTTTGGAGCTAGTGATACTTTTTAATTTTCCTGTGAAGGGCCTGAATATAAAGCTTTGAGAATCCTAATTTTCGTCCAATTACCTTATAGCTGAAAACAGCAGCCCAATGTAAACGTAGCAACTGTCATATCAAACACATTTCGATGAGCGCCTAAGGAGCTGGGGGATTTTCAAATAGAGGGTGTTGAGGGAAGCTGAAGATAGTTAGGATGCCAGAATTTTGTCATCGATTTTGGGGTTGAAGAGAACTTCAATAAAAGGCTCATATCTCGAGAACTGTTGACTTTAGCTACTTATAATTTGATATGATTAGGTGATCTTTATTGGTTGAGTTGAAGTGGAATGAATCATTTCTAAGCCATGATTTGATTGTTATTAATAATTTATTTTATATTTCTACCCACAGTTGGACTAGACCTTTTTAATTTATCATCACAAAAAATTGGTAGGTACACATATTACTAAAGAAATATTTCATTTTCGAATATTCCATTCAGCTTTATTTAACTTAAACATACCTTTTTGCTAACTCAGTTAGTGGCAAATTGGGAGAGGAGAGTTATACAATGAGTTAGTAAGTAAAATAACTCATTTGTATAAGAAAAAAACTCATAGCACTCAAACCAAGATTTTCCATGCAACCACCTATGAATGTACACAACATTTGATTGTAAGTTGTAACTTTTTTTTAGTGATTATTAGAGTTGAGTCTTTCTAAGCAGTAGACGTTCCCAGACCATTAAAAGAAGAACAATCTAATAATAATAATTAATTATATTTGATAGTAGCTCAAGAAAATAATTTTTTAAATGAGGAAATACAAGACTCCTTTGAATTTTTCTTTTCTTTTGAATGGTAGTGAAATATCTCCTTATCAGAGGCCAGTCACGACGAGCTTTTTGGAATAAATAAAAACACTATGTATTCTCCCTTTAACTTTTTTTCATCATTTGACTCTTCTGATTTAAAGCAGGTGATCCCACATATTACAAACTCAAAAAAAGTATTATTATTATTAATGAATTTGTTATATTATACAAAATATATTAAATCCAGGATTGCGCGCCCTTTTTTTGAATTTTTGAATATTATAAAAGTATTAACGATTTATTTGTAATTTGATGGAGTTTATCGATGTATAGTATATATAAATAATAACTCTGCCCAATAATAAAAAGTTGGCAACAAGGAAAATACAAAAGGGTAGTAGCTACCAGTTGTTTTTCCAAATTTTTCCTTTCCCTTTTGTGCGTTGAGGTTGCGAGTGCACAAAAAAACTCGTCGTGAGTCTTAAGGGGAGGTAGTGGGAGTCTGCAGCTGAATTTATTTAAATTTTATCCTGACAATTTTGGTTCCTTTTCTCTCTTACAAGAGAAAATTTTGAAAAATTACCTTTTTTAAGGAGCATAAGTCTCATAAACTTCAACTATTCCAACTATTTATCAAAAACCTGCGAATGACCCTGCCTGTATATTTGTTTCATTTGATAGCAAAAGGAAATTCGACATTACTAATCACAAAAGCAATTTAAATATAAATTTTTAATGGGGTTGTATTCCATAATTGAGCTATCTTTTGAGTATTTAATGTACAATGAGAATGAGGGAATAAGTTATATTTGTCTCTAATGAATTATTTTTACTGCTTTCATTCAATTTAATATCGAGAATACGATATTATTAGTTAGATAACATAAGCTTTTACTTATGACTCTTGAATGATTTAAATAAGACCTAATTAAAATATGCTTTTGTCGATATTTAAAAAATAATGCTCACATGAATCAAAGAAAGTTGTAGAAAAAAAGATTACAAAAAGTACATCAATATATTTACCTACCTACCTAAGTACTTTGCCTCGTTAACCATCAATAATAGATGTTATAGTCATGTACATATTATTGGCTTGAAGAGAAACAAGTACAATTATTCAATACTTAACATGTGTTTGTTTTTTATCAAGACAAATATTAAATCATGCCTTTTAAGAACAATAAATATTTTGTATTTTCTTTTTCAAAGTAATGAAGAATTAAAGCATTAGTTTGACTGACGTCACAGATTAAATAATTAATTAATCAAAGTGACGTCATGCTGGGAGTATATTACCTATAGGTTGTTGAGTAAATATATTAATTAAATAAAATGAACAAATTTCCAAGAAATCTAAATGTAACTTAGTCTAATGGCTTAATAAATGAAGAAAAAAAAAAGGACTAAACAATTGTATTGAAAACAGAAATGGTGATATTTAGATAAAATCAAATTAATAGTCACGATGAGCTTTTTGGGATAGACAAAAAACACTATGCATTCTCCTTTTAGCTGACTTTCATCAGTTGACTCCTTTGATTTAAAGCAGCTAACATAACGTGCTATGAACTCAAAAAGGGTATTATCGTTATTATTTATGATTTTGATACATAAATAATATATTAAATCAAGGATTGCACGCCCTTTTTTTGAATTTTTGAATATTATACAAATATTAACAATTGATTTGTAAATTGATAAAATTTATCCATTAATTTTAGTACAACTAAATAATAACTCTGTCCAGTATTAAAAAGTTGACTACATGGAAAATACAGAAGGGTACCTACCAGTTATTTTTTCAAATTTGTCCTTTCCCTTTTGTGGGTCGAGGTTGCGAGTGCACAAAAAAGCTCGTCCTGAGTAGGTGGTGAAAATCCCAATGAAGAGCTTTGATTATTATTAGAAATAATTTAGTTTTGGTGGAATAGACCAGCAATGCAGGATAGTTGGTGAAAAATATATGATCCTTAAAAAAATAATTGTTAATTTATTATTTACTAGCCATAAAACGTCCGCCAGCGGCACACCAAATTTTAGCCCTACTGGCCAATGACTAAATGAATTACTTAGACAATAATAGAGAGCGTTGAGCAATGGTTGGGGAAGGAAACATCAAAGCAGCCGTCAGAAACCTAAAATGACCTCATGTAGATCATTTGACAATACCTAGATCCCCCTACCGAATATTTCCTGAACCTTTTTTTTCTTCATAAACAACCTTAAGATCAAACCTCAAAATAAGCCTTACAGGACGTACAATTTGGTTAGGAGTGACTTCCTGTACCTAGTCTGATATTTTTGAAGACTTGACATCAAAACTTCAAAACAAATATTTTTCTGTTGATGGTAAAATCCTTTCAACTCAATTAAGAATGAAGGCAATTTAAAATATATCTGCATTAAACTAATTTAAAAGTTTACTCGCCATGTTTTCCTACAAAATCCTTTGAAGGGGGCTACACAGCACAAAATGTGTAAATTTAACCCGTTTTTAAACCTTCATCGCTTTTGAAAGACTTAAATTTTGCAATTCTCCGTATTGTGTACATATTTGTATATACACATTTCATTCAAATTTGGTCAAATCTCATGTGATGATTGACAAAACTTCATTTTTGTTCCTCTTTTAAATGGAAGAGCCCTTTCTTTTGATATCATGATATGTTACAATATATGGATACTCTGGATGTTTATTTAGTATTAAAGAGCAAGAATTAAAAATCCTTTATCATGTTTAATATAGTATAAAATTATTCGTGTGAGAACTTTATTACATAATAGACATAGTATTATATAATTATTAGTATAGTATTATATATTATTATATAGTTGAATATTAATTTGAAAATGAATGGGATTTCTTTTACGTATTCAATGAAGTAAGGTAATTACATACTTTAAGCTTCTTAATTTGTTTCACACAGATATATATCAGATATATACATACACCTCAATAACTTTGTAAAGTTAAAAATACCTTTATTTGTAGAAAATTTAATAAAGTTCCCAAGATTATTGATATTTAATAATCGAGTTTAGGATTTATAGCTTTACTTTTCCTGTTTTCCTGAATTTAAAGTTAAATTCAGAAAAACAGTTTATGTAAAGAAAGAAGCTAAACTTTGAACTTTTCAAAAAAGAATCCTTGATAATGCTTTAATTAGCTATTAAAATAGGTTATAAAATACTTGTTTAATAGAACCCAGCATTTCATTGATTACACACTCAAATACATAATATTGTTAATTGATATAATATATGTATAATTGAGCGTGACATGAGCCATGTCTGACATCAAGTCATAACAAATGGGGTAACTCTAAGAAATAACATACATATCTGCAGATACTCAAATGTTTCCATCCTGCCGATAACACTGGTCAAATGTCAAAAGTCCTAAAGAGGATAAGTATAATAAAAGTTATTCAGTTTTACACGCTGATTTCATAGCAATATTAATAAGAGTCTGACGGTTTTCGAGAAATCGAACCCTACTTTTTGAGCTCATTTGGCCCATTTTTCAATGTTCAACTTCATTTTAAGCCTAGAAGGATACTCACTTTGTGCATTAAAAAATAATGATCCACTAGTGCTTTAAATGCAAATTTCATTTCCAGTCTTTGTTTTAACCTAAAAGGACTCCTAGGGGCGTAGGATGCCGGAGTAGGCCCAAAAGTCGTCCAAATCCTTTGTACTAAAATAACTGCTTGAATATTACATGAAATGGATTAATAAGGAATGCATTAAAGAGCTGAGACCCACAACATTCAAACAATATGTCAAGCGCCCGATAAGACTCCTTAGCTAAGAAGAAATCGTCCATCTAAGGATGTAAATTTTCATTCAATTTCGAGCAAAAATTCGTGAGAAATCAAAGACTCACGGTAGAGCTACTTAAGTAGTAGCGCCCAGAAGGATTTCAGCCGGTTTCTTAATTCTTTTTCATATCTCCGATTATGTATAAATCGTTTACATATAGAAACTTATTCCCTGGGGATGTTGAAAAATCACCAGGGAATATCTTATTATGTCTTTTTCTTCTATTACCTAAAAAGTGAAACTATATCTGTTAGTCTGATAAATTTACTCCTTTCCTCAAATCAAATCAAGCTTCATCTAAATGTATGGAAAGACCCAATTATTCAAAACAAGGTTTAAAAAATCGTATTCGGAATAGATCCTTTAATAAATGTGATTTATGTTCAGGATGCCGTGAACACATAAAGAGGCTATAATAAACCGGATTTCTGAATGCAAGGATTCCATGAATATGGAATCCGTGTGAGATAACAAATGACTCTAAAGTACGCTTAGATCAGTGCTGCCCAACCTTCTCCGAACATGGGCCGGATTTATGAAAAAACGACGCCAGTGGGCCGGACTCACATTTCTAGTCTTACATTATTTAATGGAACTACTTGAAATGGAATAAGTTAAAGACTTACGCGCGGGCCGGATTCTAAGGCTTCGTGGGCCGGATATGGCCCGGGGCCGGACGTTGGGCAGCACTGGCTTAGATCCAGTCAACACTGCGATGTTGAAATTTTCTAAAACCTGGACATTAAACGGTAAAAATAAAATTTCAATCCATATCGTCATTTGTATATTAAGTTAGCTTTTGCTTTTTTGTTTGTGTTTAATCTATCTTCACATCTTAGAAAGTGTTTTTTGTCGTTTTCTTTTTTATCCAAACAATAAATTGATTCGTTCATAAATACAATAACCAATAACACTTGCGTATCTGTGTAATTGTGAACCATCGACTATTTAGCTCATTTAAGCAGACTTAATTTTTTTGATTATTGTGCTAAATTTCATACATTAAATACTTCAATTCAGATACTTTTTTTTTTATTTTCTTCACAAAATATTTAGGCCTGTCAAATAATAATAATAATAATATTAATATTTTTTGTTGATAAGCGAAAATTTGCCATATAACATCGCATTTAGCTCAACTCTTAGTAACATGTCAATGAAAATGTGTTTTGTTTTGTTTTAAATTAACTATTTTACCTACTTGGACTAAATGAACATGTTTACTTATTACTTATTGAATTGTCAAGTTGTTGTTTGTTGAATTTTTTTATATTTCCACTTAAAAAATGAAAACATTCCTTCATTTCAGAAAAGAATGAAATAAAAGGTTTATGAGAAAACAATCAATAATTATTCATTTAGAAAGGAAACTACATACAAAAAGAAGAAAATTTTCAATCATTGACGTGTTTCAACAATTTCTCTTCTTTTGATAATATTTCTATACAAACAATTGTTATCTTTTCTTAGAAAAAAAAAACAATTTATTTTTAAAATAAATATCTGATTTTGTAGATCAAAATAAACTCATGCGACGATTAAATTGTGGAACACCATAAAAAGACGTTATCTTTATTATAATATCTAACAACTTTTTCTCGAAAAAAAAGTGATGAACCCTAATTTAGTTTCCTTGTCTGCTAATTCTTCCCTACTTTTGGAATATTATTTATTTAATAGAATGCTTTTAAATGACGTCATCATTGTGGAACTAGACCATCTTGGGAGGAAATCAAAAATTCAATTCTATAATGATAAAGATTTAGGAAAATATTGAGCTAAGGTGAATTATTTCTATGGCAATATAAAATGCAATTGCTCCTACTATTTGTCGAGGATCTTTTAAAAAAACCTTTCCTTTTTCTCTAATTTCTTGCATTTTGTTTTGATTTGTCTTCATATTTCAAGCAAATAAAAGAAGAAAAAGTATGGAAATTAGAAAAGAAGAGAGAGTGCGTAAGAAATTGGAGCAGTTTTCATGTTCGAACTGGGCGAGTGACTTACTCAGAAGTTCGAACTAAGTAACATTTATGTACATTCAATGTAAATATTGAAGATGGATAAAAAGGATATCGTATCTTTTCATAATTGATAAATAATATTAATTAATGAGATCTTAATTGTAATATATATTTAATTTATTTATAGATAAAACTCCATCATCAACTATTGTCCATGGTCTTCAATAAAAGTTATTTCAAAATTTCTTTCATGATACGGTCCAAGAAGCTCACTAAATTAATTTTTCAAACTAGCGAGAGGGCATTTTATATAGAAATAAAGAAATAAAAGAAGGATTTTAATTAAAAGATGATGTCTACATACATTCAAGTGGCAAAATTAGACATAAATTAACTATTTCTTGTACAAAGATAAGATATTTTCCTTCAATTACACTATGTAATCGCATTTTGTACTCACAAATCCACATTAACAATTTTTATTTTAGTCGTCGAGCACACAAAACAACCCCTAAAGAAGTCCTCAATAAATATCAATCTGGCCTTTAAAACTTTTTTGAAATCAAGCTTTTAAGGTATCATTAGGGATAGAAGCCTTATTTCGTTTTGTAAGAACCATATTGATGGTTCAATAACAATTGCTAAAAAATATTGTAGCTTTTGAGAACTTTATTAAAGTATCTTCATTACAATTCCTTGAATAATTATTATTGAATAAACCTTATATATATTACAACTTTTAAAAAAAGATTAATTTTGTATCTATTCATTATGAAAAAAATTGAAAGAAATATGGTGTGCCAGGTTGCGTTACACAAAGTTACAATAGTTTTCCGAAAAGAAATTTAGTAAACTGATAGAATGACTAAGTAAGTAATTAAGAGTTTAATTAGTAATAAGAAAGCTAATATAGGTAATACATGGGGAGATAATTAAACTATTCAGTTCCCTCTGACAATGAAGCAGTAATACTCTTTAAAAAATTTTTTGGGATGTTTGTCCAAGACTTAAATGGCCAGTTTTGGAATCTACGACTAAAATAACAATAATCATAATTAACACATTAGCTACCAAGCCATTTTTTTAATATATTTCTTTGATACAAGCATTGAAAAAAAATTATTTCATTTTTTCCGCTAATTATATTGTTTTGAAGTCTTATAAATTAAAATTTGCTGCATTGTTTTTAGAATTTTGTGTTTGTGGTTTATTTTTTTCCCCTCTTGTACCGTATAGTTCACATGTGAATGACAATATTATCTGAAAATTTCACATACAAATTAATAATATCTTATAATATGTATCCTTTATTTAAAAAATTTTTTTTTGTTATCGATTATTAATAAAATATAGGTTTTTTTATTCATTTTGTTCCTATTATTCATTGGGATAATTAATTAATTAATTAATATTTAATCATTCAAGACTAACTATTAAAAAAATCAAATATTTGATCATAACCAGTGAAGATTTTAGCAATATCGACTTCTTTTTCTACTTATTGCTTTGTCTGAGCTTGTTATTGAGAAAGAAAATGAAAGTTTACAAGATTTTTGAGTGAAATACATAACAAATGTGTCATAACATTTGTGTTAGAAAAACACAAAATAGAAAATAAAGTAACCAAATAATAAAATTAAAAAAAGAAACAATTTGACAACTTTTGTTTATATCGTTGATGCTGAGGTACAGGAGTACATATATTAACATAAATTATTATTATTTTACAAGTATAGAGGCCTTTTTCAAAAAGTAAAGTCGTTCTGATATGTAAAAAATATGGTTCGATATACAATAGATGAATTATAAGTGACATATCATAGATAACGTGTGTGGATTTTAAAGTGCTTTCCTGTTCCTTAATCCATGCAAAACAAAATTAATTAGTTATACAAATCTAGCTATTTTATAAGAATTTTCAGTAGGAGGAGTGAGAGTTGATCTAATTAATGAACTATTTTCATATGTGGATCAAACTATTGATGGATGATTATAAGCATTTCTCCATTGTATATACTCACAAAAAGAAAAAGGTACACATTTTCTTGTCCAAGCTCTAACTTTGAACTCTAAAAATGAAACATCAAAATGAGGTACGAACTTTACTTTTTTGGTTAAACTGCTCGAATTTCATAGAAGCTTTTTTATTCTATGCTAAAGCAAATTGAAAGAACTAAAATTATATAGAAATAAATTAAATCATGCAATAACACATAACTTTATAAACAAAGCTAATAAACAAAAAGCCAATGACACACTTTGGTATATGTTGATACATAATATAATATGTATGTACATTAATGATGTGTAACAAGCTAAAGTTTGGTGTTGGACCGGTCTTGTTTTATAAATGACTTGTTAAAGATCTGTATAAGCTTGGTTTTGGTGTGTTCATTCTTGTGGCTTTATAATAATTGTACGGGTCAGTTTTGGAAATTTATTTAAAAAGTGACATATTGCAGAAACAATGTTTGTAAATAAAAGTAAACCAAAGAAATGTGAATAATCTAGCTATATATGTAAAAACCAATGAGAGGTGTGAGCGTTAAAGTACTTCACAGTACCTTTGAAGTGAACATTTAATTTAAGAGTTTTCAAAATTTTGAATTCCTAAATCAATAAGGAGTCTATGAATGTAGGGTCATTTGATGAAGTTCTCTTACTATTTTTTGGAAATTTGCAACAGTGTCGTTTCGATTTATGATACAATATGTGACGCCAGTCAATATACATACATAGGAATGTAAATCATATGCAATTCGGGCGTGTGATAAAAAAGTGGAGTTGGCTCTTCAAACAGGTCTTTTTGTTTTCCGAAGCTGTTATCATTTTTCCTTTATTTCTGAGGGGAGAACATCTACCTGATAGTAAAGATGTCACATGAAGGAATACATGCATTAAGTTTAATAAAGCAAATAAAATGTAAACAAAAAAGGCTCAAGTCCTCGTATAATTATTATTAGTTAAAAATATAAATATAATTTCCTGACATTAATTTCAGGAAATTATATGCCTCTCATCAATGTTATTATTTATTGTTGTATATATAATGGAGAATAGCAGCTTGTAGCTCAGTAAAACGTCATGATAGCTCAAGCTGCTTCCCCCCTCGACATTCATTAAATTGTCAGGGTTGCCAGGTTGATTTTCTCTTTCTTTTTTTATAACACGCCCGAATTGCATATGATTTACATTCCTATTAACATACACACATTGTTTTCTTCTTCTAAAATAAATTCAAACTTGTTGTGTTCCAACGGCTCTGTATAGAGTATTTTTACTGACGTAATAGATTGGATATTAAATCGAAGTGATGTCATGCATTGAATGTCATGTTAAGTAACTTATAGAAACTTGAAAATGTCTACTTTTATTTAGTCTTGTACAAAACCTCAAATTTTGATATTTTTATAAGTTCCAAATACATGGAAGGCCACATTTTTAGCTCCCAATCTGGCATAATTGTAAAAATCATCTTAGAAGGGATGTACAACCGGTGTAATGGCTTTGTAAAATTAACATCCCATTTATGATACGGATTATTTTATTTTCAGGATTCAGAGTTGAGATGAAGTGATACTAAGCGACTCAGCGATCACACATCAATATTAATACATAATGTGCATTAAGATAATAAATACAAAACCTTGGAAACAAAGCGGTTCTGCCTTTAACCGCTAATGAGCTCGATGAATACTTAAGCTTAACTTCCTCTACTTCTTCTTTCCCTTCACATCTAATATTATAAATTTGATTTTCGAGAAGATAATATGAAAATTAATTAATCTGTATTTTACACATCAGCGTATAAATATATATTATTAGATGATGACTGACACGTCATGTGTATATCATTACTCCATTCATTTAAAAGTTATCAATCAAAGAGAAGTAATGACTTTTTCTGTTTCATAATATAATATTATACGTCATATTTGTATATTTGTATTAATTACTACAAATATATATATATGTATATATTTTATGTACCTGTTAGACTAAACCATAAATCCATGCTACCATTTCATTCCCATAGATAGGCTCTCAATTATTTCAAATAAACACCAAGATCAGAGTTTGAAATCTCTGTATTATTTTTGATTATCAAAATGAAGAACCTTGTAATCATAATTGTAGGCTCCAATTTTTCATTTTTCATCCGTTCGGGAGCCCCTCCAACACTGACTCTTGTGTTGTTCATGATTAAAAACATATCTAAAGAACATGATATATGACATTGAAAGTGTATATCATAATTGGTTCAAAAAGTTAATACTAGCATTTCTATATAAATAGTCTTAAGCTCTGAATATACATATATCATTTTAATGAAAAGAATAAAATCCATTGACAGACTGGTTTATTCTTCAACTAAACATTTCATTCTTAAAAATTGAATACTACATAATAATTCAGCACTTCTCTAATACCCTGCTTTCTCGATAATATATATATATATATATATATGAACCGTCGACGCTAAGAACCATAATATAGTGTGTAAGTACTTTCTACGGAAAGTAAGGAAATAGACAACTTGAAAAATAAAGTAGAAATGAGTTGACTTTTAAACACGAAATGAAGTGTACATATATTGATAATAAATAAGTTTGAGAAAAATTGCAGTAAATAGTAAAGCCTTCCAGGTAAATTGAGTCAAATCTTTTTGTATCAGGTATTTACAGAATAAATATTCAATGGAATTTTTGTAAGAGACATCAATTTTAAAAATGGAGTCAACTTGAATATGTATTAAACATAGCAATTTTTCAATTTCCTCATTATTTCTTCTTACGAAAATTCTAAACCTACAAATAACAATAATTTTGTCTTCCATATTATGTACAAATATTGATTCACCATTGCAATTTATTGTATTTTTATATGCCTCATTGAATTTATTCCCGACCTAATTTCCTAAGGAAATAAAATAAAACTTGTGACAAGTTCCTCTTGAATGTACTTCATTTGTATTTTATTATTGAATTACTATAGGTTTTTTTTACGAACTAAAGACTTGCTCCCAAATATTTTAAACTATCCTAGAGACATAATTTTGAGGTCTTTTGATCCTTTTATCGACTAAATCAAACATTTTTTCCTGTAAAAAATAAGTAATAAAAGATCGTGACAGAACTCACGTAATTTTGTTCCTATCTCAAAAAATAATCCAATCCAGTTCACTTTACTTTCATATGCTTCCTATTTTTATTTTTTTGCCAGGAAGGATTGTACATAATATATCTTTTGTGAATCAAATCCTTTTTAGAATACAATATTTTATTCTAAATACATTTATGAATATGTTAAATAATATATGTATTGTGTCTGGATAAAAGATCAAACTGCTAGATAGATGTACTATTATATATCTTCACTTTTATATTATAATTATTTGACTTATGTACATATGTATATAATTATTATTAAAAACTCTCAAAGGAGAGTCAAAGAAATAATCCTAAGAAGCATTGAGTTACTTTATGAATTGAAATGATTAATTTATTCCAAGTTTTGTTTGGCTTCCTTGTTAAATATAGTTTTTCTCCTAAAGCTGATAAAAATAAAACTTTCTTCGTATGGAAAAATCAATATATATAACCATGAAAATCTTGCTTGGTTAAAAATATTCATTTTGAGTTTAACAAATACGTTATGTTTTGTTAGTCCATAATGTTTCTTTAATTTCATACATAGTCTCTTTCAAAACTCTGATTATAAACCTTTTCAAGTTCAATATGGGAATAAATAATAGAAAACAGTATTCAGGAAATTTAACATGATTATAAATTTTATAATTAATGAAAATAAAAAAATAAATAAAGATGCAAAATTAAATAGAGTTATTAAAAAGTCATATTTCATTTTATTTATTAGTCTCGTATCAACAAAATTTATCACATCTATCTATTTACAAAACGATTCTGGATGCTAGTAACACAATTACTACAAATCATTGAGGTAATTTCATTTAGTCCTTCTTCAATTCATTGTTCCAGAGCTCTTGATCTTTGCTCTGAAATGCTGCAATCATTTCTTTCAACATTTAATATATTCTCAATTTGTCTAGCTAATTATTTTTTTCACCCAGACTTTGAAATTGATCAAATATGCTTAATTGGATTGAGCGTAGAACTGTAAGGCCCAAGTCTTAAAATTTTGTGAATTGAAAACTCTTCTTCATTCAAAACGTCTTCAATTCCCATATTGAACTTGCTTATTTTCCATATATAACTTGAAAAGGTATATAAATTATTATTATTATTATCATTACAGTATGTAGATCAAAATGAAAATTTCTCATGAACTTTAAATAACCCATTAAATTTTCTATTTGATGTATTCCTTAATGAATTAAATCAACTTCAAACTTAAGATCTGAGGAATAACCTGTATTTCCGTACAATCCTTTTTATAGGAACATTTGTACTTTGGTTTTATTGTTTCATTTTTTATTTTTTTTTATGTGAAGAAATTCTGAATAATATATTTCACAAAAAGAAAAAGATTTTGTAAAGAAACGGAAAGCTAATTTACATTTTACATTCATTAAAACATCTTCCGATGTTATTGGTTCACTTATTACGAGACATGGGCAAAATGTTGAAATAGCATTGAGTTTAAAGAAGAAAAGAAAAATATCACCTTGTATCTTGATAGTCAATTTTAACTCAGTATTTTCTGTATTGTTGAGACTAGAGCTTACAATAATAATAATAATTATTATAGGACGCTCAATTTCTGATTATTATAAAGAAATCATGCCGAAGAAAGTGTGTTCCAACTCCTGGATTTTTAGCTATTCAAGTTCACTTCAATCAACAATCAGTTTCCAACAGTTATTGAGTATTATTGAATATTGTCAAATAACAATCAGCTGATAAAATGTAGAGGCACCAGATAGGAACTGTGGGCACGCTCACATATCTCAATAAAATGCCCATCCCTACTTATTACCGGAGAACGGAAATCAAGTGGCCCTTTTTCGATATAAAATGTACCTCTTTCATAATTTTAACGTAATTCAGATATACCACTTCTCTAAGTAACGACACTGGTGAACAGTGTAAGAAGAAATCGTTCATCTAAATGTGTCAATTTTCATCCAATTTCGAGCTAAAATTCACTAGAAATCAAAGACTCACGGTAGTGCTACTAAAATAGTAGTGCACAAAAGGATTTCAGCTGATTTCTTAATCATTTTGCGCGCTAATACTTTAGTAGCACTACCGCGAGTCTTTGATTTCTAGCGAATCTTGGCTCGAAATTGAATGAAAATTTACGCATTTAGATGAACAATTTTTTTAGTTAAGGATTCTTATCGGGCGCTTGACATTTCGTTTGAAAGCTGTGGGTCTCAGCTTTTTAATGCATTACTTATTAATCTATTTTATGTACTATTCAAGGATTTGTTTAAGTCCAAACGTTTTGGCCGACTTTTGGACCTACTCCCGTCCCCTACGCCCCCAGGAGTCCCTTAGGTCAAATCAAATACTGAAATTGGAATTTACATTGAATAGAGTAGCCAACTATTATTTTTTAATGAACAAAATGAGTATCTTTTTAGGCTTAAATTGAAGTTGAAGTTGAAAAATGGGCCAAATTAGCTCAAAAAGTAGAGTTCAATTTCTCGAAAACCGTCAGACTCTCAAAAGAACAATTTATTGAATGAAATTAACGTGCAAAACTGAATAACTTTTATTAATCTAATACCCCTTAGGATTTTTGACATTTCCAATTTGTTGATCTGTGTAATGGATTAATTTTACTTAACACGGATAGGTAAAAAAATATATTTATTTATAGATTATTCTACGTCAACGTTGCCCCCCCCCCCCCCCCCGCTCAAACTAAAATAACAAATTTTATCCCAGGTGAAGTATCCCTACATTATAGAAAACTAAAGTAATATATTATTGTTTGGTAATTTATGTTGAAATCATTTTCAAGGGCTTTTATTTATTCTTTGACTTTATCATTAATGACAATGTGCAACAACATTTTTATAGCCGGGTTTCAATGGATATTTATTTTATGTTATATTTGCTTTTATGTCAAGGAACACGATATTGAAAGTATTTTGATTTTGTGGTCTAGAAATAGATTTTTGATTTTTTAGTCTCAATTTTAATATTCAGGCTCATTTTTCATTCGGAAGAACGGGGGAAAAAAGGAAAATGATATCAAATAAAAATTATAAAAAAAGATCTCTTGTGATTGATTTATTTTGTCGTATAGAATGTAAATTATTATTATAAAATGTTTACATTCAATGAGAATGAATCATAGAATGTAAAGAAATCCATGAGCTAAATTACAGTATGTGTACATTCGAAATTTGATCTTATAGAATATGGAAAAGTATTAAGCAAGAAAATGATTGCTATTAAGATTAAAAAAATCTTTATGTTCGGGGATAAAAAAAACCCTAAAAATCGTTTCTGACTACCTATGTATTCAAAGAAAATTGGCGCCGATTTATTAAAAATCCAGTTAAATATATAGACACATTATACTTAAATAATTAATGTTTATATTATAAACGTTACTTTCTCCTCTCACGTGCAAATTTAGATCCGTCGCAACTAATCGAATCGAATAATATGGAAAATCCACGTTCAATACAGTTTTAGTATATTTGGATTGCACTGCAATCAAGCAAAAATAAAAATTATTCACCTCTCTCGATTGAGATGACGTATAAAGAACAGTTGACACTTATAAAGACAGAGGAAAACTAAAGATTGGGAATAAGTCTATATAGAACTGTGGACTCAAATTCACAATTTGAGCAACTTGAATTGCTATTAAACTATTTGCGTATAAAATAAACTCGGATTCATATACCACGTGAAAAATTAAATGAAAAAACTCAAAATCTAGTGGACTGTTCGCATTAAAATTGATAAAAAAATTTTAATGTACATATTCTATGATTTAGCCACTGGAATAGATATATTCCATGATATTTTATATCAATTCACATTCTATACGACATAATATATACAAGTCATTTGTAAAATACCTTGAAATTGTACATAATATGTAAGTCAAAAGTAATAGAAAATCCAAAATCTTGAATTGTTGAGTGATATAATTAATATATAAAAAGTTACAAATTAGTATTAAATTCAATCCACTTATTGACTTGTATATAAGTGTCGTTGATTTGCTTCTCTAATTAAGTTGGGTGGTCAATGGTTCTCTTTATCCCAGAAATGTTCTCTGTTTTTGGATATGAAAAAGGAACTCTCGGTATTCAATACTATGAATTAATGGCATTTTGAAATATTATTTTCGGAAAGATATTGTAACATTATTCATATAATATATAAATATTGTAAATATCAATCCTTCTCCTTCAACTGTCTATCAAAGAATACGATTGCTCATCATAAAAATTATTTTTATTGTTAGTATAATTTATAAAAAGTTGCTTTTTAGTGTCAGAAGAAATCTATGGTCTGACATTCGTCATCATAATTCATTACTCATAAAGATACTCTTTCCTAGTTTAAATGCCACAACACTATTTTCCCGCTCTTCTCAATGTGACGTCATTGAATTTCTTTTCCATATCATAATTATTCATTTAAGTGCTGCTGCATCTGGCTGACTCTGATGTTTACAGCTAGGAAACGTCAAAACTCATGGGCTGGTACTCGTGGATGACGTATGTCGTAAATGCTATGAAAGTAAATTCTTTGTTCATCTGTTCAACCCAGCCAGCTATGAGAGTGGATGAATGTACTTTTTGTCTTCCTGTTTAAATCCTAAACAGGAACGTTGATATTTTTTTTTTTAAAGATCCGTTGGAAATAATTTATTTTTGAACATGATTTCCTTTTTGTTTATCGTTATGAATTGAATTGAGGGCTCAAGCAGAAGCTCTACTGATATGACTCACTATTTCAAATATATTCATTGATTTATCCAAGAGTCATATTTCTGATTGTATCATATTAATTATTACTGTTATAGAGTTTAAAATATGACTATGACGTAATTGGCCAGCTAAAAATATACATTTAAATACTTTATAAATAATAAACGCCTTTTATACCCCTAAACACTTTTTAGAATCAAAGTGACGTCATACTTATAAAAGGTATTGTAAAATAGCTATAAATTGAACTATTATAAGAAATGTGAATAAATTATTCAGAATTACATTGCTACCTATGAACCACATTTGAAATTATTATGAGAGAGTGTACCCATTATTCCATATCTGAAATATAAAAAGCGAGTTTATCTATAGAGTAATAAAAAAAGAGTGATAATTAATATTTGATAAATAAAAAAAATATTCTAAAAATAGTTTATTTCATATTAATGTATAGTCATTAATTATTATATTATATTAAAAATAGCGAATGTAAACTTGTAAAACTATAAGGATCGAGTATATTTGAGAGGGAAGCTAGATTTTTTTTTTTAGTGTTTAAAGGATACGGGGGTTGGTCACACGCGTAACGTCTTTTTTTTCCTCCATTATTTAAAATCATCGCTTCGTTTAAACTGGTCTGTCTCATTCCCGGGAAAGGACCTCACTTTCACGAATCTCTATTCTTAAGAAGCACATCATGGCAACTCAGAGGAGCTTGCGCTCTAACGTGGATAACTTAGATGGAGTTCGGGCCGGAAAGAACATGCTGGGTGGCTCCAAGGGAGTGAATCGGAATGTACTGGGTAATATTGGGAACATGGTTCCCAACACAAGGAGTCGAGCGACCTCTCTGAAGGGGGATCCGGCCATCACCAAGCCAGAAAGGGCACTCAACCGACAGAAGGCCACCTCTTCCCTGGATGTTCTGAAGCCGGAGCCCATGGAAATGGATTTGGGCATCCCTGAGCCCGAAGTTCCCGTCTTTGCTGCCTTTTCTGCCCTGGCTGTGGAGGACATTGACAAAGAGGACGGAAATGATCCCCAAATGGTAACGGAGTCTGTAAATGAAGTGTACATGTACTTGAGGCAATTGGAGCGAGCTCAAGAGATCCGTCAAAACTATCTGACGAAGGCTGGGACTTGCAGCATCACGGCCAAGATGCGAAGTGTTCTCATCGATTGGTTGGTGGACGTGCATCAACAGTTCAATCTCCTTCAGGAAACGCTCTACCTCACGGTCTACATCATTGATCGCTACTTGCAATTGGAGGCGGGGAGCACGCAGAAGAAGATCCTTCAACTCATTGGAGTGTCTGCCATGTTCATTGCCTCAAAGTATGAGGAAATGTACTCCCCTGAAATACGGGACTTTGTTTTCATCACGGACAACACATACACGGAGCACCAAATACGAACCATGGAAATCAAAATACTTAAGACTCTCAATTTCGAGCTGGGAAGGCCCCTTCCCCTCCACTTCCTACGCCGTAATAGTAAAGCTGGCTTTGTAAACGCTAAAATACATTCTTTAGCCAAGTTTATTATGGAGCTGAGTATCGTGGAGTATAAGATGGCTCACATATATCCTTCCATGTTGGCTGCAGCTGCTCTGGCCTACTCGATTCGAGTATTTGATGAAGATGAAAACTCTAAATTAGAAGACCTTTGGACTCCAACTTTAGTTCATTACTCAAGCTACACTCTTGACGAAATCATTCCTTTGATAAAGGAACTGGCTAGGCTTGTACAAAAAATTGTTTACGCTCCCCAAGATGCAAAATTGATGCAAGTAAGAAAAAAGTACACAAGTAGAAAGTTAATGTCAATCGCACAAAATCCACGTCTTAAATCTTCTATTGCTGTCAAGCTCGCTGAGGAAGATTTGGTTTAATGGCCCTGGATCCCCTTTACTTTTTCCTGAAATGTAAAAAACATGTATATAAATAAAAAAATTACGTACTGGATGAAACATATATCTTTGATTTTGCGATATTTGTTCTTCAATAAGAAGTTTTCTATCTGTTAAATAAACAGAATATCGAATAATTTTGAATGTTTTTTGTCTTTTATGCTTTAGTTTAAATAAATTTGTTTTAATCCATGAATTTGATATGCATCATTCTGGCTTTAGGGTTGAGAGCTCAAGAATGTATCTTAACACACTTTTTCATTACGAAATCAATTGGTTTATACGTTCGAAATTGGTCGTGTCTAAGTTTCGAAAGTATGTCTGTATAAAAATACGAACACTTTCACTAAAAATTATTATATAGTCCGTACGTGATGACAACTAACAAAACTATTTTCTCGCAAAATAATATTTAACTTAATTTATCATTGATGAAAAGAGTTGAAAGATTATCTATTATTGAAATAAACAAAATCAATTTTCCTTTTGATAAAATAAATGGTTAATATCAATCAAGGGGATAAATGCTGTTGATTACTATGATATTAGATGCCTACATAACATCATCTATATGAAATTTATACCATTTTCAGTTATTCAGGAGGAAGATCATTAAGTTTACGTTTGATCACATTTTTGGTATTTGCTTTCAAAGCGAATTTCCCAAAGTATCCTTAATTCTTCATCATAGTCACGATATATAAGTAGAGTTTCCTATTTGTATACAATTTTAATATTCTTTTATAAATCCTCAGAATAAGTTTCAATTCTCTTACACAAAGACTATAAATTGCTTTTTATAAATAATATTTAATAGTATATATTATGGTCAAATATGTATTATATACAATATTAAACAAGGCAGTAGTAATGTTCCCTGCAATATGAATCCAAAAGCTACTTAACAATACATATGTACATACTTATATATATATAAATTTGAGTCTCAGTTTCCTGTGTCTATTTTTGATGGCAATTCAATTAATTCAAACAAATTCCTTGAGTGTAAAACAACGGCACTTAGTATCGCTAGTTAAAAGTGTTGCGTTTGTAGGTTCCATGCCGATTGTTAAATAGTAAATGGAATAAAGTTTCGAACAGTAAAATATTCAAATAATTAATGAAATTTAATTTTTTTATTGAATATATTTAACAGCTACTCTGACAAAAATATCGCTGTTTTGATTTTCGAGAAAAATCCATTCCAGCAGCGCCGCCGACTAGAATGTATTAATTAACGGTTTTTTAAAAAAAAAAATTCTTTTGACAAGATATATGAGCTTTAAAGATAAAAACCAAATCAAATTGTTGGATAGGTTTTAATCTACCAAAAATTATACATAGTATAGTGAAAATTTAGCAATAAAAAATCCAAGGTATCTGAGAAGTGTTTAAATGAGGATTTTTTTTGTATATAACATTAATCAATAAAAATGGAAAGCTGATTGAGATTTTTTGCTTCTCAGATACCTTAAGGTGGTCTACGGTATTAATTTCATCAGGGAGGACTAGACGAAATGTCACAAATATTGAACAAATATTTTTTTAAAAGACAATGACGAGACAAAATATCTTTTTGCCTGTTTTGTCTTACTAAAACAAAACTTTTCTTTTATTGACAAAATAAAGACTAGACAAAATGTGACAAAGCAAGACGAATTAAAAAAATTGCTTACGAAATTAGCACTGATGACAAAAAAAGTTGTTATATGAAACAAAATTCCTACTAAAATAATATAGTTATTATCATCTATTCATTAAAAGTTTAAATATTATTTGTACGTGGACCATAAATAGCAACAACTATTACACGGTATTAATTATCATGATTTATAAGACCTGTGAAAAATATACATATAAATAATATTTGCAAGAACTATGTCTGCATTTACAAATACATAATACATCAATCTTGTATTTGTAGTTAAATTGAGTTATTTTTTATTAATAAATAATTAATATGTGTGCACTCGCAACCTCGACTCTCAAAAATTGGTAACTATGAAAGCCAGCTCATTTGCTGTCGATATAATACTATGACTAGGAATGTAAATAATATGGAAAATGCCGCGTGCGAGATTTTGTGGAGTTGGCACTTCGAACAGTACTTTTGGTTTTTCAAGGCTGTTATCATTTTTCCTTTATTACTGAGGGGAGAACATCTTCATGATAGTAAAGATCTAGCATGAAGGAGTACATGCATTAAGGTTAATAAAGCAAATAAAATGTAAACAAACAGGGCTCAAGTCCTCGTATAATTATTCATTTGTTAAAAATATATAATTTCCTGACATTAATTTCAGTTATTTTTCTGCCTCTCATCTATGGTATGCATAATGTTATTATTTATTATTGATGTCTTCATTTGTATACATATATAATGGAGAATAGCAGCTTGTAGCTCAGTAAAACGTCATGACAGCTCAAGCTACTTCCCTCTCAACATTCATTAAATTGTCAGGGTTACCAGGTTGATTTTCTCTTTTTTTTATTTTACACACCCCATTTGCATATTTTTACATTCCTAACTATGACTGTAGCTGTGACAGCCTTGCTCCAGGCTCAAGGCAGCTCTTCTTGAATTTATAGTAATTAATTAAATTAAATTGATGTTTTAGAAAGATATTATTCAAATAAAAGTTGTAAATATTAGTTTAAATAAATAAGGAATTTTCAAAATCTCAAAATCGGTACATTAGTTTTGGATTTATTGCTATTTTTGTTATAATTTCATTATTTGCATTAATTTTTAAGAAAAATAAGTACATAAATAGTAATCTCTGCTCTGAATATATAATTATCTTCATGTTTTTGGTTTGATAATAATGGTCATTTATTCATTAACAAAATAAAGCCATAAGTTTTAGATATTTGAATATTTTAAAACAATGATTGAAGATTTAATAATGATATTTATAATTATTCTACCTTTTCTATAACTCAAGAAAATGGCTAAAAGCATATTAAAAATGTCAACAAATGAAACATTTTATAGGATAGAAGTATAAACATTTCAGTTCGAGGAAATTTTTTTTCCATAAAGTCACTTTTTCGAGAGATATTAACATTAAGAAAGTTTTCAACCAAAATTGAAGGAAAGGTTGTGTGATATTATCGTAACTTTTATAATATATAATAAAATTACTATGTTAAAAGGAAAAAGAAAACAGCTTGATGATTTATGTATGATGAAAATTAATTTTATGGAGTTTCAATTAATAGGCATTTTGAGAACTACTCGCACGCTTAAAAATCGCCGTTTTTTACATCTCTACTCATAACACATAGAGTCAGCTACTTTAAATTAGAAGAGGCAACTGATTTAAATCAGCTGAAAATGGGAGAATAAATTGAATTTTTGTTTATCTCAAAAAGGTCATCATGCTATAGCCGAGTAGGTAGCACGTGTAGTACACAGATAATAACATGTACCTTTGTAATCTGCAATTGTGATTTTAAGTACTATACCTAGTAACGAGTAATGTAATGAGTCATTACTTTACTAATGACTCACATGACCAGATTTTGGATTATGCAAAAATACAACGTATTCTCCCATCTACAGCTGTTCTTCATCAGTTGACTCTTTTGATTTAAAGCAGCTGACTCTACGTGTTATGAACTCAAAAAGTGTAGTATTATTATTATTTATGATTTTGACATTATATAAAATATATTAAATCAAGGATTGCGCGCCATTTTTTTTTTGAATTTTTGAATATAACAAAGTATGAATGATTGATTTGTAAATATGTAGAATTTATCAATGTATAGTCTATCTAAATAATAACTCTGCCTAATATTAAATATTTCAGATTTGCCCTTTCCCTTTTGAAAGACGAGGTTGTGAGTACACAAAAAAGTTCGTCTTGTCAATAGTAATAAACATATTAGTTTTGTACAAGGCTCTGTGTACATAAAAATTTAATATTCAATTAAGGCTCTATAGCTAGAAGCTAGATTACGAGCATTGTTTACTTATTTCGTGAGGTTGCCAGCTTTCTCTGCGCCTTCTTGCAACTATACATTTTTCCCCTGTTCCGATGGCCATGCGAGTACACATCTCTATCAACAACCAATACATACTTATTATATCAAACCCTAAGTTCCATAAAACGATAATATACAAAAAAAAGAAGAGATATTCGTCAAACAATGAATTCTCAGTTCTCAATTACTTTAATGACAATCTTTGACGTTCAAAATTATTTGCACAAAAGTAAGACTTTCGACAGAAGTAAAATCCTTGCGTGTAAATTATTTTTCTTTCATTCTCCCCCCCCCCCTAAATGTACATGAGACCTCAATAAAGACTCTTTAATTGTCCCAACCATATAATAAATTGCACAATTGCAAAAAAACAATATTTGTTTAAACAAGTCAAAAAAAGAATTGCATTGTTTAAAATATATTAGGGTCATATCTAATTCTAGGGGATAATTGACCTGTTAATCACGAATCAATTACATTTTTGATATCAAATCAAGTTTTTTAGGCATTTTTGAATTACATTTTTTTAAGCTTCATTTGGGTTTGAGCCCAATTTTTGAGGGAAAAAATTCAAAATTCAAAAAGAAATAAAGAGATTGTTTTGGGATGAGTAGCACCATCGTTTTTCCATTGTATAATATAAACAAAATAAATTTACTTGAAATTTGAATAATTCATCTTGCATTTTCAAAAGAGTCTCTTAAAAATGTTCAGCTGGAATGTTTATTTAACTTTAGTTTTAGTGAAGCAAAACTCACTGAATATTGATTTAATAAACATTCGTTAGTGAATTTAGTGCTAATTTCAATTCCAGTTTTTTTTTTTTTGACTTAAGGGAGGTCTCACAGTAGAGCTATTAAAGTAGTAGCGCATAAAAGGATGGCAAAATCAGCTGAAATTCTTCTGACCACTTACTACTTAAGTCTATTGCGCTTGTTTTTTAGTAGCTCTACCTTAAATCTTTGATTTCTAGCGAATTTCAAGTTGAAATTGAATGAAAATTTAGACATTTAGATGTACGGTTTCTTCTTAATTAAGGATTCTTATCGAGAGCTTGACATCTCGTTTGAAATCTGTGGGTATCAGCTCTTTAATGCATTCCTTACTAATCCATTTCATTGACTTTTGGGACTACTCCCGTTGCCTATGCCCCCAGGAGTCCCTTTAAAACATGGTTTTAAGTACTTTCTATCCATACTTGCATATATTTTGATTTGAAATACAAAATCAGATACTACAGGTAAATGATTATTGAAAAATATTGATATAAAAAGGACATTTTTGGTAAAAATATCATCAGTGAGGAACGTGTTTCTGAAATATTCTTCTTTGATAGGGATAATCAGAGTTCTCCATTATCCCTTATCGGATCCATCTTTTTTTTTTTTAAATAGTCCAAGCATTATCAGCTTTGATGGATGCCTTCAATTCGTATTACATTTTTTTTGTATGATTTTTCTATTCAATTTTTCATTTCCTTGGCAGAAAATGATCTTCATTGAATCTCTTAACTATTTCTACGAAAAAAGATTTTAAAAAAAAAATCGATATGATTATTACCAAATTACGTCATTATCATCAACTATTGGACTATATCTCACGACATTATTCCATCTTACCTGAAAGTTAAGAATGTTTTTTCGTTCAACTTTGTCTACGGCTGCCCATTAGGTTTTTGAAAATGGACTCACTAAATTCGAATTAAATTTTGTTAAGCAGTGAACTTATGGCTTTTTTTCCTTCGCTTTTTGGAAGAAGGTTGCAAGATACAATAAAAAATTCGAATTTCACAATTAATCAACATTCAAACGGATCAGAAGGTAAATGAATCTACAATTCAAAAGTAGACAAAATAAAAATTTATAGGTATGAATTGTTGATACTGGCTAACCCTCCAAGCCCCCCGTTCCCTATTTAGAACTTGAGAGGGCAATATAAAAATGGAACACGTGTTCTTTTTATGAATACCTTTCAATTACTGCATTCCATTATTCTGATCCCTCTTATTGATATAAAGAGCTTTCTCTTTATCTTTTCAATTATTATCGAACTTTTTTATTTTATTTTATCCACTGATTTGTACTTCATATATGTGTAGAAAGGGGATTTACCTAATCTGGTGGACTACGTGGCTCAAGGGGATTAGTTTTTATTATTATTATTTAACGTCTGTGGACAGATTCTTCAACCATTGCCTACAATATATTTGTAGTCATAGAGGACTTTTTCAATGTATCCATGCATATAAATACTGCGTCATAATTAATCAGACAATAACATATTTAAGAAACAGTAAAAATAAAAGTTCAAGACTACATTCTTGAGTTTCTTGACTTTTTATTCATTACTTATTCAACATAACTGCCGTACTCGCGAGTACATCTGATAGGCAAGAGTGGAAAGTGTTACATGCAGTACGGACGTATTTTCTCGGAAATTCCGTCCTCGCTTCTTCGATTGCATTGCAAAGGAATTCATAATTTTAATAGAAATGAACCCTAACCTTTGATTCCAGAACACCTTATACAAAATAGTCACTTTTTATCCAGGGGAATCTGTTGGGAAGTTTGAGCAAAATTTTATCATTTTACCTATTCAATTTTAGATCCATAGCCCGTTTTTTTTTCGTCACTAAAGATACTACTTTTTACAAATTAACAATTATTTTTAGGACCTCTTCATTCTTATGACGATGATACCCTCTGTGAGTGTTTGACCATAATGTAGTTTTGAAAGGTTTCATCTTCAAGTCATTCCGGACCAACTTTCGCATTGATGGCGGCAAAATTCCAATTTCTGACGCCATTTTGTACATTGATCTTCTATAAATGTATAGTTCCGATAGATTCTTACATGGATTTTTTTATGTTCCTCCGGGTCCTTAAAAACCTTGGACCCGCAACTTATTGACTTGTCATTACAGCTACCAGTCTCATGAAGCTTTCGGATTGTGTATCCAATTGTATTAAGGGTTAATTGAGTTACTTAGACTTCGATAAATTTAGAATGGCGCCTTTCCTTCATTGTAATGTGCTTCAACTGCCTCCTCAGTGGGTGCATTTTGACTGAATATGAGATTATTATATCACTTTTTTTAAATATTGTTTGTTAGGATTGATTTGGGATTAGTTTGAGTCGATCCGTTTCCTGATCAATGGATTAAGTGTGCAAAAAAATTGTGCCAATTTTGGGAACGTTAAAACATATGAATAACCCTGTATATATATATTTGATATTTAATTAATTACCTTAATTTGTGAAATTATATTAATAGTCTGATTGATTTGAGTCATTTGCTTTTAATTTATTGAATTTATTTCATTCATGAAAGGAGGTACAATTATCATTATGAGAATTACATCAGAGTAATTTGATATCTTTTGATTAATCAAGTATTTACGTACATACAACATATATATATATATATATATATATGTAGCATGATATTTAATTCTAAATATTAGCACAAGATAGGTCATAAATATCCCTGTTACTATTTTTGTAATTTGTGTAAGGAACGATACATTTACAATTTTTTTTCCTAATATTGGGAAACTTATCTGTTAACATTTTAACCCTTCTTGATTGGAAATTTTTAAATGCTTATATACTTACCTTCATTAACATAATATGCACAGTACACACGCTTATTTTGTAACAAATAAGCAAACCTATATGTATATGTCGAGTTTTTTGTGCACTCGCAACCTCGATCACTAAGGGGAAAGGAAAAATTTGAAGAAAAACAACTAGTAGCTAGTCTTCTATATTTTCCTTGTTGCCAACTTTTTAATATTGGGCAGAGTTATTATTTAGATATGCTAAACATTAACAAATTCTACCAATATACAAATCAATCGTTAGTACTAGTATAATATTAAAAAATTCAAAAAAAATGGCGCGCAATCTTTGATTTAAATATCTTATATAATATATCAAAATCATTAATAGTAATAATACCTTTTTTTGAGAACATAACATGTAGAGTCATTTTCTTTAAATCAAAAGAGGCAACTGATGAAAAACAGCTGAAGATGGGAGAATACAATGTATTTTGTATATCTGAAAAAGGTGATTGTGACTATGAATTCTCATTTCCTGGGAAATTAACTTTTTTTTTTTTTAAATAAATTAATTTTTAAATTTTGGGATCTCGGTAGTAAATAATAAATACTCCAAAAAGTAAGCATTTATTTTTATATTTTAAAAAGAAAGAATAAATTCCTAGAATACATTACGATTAAAAAGATCCAAAATTAGTTCATGTTTTCCCTCCATTGGAAATTTAAGAAACAATTAAATGTTTATTTTTGTTATAGTTTTGATATTTGTCGATTAAAATATAAACAAGGGAGTCTATGGGGATTTGTATTTATTAATAAAGTAAGGATAAAAGTACTCATAAATATATTATATAATGAGTACAAGTTAGTTCGGGTCGATTTTAAAGATGGTTCTCCTGTTATGAATGTTTCATAGTATCAGCAGGTTTTGGTTGTTTAGGTTAGGCATCTGTCAATAATATTCAAATGATATCGATTTGAGTTTCAAGCAAAGAAAAATACTTTGTTGAATATGTCAAACTTTGTGGTGACTATGCAACATTTGAGGGAGGTTCTATGTTTCTGCTTTAATTGGAAGAAAAGTGCATCTAAAGCACATTGAATGCATGTAGAAGTTTATGGTGACAATATTTTAATTAAAAAATCATATAGGGAATGGTTTCGACGTTTCAAAAACGGTGATTTCAGGTTGGAAGACAATTCTCGCTCTGGACAACCAAAAAAAATTCAAAGACGAAGAATTGAAGGCGTTACTTGATGAAGAACTTGCAGAATTATTGGGAATTACACAACAAGCGGTTTCCGTGTGATTCAAATACATGGGTATTATTCACGAGGAAAGCAATTGGTTGCCTCATGAACTAAAACCCAGAGACGCTACAAGACGATTTTTTCGTTGCACGTAGCCCATTCATAGGCAACAAAGCAATGGTTTTTTACATCGGACTGTGACTAGGGATGAGAAATTGCCATCGACCTCAACATCAACACCAAAGCGGAGTATTAATGGTTCAAAGGTAATGCAGTGTATCTGGTGGGACCAAAAAGGCGTTGTAACAACTATGAGCTACTACAACCTGGTGATTCTATTACGGGAGATCAATATAGGCTAGAATTGATTCGTTTGAATCCTTTATTATGAGAAAAATGACCGGAATACGATCAAAGGCATAAAAAGTTTTTCTTCTACATGATAACACTCGGCCTCATGTTGCAAAAATCGTAAAAAAAACATTTGAAAACCCTCAAATGGAATATTTTAACACACCCGCCGTATTTTCCAGACATTGTTTCCTCTGATTACAAGTTATTTTGACGGATGCTTACAAGCTAAAAGCTCACTTCTGAATCATTAAAATCCTCGTAACTCTTTATATTAAAAGTATATGTACATAATATGTATAACATCTGAAATGTCTCAGAAAGACATAAATAACGTGTGAGGTTTTTTGTTTTTGTTTTTAGTTCGATTCCTAATCCTTATTTTCTTTTTTCATGTATCAATTTATTTATAACATATTATACCATACACCTGTAGATTATAGCCTCTAGGGTACTCATAAAAAGAAAAGTGAAAGCGTAGTTTATTGAAGTAATGCTCTAATATTCAGAACATTTTTGGTTCTTTATTGAGCATCATTCATTATTATACATCATCTGCAAAGGATACATCGTATCAAAAAACAACAACTCTAAGTTAAGTGATTCTTCAATTTTTAATTTAAAATGAAAATCCCTTGGATCCGGAGAGAGAAAAAAACCCTAGTACCCACTTAAATACAGTGTACATTCCATGTATGCATACATAAATACAAATAAAGGCTCATAATAAAGTATGTAATAAAAAAAAAATACAATTCATTATTAATTATTCATTACTCAATTTTCCTACTTTGATGAATAACAATTTATTTCAGTTTTATAAAAACATACTCAAATACACTTTGTACTGAAAGGGTACTTGTAAATATGTACATATGTACAGTCAATAAAGTGTGAGCTCAATGATCCCCAAGATAATTTGTTGAAAGGCATTATTGCTTGGAGTAGTACATAAAATAAGTGTCTACTTTATACATATTATGAAACGAATCTTATGTAATGTATATGTATCAATAGTAAAATAAATATTACGTGCATCGGGGTTTCAAATACAATTTCAGCCCTTACCTTAAATTGATTTGAAGTACCCTTAAAATATTTTTTATAATCATATTTTGCATGATTAATTATAGAAATTGCATACAATAAACACTTTCTTAAGGCAAAATTATAGACCGTTGCCAGGGACGTCCCAACGATGGTATGCATCTCCCTTTTATTAGCATTGGCGTGGAGGAGATTCCAGATACGCTCACGGTTTTTCGCTCAGAGTGACGAGTAAGGAAAAAGTGTCAGTAATATTTATTGTTTGGTATTTGTTTGTAGTTCAGAGTCACTTTTAATAACAAAGTTCTCTAAGCCTAACAATTGGGGACAAAGAGCAGTGTAAAGTATTTTCTAAATTTTCTGTAAAAACCCTGTTAATAAAACCCATTCTCGTCACTTATAGTCACTTATATTCTCGATCTAAAGTACTTGTATAACTTAAAAGTACAAATATAATAGTATTCATTATATAACTTTGGTATGAAAATTATATTCCTCTGGCTACCAGAGTATAGAAGTAGGGGAAAGCAAGAAAATTAGGAGTAGTCGCCAGACTCACTGACCTCTGAGTACATTTAAATTTTCTTTCAGATTTTGAAAATTATTTCCTGTACATATGTTTTATAATGTTCTTCCCCATTTACCTTTTGATATGTTGAAACCAAATTTGCCTTCTGCCCCCATTGGCTATAACACTGACTGGTATCTCCTTGATTAAGCTGAGATAAGGAAAGTCATTTACTATCATGTGGAGAGTCAAGGGAAGAGAGGAACGAAGGATGGAGTTAATTAGAGGGATTTACAATAACTGGTGTAAAATTATATGTTCCCTGTAGATTAATATAACCTTAAACACACCAGGGTTTCTATTTGTAAGTACATAAAAAAAGATACCAGAAAAAGTGAGCACGTTTTTTTTTCTTACATAGACAGCCAAAGGTCGATTTATTTTAACTTTTTCTGCTTCTTTTTTATTATTATTTCGCAAAGCACATACAAAAAGTGATATAAGAAGAGCAGGAAATTTTTAAAAGAATGGCTTTTTGCTCCTCCATCAATGAACCAACTTAGAAAAAGATATCTTCAAATTTTTAATTAACAAATGTCTTAAACATTTTAACATGGGAGTTTAGAATCTATGTCGATGACTAAAACATATTTTCACATGTCATTTTGACCATACATTTTATATATATATTCAACAAAAACACCCTCATAAATAAATGCTACCAAATACTTTTCGAATGAGTCAAAATATATTACTCAATATCATCCTTATTACATCAATAATTCTAAAAAATATATTTTTGTAAATATTTTTTGGCTCTTTTTTTAAAATGCCCCTTAACGTTTATTAGCTGTATTCCAATTACATATGTGTTAAATATCTTATAAAGCTAAGAATATCCCTACTGAAGAATAAAAATTTTTACATCAGTCAGTGAGACATACTTAATTGATTAATTTACATCTTCAGGGGTGTTCTACAAAGATAAAGCAAATATAAATCTATATCTTATAAATTTATGTATTTCAAAAGCGACATCTTGTGGGAGAGAAAGTAATCTCAAAGACTAATAAAAATTTGTCCAAGTTAACAGATATATTTTGTATTTACATTTTTATATAACTTTGGCTTGAGCTAAGTCTACCTGAGTGTGTAATATTCAATTATTTAAAAGACAACTAAAGTCCCTACAAAGGTAATGTAGCAAGAAATGTTAACAATTTTAGAGTAAGTAAAACCTCTATGGCCCTTTGTTAGGCATACTATATAATATTAGAGACCTATGAATAAAAGTTCCCTACTTCTGACTTATATTATACCTATTATATAGATGTTCATTCTATCCAATGCATTACTGTTCAGAAAAGTTGTTTTACTTCAAAGACATCCGCAGGCTTTTAGAAGGCTACCTCAGAAATTTCAGTACTAAACCCAATCAAAAGCATATAATTACATATAAATGGACACTCACAAAAGATCAAGCTTCAATACACCAATAAGGAACAAAGTTAAAAGAACAAGAGTTGACAAATATACGTACATAGTAATCTTTCGGTTTTAGTTTCGGGTTAAATTTAGAGAAGAGAACGGGCCACAAAAAACTTTTTATAATGTATCTAATATCTAATAAATATAATTAAAGACAATCAAAGGATTCTTAATACTGTAAAATAAATCAAAGAACAAGAGAAGTACATCTTAGTTCTTGCTGTCGTTGTTATTTGATCAAATTATTTTGTAACTTTTTCAAGAAAAATATTGAATTTAAGGAACTCTATACTTAGAATTGAATAACCCATTTCAAATTATGTTTTTGCCTCCAGAATAAAGAAATCAAACTAAAAAATAAATAAAAAGTGATTGTAAACATAGTAGGTAAGTAAACATTTTGATTCATGTACATAGTGCCTTTGAGGAGGAGGAAATTACTTATGACTTATTCCAGGATATATTTTCTAAATGCTTTTTGGGCTCTAACATGTGTGGGGTCTAACACATTTTACTATATCAGCTATTTCCTTACTCTTTTACAGGATTAGGCATTTTATTCATTAATTACTACTTGAAACGGTGTGTTCTCCTCTCAAGAAATAAGGAAAAGTGGGACCGAAAGGAGGGCTTCTAATCAAAGTCATCATGTCTCATAAACAATTGATTATTATTAACAAACTATTTATAAGTTGACACAGATTGTCTTGTCTTTTCTTTTGATGAGTAAGGGTTTCTATGGCAAACTAATCAATCAAGTCCATTTATGATGATCTAGTAACGTTCATTGACGTAGAGTTGACCTTCTATATAGAAAAGGAAAGACCTATAAAAACAAAGTATATTCATAGTTAGTTCTATTCAAACATTTGTTCTGTATATATATATATTTTTAAAGAAGACATTTACAAAAGTTGTAAGATAAACAAAGTTGTATGAAACTTTTTAGAGAAAAATAAGTAATCATATTAATAATAATATATAACAATAACATTTTGTGCAAAAAAACTTAAAATTAAAGAATGTATGTATTATATATATAAATATATATTGTCTCCTATTACATCAATCTAAGGCCCATTGATAATTTTGTACATATTAATCAATACAATTTATTCATTAAAAAAAATATTTTTTCGGGAAAAATGAGATATGATATTCTGCGATCGTTATGAATATATAACTAGTCTAAGATTAAAGAAGTGATTTTAGACAGCTCACTAAAACGGTTTTTATTTAAAGAGCACATAGACCACTTTAAAAAAAAAATTATGTATTTAAAGGGGTTTTTTGAACTAAATATCAAGTTTGACGTAAAACAAATTGAATTTTAAGCTATATAAAATTGTAATAACATACTCGGAGGTTATATGTTGGTACATCACTGCTTGAGAATATAACTGTTACCCAATGTAACTCATTAATTTACTTCATAAAACACGTAATACTATTGTGACAAAAAATACAGTGGAAATTTTAATTTATTTTTTTGAGGATTTCCATAGGGATAAATATTTGTTGGCATCCCTGACACTGACATCTGTACCAAATTACATATTGTCAAAATATCCATGTGTGTTTGAGATATGTGTCCTTTTGTGAAGAGCTACAACCGAATTTTTACATTTTTGAAATGTCTGAAAAGTAATGACTCAAAATGTAATTTAGTGAAATGTTGTTGAATCTAAAAAAGCTTATATGAATATTACAGACACTATTCTTTTGAAATTTTAAGGGATCCGTGGTTTATTTCTCCAGATACATAACCTATTACCTATCCGATTTTTAATTTTAATAGCATATCTAATGTCAACAGTTAATGAACCATCGTTAATTATATTATTGACGTAATATAAATTTTGCAACACTACTAAAAATTGGAAAAATAAACTTTGTCCCCATGTGCATTGCATCCGGGGGCTACTTTTGAGTGGAATAAGAAATGAATTTTTATATATGTCATAAGTCTACAAGAAACAAGTTTGTTTTCAAATATTGAAAAGGAGAAAATCCACTTTTAAGTTTTTCTACTTCATAACTATAACGACCAAATATTTTTTAGTCATTTTAAAACCTACCGTGCACGGTTTTATTCTAAAATGTCACTTTATATCCAGAAAACAAGGATTGTCGTCTATCCAATAGAGCAATCGGATAAAAATTTTGTGACAGTTCATGGAGCCAATATGGTACCTGAAAGAACGTCCATTATTTTAATAGCCCTAGAGATTTATTTAGTTTCAGTTGGCTAAAACCAGTTCAACTGTTTAAGAACTATGAAGAATCAACTACGTCCGCTATCATGCTCACCATGAATCATAGTAACTACATAGTCAGAAATACCAGATGTTTTTTATTCTTGAATGTGGCCGGTATTTATTTACTCCTATAATACATTTGCAATTATTGGAGTCATTATTTAATATATCGAAATATACTATTGATACAAACGAAAGAGAATGTCTTCAAGAATATGAGTGCAGTTCACACTCATTTTTGAAATAGTTCAGATAAACTTGGTTTCTTGTTGACTTGACATATATGTATATATATTGTGCAAACAGTTTATCCGTTGAGATAAAGTTCACTACCCCCCCCCCCTCATCAAAATACAGAACAAATTAATGTATTATGTAATATGTCTACGCACATTGAAATAATAAAGCTCCATAAAAAAATAATTAACACATCACATGCATGTCAAAACATCTAGTAGAAAACATCTTATATGTTACACAAATTGGATTTAGAAAACTAACGAGTCGCATCACTCATTTAATTGAATTATCCTATTTTGATCATTCATTTAATCGCTGAGTGTGAAAAAAATAAATCACATTTTGTATACCTCTTAAAAAAACATTTAAAGGAAGCATTCATGTGATGTTTTGATTCATGAAAATAATTGCACAAAAAAAACTTTGCTGCACTGAAGTTTTGTGAGTTTATTATAAGCCCAAACAGGGAAATATTCCTCATAAAGCAAAAAACTTGGATTTTAAGCCAGGCTTTTTATGACTACTAAGCTTCGAATAGCTAGAAGTTGTTTTGTTTCAAGGATCCACAAATGAAATTAAATCAAATCAAACTTCTTAACCAAATTAATACTTATATTTGCAAGAAAATATGAAGAATTTAGATAAATCTCTGGGGTTATGAAAAAGATGGACGTTCTTTTAGGAACCATATCGGCTCTATGTGGAGTCGATACATTTATCCGATTGCTCTATTGGAGAGACAACAACCCTTTGTTTCTCGATATTAAGGGGCATTTTAGAAAAAACTGTGCGCAATAGATTTTAAAATGACACCGAACTAATTGGCCGTTATATTTATGAAGTAAAAAACTGTAAAGTGGATTTTCTCCTTTTCAATATTTGAAAACAAACTTGTTTTCTTGTTGACTTGAAACATATATTGTATATAAATTTTAGTATAATACAAAGTCATTATGAGACCTTAAGTAAATGGATATTATCATCAATTTATTGATGTACATAATACAAGGTATGTTCTATCATTTCTTATTTACAAAGACAAATAGATTTTAGATAATAATTAATTATTAAACATACCCTATAATATATTTATCTTCATATACAAATCTATTTATGTGTCTTTCTTATCAAGGGTCTTTTATGTCATGTTTCTTATTGAGACACTCTACAAAAATGTCAAAAATTATTTCTTGGAACAATTATACAAATGTATTATAATATTCTTCTGCTTTTGACAGATTAATATAATATATTTCATTTCTGTATCAATTTACGGTAATAAAATGTCTTTTTAAATTTGATTTAATTACATAAAAATTATTTTATTTCCTTATTCTTTCTGTTCATAATCATCAAATTCTTCTTTTATGGGAATTAGATTTTATTTAACATACATATATGTATTGTAAAATGTCCTTTGTATTTGAAGCAATATGCAAATTTGGATCCAATCAGTAGGGATTTTCTTTATTTTTGGTGCTAATAGGGATTTTATGAGGGGAGGTCATAACAAAACATCAAAGAATGAATCTCCCAACTTTTTATTTCAAACTAACTCATTAAAAAAGGTCAAAATAACTTCACAAAAGCTTAAGTTTTATTAAAAGTGATTACGCGCTATGTCTTATAGTATTCTTAATTTGCTGGATGGGAGTCAAAAAGTTTAATTAAGGTTGAAAAGGGAAATGAAACTTTTAGAAATGACTGCTTTGTTCACTTCTGGGATCTCATGCGCTAAGTAATTTTTTTAAAATAAAACAATAACTTTTTTTTGGTGATGAAATTGTTGACTTTGCATATATAAAAAAATAATCTTGTGTTTTAGGGAGAGGAGATTTGATCATTAGATGTAAACATTGTCTCATATCAAAATATTCTCAAACTGCCTATAACAATCGGGCAACCGATATATATGTATGTCAGGCTCTAATATAACATATGTGTCAAGTCAACAAGAAACCAAATTTATCTGAAATATTTCAAAAATGAGTTAGAATTGCTATCATATTCTTGAAGACATTCTCTTTTCTCGTTTGTATTAATAGGTTATTTCGATTAATTAAATACTGACTTCAATAATTACAACTGTATTATAGGAAAAAAAACCCGGCCACATTCAAGAATAAAAAAACATCTGGTATTTCTGACTGTGTAGTTACAATTACCATGATTCATGGTGAGCATATAGATACTTAAGTTGATTCTTAATAGTTATTAAACAGATGAACTAATTTTAGCCAACTGAAACTAAATAAATGTCTGGGCCTATAAAAAAGATGGACGTTCTTTCAGAGACCATATCGGCTCCTTGTACAGTCGTAACATTTATCCAATTGCTCTATTGAATAGACAACAATCCTTGATTTTTCGATACATAGTGACATTTTAGCAAAAACATTGCAGTATAGGTTTTAAAATGACACCGAAATATTTGGCCGTTATATTTATGAAGTAAAAAACTGTAAAGTGGATTTTTTCCTTTTCAATATTTGAAAACAAACTTGTTTTCTTGTTGACTTGACACATATGTACATTTGTAGATAACCAATTAAACATTTCATTTACACATTTAAATGATTTGTAAACTCTTTTTTGATATTCTTTTATAGCAATTTCTTTATCATTATCACCATCCTCGACTTCAGAGCACAAATTGTATGAGAATCGTTCAAAAATAAAGGAAGATAAGTATTTCATGAATAATGTCAATTAACATGAGTTACGTGGAGTCAACAGCACTCGTACCGTTCCGAGCTCTTCTCAATGTTTCTCATATCAATAACACTACTAACACAAGTACTTCTACCTCAACCTTCTCAACAAGCGGAGTCTCAAATCAAATGTCCTTTGGAGCAGATATGGCATGGACTATAGTATTTACCGTCATGATTATTTGTGCCATGTGTGGAAATCTTGTGGTTTTTTGGATCGTACTGGGTGAGTAGTATCAAGTCTTTATTAGAAGAAGATTGTATATTGTAGTGTTCACGTCAATAAGACTGATTTTGAGTTCATTTTTATCTTTTCCTTGTCAGCTCATCGACGAATGCAAAACGTGACAAATTATTTTTTGGTGAATCTTAGTCTTGCGGATCTCATGATGTCCTGTCTCAATACCATTTTTAATTTCATATTTATGAAAAATAGGTATGTTTTTTTTTCTAAATGTATTTGGATCACATGGTACAATTTATTTGCACAATTCCCTGTCCTGTATTCAGTTCAGCATCTAACAGAATGCCTATTTGTTCTATATTGTTTTTATGCCCTTAAGTGTCACGCTGTATACGACTATAAGTAAAAAAAATACCGAGAAATTTGAATTTAATTTTTGTTTAGGATTCCAAACGGAATAAATGTTTCTGTTTTTAAGTTGGATTTACTGTCACTTACATCTCTGCCAAATTACACGTCAAAATATTCATGTGTGATTGAGATATGCGTCCTTTTGTGAACAGCTTAAATTGAATTTTTCGTCTTTTAAAATGTCTGAAAAATGGTGAATAATATGCAATTTGGAGGAGACCCATAACCCAGACTGGTTTCTTTTGATATTTTGAGAATTTGTGGTTTATTTCTCGAGATACATAACCAATTAAACCTCAAGACCATTCGATTTTTAATTTTAATAGAATATCTAAAATCTTGTTCGTTAATTAATTATTATTATTGACTCAGGAAACTACATATTATTCTTTTAGCAAATAACTTTTGTTAATGTATATACTTTTGTCGAACAAAATATGAAAAGTTCAATCAAAATATGTCCCTATAATATGTACATACATATTTCCGGTAAGTACAAGGCAAGACTTAGTAATAATTTAATGTACTTAGAATGAGTCCTATGTTACATATATTCATCTTAGTTAGATTATAATTAGCTCATAATAAATTGTCCACTTGAACTATCTTTTTTTTTTACTTTCTTTGGTACATTAATTCCTGAGCACATTGTAACTCTATATATGTACATAGAGTAGGTGGCAGTAAAAAAGCCTGAATTTATGAGCCTTAAACTACACATTTCAGGTATTCATTGTATGATTGTAACAAGCATCCGTGTCAAATTATTGACTCATTTGCCCTGTCACATATTGATCGACTTTATAGTAACTACTTTGGTTAAATAAAATAATAGAACTTTAATAAAGTACTCATATCTCATGGCCAGCTAATTTTGGCAAACTAAAATTGAACAAATATATTTTTTTCTTATACCACAAATCATCAAATTTGATATTGTTAAATTTGAGAACTTCAATTAAAAATGGAGTGAACTAAACTTTTATCTATGAGCTTCAAAGTAACGATGTCTCAAGAGTGTAGCCTAAAGCAAAATTTCACTGCTTTCTACTGTATAGTGAATAATATATTTTGAGCTTAATTAAATTGATGGACACCCATGGTATTATTTTGATAAATGAAAATATTTGCAGTAGTGATTACTACTCGAATGAATTAATGAATTGTTTATTAATTTAGATTCATTTGATTTGAAAGGAAAATGAGGAGTGTCAATAGTTCAATTAGTTAATTAATATATTTGGACTTGATTTATATACACAATATTTGACAAAAGTTCATTTGAACTTGAGTTTGGAAAGGATATGTACTATGCTTTCAGATACATATCTCAAGGAAAATTAGCTAAGCTAAATGTATGTATGTACATCAGAGGTTCTTTAAACCTTGAGCATTGTATAAAACCTTTAAAGGAGAGCTGTAAATAGTATTCACTGCCAGTATGAAAAAAGAAAGGGAAAGTTAACTTGGTAGCCCTAACAATTTGATGAATGTCAAGGAGGAGAGGAGTGTCAACTGTCAAGACGCTTTACTATATCAGTTATTCTCTTACCCTTTTACAGGGAAATACATTGACGTTCTTTGAGAGAGGGAGGAGGGGAATTAACACAAATTCATAGCTATCAGAAGATTATATTACATATGTGAGATGATACATAGAAACAATGCTAGGATTTTTTTAACGAAATGCAGATGATGCTTCTTTATTAATTGCTCTACAATTTCTATTATTATTATTTTTCAATTACTTCTCTAGAAGTTGCGATTTCGAGCAAATAATGATCCTTCAAAAGTCATGCTAAATATATGTACATCTAGCAGCAACACTATTTACTTATGACGTCAAAGTATTGAATAATATAAAAAAGTAATAGTTAAAAGGTAAGATATACAAAGTATAGACAATTATCTAAAAGATTTGGTAGCATATCTTTTAGATATTTTGTTTAAAAGTAGCAAAATTTAGAATAATAAAAAAGTCAGTCTCTACTCCTATGAAGTATAAATATGTAGCTGGAAAACGAAAAAGACTGTTTTCTCCTTTTCTTATTTTTTTTTTCAGGATCGTTTCTATAAAACATCTCACATATATTAAGGATTCTATGTTATCTCGTTTAGACACTTAATTTATTAATTACTATTTGTAGAGGATGTGTATTACCACGACGAGCTTTTTGGGATAAACAAAAACACACTGTATTCTCCCTTTAGCTAATTTTCATCATTTGACTCTTTTGGTTTCAAGCAGCTGACTACGTGTTATGAGCTCAAAAAGGGTAGCTACCAAATGTTTTTCCAAATATTTCCTTTCCCTTTTGTCAGTCGAGGTTGCGAGTGGACAATAAAGCTCGATGAGTACATGGTGATGAGCATGTTATTGAGTTGAGAAAGTGTGCTCGTAATGACTATCTGGTACCTCTGCATTTTATAGGCTGATTATTAATAATATTTGATAGCATTAAAGAATACTCAATAACTGTTGAAAACTGAAGGTATTGAAGGGAATTTGACGTATCAAAAAATCCTGGAGAAGAGGCATAGATAATGGTGTCATGTAAGGAAGGACATTTTGTTGAGGTGAGAGAGCGTGCCTGCAATTACTATCTGGTACCTCTGCATCTTAATGGCTGATTGTTATTTAACAAAATAAAAAACTGTACGGATATGTAGACTATAGATTTTTCAAATTCATGCATAGTTTGATATAATAATCTTACAAAAAAAACTCATACATCTTTTGTTCAGTGGGTGGTGAACAAAAGTAATTCATGTTTTGATATTATTATAATTTATTGTAGTGACAAAAATTAATGTTATAATTTCACCATGTTGTGCATCTAATCAGATTTCGTACAAGAGAGAAACAAAAATTATACTTGAACCACATGCTTTGTGCATAATATTGTAAATCTAAAAAAAAATTGGGAAATATTTCTACGACTTCTCATTGAGTTATTATTTTTTTTTCTTCTTGCATTTAAGATCCGAAATTTCTAAGTAATAATATCAAACTGTATATACACACTTGATAATAATAATAATAATATTTTGTTCTCAAAGATAAACTAACTATGTACATAATATTTAAACGAGTCCTTTGAGAAGGTCACGTTTAATTTGATAAGGCATTTATTTTAAATAGCTTAATGGGTCCAATGTAATTAAATTAATAAATAAATGATATTAAACTTATGAAATGAATAAAAATATTATGGGAATTAGGCTTACAAGTCATGCTTTTAAGAGAAGGGGGGGGGGAGAGGAGAGGAATGTGTCCCTTTTCAAGGAAACTCAATTAGAGCTTGGATATGTCCGCGTTATATCATATAAAAAGAAGTGAAATTTAAGAAAAATATAGTTACTTGCTACAGAGCCTTTGAAGTAGTTGTCAACAACCTGTCACTCTTTAATAACCTTCTTGTGCCTCAATCAAAAATTTCTTTCCTTAAAGTGGGTTCTTAGATTGAAGCTTAACGCAAAGTGCATCGGATTTCCCCCCTCCTCTTTCTTCTTTTTATTTTTATAAAAAAAAATTCTATAACGATGACGACCTCAGAGTAACATGAATAGACATGGGCAACTTGCTACATATATGTTGTGTATTATTATTTATTTAATATTCTCAAATAACAATCAGCAGATAAAATACAAAGGTACCACATAGTAATTGCAGACACAATAAATTCGCCTCAACATAATGCCCATCCCTAAACATGAGATATACAGGGTGCATGCGGTATTGTGTTGCAATCTTATATTTGAAGTAACCCTGTTTCTAGGCGTCGGATCGAGCAACAACTGACGCCATTTTTTCCGTTGAATCTTCCTCTTCAACATTTACTTAAGAAAGATTCTCGTCAAGATAAATGCCGAAGAGTAAGAATCAAAAAGAGGGGCCATTGTGTGCGGCATCCGCGCCGACCGGACGAATCGCGACCAAAATCAGGACCAAAAGGTGAACAGAAAGAACAACAAGTGGATCTGCAATGACCCTCAGGATGTCCCTATTGTCATGAAGACAAAATTTCCGGCCACCGTAATGGTCTTTGGCGTTGTGAGCAACGAGGGTCACGTCATGCCTCCTCACGTCTTTGAGGCCGGCCTCAAGATCAACACCGAGGTGTACCTGGACGTGCTACGCACTGTTGTCAAGCCGTGGATGGATCAGATGGCCGATGGACGTCCATATGTGTGGCAGCAGGATGGCGCACCTGCTCACAACTCAAAAACCACGCAGAACTGGTACAGGAACAACTTCCCACACTTCTGGGACAAAACTTTGTGGCTGCCTAGCTCGCCAGACTGTAATCCGCTCGATTATATCGTGTGAGGCGTGACCGAGAGGGACATCAATTGTACTCCTCACAATACCAAAGCCTCCCTGGTCGCCTCCATTATGGACGTGTTCGCCAATCTCCGGAGCGATGACGTCGCGCACGCCTGCTCGCGCTTCCGGCGGCGCCTCGAGGCTGTCATTGATGCTAAAGACGATTTTATTCTTTGAATCTTCAAAAAGGAAGTCAATAAAGATATCCTGAAAGTTTCATCCAAATCGATTCATTATTTTTTGAGCTACAGCTATTTAAAGTTTTTTTTTCCCCCGGGCGACACAATACCGCATGCACCCTGTATGTAATTTTGAACACTATCTTATATTAAAATATGGGATAGACGTTGAAATAGCGTTGAGCTTAAGGAAGGAAAGAAAATATCAGTTGGTACCATTACATTTATAATCAATTTGAATTCTGTCTTCTCAGTATCGTTGAGGTGAGAACTTGCTCAAAAACTCATAAAAGGGAAAGGAAAAATTTGGAAAAACAACTACTAGCTAGTCTTCTGTATTGTCCTTGTGGCCAACTTTCTAACTTTGGACAGAGTTATTATTTAGATATATTTTACATTGATAAATTCTACCAATCATTAATACTTGTCTAATATTCGAAAATTTAAAAAATGGGCGGGCAATATGTGATTAAGTATATTTCTACATATCAAAATCATAAATAATACTAATACCCTTTTTGAGTTCATAATACGTATAGTCAGCTGCTTTAAATCAAGAGACAAGTGATGAAAATCAGCTGAAGGGAGAATACATAGTGTTTTTGTTTATCCCAAAAAGGTCATCGTGTTATGACCAACTCTACCAATTTTTTTAATGCAATGTACAAATATTTATTATAAGCTCAGAGCTTTATTTAGCCCTTTAAAATGTATTCGTATGTAGTGGAAGTCTTATTTGAAGGTTATTAATTGAATTTATTAAGCAAAGTTCAACCTGTTTCTAGTTGTGTTGGTCAAAGGATCATATAGAGCTACAAGTCAGTAGACTTTTATTATGTTGCCTTCCGTTCTCGTAGCATGTATCGAGTCAACTGGAGGGGCGTATTGGGTGATACTAAATAATTGCAAAAATATAAGCAGCTCTTGTATATCATGAAATAGACCCTGCAAATCTTCATGAAAGTATATTTATTTGTCAGGGCTAGATAACTATTAAATATATATATACATATATATATATATATATATTAAATTATGTCATTAAATAATAAAAAAGTCCTGATTGATACCTTATTGCTTTTTTGGATTTTCTCTTTAATGAAGAGCTCAATTTCCTGTCAAAATTTCGATTTATATATATCCATTTTAATATTATTATATTAATTTCCATTGTGGTCCTGAAAAATAATGTTAAATGAAATATTTTTTTGTCTAAATATTTTTCGAAAAATATATAAGAAATAAATATGTACATACTAAACTTGAAGGTAGATTTAATTGAAAATCCCTGACGTATTTGTAAAATTAATTATTGTACCTCATTTGACGAAGTATAGAAACTTTCCTATGACCATACGTATTGTAATTTATGACTTGAGTGAAGTTAATTTGTAAGATAAAAAAGGCAACCATGAAGAAGTAAGGAACATATGTTTTAAAATAACACAAAAATGAAGAGAACCCTGTAAAAAATTATGTAATTTTTCAAAGAACTCCTCCACGCTTCTGTATCTCGATGTAAAGACGATGCAAGAAGTCAATATTCGAGATACAGATATGAAAATTATTACTTAACTTTCGAGTAGTTTGAGTAAATTTAGGAATATATGATGGAATTCACCTTTTTGTTTAACCATAAATCAGCTTGTCTTAAAGTTAAACATCAACAGCGTTATCATACAAATGTACAAATTCCCTCTGTATTTTGTTGTCAGCTGTCAATATTTCAATGTAATTGTTACTTAGTTGATGGAACTTAAATTAGCTTTAGTTCATCAGGAAAATATTCCCATTTCTTGAATGAAAAATAACAGTTTCATAGTTGGGCATATGTTTATTGTCCAACTGATACTCCCCTCTCATTTTTTCTCTTTTACGAATAAAGATAAACTGTAACAAATCCTATATCTATATAAAAGCTCAAATTACTATGTAATACGACCTTTATAAGTGTATCAATATATTTTCAAAACCATTTATTAATCAAGATATTTGATTTCCTTTCGTACTTGAAATGTTTTTCTTGACTCAAATCAAGCCATAATAAATATATGTACTTGAATACTTTTGAAAATGAATATAAAATCTGGTAGATGAAAATCTGAAAATAAATTTCCTTTTATTGGTATTAATAAGTAATTAATTATATTATTAATTTACTTTTTTATTCCATTTATACATAAAAGAGAAGGAAATAGGCTACCATTCCTAGAAAGAAATTGAGGTTTCTTTTTTGCTTTTTTTGACAGTAATACATGATTGACTTTAACAAACTTTATAATTATAATTGAACTAACATAATGAATTATGTACGAAATGGGTTTATATTTTATGTCTTTATAGAAGAAACTCTTACTGACGAGTAAAATATTTTCTATGGCATTGACTTCAAGGTTTTGGACTCAGGCAGGCCCAAAAGATCTTTGGAGAGAGAGACTCCAACATTAGATTATTCTTCAGCGCGATCAATATAATTTGAAATCTTTCTTCAAGAACCTGACAGAATCATAAGTTTTAAAAGATAGTTCTTACAGCTGTCGTAAGATACAATGTACTCTCCTTGAAAATCCTAGTGGAGAAAACTTCAACACACATCTGTGAAATTTATTAGAGCTAAATGTCTCTGATTACGTTCTTAAATACCTGTTTGGAAATACCGTGAGACATTTCCATGCAATGAAAAAGCTTGTCAGCCTTTATATAAAGTGATAAAGATATATTAGTTTGTTCTTACATATTATTTAATTTATGATAAGTTTGATAGACATAACGAGCCTTTTGAGACAAACGAAAATACTAGCTGTTTTTCATCAGTTGACTCTTCTAATTTAAAGCAGCTGCCTCTACGTTTTATGAACTCAAAAAGAGTAGTAGTATTATTTTGAGATATATATAGCATATTAAATCAAGGATTGCACGTCATTTCTTTGAATTTTTGAATAATAAACAAGTATTAACTATTGATTTATGTATTGGTAAAATTTATCAATATATATTGTACAGTGCATCTAAATAATAACTGTCCTAAATTAAAAAGTTGTCAACACGAAAAATACAGAAGGCTAGCAGCTACCATAAACCTTTCTAAATTTTTCCTTTGACTTTTGAGAGATGTGGTTCCGATTAGACAAAAAAGCTTGTCGTGGGAGTTGTTTCATTGTATGAGTTTCTAGATTTGACTATGGTATTTAAGGCCTCTATGGAACGAATATCTTTAAAATGTTTATTTATTTTGTATACATAGAGAACACAGTACTTCCAATTTAATATTTAAAATGAACTTTAATTTTTTTCTATTTATGCAGTTGAAATAAAGATTTAAAAATAAATAAAAATAAGGAAGCTTACGGAGAGGATTTACTCTATTCGAAAGAGAAAAGAGTGAGCACCACATGTCTTGTTCAAAAATCATCTTATGTAAGAACGGAATAAAGTCATAAATAAAATCTTTTTCATAAGTGTTTATATAGGTATAATATATTATCATGTAATGTTTTAAAAACGATTACATATAAGGGTATGTGGCAATATGTAGGAGTAATCAACATCGTCATAGACTCTTGACGTATCTTCTAAAATTAAATAATGTAGGAGATCCAAGGGCTTCAATTCTCTCAGACTGGGAACCTTTCAGTCCCGTGACTACTAGTCTTATATCCGTGGAGGGGCACAATTAGAAAATAAATGGTTATAAAGGACAAAAATCTAGGATATTATGGTCTGAATTATTATAATACTATAACAATTCTGAACTTTTATTGGAGTAAATATGTTTCACTATGTATATCAGTACATCTATTTTATTTGGGGACACAAGCCTCGTTGGAGGAGGGAGCACAGCAATGCAAATGTTTCACCTAGTTACGGCCCTGGAACATGTGCTATTATATATATTCTATGTAAATACGTTTGTATGCGATATGGGCCATTCTACGTTAAATGAACGAATAGCAGACAAAACCTGACCGTCACAGAATTGAATGATTTTTAGTACATCAGCTAGTATTTATACAAATAGAACAAATTTTAGCTCGCTAAAATAAGTTGTTCTCCAAGATATGAGCATTTGTCATGCCGAAATAGCTATAATGCAAAACTGACCCCCAGTAGAAAATATAAAAAAAACCTACATTCCCCCCCCCCCCATGGTCATTTTGCTACGACCCATTTATAGTGTCCTTCTAGCCAAACAAAAGTTAAGTATTTCTTTTAAAGATCCACCGACATACGGTTTAAATAGTGAATGTCTTTCAAAAAGTGGCACTATTTATATAATACTTCATTATTGTTACGATTATGAAAGTCAAATACTGTTTAAGGGACCTGCAGGGGGGGGGGGGGGGATGTTGGTGCTGGCTTAGAAATTTGATGACTTTTTTAAATAAAATATATTTTTTCCCTTTATTGCGTATTTCAAATTAATTTTTTACGAACTGGCATGTTATTTCAATTTTGGATCAGATCTCTGTGACCCACCAATTAAGAAACACTTTATGAAATTTATACATTTTAAATCTGTCCCTCAAACTGTTCTCTAGGATGAACAATGGATTTTTGAAATTTAAACTGTTATGACAAAAGTATTTTTCTTCACTATTGCTATGACAGTTTAAATTTCAGAAAATTCCATTGTCATTACAATTAAAACAATATTTTAAAGATGTATGTACTTTTATTCAATCATAAAATACTCAATAATAATAAATAAATAAATATAATATACTTTGTTTGAATTGACAGCCAAATTAAAGAGAGTCTCATTCAAAATCCTTTCAGAATAAAAAAAAAGTATTCATAATTATATTACATATAATTATGTTCTATCATTCTGCTTAATTTAAGACAAAAATTAAGCATAAACAGAGCAATCATAACTACATAATTAAATGCCATTGAATACTACGTATAAGCAATCCATTTTGCTATTAAGTTGTTGACGTTATTAGCTTGATCAACAAAAAATCTAAAGGGCCATTAGGAAATTATAAGTGAGCCGAGCGGAAGGAATCAAACCCTTAATATCTAATTAGAGCCAAAATCCCTTTCTAGCATTTAATAAAATGTGAAATCTATTTCATTTATTCATTATCCTCTTCATAAGTTGAGAAAGAGAGTGAAATTCGAACCTTTAGCTTGTTTATGAGTTGAGGGTTGTAAAAATATACGTAAAAATAATTAATTTACATACTTACATACGTATAATATATGATTCCACACCCCGTGGGGTCGTTCTTCACGTGTTTCATCTTAAATAAAACTCATGGAACTTACTAGCATTGCCTACATAATGTATATGTGTACATTTATAATAATACTTACTATGTCTTTTTGCTTGTTTATGCAGAAATTGGATTTTTGGATCCGTATACTGCAAAATCAATAATTTCATGGCTCACCTCTCTGTTCCTGTGAGCGTTTTTACTCTTGTTGCCATTTCAATAGATCGCTATATTGTCATTGTTCATCCTTTAAAACAAAGAATAACGAAAACAGTGGCACGGATTTTACTTATTATTATATGGTCTGGGGGCTCACTTCTCTCTCTTCCAACTTTATTATATTCGAGAACTGTGACGTAAGTAGATTACTACCTACATCCCTTTGAATGATGTACAACCTCTCTTTCATGTTGTACCCATATTCTTGATTCCAGTTCTAGAAATTTAACAATCTGTTTCCTTCATTGGCCTGATGGATACCCTTCAGTCTCAAGATTGGACTATGTGTAAGTGTTTGAATAATAATAATTAATTATAAGTTTAATACAAACTATTGAAGTTCTCATCTCCTGAAATCTACAAATTACTTACTTACTACAAGTGTACTTCAAATGAATAGAATGCAAAATTTAGTTTGAGTGCTCAGACTTAAATGATCAAATAAAATAAATATTCATTTTATTGTGTAATTATTAATTAAGAATTATATTCACAGATATAACATAACGTACTTCGTTCTCACTTATATACTTCCCATATTACTCATGGTCATTTGCTATGGACATATTAGTGGTATTCTGTGGGGGTCCAAGGGAAACAAGGAGAATTCTGCTCAGGAGAGGAAACTCAGCTCTAAAAGGAAAGTCGTCAAGATGTTCATTGTCTTAGTGATTATATTTGCTGTTTGCTGGTTTCCATATCACGTGTATTTCATCTATATTTACCACGATAAGGATCTAACAAAGAAACCATTCATACAACATGTGTATCTTGGCTTTTATTGGTTGGCCATGGCCAACTCCATGTTTAACCCTTTCATTTACTATTGGATGAATGCAAGGTAAATATCCTTTTTTTAAAGAAATACATATCTATTAATTTCCCATAGGTTTCGAGGTTACTTCAAATCCCTTCTTGTATCACTTAAACTCTTCATATGTAAGCCTAAAGGCCTGTGGAGAAAAACAGAGTCCAAATCATCTCTTAACATTGGAGCTTTTCCAACAGATCCGGGCCTCTTCCAGATCAATCGACTTAAATTTAGACCTGATAATGTTCAAAAAGCTACCTCTAGCGGAGGTAAAATATGTTGTTGCTCTGAATCATTTATCTTCTCATGTCACTAATTAATTACTTTTCAATCAGGCATGAATCAAAAGACAAATAATAATAATTCCTCTGATAAAAGCAAAAGCAATTATGGACCGTGTGGATGTTCCTCTCAGCATCTTGAACATCGTCCAATACACAATTCCGATCATGACAACTCTAAAAGATGTTCTCATGACTCAGAGTCCTTGGGAAAACCTTCACAAATACTACGAATCTCTGTTCCTTTTCGAAATAACCCTCATATAGCGGAACTAACTATTGGGAGTACATCGATGTAAAACTATTTGTATTTATCGGCTCCAATGGAGTATTTAATTTTATATTATTTGCAATTTTTATACATACAAATTTAAGATATAATATTTATAAATATATGAATAAAAAAACATTTAAGGGAAGGAATAAATTTTGTTCTACTTTTAAATATTGTTTTTAATATACATTTATGGATCAGATTGCCTGAATTCTAATTAACTCATTCCTAATATTTAATATATTAAACATTAATATATAATCCTATATAAAAGCAATTAAGAAAGGTATATGTATTGCTAAATCATGTTAACAGCCATCATTAGCTCCATTATTTTTACTTTTAAGTCCATATGCATATACTTGTATGTACTTACATAAATAAGTACATGGATATATACTTCAAATTAAGCAATCAAGTGTCTTCCACGGAAAAAGAAGTATATTTTCCTCATTTTATGTACAATATATTACAAACAGTGCCAAAAACACTTTTAGTATACCTGAAATTATTGAATAATATATACTATATTTAGTTTTTTCTTTTATCCTCTTCAAATTCATCAGCTAAAGTATATAGCAATTTTACCTTTTTTTTATACAAAAGCTTACGATTAATTAAGTTGCTATTACACCAAAAAGAGGGATGAAATGTTTATGTGGAATTCTTGACTTAGATTTATGTTTATATATATATATATATATATATATATATATATATATATATATATATATAGGTTGTTTTAAAGATAGATACAAAATTAATATTAAAAAGAAAGAAAAATTGGAAAATTTTGCGTGTTCCATTGCAAATTATTATTATATGTTGTTTTAAAGCAACACTAGTAGGATAAGATTAAAGTTACGGAAAATATTAAAGTCTAATTTATTCAATATATCAAAAAGAAAAACTAAATTATTTTACGAATTAAACGTGAACAGATTATCACAATAAATTGTGAATAGATGAACAATCTTGTCGTTACTGTATTGATTTAGCAAATACTTAATCGTATTTACCTTGGTATAAATCGAGAGCAATTAGATATCCACCCATGAAGTATTGGCGATGGATTTTAAATCCAAAGGGAATTCTGAATTGATTGTTTGCACCCGGGTGTATCGAAATACTGAACCATTGATTCATCATGAGATATACTTTGATTAAGTATAAAATTATACATAAATCTTTTTTTTGAAGATGTGTAGCAAAAGGGTCAATGTTTCCATTCGTTAGCATCTTTCTGGGTTGACTCATTGAAGCAAATGTAGATGTCCTCGAATTTGTTTCTCTTCATTACATTATAAACTACAAAATATACGAGATCATTTGTTTTGTAATCCCTCTTGCTTGGAAAGAGAATTATAGCTTGATACGATCAAAATCCTGATAAAAACTTTCATATCTTAATTTGTAATAGAAAACGTGGATGCATTTATCCGAAGAAATTATTTATTTTGTTAAAATTACCTGAAAGGGCTCCTTGACTGTTCTTCTTCAAAATCAGTTTTGAACAGCGAAAATGTGCTGAAGCTGCATTCAATTGACTCCTTGATAAACGTGATATATCAACTTTTGTGCCGGCGTTCTCATCATTTGATGAGTCCTCATCGGTTAATACAGTATTAATCAATGAGGACTATCATTAGGGGGTTCGAAGTACATAATATATCAACAACATCGATAACCTTGCAATCATCTAAAAGGTACAATATTTTATGTAACCGAAGGTCCTTTTAAATGTCATTTATTATTCTAGGATTGCTTTAGAAATATATTTTTTAAGAGGCTCTAAATATGCTGAACGAAATCTATACCATTAATAACTGCCAATATTTTATGAAAAAGAATAAAAATATATCAAAAAATTGATTTACTTTTTATTTCCTTCTATACTTTATCAACCAAAAAAACGAATTTGTAAAAAATATCATAAAAAGGCCACTATTCACAATAAAACCAGTTCAGAAAATATGAAGAAACGTGTGATATAGAGCATTGTGTTAGAACAGGGAAATACCTAATTAACACATTAATTCAGAAGACAATACATAATGAATTTTCAAACTCGTGTTGTTTTAAAGAAACACTTGGTTATATAGATATCTATTAATTTCTCTAAGGGTCTAGTCCTCGATGTTTTTCAATTGATGAAAAGTCTTTTTAAATTCTATTACAACTATGAGCAAAAAAATCCGGGAAATTTGAATTACATTTTTTGGGGATTCCGATAGGGATAAATGTTTTTGTTTTTTAAGTTGACACCTCTGTCACTGACATCTGTGCCAAATTACACTTTTAGTACTTGAGATACACGTCCTTTTGTAAAATGCTCTAAAATGCATTTTTTCGTTTTTTAAACTGTCTTCAAATTGATGACTCAAATGCAATTTAAAGAAATGTTGTTGCCAACCATAAAAGTTATAATGAATACTCCAGACTCCAGTTTCATTTTTGATATTTTGAGAATTTGTGGTTTATTTCTTGATAATTTGTACGATACTACTGTACCTATAGAAATACCGTACATGTATTTATTATATGTATCAAAATTAAGTGTTAAAATTTTACGTCAAACTAGTTGATGAGATTGAAACATGAGATTTATTCGAGCTTAGTTGAAGTTATAGAAATGTGAAACTCTGTAGTCTCTCCCATCACATTCTTCTCTTTTATTAAAAAAATATAATATATTATGAGAGCAAGGCCTAATGAGTCTATATACTACATAATATGTGTATGTAAGTACTTCGTTTTCTAAAGAACTAATCCACATATGCACAACTATATATATATATATATTATATATAGGAATGTAAATCATATACAATTCGGGCTTGTAATAAAAAAAGAAAGAGAAAATCAACCTGGCAACCCTGACAATTTAATGAATGTTGAGGGGGGAAGCAACTTGAGCTGTCATGACGTTTTACTCAGCTACTAGCTGCTATTCTCCTTTATATATGTATACAAATGAAAACATCAAAACACAAACATTACAATACGTTACTCCAGATTCATTATTATATTCACAAATATCATTAACCCCATTCTCCTCAATGAATGATAACCATTTTTTAATTTTTCCTTTGTTCCTCACCATGATATAATCTTTGCAGACTGTTCTTTACTTGTAAAACATTATGTTGAGGTAAAGTTGATGTTACCTTCTTAAGGGGAAAAAAATGATAACAGCTTCGGAAAACAAAAAGGCCTGTTTGAAGAGCCAACTCCAATTTTTTATCACACGCCCGAATTGCATATGATTTACATTGCTAATTATATATATATACTAGGCTGCCCCGTTTTCGGGTCGATCCATTGTTTTGTCTAAATATTGAGAAACAACCCTTTTTCCTCTTATAGGCCAACTTGTAGGTCCAAAACTATCAAAAAATGTCATTTTTTGGGTCTGATTGCTTTAAATTTCATATCTCTCAAGCCCTTTGAAAACAGCTAATTTTCGTTTAAAAAAAACATTTTTCATGCTTTAAATGGATTCAAGAGGTCAGAAAAATTGTATTTGAAGACTAAAACTCTTATCATTCCCATTTTTTGATCAATAAGTAGGAAATTTTTTTTTGGTGCAGATAAAATAACGGATCGATCCGAAACGAGGCAGCCTAATATACATAATATATATATATATATATTAGGGTGTACCAAAATGACAAAAGTTTGAAATTTGGTATCGCTGTATATCTTTTTATTTTGTATTTAAAGCACTTAAACATGAAAATAAAAATTCAACGTCCGAAAAAAAACCGTTCTTTATGAACGTATTTGTATTTGAAAATCTGTAAAATATAAAAAAATATGAATTTTTGATGTTGCTCCATTAAAATTATGGAATTGAATTGATTTACTGGGTTTCTATGAAATTAAATATTGTATGTAGACATATTATTGTTTATATATTATAATACTGCTCTAATGTATCTAATAAGACTCCCAAACAAGCCACAAATAAATAAATTTTACATATTTTTTTGGCCACACGTATAACGCGCATGTATTTTTGTAAATATATTTTCTTCATTATCACAACTCATTTTTTCATCTATATAATTATACATACAATATAATTCCATTATTTATTTAGGCCAAATAATAAATATGAGTTGAGAGAAGCTTATAACCAAGCATAATAATCATTAAACAAAAAGGAATTTTAGATTAGATATTAGGTCAATTTTCTTTTAAAAATAATTCAATTTATAGCAATTATCTACTCGACTCTATGTGACCCCTTTGTCAAAAGTACAAAGCGATTCAATTGCTATCATTATTATCAGTTAATAATATTGAGACGGATTTATGAAAAAAAATTAGTTATTAGGACGAGTTTTTTTTTTTTTTTGCTAAAAATAAAATACAGGAAAATCAAGGAAGAATTCTAATTTTAGTACGCTTAATATAAAAAAACCCAGGAGAAGAAAATGAATAAATCAATTATTATTATTATTGACCATTATACGAATGGTATACTCTATTATGCTTTGTAAAAAATATTGATCTTTATTGTCGTTGGTACAAAAGTATGAGGACGTTGTATACAAAACAAATCAACTCTATTTTTATAAAACATTATAAAAATCATAATAATGTGTTAATATTTTATTACTCTGAAGTTAATAAATACCACAAAAATAGCCCCCCCCCCCCTCCCCTCATAAAACTAATTGGACTAAGTTTTTCGTTTTTGTATATTATGTAGATATTTTGATGTTATTACATCAACTTTACTTCAACTTTATCCCGTATCAAGCTATTGTAAATTGAATAACTTTAAAATAACTATTATGTATTTACATAATATTCAAAGCTTTCTCTCCTCTTTCAAATATTTTAGAGTGAGTAAAAACAATTCATGCACATTGTAAATAGTTAAAAGTTATGATTAAGAAGTTAAAAGAAAGTCTGATGTATTCGTTAATACTTAATACTTTATTGTCGATTTAGTCAATGTTTATGAAACCAATAGGTATATCATAATTAATATTTATTGTTGGGATTTCCATCATGTTTATAATATTACAAAAATAGACTATTTGTTTGACTATTTATGGGGTAATCACCCAAAATAGGGATTGAAAGGTCGCTATTACTGGTTTTCTTACAATGTGAATATATAATTAATAATAAATTAATTATTAATCATGTACCATAATAATTATTAAATATATTCTATTAAGACACTTATTTGACAATTTGTTTAAAGTGTTCACAAACGTGATAGTTTACATCATCAGCAGGGTAAAAACATTCCTTAAAAATACAAAAAAGGACTATTATATTAGATGAACATTATATTATTACAAACGGCCACAACTGCAATAAATATCTCATTTCTTATCATTGACTATGACTTATGAGCTTTATTACTAGGTTGATGTTTACGTTTATAGCTGAATAAGATCATTTTGGAGGAAAAAACATGTTATTTGATTAGAAAATATTTAAAAAAATCAAATATAATTAGTTTCATGTGAATATTTTCATTAATTCTGCTGATCTTGATATTGTCATTATTTGCTAAATCAGTGAAAAAATAACTGTAATGTAAATTATTTCAAGTTAATTGGCCAATTTTTGGAAATACTTGAAATATATACACAAAGGAATACAAATGTATTTTACAGAGCATGTTATGTATGTACAATTTGCATGTTATATAAATCCAAATTTGAATCCTACAAAATACATAAGCAATTCGTTAACGAAACGAGTTACTATGGGCTTCCATTAAAAAAAAAGGAAGATTCAAATAATGGGTATTTTTGGGTTTTGCAAGGAGACTAGAGAAGTGTTTTTACTCATAACATAACTTGAATAGAAAAAATTGAGAGAGAGAAAGAGAGGCTTTCTCTTTATTCTCTTTCTTATCATCACTCCTACTCTTTCAACTATCTGAGTTTCGTATTTGAAAAAAAAATCCTCAAACTTTGAGGCTCTAAGTGATACAGCAATTGTAGTACTAGTAAGCTCAAAATAGCATGGATACTGGGGCTGAGACTAGTAAACCAGAGCCTGAGCCCGGAAAAGAACCTCCAAAGAAGGAATCTGATTCAAATGCCAACGAGTTAAGTAATCCAAGCACTGATGTAAATCCGGCCAATGAAGCAAAAATTAATAAAAAAGCTTTCAAGGAGCAATTTGAAGCTTTTTCCAAGTTTGGAGATAAATCCTCTGACGGGAAAACAATCAAACTTTCTCAAGGAGACAAATGGTTCAAACAAGCTAAATTATTTGACGGTAAAAAGATGAGCACGACGGATACAGGGATTGCCTTTCGTAAAGTTGGAAAGTAAGGGGCTCTTTATTGAAGCAAGGTTGCAATGTTCTTTGTACCTAACATTTCTATTTCACTACATTTTTTAGAAATTCCGTCAAGCTGTCCTTTACTGATTGGAACAAATATTTGGATGAACTATCTTCTGCAAAGAAATTGGGTTCAGATGAAATTAAATCTAAACTCATTTCATGTGGAAAACCTGGACTTTCTAAAACAACTGTAGGTGGTTAGCGTATGAACCTAATTATTTTCATAGAGCATATTTTTTATTTATTTTTTAGTCAGTAACAAAGTCACCAGCCCTTGATCGTCTAACAGATCCGTCCAAATATGGAGGAACTCACAAAGAAAGATTTGATGCTTCTGGAAAGGGAAAGGGGAAATCAGGTCGAGAGGATCCTAAGTCCGAGGGATATGTTTCAGGTTATAAGCATAAGAACACGTATGATACGAATAAGAAATAAATAAATGGGTGGATGAACATATGTAGACTCCTACCATGATTAAGTCTTAACGTCTGCTAGATATTTATGATTTAAATGAATTGCTTCAAATCTTTGAGATTTTGCTTACAGACATAATATATGTATATATTCATCATGTCTTGTAGTATTATGCTTTCTTTAAATTTTCAAGGAATTTTCGAAACTAATAGTAATAATAATGTAATGTTTGACCAATGTAGTAATATAGCAAATGTGTCCATTAAATATATATACATATATAAAAGAAAATGTCTATATAATACATTTTATTATGAGGTGTAGAAACCTCACGCAGAGTTAGGTAATCAATAAATCAATGTATCCCATTTGATTTAGCTAAACTCATTCATTTTTGCTGATCATTATGAATAGAGAAATCCCACTCATCATGAACTACAACATGGTCACTCTGAATGCATTCTGACACTACTCATTTTACAATTTAAGATCCCACTTTGATATTAAATGACAACACAGTTGATACTATTTGTAGGCGGTTACGTTTGAAACATTTGAATAATGAAGACTCGAACTCTTTTGTTGGTTAGTGTTGGAAAAAATGAGTGAGGCCGGAGATTATTCAGATTATTGATATCCGTGGTCACATGGCCATCATTTATAATAATCGTCATGTGTAAACGAAAATTCTTCAACCCCCCTTGTTCGTCCGTATCCCTCACGCGTAGACTTTTTTATTACTATTCTACAAAAATAAGTTATATGAGAGCAGTTCATGAATATTTGTAGGAGGAGAGTGAGCGTCTCAATGACTTCTGAAATTTAAATTAGTTTACTCATCATTGATATCAATTCAATAATTTCCACCGCTTTGATTTTTTCTACGAATAAAACTACTACTCCTTTGAAAAATGATACAATTTCTACGCCCAAGTGTGTGTGTGTGTGTTTGTTTGTTAAAGTGCTGTTTGGTCAGTAGCTAGATTGTACGTAGTGTGTTTGTCTGATTGTAGTTGAGAGAGAGAGAGGTAGAGAAGAGGATAGAGAGAGAGTGAAAGAAGGAGATTTGACGAAGGAAAAGAGGAATTCCATTTGGTCTGCTGTAGGTGTACGTGCAGAGTAAAAGAAAAAGGGAGAATTGAGGAGAGAAGAGAAGGAAAAGAAGAAGAAGAAGAAGAAGGAAAAGAGGACGGATTGACTAATCCTTTTTTTTCTTTCCTTCCTTCCTTCATTAATAAGTGGAGCTCTAGCTGCTACATGGGGAGACAGACATAGAAGCAGCAGAAGGAGAAGAGGATAGAGATAGAAACTACTGTAGTAGTGATAAGGAGAAAAAGAAGGAGGATTGTGTAATGAGGACGGATATGGGCTGGGTTCCGGAGTTAGTGATAAGAATGAAGTCCCTTATCTTCTCTTAAGGGAGAAGTCGCCGCAAGAGGAGGAGGAAGAAGAAGAAGAAGACTCTTTGAAAAGAGAAGAGAAGAAGATAATTATTAAGTGATCGTCCCTTTCCTCTCCTTTGGATCATTAATTAATTAATTGATAGATTAGACTGCCGTTGAAGAGATTTATCAATTGGAGATGCAGGCCATTAAGTGTGTGGTCGTAGGTGACGGAGCTGTTGGTAAGTCGATTTGGGTCTTTGGATCCCATTTCTGATCACGACTTTATTATTTCCTATTTTCAGGTAAAACTTGCCTCCTCATCAGTTACACCACAAATGCTTTTCCTGGAGAATACATCCCGACTGTATTCGACAATTATTCTGCTAATGTCATGGTTGATGGAAGACCCATTAATTTAGGTAGGGACGGACGGACGCATCCATACTTGACATCCTCATTAACTAATTATTTGTGTTTTATTTACAGGACTTTGGGACACTGCTGGACAAGAAGATTATGACAGGCTCCGTCCTCTATCTTATCCTCAGACTGTAAGATTCAACATTACTTTCATTAAAGTGCTGTTAGTAATCTTCCGTTCTTGTTTTTGTTTTTTAGGATGTCTTCCTTATATGTTTTTCACTTGTTAATCCTGCGTCATTTGAAAATGTGAGGGCAAAGTGGTATTCAGAAGTGAGGCATCACTGTCCGAACGTTCCAATTATTTTAGTTGGAACCAAATTAGATCTTAGGGAAGACAAAGAAACCCTTGAAAAGTTAAAAGAAAAACGTTTAGCACCCATTACGTATCCTCAAGTATGTCAATATGAATGAGTGTGAAGAATGAGAAATCATGCTAATTTTTTTATTTATTATTTTTTAAAGGGTCTTGCAATGGCCAAGGATGTAAGTGCCGTGAAGTATCTTGAATGTAGTGCCCTGACGCAGAAGGGTTTAAAAACTGTTTTTGATGAAGCCATTCGCGCTGTTTTATGTCCTGCGCCCAAACCTAATCGCAAGCGAAAGTGTACCATTCTTTAACGACCAACGCTTATTTTCTTATATATATATATATATTTATATTTTATTTTCGTGAAGAAACCACCGATTCTGATTTCTTAGAAAGCCCAGCCATTCTCAAGCATGTACTCAACTCTGTTGAATGCTTTGCATGCTTTGCCGCGAGGATGATTGAAACGTGAAATTCCAACTATCAAAATTATAGATATATATTATACAATACCTATTAATAGACAATCTTTTGGATCATTAACTTCTGTGACGAAGTCGAATAAGAAAAAAAAAATATTTGAATTGCCGGATAGTATTCTCCTCTTGTACTCAAACAGCATCAATCATCATCGTCAGCAGCAGCATCATCATTCCAAGTTCATTAACTTATTGAGAAGAAAGGAAACTAACATGACATATTACTACTAAACACCGTGTGGAGACTCGACGCAATTCTGAATTTATAGTGTCCCTTTTTATTAACCCCAAAAAATATTTGCTAATGTTTTTAAGAAATATGAATGAAAAGGCAATGAGTTTGTTGTTTCTGACGTTTTTTTTAGCAACACAATCTTGTCTTGGAGAGAGGTGTCTCACAATTTACTCATTTTAGTTTGCCTTTTTTGTGAAGGTCGAACGACAAAATTGTTACACATTTAAGAAAGAATGAAAGATAAAAATGAAGCAAATGAATAGTTTTCTTTCCATGAATGGCACGCATAAATACATCTATATATATTTTTCTCTACTTTCCTTCAGCATTTATCTTCTTTTTTTTCCCCTGAAAATATCTGAAATCGGTCGTCGTCCTTTTCTTGCGTTAAATTTGACGAAACTTGAATGGAATTGTAGCTTCACACTTGCTATCCAATTTATTAATAAAACGTTAAAAAAATTATAATTTGAAATTATGTTTATTTTCTACTGATGTTTTTATTGTTTCATATTCGTTATTTTGCCACTTCAATTTAAATTACGGCATGCTTTATAATAATATATTTTTTAATAAGTAATTTAATTTTATTACAAAATAGAAACCACAATCTAAAATGGTGTTCATTTCCTTCTTCAAATTATGTTCTTAAAGTTACCGAAAATGTTGTCTCCTTAGTATTTGCTCAAATTGGCGTTTGCCAATACGTATCTCCCTTTGGTTTATGACAATCTTTCTATGATATTGACTCTACAAATTTTGAGTCTCTATAGAGGCTACTTAGTTGGTCTATATATATATATATATATTATGATTTAAACTAAAGAATTTCTTAAACAGAGAGAGATTTGTAGTATTTAAAGTTTGAAGAAAAGAAATTGTTGGCCCACAGTCGGGGTTAGACTTATAAATAAATATAATTTATTTTGTTAAATCTGTTAAACTACATGGTACTGTATTGCAAAAAATGACTAATCTTTGAATGTAAACTAAACTAGACCTTGGGATCAGAAGGCATTGTCAAATTCTTTCCATCTGGGAGAACAGCAGTTAAAACATGGTCCTGATTTTCCGCTTGATTGCTAAATATTACTTGGATATGAGGCCCTCTGGAATTTGATAAGCTGGGTCTTTTGCTCACTGTCTGTTGCTCAGGAGATGATGAAGGATCGTCTGAATCACAGCTTGTTGGTGTGCTTTCTCCAGATTTTGTTTCCTTCGTCACTTTTTCCAAGCTAATATGTGACTGAGGAACATGAGTCATTGATGAACCAATTGAAAATCTGTGTCCCAAGCTTTCTAAAAATGAAGTTTTACGTTCTTTTAATCCCTCATTAACTTTTCGCTTATGATTTGGACTGGTCGGTGCTGTTGATGATAACCAAGAGTAAGGATCTGTTGTATCTGCCATTTTGGGTCCCATTCTTGCAGATCCGCTTAATTTTCTGGAATTGGCCAAGGATATATCTAACTGACGACTTCGCTGAAGATCATCTGCTGTCGGAGATGTAGGAACACTGACCATTACGGGTACATCTCCCTGACTAGCCCATGAGGGAATTCCTGATAAATTTCTAGGCCTATAAATATAAAAGAAACAATATTAAAATTACGATCAGAAGTTAATTTCTCAATTGAGAAATAAATATGTATAACTGATTCCAAATTGAATTTAAGTCTATTTATTCGTACCTTGATCCTTTTCCTTTTTCAATGTCCATATGTGCCTCAAGTTTTGAAGTCGACAATGGACTCGCGTGGGATAAATATATAACACTAGCCTCATTCTCGCTGTGAGCACGTCTTTGGTGAGGAGGTGGATTAATGTAATCTACTTCAGCACCGTTAATACTTCCAATGCTTGGAGACAAATTCGAATGGGAAAGCTGACCAATACTTCCCTTAAAACTACTAATTTCCTCCGACAAAACATCTTCTTGAGCATCTTCATTAAGAGTTGAAAGTAAGCCAGATATCATAGCATCCTCAAGAGTTACCTATAATTAGATCGAATAAGAGAGACCATTTAAAAAAGGAGCTATGTTGTATCAAACCTGTTTTTCAAATTTATCTTGATGATGAAGCTTCTTTTGCTGAGTTGGAATAGGAGTAACTGGCTGTTCTTGCCGTTTTTTGGGAGGTTGAATATGGTCTACAGAATCTCCCAAAGAAAACTTGACTATCTTATTTTTCTTTTCATGATTTCTGAGAGCAAGGACTATATTCTTAAAAATTTCCCAGTCTCCAAAGTTCATCCCCATCACAACTTTTAGTTCGTCCAAATTGCAAGATTTGAGTACCTGACCACTTATATTTTCAGCAATAATTTTTAAACAATACCCATCCAAATTTTTAGTTGAGAGCCCCTCAAATGTTCTTAGCCATTCACAAATTTCCTCAGTTGATTGATGAGACTAAGTAAAACGTAACTCTATTAATAAATGATCATATTATAGGACTGATAATAAAAATAGCTTACCAAGTTCTGTTCCGTCAAATCAGATGGAAGTTGAACGAGAGATTGACTTTTTTCTTGTAAAGGTCGTGGATAAATGTCATAAAAATTGCCTGGTTGAGTATTGGAAATTTGTACAGGTGCTGCTGGGGCAGAATATCGTGAAATAGGTGTAGGATAAATTGGGTAATTTGGAAAGGGAACTCCAGAAGTAGTGGTACCAAGGGCACCTAAATCATGTTGCGACATTTTTCTACTTAACTCTGTTGCCTGTCTCCTTGTCAAAGTAGGAGCTGGAGTCGACGATGGAACTACACTACTAGAACCTTCTAAAGTAGGAACATCAATACCCATTTCTTCCATGTTATGAATTTCATCCTTTATTATCTTTCTTAGAAAGGGATCCAGATTAATCGTAAAAGGCAAAAAAATCTTGACATCAAGAACTGCCAAATTCTTTTTGTGCAATGAAAGGAAAGTCTCAAACTTTTTCTCATCACGATCCATTTCCAACAATGGTTCTAAATCTTTTTGGGTAGGAATTATACCTTTAATTCTATTGTAAATGGATTTCAATGGTGTAAGGTCATCAAGGTGATCTATCAATTAGTTATTTGAGGGAAGAAAAAAAACACAACTAAGATAAATAATTCGAGAAGTACGTACATGTTGGATTTACCTTCATTTAATTCTACAAATATTGTTATCCAACTAGCATGATAAGGCCATTGTTCCGTAATATTAACCCACGAGGATAACCTGTGCCAATTAAAATCAATGTGGAATGCTTTGAGCAATCTTCCCATAACGTAAATAACATTCATGAGACGTTTTAAACTCCTAGGATTTACATCTGAGAAATAATCATCACTAAGAAGGATTTTAGTGAGATCGGACGGTTCTCCAGGTGCAGGTAAAACTCTACTCCCAAGACTGCTTGCAACACTTTCGACCTTTCTAAGGTGGCCTTTACTATTTTTTTTAGTTTTTGAAGCAATTCCAGAGTCTGTTGAAGTTCTTCTATCACCTTGGACCTCTTCAATGAATACTGAAGAGCCATACATACTCTTAAGTTTATTTGCAACTTTTTGAGCCACTTTAACTTTGCGAAGCCCTGCATTTTGCAAAAAGAATGGGAGATGCACTAAATTACGTAAATATGCATTTCCACCTATACTAGTGTCGATAAAAGCTCTGTTAAGATTCAATTCAATTGCTTTTGTAATAACGTGAGGGTCAATAGCCAGAATTATTATGAAAGGAGATCCCTAGAGAACACGATATGAAATAATTATTACGAGCAAAATGTGGGTAAAGCTTATAGATAAGAACTTACTCTATCGGAAAACAGCATATGCATAGCATCTAATACTGACAATACTTTCCCTTGTTCACAACTGTCCAAACCATCTACTACAACTACCATTCGAGATTGTTGACCAGTAAAAGCGTCCAAACCTTTTACCATTTCCTGTAGAAGTTGAACTTCGCCCTTAACAGCTTGAAGATAACCTTCACTTTTAACTAAATCAACTTTTGACACAGTCCGATGCAAATGCTGTCTTTGAGAAAATATCATAGCATGAATTCCTCGTACAATGTTGTAAAAATTAGCAACTATGATAATGAGGAGCATAACCCCCATGAATACCAAAAGACCAACGATAATTTTTTCAGCAGTAAATTCTTCTTCAATGTCCAATTCAAATAAATCGATCCGTCTTCTATCATCTTCTTCGTCATCATCATCTTCTACTTCATCGTTGTCTTTTAATTCAAATGTACTCTTAGTTGAAGCCACCGGATGGTCAAATATTTTAGGACTATTTAAATTCATTTTAACTGACTCGTTTGTGTACATAAGCTCAATCATAATTAAAACAACACCAGCAAGAATAAGGAAGAAGCAGATGAAATAGATTACAATATAAGGAATGCAACAAACTTTTTTCCATCTAGTAGGTGAAGTATTTTTAACAGGTGTTGGCCGAAACGCTCGGAAAAGTCGACTAGCAAATTTTCCATATTGTCGCTCAATAGCATCATATAAAGAGCCAATCATTTGAGTCACTGAATTTTGACCACCAGCTGATGTAATCACTAATAAGTATAATTCGAGAATGTTAGGCACCCCAAAAAATCCATAGGTATATGCATGTATAGAATATATTATTAAAATTGTATTCCATACCTTTAGTCTGCTCCGTAAACAAAAGTCTCAGTGGTTGAACTTCGATAACTGAATTGATAAATTCTTGTCCCGGAGGATGACAAAACATAACTTGTAATATTAGTTTCAGTGAATTAAACTTCGACGCAATGGCTATATTTAAAGAGAGCCAATTGAATTTATAAGAGCCTTGACGAATGATGAAAATAAATATATACGACAGCACAATCGTGGAGAGTGCAACAATAAATCCAACTAATCCACTTGTATTTCCTAATGAAGAAGCTGTATACGAAATGATCAAGGTAGTAATGCCAATGAAAGCTGCTATATGTAGAATAATGGCAAAAAGAAGGGGAGAGTCGTGAAAGGAAGGATCCACCCACTCTCTAGTAAATGATTTCATTTCATCCCTCAGCTTACCAAGCAAAAAGCTCTTTCCCGACCCCCACTTTGCATAAAGTCCTACAGTTATTGGCATTGAAAGAGATGGCTCCGTAAGAATATCTGCCAAAGAACTAGAGTATAAATCATATCCTAACATATTTTCACCATCCTCATTGGTGTTTAATTTGCGTGCACCAAACACTTGACCCAAAATCGATTTATTGCTATTTACATCAATTGTGTAAGGAGTTTCTCCTGATCTATTTGGCCGATATAACAGTTGACTATGCTTCGGATTGCGAAGTAATATTTCTACTATTGCTTTAGATCTAAAATTGAAAGAAATAAACCCTCATCACAAATCAATTATTAATAATAATATGTAATGAGTGACTTAATACCGTGCTCGCATGGCTATGTGAAGGGCAGTATCTTGTCTTGAATCTGTTGCGGATAGTTTTGCCTTTTTATCGAGAAGCATTTGCACAATATCTTCATTTCTACATTTGACTGCTCGAAGTAAAGCAGTATCCCCATCAATGGTTCTAAGCTCCAAATCTGGATTAACATTAAGTATTGACTTGACAATTGATGTATGACCTTTATCAATGGCATAATGCAAACACGTACGATTCTCCTTCCCTCTCATATTTATATCAGCATGTTTTTTCAATAGTGCATCGACAATGGATTTATGACCCCCTATGCAAACCAGAAATATTCAGTTTATGTATTTTTAAAGAGCTTGTTTACCTTTAGCTGCATAAATAAGATTTGTATCCCCATATTTATCTTGCAAATTGATGTATGCACCATAGGAAATAAGTTTAAAAGCTATTTCTTTATATCCCTCTTTACAAGCAATCGCCAATGCTGTAAGTCCATCCTTGTCCACTTTATTGACGTTTGGACTTTTTTCCAGAATTAAATCAACGACTTGAATAAAGTTTCCAGCTGTAGACACGAGTAATGGAGTCCAAGAATACATTCCAACTGCATCTACATTTGCACCATGTCTTAGAAGGAGTCTAACTAGTTCCAAATAGCCTTTTCTTGCGGCCCAAATTAGAGCAGTTGTTCCATATTTATCGCCTAAATCCACCTTCATATTTTTTTCAAGAAGAAGTCTCACAATATTTTCATGGCCTCTTCCTGCTGCCCAATTCAAGGGTGATACCTGCTGCTGACCCCTGACATTAATTTCACATCCACGGTCAATTAAAACAGAAGCTGTATCCGTTTGACCATAATAACAAGCCCACATGAATGGAGTCCACATTCCCATATCTATTTGATTGATGAAACTCCCGGCATCGATTAATTCATGGACTACATCATTATGACCTTCTCGGGCAGCAACATGCAATGGATTGCACTTTTGAAAGTCTTCAGCGTGAACATCTGCAGAATTATGCAGAAGTATTGAAACAATATCCTTGTTACCTTTGCTTGCAGCAAAATGAAGTGATGTACTTCCATCCTGTGAAAAAACAAATAAACCCAACAACATTGAAGTAAAAAGGAAGGTTTGCTCAGGTCATATGGTACCTCATCTCTATCTTCGATATTAGCATGGCTAGTATCCAAGAACTCTCGAAGTCCATCCACATCATCAGATAATATAAAGTTCGAAATTGCTTTGAAACTTGTTCCAGGTACCATAAGGTCTGCTTCCGGATCCTAAACATTTAAATACATAAATTAAAAGACCAAATCGTGACGAAAAACGCAGATTAATACTAATGTCAGTAATATCAAGTTAATAGACTGTTAAAATATCATTCACTATTACACTCCATTTTAACACGTATTATCATCTAAAAAAATAAGCTTTGTTCATGTATGTATGTTTATAGGTACATAATGAAGGATAAATGTATAAAAGAAACAGTTTGAGTTAGTACTCGTCAATATTCCACTATCTGTACCGATTTATAATTAAGTGAACGCCATGAGAGTCGTAGATGTTTCGACATGGAGTTTAGATCCGATGTAGTTAGAAACTGTCCGTGGTATTTCATGATTGCGTAGAATATATCTATTAACAATCCTTAGTCCAGAGAATAAAATTTAAAAAAGTATCATTTTAGAAAGTCGAATGGGTAAGGACACATTTATAGATTCGCTTAATGTTAATTACTATATAGTCTAGGTGATATTTCATTCTTGGACATCATTAAACGAGTTTATAAAGGTATAGCTAATATAAAAAAATTGATCTAATTCCTTATTAGGGAATATAAAAAATACCTTAGATACTGGAATTAGAGCAACAACTTTGGACTGCACTCCAACTCCTAACTTAATAACAGAAGCTCTTTTGGTTGCCAAGGCCATGTTACGTCCATTAGTAGTAAGTTTTGATGATACAAATTTGATTTAATAATGTTGTTGTTCTTTAAACAAAGATATTTGTTGAACTATGTTGTTTTTCTTTGATCATCTTGTGTTTTTTTTTACTACAAACATATCAATTCCTACTTCAGTTACATTTTCTTGGCAATTGAAACTAAATCAAAATGTATACGTCAGAGAGCGAAAACATTTTCAAACATAAGTTTCTTCGACAATTGTCACTGTATTTAGACGAACAAATCTTGTTTATGGAAAATAAGGCATACAACAACATAATAAAGCAATTCCAAGGGTCAACTTTACAAAAAAATTACTCCCCACTTTTTTTTTTTTTTTCTACAAGGATGATACCAACTCAAATTCCTAAGCAAACAAAAACAATGTCCATGACAACAAAATTTGACAGGGGGATAAAATAATATCCTTAAAAGAAAATACATTTTTTAAATAATGGATTTGACGACCATAATACAAAAAGGAATATAATAAATCTATTGAATTCGAATCTGTGTCAATCTAACTACGCTTCTTGTTGTTATATGTAGGTTCAAACGATTATAAAGCTTTAGAAGCCTTTGCTTCAAAAATCCTCAGGATTGTTCTTCGCCTTTATACATTTAGAATGGAATATTTTAGAGAACCACGGCGATCCTGAAAAGTTTCATCTAGATTTGAATTCCTAAGAGTGTGACCTCCCCTTGTAAGTAGAATGTATTAATAAATCAAATCATGTCCATATATTTATAAAAAAAAAATTGATAAAATATACTCTCAAAAAACCAGTATACAAATGCATAACTATTTTACAATAGTTATTTTTATCCCCATAGAATAGTATTTCAACTCTTACACGTACAACGAATTTATCAATTTAACGCACCTCTGGATTTCCACTCAACTACATTAAAATGGGTGACTGAACCTGACATTTGTATGATATTTAATAAGAAGCACCAAATATAAGATGTCACTCATGACTCAATAGATCAAACGGCTTCTATAAGAGGTTATTAATGCCATTTACAAAAGAAACTCTTTATTAGGAGCACTCATATCAAAATAATGTTTCTAGAGACAATGAACTAGATTTAGCATTCAATCTACGTAGATCAATCAAGACTCTGTTGATGACAATAAGAAATGATTTTTTTTTTCTTAGAAAAAACCGAACATGATTTACCTTTATTACAGCAGACGTGATATGTTGTAAAAAATGCGCTCCTTTTTGAAGGAGTGAATTGAGATTTTTGTCCGTGATGGAGCTATGAGAATGTGATTTTTGCTTCGGAGCATCCACATTTTCATCCAAATAAAACTCAGGATCTGTAAAAATTCTTAATATTTGTGGATCTGAACTACCCTCAATCATTGTAGCTATGGAACTGAAAATTTCTATTGTTTTAAAATCACAAAATAAAAACCTGCTAGATCAGATATGAAGGAGCCAAAAAACAAAAACAACAATAAAAAACCCACAACCATAAAAACAATCTCATCTAACTTGAATTATGAATATATATATATATATGTATATATAAAACCATAGTTCTCTTAATGTAAGAAATGTATTTAAAAGCAGGGCGCTCTTCTACAGTAAAAAAACCAAAAAAATTCCATGTACCTTTGAAGAATAATATATACGAATCAGGAATTGTACAAACACTCATGCAGAATCACAATTCAAATTTGTCGACTTATTTGAGTTATACAAAGCCATTATAGAATTCAAGATATTACAAACTGGGCAAGATAAAGGGTCCGTTAAAGATCACTAACTAGACAAGAATGGATATCATCATGAATAATATTCTTTTATATCATGAAGATGAACTGATACTCATCAGAAGAAGAAATATATTTTAATAATAATAATAATTCATATCCTTACAATAAAAGATGAAAGACACAACCTGGGAAGTCTGTCTGCTCAAATTTAACTCTAGATAAATACGCAAGTGATGATGATGATGCAATGGTCCATTTTCTATAAAAGGCATTTGTGCTTTATCCGAGTGTTGAATGTGATAAGAAAAAAAAAGAAGAGTTAATAACTTACACGTTATACAAGCTCCAAGTGTAATCGCGTTTTCTAAATTGCAACACTTCACAAGTTGGAAACACAAAGGAATTATAGTCTCTATGTATGCAAACTAAAATGTATGCACATATCTATGTAACTGGAAACAAGTGATAAAAACACTTATCATAATGTAATTACATAAATATAAATATATATATATTCTAAAATGATAAATAATCATTATAAAGAAGAGTAAAATAAGTGATCTGTCTGCTTCCAAGTTCATTCTATCATTAACCAATGGGACTTAAAAAATACTAACAATTAAAATGATTCAATAATAAAATACATACACAAATTTACTGGCATTCATGACTGAAAAAAATAGGTAATTTACATTCATTCATTTAAGACTTTACAATCGCTTAGCAATTCTAAAAAAAGGGAAAAAAAAATTGTGCTGTTCATAAAAAATAAATTTTAAAAGAAAACAAAAAGAGTAATAAATTAAACTTGTAAATGTTATCAAAATAGCAATTAAAGAGTCCCATAAAAATCCTTACATCTGTCATACCAGTGAAAAATTTTATCAACGTCTGCTCCAAAAAGTTGATGACATTGATTTAAACTCGTATTATCACTCCAACAAACAATGATCTTCATGATCCAACAGAGACTTTCGGAGCTATCCTCAAAAATGGAATGTTTTCTAACTGAGATATCCGAGTGATCCTCATTCGCACAGCGCCAAACGAGACCATCAACATTGCCACTATCAGTAATAAGAGAAGCATGATCACCACAAGAACCACACTTTGGAGGCTTTTCACCTAAAAAACCTGTTTTCATCAATAATGTACACAATGCCTTAGGACCACCTTCCTTAATGATAGTATCAAGTTTTTCTATATCAATTTCTTCTATCCGAGGCCTGTTGGCAATACTTTCAGAAGAGGATGACGAGGATGATCTGGAGCGCTTAATGGGGATACTGACGGGTGAGCAAACACGCTGCTTACTAGAAATTTGTAGCTCATTAAGTTCAGAGCAATGATTTCTTTTATTTATATTTCTAGTTGACCTTCGAGTTGTTAAGGAGAGTGAACTTTGACGTTGACCCTCTACGTTTTCTACTTTAATGGTCGAATTAGACATAGTCAGCAAACTAGAGTCTTCATCAACTCTTTGTGGAATCTTTTTGTACATACTCTCATCTTCATGATCAACTGGCTCTTCTTTAATAATGGGAGGAGTAGGAGAATCTACATCACTACTCCCTCCTAACTCAAAATCTGACATGTCTTTTTTCCGTCTTTGTCGAACACTCCGTCTAACACCAATTAATTTGTTCATTGGTATACTATTTGGTGGTCCTTTATTCAAGGAGGTAACGGCCTTCTCTTCTTCTTCTATTTTGGTTGCAACAGCTTCAATTATATCATCAAAATTGATTTCAGCATCATGAATCTCTTTTTCATTTTCACTAATTTCAAAATGTGTTTCTTCTTCTTCATCAGCACCATTATTGTTTTCCAAGTCAGAATTATCATCAGATAAAGTTAGCGATTGAGCCACACACAAAGAATCCCTAATTTTGAGATCAATTTTATTGGAGGTAACCATTGAGCATTCAAAATTTTGAAGCAAACCATATTCACTCAGGAATTCCTTTGCTTTTAATACTTCCGATTTAGTTTTCTCATTTTCTAATATAACTTCACCAACATAAAATGCACGAATTAACAGTTTTAGAATTTCAGATGAAATATCTGGAAGTATAATTGTATTTAGTTGATCTGGATTTTCTAAGAGAATTGACTTAATTTTTGAACTATAGAGAATTAGAATCAACTTATGAACTTTGAACTTCTGCCCAGAGGAAGAGACTAAGAATACGTCAGCGTATCGCTTATGGTTCAAATAATCTTCGTATAGAAAATCCATAAGAGGATGTGACTTCCTCTTAAATCTGACTTTTAAAGGAACAGGCCTAAGATTGGACAAGAGTGCTGGAACAATCAAATCATTCAATCTATCATTTTTAGGTGACACTTTATTTTCATTCGTGGAATTTGTATTTTCAATTAGAAGCAAGTTTGGCATGGGTTTCTTCGGTTTGCCGCCTTCAGATCGAATGCTCGTAATTTTAGGGAGTGATGTCGTTGTCATATTTTGAGGGTCTCCTAATGTCCAATATACAGCAGAAGATCCACCATTGGGATCCTCTACATAGGTATTCGCGTCAAATCCGTAGTATGAATAGCCTCTTATTATTGCAATACGTAGGCAATTACTATATGAATTGCCTAAATATCCTTCGTACCTATGACTTAAATTTTTAATTTGTGCCCACTCAATAATGTCGTTTGGCCACCAAGATGGCATAAATTGAGGATTGCCATAATTAGGTGGTTGATGAGCAGATCGATAACGTAATAGACGAGAGAGGCAACTTCTAGCTCCACCACAGTTCAATTTTGCTACTGGTATAGGAAGTTTGGGAGGAGGTCCCATGATTTTGATATGCTTAGCGCCTGGAGCATTCGGAAGAGAGAGCAAGTCGAATTTCTCATCCACTACACGAACTGTTTCTTCATCTGTAATCTTGGATTGCTCTTGGTTTTGTCCTTCAACATGGGTTTCTGGATCATAACCATAATACTTATATGCTCTTTCAATTGCGATCTTTAGCACATCCGTGTATGTCTTAGAGTTCGGTAAATACGGAGGACGACCTCTAAGATCTACCATGTCTACCCAACGAATGCAATCATCAGGCCACCATGGAGGACGGGTATCTGGGGAGCCATATACTGGATTATTACCTAATTGTTGATAGCGAAGAAGTTTTGCCAAAATAGTACGTGCATGAAGACAGTTAAGTTGACTTAAAGGTTTTGCCAGACGTGGAGGAGGATTATTCTCCTTATGAGCTGGATTTTGTGTAGAAGAACCATTCACTGAAGAGCCAGGATTTTTAGTAGCCTCTTCAATAGCCGGATCGACATAGGTACAAGGATCATAACCAAAATACTGATAACCTCTAGAAATGGCCAATTTCATCATTTCCGAATATTGAAGTGGCTCGTTCATACCCCTGGGCTTGGTATGCACATCTGTGAGTTTAATCCATGGCCAATAGTAATCAGGCCAAAATGGGGGTTTCATTTCTGGATCTCCATAATGAGGATTTTGTCCCCCATTGGCATTTCGAAGGAGTTTCACCAGATATGTTCTTGCCTGACGACAATTCAATTCATGAACAGGGCGTGGTAAGCGATCCAAGACCATTTGCTCTGCCAAGGGCTCTTCTCCCTCCGTGATTTCAGGGAAAGAGGGCTCATCGATCCTCAAGGGGTTCTCCTCATCTTCCAGTGACTCATCCTCCAGAAAATTGTCTGGGGTGGAAAGATCAGTCATGGACACTTCCTCCGGAGTCATGAGTACGGAATCGGACTCCGACATGGGCCCTCAAGAGAAACACAAGAAGGAGCTCCGAGAAGATGAACGAACGAAATGGACTCAGAGGAGAAGCAGAAAGATCACTTAAAATACTACTCCCAGCATTCCTTACTTGATTCCTTCCAAGCTACGAAGCGCGATCAACTCTCAAGATCTCGGATCCTCTCACCTAATCGTAGATCGATAATTCCTCACACTTCCCTCACTCACTTACTCACTCAAGCCTTAATAAGCTTTCTCTCTTCCTCAAAGCAAGCCCAACTTGCACGAACAGCGGTCACGGCCGGCACAGACCAATACCTTCAATCTCTCCACACGCCAAACAAATTCCCTACAAACACTCGCCTAACATCCAAATTCATACATGCACTTCAAACGTTTCTCCAACAGCGCCAATACCTTCCACTCAGCCAAGCCATCTCCACGACCATACACCATCTGCAAGCAGTAAAGAACCTCAGTCAGTCTAGAGTAGACGCAGGCTTACTATGACGTCACTTCTCTCCCGCCCAGACACTCAGTAGTGAGTACTCACAACTTGGGAGTGTGACTCTAAAACTCACACACTCTTTTAAAAAGAAGACATTTCAAGCGTCAACTTCAGGCAGAAGGACAAAGAGACGCAAAGAGAGAATTCAATAGGCTATCATCAATAGTATCGTCGATTGTACAGTGTCAGTCAGAAGGAGAAGAGCGGGAGCTGCAAGAATATTTATCATCTATGGCCTGGGCTAGATAGAGCTCGAGGGAGAGAGATCCAATAAGAGGTTCCGTGAATCTTACATTTCCGTAATAAAAAAAGAAGTGGCAAATTATTTATTGTTTATATTTGAATTGGCATTGGTGTGTTCGGCTGGAGTCGGAGCTGGAGCAAGGATCAGGATGGATATTGTGTCCCAAATGGATGAGTCAAGTGTGCAATCTGGAGGGACAGGTCCGGAAGAGGAGGAGGAGGATCTGCCCGTAAGTGCGCCCCTGTCCCTCCGTGAGGACGAGGATGAAGAGGATGAGGGAGGAGAAGAGGAAGAGGACGAAGTGGATGAAGATGAAGTCGACGAAGAGGATGAGGATGAAGAGGAAGAGGAGGAAGAAGAAGAAGAGGAGAGTGAGAGTCAGCCCACAAGCATCAAGACTCCTTCCTCCACACCCAAGAGAAGTGTCTCCCCAACGATCATTGAGGAGGACATTGATCGGATGCTCACCCCAGTGAGGAAGCGAGGTCGACCCAGTAAAGCAGATCTTCTGAGGCGTCAAGCTGCAGGAGAGTATGATGAGATGCCTATTCCTAAGAAACGAGGACGAAAGCCAATGCCCAAGGAAGAGAAAGAGCGATTGAAGGAGGAGAAGAAGGAGAAGCGCCGTTTAGAACTTCTCGAAAAGAGAAAAATTTCTGGTGAGCCTCGAAAAAAGCCTGGAAGGAAATCCATAGCTTTGTCCGCTGAAGAAAAAGAAAAACGTGAAAAAGCACGAAAAGCTAAATACGAAGAATTTAAAAAAGCCAAAGCTGAAAAGGCTGCTAAGCGAGCAGAGCGAAACGAACAGTTAAGGTTAATTCGAAAACAAAAGAAAGAGGATGAAGCGCGTCAAAGAGAGGCCTACGAAAAGCGAATGCAAGAACTAAAAGCTAGTTTTCTTGATGAGAATACTCAAATGTCCTCAGGGGGAGGCATTGGGGATTTCGTAGATGGTTTACAGGATGAGACCTCACAGTCGAGTATCAGCTCTTTCAAAAAAGGCTTTATTAATGAAATGTCTTACATAGACCGTGTGCGCAATGTAACGGCAGAAACACTCTTAGAATACCGATGGCCTCTTGAAGGCAAACATTCAGAGTATTATTTTCTACAAGAGCAAGTTTGCGAGTATTTAGGCATTAAATCCTTTAAAAGAAGATATCCAGATGTTGCACGAAGAAAAATTGACTTTGAAGAAAGAGACTTTTTAGTTGAAATGAAAATTGTTTCAGAAATGCAAGCTGATCTCGGTTTAACAGCCATACCCTCATCTGAAGTTCTTGATATTATGTCCAGAGATTTCTATGATAAGTACGATGAATACATGAATGTTATTTCCGAAAGGAAAGATAGGAATATTCGACAAAGTAAGTTTATCTTCAGAAACAGATATTTATTCCAGTACCATGTTTAGCTATGTAATTAATAATGATCTTTATTATTTTGATTTTAAGCGTCTTACAACACAGTAACTGTGGAAAAGCATCATTTGGCTGATTTCGTTGAAAGGGCCGTACAATCTACTGCTGAGTGGAACAAAAAGATGAATAAGGATAGATTTGAAAACAGACAGGCCTATTTCGATCTTCAGACATTTAGTATTCACTACCCAATGAACAATCGAGGCCGAATGAAAGTTATACCCAAACTTAAATTAGGGCATTATCCTATTTCAATCATTCCTGGTCAGTTCACAGACTATTTTAGGAAATACACTTCCTCACAGTTAAAGTACATGCCGCTCAATTCAACTTTGGCTGGCCCACCACAATCGGGTACAAGAATTGACTTTGTTGATTCACCCCCTGAGTTAGATATAAGTGAAAGCTCAAGCTGCTCCACATGTTCGGGTTCATCTAGTAGTGACTCAGAAAATGAAGACAGTCAAGAAGAAGAAAAATCACCACCGCCTCCGTCATTAAAAAAGAACGGTAAGTTAATGTCTCATTTGAAATTTTCGTATTTTTATTATTATAAAAGCAAATTTGAATTCTGGAAGGACATACCCAGCCTTTTTTAAACCAATTTAATACCTTCATTATGAATGTAAAGTATATTCGCATCGGAGATCATTAGATTGTAATGTGAAACACTTTTGTTGTATAGCTAAGGATCATTACAATTATATATCTTTATTTTGAAAGTACCCAAATTCAAGAAAATGGTGTAAATGTGATAAGATTTGGAGAGTTTTTTCTCCAAAAAACTAGGAGCTGGTTTGACTAAGACGTGCCAAAATTTAACACAACATATTCACATACTTCTTAAAAATTATAACCAATCAGGAATTTTTCTACAATTTGCATTTGATTTCTATCCACCAAGTGTCGCAACTATTACCAATAACGGGGACTTTTGCAACAGTTTAACAATAAAATAAAATTTGAGTTAGAAATTAAGAGAATAAAGCTAAATAATATTTTTAATAAAATTTATTTGAACTAAATATAGAGTAAATAATACTTAAAATGCTATGATCATTACCACAAGATTTTTTAAAAGATTGCATTTACTGTAATGTCTGTTCTTAAACCACTGTTACCTCTGAAGTCAGAGGAAATGGGATCCAAAAATTTACATTTTTTGTTGAAAATTATGGATTATAAAGTTATTTTCTGATTATCATAAAATTTAGCTTATGTCTATGATAATCAAGGTCTTCTGACTTTCCTTGGGTATGTTTATAGCTAATTAAAAATGCAAAAAAGTACCATTTTTGGAAATGTAGTGCACATTTCTTTTTACAGACGAATTTTCTACATTATGGAGTGAAATATGTATTGATCTTTTAATTAAAATTTTGATAAATTAAATAAAAACAGATTCTATATATAAATATAAAGGAATGCTTTCATTTGTATCATTTGGGTTAAATTAAATAATTCAAAGTTGAATTTCAGTCCGTGCATAAAATGTTTGTCAGTTGTTTCATATGTTTTTCACTCGGCAATGCTACAAGTTATATATGTACATATAAAGTGGGATTAGTATTGTCCTATAAAAATGATATTCTTTCTACACTATGGATCGAATATCATCATCTTGCACTTGAAGCTTTGTTATATAGAAATGTTAAATGTTCTTTAACGAGAAGGTAATTATTAACACTTAAATGCCCTTCATATTTTTAAAATTGTTCAATTTTGACGAAAAGTATTGCTTACATCAAAAGTTCAAGTATTTTTAGGAGTTGAAGAAATGTGAATTACTTCCTTCAAATATAATTATTTATAAACGTTTTCTAAGAACATAAAATAGTGTACATACAAGTTTACAATTTCGACAGTTTAAATTGTCTCTTCTAGCCAAATTTTTCTTTATCTCAAAGAAAGAATATCTTTAAAATGCTTACTACAAATTTTCGTAAATTGTCTAAGTTCTAAGTTTGTTCGATTTTTTATTGAGTTCAACCATTTGGATAAGAGTGGAGTAGTATCTTTTCAAATGATAGAAAAGTATAGTTTTGTTCGTCAATTCCTTCATTTTCATAATATTGAGTTATTGTTACTTTTTGTAAAAATTACAACTTGACAAAAACAACAACAACATTACATCCTTAAAATATATAAAAATGTATGCATAAATATTGGTTAGAGTTCAGTGACCACAAATCTAAAATATTTCACTTAGTCAAAAATTTACTATCTATGTATATAGTTATGTATCATTAGTTAAGTACATTGGATTTAAAAAAAAATAAAAACTTGCCATACAGTTCATTAATTCATGGAATTAAAAGTATACTCTCTCACACAATCAAATCCTTGTTTTTCTATAAAAAGATAGCACAAATTTGAGGAAATAATTACATATAAATATAATAATAGGGCGTTTTCACTGACGTTGCAGATGTCATCATAAACCGAAAGCGATGTTGGGAGCATATATTATTAAGTTAATATATTTATTAAAATATAGTGGACACAATTCTAGAAAACTTTGAAGAAACTCTTTCGTTTCATGACTTTTTAAATGAAAAAAATAACTACTAAATTGAATACAATCCATGCTACAATGATAAAATTATTTTTTTGCTAATCTCTTACCAGCAAAAGTGAACTACTAATTTTTGTAAACAAAAATATTTCGTTAGTACTTTTCCCTGCCCTGTGGGACAATATGACATTGAGTTATGTTGGAGTCTTAAATAATAAGGGGGTATAAAGAATCTAATACTAATGTAGTTTTTTTTAGCCTAATACACGAAAACGAATTAAGGATTTCCTGATATTTTTTTTTATATGCAAGGGATATATTTAATTTAGACACTCTTTTATATTATTTGCCATGTCATAGCATATACACAAAGTGTGTCCTCTATGAGAATTAGGAAAGAAAACTTGCCAACTAACGTGATTTTGGAGTGCACGCTGGAAAGGACTCTTTTTCACATTTCTTGGCATAATTGTTTAAATCAATTTCCTTGCATGCACTCCCTTAAATTCTTGCACTCTAGGCAGTTGGGCTGACTGTAGCTGTTCAAAAATTTCAAAACTCTTTTTTTTTTTCAATTCTTAATGTAAATTAATGATTCAAAATACGTTTATAACCAAATTAAGATATTTATAGTCTTTCATGCAATACTTTAGCTCTCTAAAAGTTGTCAAGTTGATGTTTACTCGACACAAAAATACGGACTAACATGTAAGTTTTACACATTATATAGAAATGTAATATATCTAGGCATGGGCAAAATGCCTAAATAATGTTGAGTTTAAGGAAGGATAGAAAAACATTAGTTGGTATGTCTACCTTAGACATCCATTTGAATTCAGTCTTATCTCACAACGAGCTTTTTTGTCTACTCGCAACTTTGTCGACTCTCAATTGGGAAAAGGAAAATTTGGAAAAGCAACTGGTAGCTAGTCTTCTGTATTTTTCCTGTTGCCAACTTTTAGATTTGAGCAGAGTTAATATTTAGATATTTTATATATTAAAATCATAAATATCAAGAATATCCTTTTTGAGATCATACCTACTTTAAATCAAAAGAGTCAAATAATGAAAATCAGCTGAATGGAGAATACATAGTATTTTTGTTTATCCCAAAAAGTTCGTCGTTATCTGTATCGTTGAGTCTAGAGTTTGCTTCAATTATAAGTAGTTGTTGTGTATTATTTAATATTTTCAAATAGCAATCAGCAGGTAAATTGTGGAGGCACCAGATAGTGATGACTGGCATACTCAATAAAATGCCCAAAAATTTATATTATCACTTGAATTACGTACCCATGTACTCTCACAATAGTTTAGCTCCTTATGTTGTAGAAAGAACAGAATTTCTGGCGTAAACCGATCAGTTTTAAATCTCGTCAGGTGATAATCTGCAATATATTAGTGTTTAACCAAGGACTACTAGAGAAAGATTGAAAACAGAATTGAGTCAGCTGTTGACGCAAATCTGAAAATTATTTTAACTCCATTGTTCCTCTGAACCTTTCAATTCGAAACAGGAATAGATGAAGGGCTCTCATAATTCAATTTCATTGTAGACACGATTCTAACTTTTCGGATCTCTTTAAAATGTGGTTTGGTTATTTTTTTGAGATGTATAGTTGAAAAATTTAAATTTAATAACAAAAATATTATTATGTATTTGCTTTTTCAATCAATTTGTCTAAAAAGTTAAAAATGATTTTAAAGAACTAACTACAGTTATTTTAATAAATAGAATCTTAATAATTTCATGCATCTTTTATTCTACATAAAATATTTAATTATTGATTTTTTTAAATACATACATTTGACTCTATCACATCATTCAACAAAATAGAATTGAGAAATATCAAATTTATTGATCGAATTTTAGCATGCAATCAATAGCTGATTCAATTATGTTTCCATTCTTCTCTCTTCAATTTGACAAATACGAACAACGTATTAATATTATTCCTCCAGGGAGAAATACCTTTTTCATTTTAAATACCGTTTGGGGAGGGAAAGTATTTAAATTAAATTTTTATCATAATTTAATTATGCATTTTTAAACAAAATCTAAGACAAATGTAAAGAGTTTATTAATTCTTGTATCACGACGAACTTTTTGGGATAAACAAAAATACTATGTATTCTCCCTTCAGCTGTTTTTCATCAGTTGACTCTTGATTTAAAGCAGCTGACTCTACGTATTTTATGAACTCAAAAAGGGAAGTATTAATATTTATGATTTTGATGTATAAAAAATATATTAAATCAAGGATAGCACGCCCTTTTTTTTTGAATATTATACAAGTATTAAGGATTGATTTGTATATTGGCTAAATATATGAATGTATAATATATCTAAATAATAACTCTGCCCAAGATTAAAAAGTTGGCAACAAGAAAAGTACAGAAGGGTAGCTACCAGTTGTTTTTCCAGATTTTTCCTTTCCCTTGTGATAATCGAGGTTGCGAGTGCACAAAATAGCTCGTCGTGTATAAAAGAAATATGTAAGAATGTAAATAATATGCAAAATGCCGCGTGCGAGAATTTGTGGAGTTGGCTCTTCGAACAGGTCTTTTTGTTTTCCAAAGTTGTTATCATTTTTCCTTTATTACTGAGGGGAGAGCATCTACCTGATAGTAAAGATCTTGCATGAAGGAATACGTGCAATAAGGTTAATAAAGCAAATAAAATGTAAACAAAAAGGTCTCAAGTCCTCGTATAGTTATTATTAGTTAAAAATATATAATTTCCTGACATTAATTATTTTACACATCCCATTTGCATATTATTTACATTACTAGGAATATGTTTTCTCCACAGCAATGCAGAACAGAAGTATCAACTGTTTTTTCTTTTCTAATGATATAAATATATTCTTCTCTAGAAAAGTCGCATCCCTAGCCATATTCATTAGTCATTATACTGACATGAATGCTGAATTTTAGTGAAAGATATATTGCTATGAGCAAAAAATATTGGAAAATTTAAATTTAATTTTTTTGGAATTCTGATAGGAATAAATGTTTTTGTTTTTGTAGTTGGCACTACTGTTATTGACATCTGTACCAAATTACACATCAAAATATGTATTTGTGTTTGAAACTCGCATCCTCTTATGAACAGCCAAAATCGAATTTTTTGTTTTTTTAATTGTTTGAAAGTTGTTGACTCAAATGCAATTGTGAGAAATGTTGTTGAAAGTCAAAAAAGTTGTAATGAATATTCCAGACTATAATCTTTTGAAGTTTAGAGAATTCGTGGTTTATTTCTCGAGATATACGACCTTTGTATTACTCAAGAAACCGATCATCCGATTATTGATTTTTATAGTATATCTAAACTCATTAGTTATTGTTCTGTAATTATTGACTTAATACAAACTTTGTAATCATTTTGGAAGTTAAAAAAGTCGTTGGTATATGTGCATTGCAGCGGGGTCTACTTTTGAGGGGGATAAAAATGAATTTTGAGAATTACATAAGGATTTTTTGATTTCAGATATGTTTTGCTCATAGTAGTATTTATATAATGTAATAACAAAGAAGAATTAGATATACAAGAACGATTACAGTATTTCAAATATCTCCTGAATGACTGAGTTTTGACTTTTGTTAAGTGTTATCAATTGATAGAAAAAATTGATTTCTGTTGCAACAAAAACAATGAAAAACTAACTACATTATTACAAAAATATTGTTCTTACAACAAATTACTTTCACACCTCAAAATCAGTTTTTAATACATACCTCAAAGAAAAGTTGATCAAAATGTCTCATGTCTTTTTTTTTTTTTTTCTGGGACTATATACACATATTATGCAATTGTATGTGGTATAAATTTTAATACTCAAGGTTTTTTGATGTTCGAGATTAAGTGTCAGTTGCAATCGTTTCCTGCTGCAACTGTCTCCGGTCTCCCCTATACATAATATTATAACTTAACAACCTTCTTTAAATGCTACTATTAAAAATATATATTAATTGATACAATGCAAATATTCAATCATTCCAGATATCGATAAACCTGGTGCAAGATGCAAAGATTGTCAAGGTGACCGTTTAAAAAATAAGGTTGGATCTCCAGAGAACTTACTGCATTGCTCGAAGTGTGATTTATCTGCACATCCAACATGTATGGGACTATCTCTTGAGCACGTACCCTTTGTCACTAATTATGAGTGGGAGTGTACGGAATGCAAAAAATGTATCAAATGCAAGGATCACACTGATGAAGAAAAAATGTTGTTCTGTGATTTATGTGACCGTGGCTTTCACATTTATTGTGTGGGATTGGATGAGGTTCCTGTGGGAAGATGGCATTGTTCCGATTGTTCATATTGTTTCTCATGTGGAAGCAAGGAACCTGGAGGAGGAGAAGTGGATATAAGCAATCCAAAATGGGTTGTCGAGTATAAACCGGGTCCAGGCAGTCGAGTTTTTTCTCACACTCTTTGCTCTCCATGTCACAAGTATGTTTGTCGTAGTATAGTCTTAAAATTTATTTTTTGTAAGGGATTGCTCTAAATAATTATTAATTTTATTTTATAGATTCACAAAGAAAGGGCAGTACTGCCCGGAATGTAACAAGGTTTTTGGTCGTGAAGAGTATTTCAGTGAGATTATCAGCGATGATAGTTTCCCACAGGAATTAGTATCTTGTTGGGTTTGTTCTCGTCAACATCATTCCAATTGCGTGGGACAGTCTCTCTTTATCTGCTCTGGGTGTCAACGTCGAACAAAAGAAAAAAGTATTGGAACAGGTAAAGCAACGTTCTCCAGCAATAGTTTTCGTAGAGGCTCAGCTATTAATTCCTACTAATCTGTCGCCTCCAACTGCATTTTCATCTACATTACAGAAATGTATGCATACATGCATCTATTATAATCACATGTTGTGTGTGTGTGAAACCTTTCGTATGTCTATAAGTTTCTCTTATTTATTTTGTTCGGCTATTTCTTAACAAATAAAATTTTCGCGGATTTCTGTTAGTTTATTATTTAAAAAAAATATTGCATACGATTAAGTACAGGTCGTGTTTTGTTCCTCTATTATAATCATCAATTTCTTCATTGGGTTTAAATAGTATGTATGCAATTTCTTTCTATTCTTCATCAATTGTCTCCTTATTAAAGTCTGTTATTATTTATACAGTAATTATACTTTGGGCTCTAAAGCTCCATTATTATTATTGATGTTCCTATAATTTCTATTATTTGTATCTGAATAATATGTAACAATTTGAAAATCCTTATTTTGATTCTAAAATTACTCTTTTTTATCAAGGGTTTTCTATTTTATTTTAAAAAAAGGAATGCTTTCTAAAATATTTATTTAATTAATCATTTATTGGTATCTTAAGGGATGAGAGTAACATACTAAAAGGATCCTGGAACTGAGAACAATCAATAAAAAACCACAATTAAATGTAAGTGGGTATACATAGAATTGGGATTTTGTACAACAATTTATACGTCTCCTCACATTTTATTTCATTTATTATATAAGAGCAGGGATTTTAAGGATCAACTATGTATAATGTTGTCATTTCATTTTAGGACAATCTATTAAAATTATGTATTTAGATTGTATACTTTGCAATGAGTCATTTTCATTAGGAAATTCAAAAATGATATCATATACATATATGTATAATATTATCCATTTTAATTCTTAATTATTCATTAGCCTTATTAGTTCACGCACTGATTTTTTTTTTTTTTTCATTTCAAGTGATCAACTCATTTCACAGAATCTGCTTCCATGTACAAGTTATAATTTCTACCATGTAGAGTTATCTCAAATTATACAAAACATAGGTTTATATGTATAACATACAATTTCTTACCCTCATAATACATATATTCATATAGTAAAGATTCTTTTAGTACTAATATCCAGCTTCTACATACATAAAGTCAAACTGCTCTAATTTATGCACAGAGCCAATTGCTCGCCATATGCACAAGAAATATATTTGCAAAAGTACAAAACACGAAGGAAACAAAATTAGAATTCGTGTATGCCGTAATGAATATGTGTTATTATGTCAAATCATTCTTGTTTTTTATTGTTATGCATGTATCATGCTAGTTGATTTCATGAATTAATAATCTTAATGCGTTTTCCTGTCATTTCTATGCAATTGTGCCCTTAGTATTTGTATAATACATACCTATGTTGTTATTATTATTAATTGGCTTGAGTTCATATATTATTTTATATCTAAATTGTCAACTTTTATTAAAGAAAAAAATTACCAATTATTCTATGAAAAGCTCAATGGTTAGTGGAGCTTTAGTTCACTTTACGTCATTGACGTCGTCTTTTAACTGCCTGACCCCTTGTTGTCTAGGATTGTATTTTGACAAGCCCATCTCTTTCTCTCTCTCACGTCGTTTATGGGTGCCCCCTAAAGGATATTATAGCGATAATTTCTTTAATTAAATACAGTCAAATTTTTTTTTTGTTTAAAAAAAAGTCATTTTAAAAAATCAAGGTACTTTGGAAAGTAATGTCAAATAATAATATGTAGATTATAATCTATGAATCTATTTTCTATGCTTACACACACCCATATGTGTCAAGTCAACAAGAAACCAAGTTTATCTGAGATATTTCAAAAATGAGTGTGAACTGCACTCATATTCTTAAAGACATTCTCTTTTCTCGTTTGTATTAATAGGTTATTTCGATTATTTTAATAATGACTCCAATAATTGCAACTGTATTATAGGGGAAAAAAACCCGGTCACAATCAAGAATAAAAAACATCTGGTGTTTTTGACTATGCTGTTGTTACTATGATTCATGGGCAGCATGATAGTGGATTAAGCTGATTCTTCATAGTTCTCAAACAGTTGAACTGGTTTTAGCCAACTGAAACTAAATAAATCTCTAGGGCTATTAAAATAATGGACGTTCTTTCAGGTACCATATTGGCTCCATGAACTGTCACAAAATTTTTATCCGATTGCTCTATTGGATAGACGACAGTCCTTGTTTTCTGGATATAAAGTGACATTTTAGAAAAAAACCGTGCGGTATAGGTCTTAAAATGAGGCCGAAATATTTAGCCGTTATATTTATGAAGTAAAAATACACTTAAATGTGGATTTTCTCCTTTTCAATATTTGAAAACAAACTTGCTTTCTTATTGACTTGACACAAATATATATATACAAATATGTCTGTCTGTGTTTTAATCTTTTTATTTTTAGATGGTAGCTATCTAATGCAAACTAAAAATGAATGGCGGGAAAGCTCACCGAGGTCTAACAACAACAACAGTAATAGTAGTCGGACTACGAGTACTCCATCTGGTCCTTATACCTGTAAGGTATGTAAGAAGGGATACAAGAACAAAGCAACTCTTCACGCTCACAAGAACCGTGATCATGGATTCAAGACGGCATTTCCCAGATGAGATAATATGTAAATACATACATACAAACAAATATACTATGTACCTCGTTACATTTCCCATTTATTAAATCGATATTAAACCGTTTTCAATTGCGAATCAACAACCATTACTTCCTTAATTATTTATTCTATCTTCTTTTTTTTTACCTTACATCATGACAATGTAATTATTTATATGTAGCTAGTAAGTAGTGCACCGTCTCCCCTGTCATTGGCATTTATATATTGAATATTAGGAAATAAAATATCGAAACTCACTTTGTCAAATGTCTCTTTAAACACATTTCTTTCAAACTGTAACTTTTATCATTAAATATATATATATTCATTTCTTAATATTCAAATCAGTTTGCAATGGAATGTTTTGATCTCCAGATAAATAATAATAAGCATTGACTTACATGCAATGGTGTATATAAGAAAAATCTATTGGTCCCTTGGTCTTCATTCGTAAGACATTCACTCTTGAGTACATTAACATCATAACCCAAGACGACACGGTTCTTGTTAAAACCTTAAAAGAACCGAGATGTGGGTTCAGAATCAAAAGGTCCAAGATCTCTGGTTCCAGACAACAAAAAGTTATAAAAATCCAATTATTTATTGTAAAATAAAAAAAAATTCGAGTTGTGTCCGTATATTTTCATATTTCATAGGAATAACCGAAAATATTTGTGTGAATAAGATAATATAAGCTGAGCGTGAGAGTGTAGTCTCTATCTTTCCCCCCTCTCTTTTTAGAGGAAAGAATCATTTTTTCATCAGTAGTTCATAAATCCGGGGCTATTCATATGATGAATCGGCATATCTTTGAATGTAATTAATTAATTTATGGAAAAGAGTTGCTATTTAATAGGACGAACAAAAAACATAAAAAAAAGTACATGTCCCTAAATCACTTTGTGTATATTTTCAAAAGACAACTGTCTTATTTTTTTAATTATATGAATGTTCAGGTCTCAAGGGTTTGCAATTATGCATAACTTGTTTAAAGGAACATTTCATACAAATTTGGTGAAAGTCCATCTTTTATATAAGTGTTCTCAGAATACCAATATTTGCATTCAAAATGGGTATTTCTATACTTTTAGTAGACTAAAAACGTGAAAAGCAATTAATATGCCCTTAAAAGTTCGTCAGCAGATTTTTTTTAATACTAGCTCAGAAGTTTGATGACGTTTTTATTATTATTGAAAGACAATTTTTATTCTTGTTTTATTTGTTACGTCATCAATGGACAAATGGAGCTGCAAATACCAACTTCAATACCAATTTAGTATACTAACGTTTTTAATACATTATAGGTCTTGTATAACGAACACCAAAATACATGAATTTTAAAAAAAAGTTCCAATTGTAGGAATAATTCTTGATAAAAAATACCCTGGTTGTTATTTTGGTTGAATACAGCCAATAGTTCTAAACCTGCATTACATACAGCTGAGGTGTTTTATTTTGTGGATGACTACAAACTTTAATTTCAGGGATGGGTTTTCTCTGTAGTTGTGCGGATTGTTGTGATTCTATCAGCAAATACATATATTTATCATTCTTTTGGCATTTATTCTGGGAAAATGACACATACATAATGCTAAATTTGAGGGCCTTGGATAGAATTTTTGTATTATTCAATTTGTTGAAAATATGAACAAAAGACACACCAGGAAGTACAACTGTGTACACACGTTTAATGAAAAAAAGTCAACATTAAATGTAATATTATTTTCTATTAAGAAACAGGATTTTCTGTTAAAGTGAAAATGTTTGAACAAGCCAATTTTAGGAGATTCGACACGACTGTATAATTAATTGAATGGTTGGGTATAATTTCAATGAGAATCAATCATATATTAATCTGGACAATAACCTTACACTTTCCATTTAGAAATATCCCTGAGTTTAGTAATGTTTGTTGTAAAAAAAACCAATATATAATTATATATTTATGAAACTAGGGGTTAGCCAACTTTTTTCGCAAAAGAAATTGAATGAATTGACGAGTGTGGATCGGAATATGATTCTTTTAAATATTTAGTAACCGGTAGAAAATGTCTGAGGAAAAAAAAAAAGAATGCCAATGCATAAAAACGGGTTAACAACATAATATTGAACTGTATTCAACCTAGTGTGTAAATTAGATGTACCTCAAGTAAAGTTTGCTGGTTTATTAGTAGATACTAGAAATATTGGTTTGGCAATTCAAGTATGTGTTTGTCCACACAAACACTTCATTATTTCAATCAAAGCGAATAAACATTAAAACGAGTTTGATGGGATTTGTAAAACTGTTTTATTGTGGTCATGTTATCAATAAGAAAATGAATAACCATATTTTAATAACGAGGATTTAAGGATAAGTATTTATGAGATGAAATATAATTACAATTTTTATGATACAGTCTTGAATATCATTTGTCTAGACATTTTTTTAGGAAACATTCGTAGAATATTGGATTTTTTATTTTACTAAAATTTAAAACAATAATAATTCAAAATTACTTTGCATAAAAACAAGTTTTACTGAAGGTATTCACAATCTAAAATCATACAAAATATGTATACAAAGGCAATGGCTCATGGCAAAATGACTATATGGGATTGAGTACAAAATCAGTTGAAAATCAACTATCTAGGACAATTATTTCTTCTTGTACGGTTTTAATAAAGCTGTAGTTACAAAAATTGCGATGCACAATTGTGACACATCAAATAGAACCCATAGCTAAAAGGGTATTGAGGCGGAAAAATCAATGAAAACTCCCAACCTATGTCAAAACGACTTAAGGATGTACCAAAGTGTCCATGTTTATTTACTAACAAAGATATTATCATCTAAAGATGGAAAAATTATAAGAGAGGATCAGATAAAATAAAAGTTCATTAGAGAGAGACGTATAAACCATTTTTAATTGAAACTTTATTAACAGCATTTCAAATATAAAATAGAGTTACCCTGAAAGATGCAGTATGTCTGTCAATGAGGTTTAAATCTAAAAAAAAAAAAAATGTAATAAATACGTAGTAGTGTGTTTGTTGTTGATATATTTTTGAGTCATTATTTGCCAAAAGTCCCTTTAGTCGACAACTCCACTATTGCTGAATGACGTCAAAATGAATCATATTTGTAGAAGTAGGTTATTCAACACTTGCTAAATCCGAATATTTGATATGGAATATTGTGTATTTACATTAGCTTTTATACATAGTTCTGTATTCTTAGGGTCCTAATAGACCGGGGGGGGGGGGTACTTTATTTATTTTAATTTTAGGTAACTACCAGAAATAACTATTTAATTTACATTCTTCAAACCAGTTCAAAAATGTTCGATTATTATTAGTGGTTAGTGAATTTCTTCCGAAAACGAGATATTCATCATCATTGACACTGTATAACGCATTACATACAAATTATGCATATTTAAGCGCCAAAAGTGAGCGTGGGTATGGTCACACACTTGGTTTTATTCAATAGGAAGAGGAAGGAAAAATGTTCATTAGGCATGGTGACTGTCAGATTAAAAGCTATTTATAGAGATGTACATATAATTGTGCTTATTGCCAAAAAACAAAAATAAAGATGGATAAATGATGGAGTGACCAGATTCAATTTGCCTTCTCCTTTAACTCTGATAACACTGGTCATAGTCAAAAATCCTAAGGGGACTAAGTACAATAAATGTAGTTCAGTTTTGTACACTGAGTCTTTGATTTCTAGTGGATTTTTGATCAAAATTGAATGAAAATTTAGGCGTTTAGATGAACGGTTTCTTCTTAGTTAAGGATTCTTATCGAGCGATTGACATCTTGTTGGAAAGCTGTGAGTCTCAGCTTTTGAATGTATTTCTTATTAATCCATTTCATGTAATATTCAAGGATATATTTAAGTATAAAGAATTTGGCCGACTTTTGGGTCTACTCCCGTCCCCTATACCCCTAGGAGTCCCTTTAGGTCAAAACAAAGACTGGAAATGAAATTTGTATTAAAAACGCTAGCGGATCATTATTTTTTAATTCACAAAATGAGTATTCTTCTAGGCGTAAATTGAAGTTGAAGTTGGAAAATGGACCAAATTAGATCAAAAAGTAGGGTTCGATTTCTCAAAAACCCTCAAACTCTCGAGAAAAAAAAAAAGTCTAAAGATTTGAAATCAGTGTGCAAAACTGAATAACTTTTATTATACTTATAGCCCTTAGGATTTTTTGACATTTCAAAATTGTTGACCTGTGTAATTTTTAAACTATCTCCAAATTAATTCTTCCATCCTGATCAAAGATTACCTCAAAGGAAAAAAAAAGAAGTACAGCCACAAAGTCAATTTAATATTAAATATCTAATCATAACTAGGTAACCTACAAAAGTATATAGTATTAAAAAAATCAAATGCTTTATGTGTTTTTTTTACTTCAATTAATCAATTCTGTCAATGACAGAAACATTCGCATCCTTATTAATTTTTTTAAAGGCACGTTTTCTGTAACAAAACAACGTATATATACAATGGTTTGTACGTAGTACAAATCAAAGCACTTTGAAGAGTCTATATCTACTATAATACTTTAGACTACGAACACTATCCGTGTCAGAGAAGGTCCTTTAATCATTGTCTGATTCTAAAGTTATTTTTCTCAATTATCCGTTCTCATATACCTTTTTTTTTATTGCAATGGGTTTATTTGCTTCTGACTCTTTAAAAAGAAACTAGTTTCTCTCAAACTCAGAAGTTCAGCTACGGAAATAGTAAGAAAAAATTTATACTCCAAGTTCCAATATTAGATACTACTCTCAACAATGTAGGTACATAGGAGTCCAATGACCACGATTGTTACGTCATCTCTCTTTATCAACAAATCTTCAGAGAATTAAAAAATGTGCTCATTCTATAGTAAGGTGACGGAAATGTCAAGCTACCAGCTATGTTTAATGGTGCACCTTAATAATAATTAATTACTCCGCTATCTGAGGTTGAGAGTATCATCCCATCGAGTTTTTTTTTGCACTCGCAACCTCGACTCTTTCTAAAAAAACAAAAACAAACAACTGGGAGCCCCTCTTCTCTATTTTCCTTGTTACCAACTTTTTAATATTGGACAGAGTTATTATTTATATACATATATTATACCTAAATTGATAAATTCTACCAATATACAAATCAATCGTTAATAATTATTAATTGTATAATATTCAAAAATTAAAAAAAAGGGCACGCAATTTAATATATTTTTGATATATCTAAACCATAAATAATAATATTACCTTTTTTGAGTTCATAACACGTAGAGTTAGTTGCTTTAAATCAAAAGAGTCAATTGATGAAAAACAGGTGAAAGGAGAATACATCGCATTTTTGTATAACCCAGAAAGCTCGCCGAGCATATGTGATGAATTCATAACTTTTCTCCGAAAAGAAGACTGATAATGACGTGTCTCCATTATTTTGCATGGATTATGTAGCAAGAACGAAGAAAGTATCTACTCTTACCTGCATTACATCCCTCGTATACGAAGAAAAATGTAACAGTCAATGCGAAAAAGATAATAAAAAATCCTGATACTCCACTGAATTATATTTTTATTTTTTAAATATGGTTTACATCTTTTAATACAATCATTTAGTGTGTTCTTATTAAATTACAATAATCCACCTTTTTATCTTAATTTTATATTGTATTTATTTTATGTGAGTTGGTATCAAACATTTTATTTTACTCGACAATATTTACTTTGAATTTACTTTTGAAGTATCAAATCTCTGTATTCAAATCAATTTTAATGTTGAATAATAATTTGAAAAAAAATAAAAATACTCGTAAACCAAAACTGACTTGCTTCTGTAAAATAAATTGACTAATCATTTGATGGCAATTAATCACGACTATTTAGTTATCATATCTGCTTTACAAGAATTTTAAATTTTAATTTTTGAGTATTTATATATATTTTTGTATAAGTTTGCGACAACATTTGAGGATAAGAAGCACCCTGACAATCCACACAAAAGTAGACTTATCCTGTATAAAATTGAATGTTATTCCAAATATGGGTTTTTATATCATGTGAAATCAGAGTCGTAACATTTTTACTTCATAAGAAATAATCATGAAAATTTTCAAAAATAAAAAATAAACGTAAGTCCGAAAATTATTTATTGTTCCGGTGATATTGTTAGTGTGCTAAGTCTGAATTTTTTGATGACTTATTATTTATATTATAAGTGTCTCAATTTGATGTTTAAGTCATCAAACCTTGAAATACTTGATAAAAATTGAATTGGGCCACTCAATCTAAATTATGTAAATTTGCAGTTGATATTCTTTCCTCCTTTATTTTGCAATATGTCATTATTTCTTCATTTCTTGTCTGTATATGAGTTATTGTCTATTGAGTAAGTTGAAGGAGTGTTCAAATAAAAATAACTACGAAATAATATATTAGTAGTGTTCAAATGTAACCCTAAAAAACAGTGCTCTTAATTAATTAATCGAAGAATATCAGTAATTTAAAGAAAAATAACCTATGGTCAATTTTATCGAATAACTTATCACCAAAAAATATATACTAAGATTTCTGTCAGCTGCCACTACATAACATATATTAATTATGTATTATATCAACCTCGAGTGATTTTTGGTTCAATAAAGTTGAAAACAAAATCAATATGACTGCTGAATTAGACTATTTAGAAGTAAATACTTTTTTATAAATAATAGACCATTTATTCACACTTCACATCCATTCCTTTTTAATTTAAAAATAATGATGAACTAAAGTCTTATTCTACCCCGAACAAAACGGTTAAAAAATAGAATTTTTTTTCCTTATACATTGTATTTTCTCCGGGTTGGATGGTCCCATATGAAATATAAATCCAGTCTAATTTCATATTATGAAATTAGAAATTTTTTTGCAGTGTTGTTTGTTTCCCTTCTTAAAAGATTTGATTCGAAAAGATTAATTATCGATTCGTGAATAACGTGCCAAGAAAACCGCTATAATTATATGGATCCTATAAGTTTTTTTTTAAAAATACTTGATGTGTTATTAACGTGTTTACTTACAAGAAACTGAAGGGTTCTCACATCAATGTCTCTTAAGGTGATATGATAGGTTTGTTTAGAGGCTCAAATTCTAGGGCTTCAATCCAGAAATGTAGTAAATTTCTTGGGAGACATATTGGAGTTACAGATAAATTGGACCGGGGAGAGCAATCCCCCCAGCCATCTGTGCCCATGTGTTGGCCTAAGGAAACTAAAGTCTGTAATTCTCCTTGTACAAATTAAATACTCTTTTTATACTCAATTTATACTCGTTCACCAAGTGTCCTATAATCAGATACAGAATATAAGTAGGAATGTAAATCATATGCAATTAGGGCGTGTGATAAAAAAGTGGAGTTGGCTCTTCAAACAGGTCTTTTTGTTTTCCGAAGCTGTTATCATTTTTCCAATATTACTGAGGGGAGAACATATACCTGATAGTAAAGATGTCGCATGAAGGAATACATGCGCTAAGGTTAATAAAGCAAATAAAATGTCAACAAAAGGGCTCAAGTCCTCGTATAATTATTATTAGTTAAAAATATATAATTTCCTGACATTAATTTCAGTTAATTTTATGCCTCTCATCTATGTTATTATTTATTGTTGTATATATAATGGAGAATAGCAGCTTGTAGCTCAGTAAAACGTCATGACAGCTCAAGCTGCTTCCCCCCTCGGCATTCATTGAATTGTCAGGGTTGCCAGGTTGATTTTCTCTTTCTTTTTTTATAACACGCCCGAATTGCATATGATTTACATTCCTAAATATAAGGACGTAATGACTTGACCCGCATGAAAAAAATAAAAAATAATAATAGATAGGCCCGCAACCTCACAAATATTACGTTATTTAGTCCTTGACAAAATATAATTGAATATTGTTGGTATGTATTTTATATGTATGTGTTGACTGCTAAGCCAAAGTAATTAATTTTTTATGACCCTTGACGAAGGAACTCTCTCCTTGATTCAATAATATTTTGTCATTCTGAATATAAACCCCTTCTAGACCAATTTTCATGTCTTGTGTTGTAGATTTTACCTTGTAGAAGAGTTCAAAAACATTGTAGACTTTTGCTGAATTACCTACTTATATCAATAGTATAAAAAACAACACACCTTTTTTTCTTTGAGACGTTACTGGCAAGTTATTTCAACATATCCTGAATAATAATCTGTTAGAACAACAACTACCAAGCATTTACAACATGTAATCGACAACGTTTTAATTATGAAAAATAATTTCATATCAATATATGTGTAGATTCATTGGGAATTACTTATTCCGTGGAAACTATCAAAGTTCAAAAGGCTAACTCTAATTAGGTAATCATTATATTTTAGCTAGTTATAATGACAATAAACAAATTTTGCTGCAATTTCATAAGGTGAATATACATACATATGTTGGTACATTAATCAACATTTGTTTTAACACAAACAAAGGTATGTTCATACATATAATTTATACAAAATAAATGCTTCTATAATTTGATAAAGCATGACTTGAAATCCAGAGTGACTACCAATGTTTAATCTATATACAATATCCTCATATTTCACTCCCTGATCAAAACACCTTGAGATAATTTGAAATCCATTCAACTCAGTAAATACATACATCTGCACATTTGTGTCGACCTCCCTTATCTTTTACTCAATGTAGATATGTGCATTTCATATCTTATTGTCACCATGTTATGTACCTTAGATTCAAAATGTACCGGACATCTTTTTATATATTTTATTTTTTTGTAAATGCTGTGTTTACTGGAGTTGTAGGAAAATTCGCCTCAAGGATTTTAAAATATTATTTACCTGATTATTGAGCATTTCTAGATTATTGAACTGTTCCTTGAGTTTTCCTGACACGATCCACTGGATTGATCTTTACTAATGAATGCCTTTTATTCTGATACATTGTATAGAAAATATTTATCTACCTAGTATATGTTGATGGATTCATTGTTTGGTTTAAACATCTTTTCATGGATGTGAACTGGATGGAGATTGTGTTAATCACTTTCTTCCTTTGAGTAAAATCCGTCAAAATCCACCATCTCTAAATCCCTCTTTTCAAATCTTTGACTCATAATATTCGACACTCAAAAAGCAGATACTTTAAGTGAGCCAGAGTATGCGTATTATGTACGTCATACAGTGATACCACAAATGATTGAATCTAAAAATCATGAACTCAGTAGAGCTACTTAAGTAGTAGTGTGCAGATGGGTTAAGAAACCAGCTGAAATCCTTCTCCGAGCTCCTACTTAAGCAGCTCTACCGTGAGTCATTGATTTTTAGCGAATTTTTATTCGAAATTGAATGAAAATTTACACACTTAGATGGCCGATTTCTTCTTAGTTAAGGGTTCTTATCGGGCGATTGACATCTCGTTGGAAAGCTGTGAGTCTCAGTTTATGAAATTTATTTCATGTTATATTCAAAGAGTTATTTGAGTACAAAGGATTTGGCCGATTTTTGGGCCTACTCTAGCGTCTTACGCCCTCAGGAGTCCCTTTAGGTCAAAACAAAGACTGGAAATCGAATTTACACTAACACTAAATATACTAACGAATTAAAATTTACTAATGCACAAAATGAGTAACCTTCTAGGCTTAAATTGAAGTTGAAGTTGGAAAATGGGCCAAAAAAGCTATAAAAGTAGGTTCCGATTTCTCGAAAACTTTAGGACTCTTGAAAAAAAAATTACAGATTTGAAATCAATTTGCAAAACTGAATAACTCTTATTATACTTATACCCCTTAGGATTTTTGACTGTTGACCAGTGTTATTGTTAGTTATTTATGACTTTTGTGTTTTACTCTTCATAAATCTATTGGGTGCCATATTCATTTTCAATTACTATGTATTCCAAATTTCCACGAATGAATGAAATACCAAGTAGGGATAGTTATTCAGACATTTGAATCGTATGTAGATATATAATAATCTTTTAGAAAAATGAAATAATGAACTTGCTGAGTTTCAGGTATGACATTAAAGTATATTTGATAAAGGATAAATATTAAGACTCCTCTTCTTCAAACTGTATCCTCTGCTTAATTGAGACTGCATTTGTAATTAAAGAATCATTGGTCTTTCCAAACAACATTTTATCTTTATATAATTTACCTTGATGAAACAACAACATTACTTTATAGTATTGAAAAATATTTAAATAAACCAAGTATCAATGAGTAAATGTCGTCTGCCAATACAAAATCAATCTAGAACATGAATGAAGGAATTGAAAAATCCCTATTTTATTTTATTACTTCATAAATATACTATGTAAATGTTCGTATCGTATTTTATTCACATATTTTGGGCTTTATACTTCAATGTCTGGGTTGAGTTGAGATACCCAAGGGTGTTAGTAAGAGTCCTCTTTTTATTTATGTGGTTTATTTTGCTCGGATATGACATATTAAGTAGAGTCTATCACATTTTTTTTTTATTGGATTGCTATGTAAAACCACAAATTTTTGAGACGTTATGTATACTAATTGTAAGTGCAATTTGCGGTGCCTCCAAATGATTAATCAGAATAATTTATCGTAGAGATGGAAGATAAATAAATTAATTATGAAATGCAAATGTAATTCAAACTCCTTTTTACAAAAAAAAAAAAAAAAAAAAAAAAAAAAAAAAAAAAACCATTCTTGCTTACTTTTGTATTGATGGGCCACAAATAGCAAATTTTAAATAAGATATGCTTTAAATCGAAACCATTTCTTCATTGTTTTTCATAATTGATAGTTGTCAGAAAGAATAAAAAATATTCAATTTTATTAACATCAGCTGTCTGCTGAATGATTAATGAGAGAGGAAAAGTAACTGCTGTTGGGAGGATAACCCTTTAAAGTTAAAGTAAGATTATAATTGGATAATTTAATATAAGTTTTAATTTCAAAAATGCCTAATTATAAGACTGCATGGAAGATATAAGAAAAACTACTCATTTTTTAAATCTGTGTCCTTTCCACTGCAACGATTTCATAAATAATGTACATAAATTCAGAAAAGGAACAGTTGCAAAAACCGTTTTTCCTTACTTAATAATGAAATTCTAAATTTTATCTACCAAAGTAGGATCCCTACCCTTGGTGATGTATGTACACAACGAACTTTTTTGTCCACTTGCAACTTTGTCAACTCTCAAAAGGGAAAGGAAAAATCTGGAAAAACAACTGGTAGTTACCCTTCTGTATTATCCTTGTTGCCAACTTTTTAATATTGGGCAAAGTTATTATTAAGATATTCTATACATTGATAAATTCTACCAATATACAAATCAATCCTTAATACTTGTATAATATTAAAAAAAAAAAGGGCGCGCAATCCTTGATTTAATATATTTTTTATGCATCAAAATCATAAATAATAATAATACCCTTTTTGAGTTCATAACACGTAGAGTCAGTTGCTTTAAATTAGAAGAGTCAACTGATGAAAAACAGCTGAAGGGAGAATGCATAGTAGTGTTTTTGTGTATTACAAAAAGCTCGTCGTGGTAGCATAAAAAGTGGTGCTAATCAGATTGAAGTCGTTTTATTTCTTAATATTAAGACGCTCCATTTAGTATAATTCTGAAGACATATTTTTTATGGAATCCATAGTAGTTTGGTTGTCAGATCTGAGATAGTTACTAGTTCAAATACACTACAAAAGCAGTTTTTCTGTGTTTATAAGAGCCTTTGAGGCCTCTAACTTTTCACTAGTGTTCAGTTTTTTATATAAGAAAGATGGGTAGAATAGAACCCTTCTTGAAACCATTGAAGAATTTCTTTCATAAGTTTTTATATTAGATTTTAAGAATCTTTGAGCTGAACTATCTATTTCCAGAGTATTATCCCCCGGCACAACTACATATACTCATCTTTAGCAGGGTTAATTGAATTTAGAAACATTCCTTTCTCTCGAACATGCCTTCTCATTTTTCTTTCGTTTAATTAATTACCAACGTTTGTAAACTACATATATGGTATTTACCCACATATTTTATCATTATTCAAATAGAGTCTATTATTCCCTTTCATCGTTGAAATTTCGAAATATCAAATTATTGATTAATTATTATTATTATTATTATTATCGTGTGTAGTCGAGCTGTAAGATGGTAAATACATACATAACATCATTAGAATAATTAATTTTACACAAATGCATCTTTCCTTTTTACTTGTTGAATTTAACATATTTTGAGATCTAAGGACATTTGCCCTTTTCATCACCGCTAAAGCCTTTAACATGCATATATACATATTCATTTGTCCATTTTTCCTGGAATGCGCAGCACTCTAGGTATGTATATTCACCTTTCTTATCTTGACATTTGTCAAGAAGTGACAAGGGAAGTGCAAATTTGTAACTTCATATATGTATTTTTTTACTTCACTTCAGATAATATCAAGAGATCTTAAAAAACAGAAGATGTACAATGCAGAGCTAGCTATCAAAATGATTTGAATATCAATATTGTGATATGTTAACACTTGGGATCTGAGGGTTATTATTTAATGTATACTTGGATAACAAAGCTTTTAAACTTTATTAAACATATTAAAGTAATACTGACAAATTTTCCATGGGACGTGTTTTCCGAAGACAAATTTTGCTAGTGCGAGTTCATTTAGTCAACATTTAGGTATCTTTATCTACAACACGAAGCGTTACAAAAATCCTAAACTCTTAAAAAAACTATAAAGCCTTTGCCTAAAAAAATTTGAGTCTCATAGAGAAAAACTAAGGCCATATGTGTCAAGTCAACAAGAAATCAAGATATCTGAACAATTTGAAAAATGAGTTAGAATTGCACTCATATTCTTGAAGACATTCTCTTTCGTATGTATTAATAGGCTCTTTCGATTAATTAAATAATGACTCCAATAATTACAACTGAATTATAAGAAAAAAAATACAAGCCACAATCAAGAATAAAATACATCTGGCATTAATGATCATGTTGTTACTATTACTATGATTCATGGTGAGCATGATAGTGCATTAAGTTGGTTCTTAATGCTTCTTAAAGAGATGAACTGGCTTTAGCCAACTGCTACTAAATAAATATCTGGGACTATGAAAAAGATGGACGTTCTTTCAGTGACCATATCGGCTCTATGTGCAGTTGTAACATTTATCCGATTGCTCTATTGGATAGACAACAATCCTTGGTTCCTTGATATAAAGTGACATTTTATCAAAAAAAAAAAAAAATGTGCGGTATAGGTCTTAAAATGACTCCGAATTATTTGGCCGTTATATTTATTAAGTAAAAATCTTAAAAGTGGATATTTGAAAACAAACTTGCTTTCTTGTTGATTTGACACATATTTGGAATCAAGGAATTAAATTCTACAAAGTCAACCTATTATCGAGAGAAAGGGCATTAGGAACTGTTCCGTATCTCCCATATTTTATATTATGATCCATTTATTCGGTCAAGGGGGTCAACAAACTTTTTTCACAGAGAGTCGGATAATCGAAAGAATGACTAGCACGGACCAGATTATAATGACTTGGTTTAAATTTATGTATTTTTACGCATAAATAAATGTACTTATGTATTTTGTATACATGTTTTGAAATTTCTATACTCAGATTGCAAGTCAAAATTAGATGGAGTTTTTTTAAATTTAAAATTTACTATTCTTGTGATGAAGGTAATTAAAAAATAAATAGAAGTTAATTGATTAATTTTTGACTTATTCTACGATATTTATTGGTTAATAAACATTACAAGATACGTTAGAAAAATCAAGGGCTCATTTTTTTTATCTCCTGTAATTTATCTGCACAAGTTATAACTTCTTCCAAAGTTCCAATTTGTACCCAATACATGAAATAAAACACATTGAAATCAAAAGTATATAACATATGTATTGGATTTCTGAAAATAATGAATCAATAAATGTTATCAAAATACCAGTTATTGCTTCATTATAACAAAAAAAAAAAACACCTCAAAAACCTTTGGCGAGCCTGATAAATTGACTCTGAGCGACCTATTTTGGTGACCTGTCAGGGAGATCTATAAGGAAATAAGGAAATTGAGTAAATATTTGAATATAAAAATATTTTAATTTTGAACTCTCCACTTCGAAATCCATTATGAGAGTATAAGAACAAAGATCAGTAAAAATTAGGACAATTCTACTAGAATAAAATCTAATTGGACCTAATACTCCGTTGTTTTTTATAATTAAGTACTGGAAATAATTGATTTTGTATTAAAGTGTTCGAAAGTCAAGTAGGTCTATTTAAATGTTGCACTAAATTCAAGTATTTACCTTGTAAATACTGTTTACGTGCACTCCTTGTCTTTCATGGATGCAACTAGATACTTAATATACGATATTTGTAATTTAATATGCAGTAATTAGACAAAAAATCTCGAAGCATTTTACCTTATTAAAAATAGTCCAAGTATGAAAAATGTACAATCAAATAATCAGTAACAAGAATATATATTATTTGAAAATTGAAGAGGCTTTTTTCTTTTCCGATAAACTCAATAATAAAAAAAAACCAATTAAGCGGATAGGAAATCCAACAAGACTAGAATAACATTTACACAATACACTTGAATATTCTAGATTATAATGTGGCTGTCCTCAAAAGCTTTGGGTTAATTTTTTTTTGTAATATTGAAGAACTTGTATAGTTTAATCATGAAAAAATCTTACTGAGAGGGAATCATTTATTTATTCTGCAGAGTGCTTGCCCAAACATTTTTCTATAAAGTAATACTGCCAATTGAGCCATAAATTCACATTTAATCTGTCATTAAATCTGCTGTATGGTCTTAATATGATAAAACTCTTATCTTTCCGCTAGTTAATTTCTTTTCATGAAGGAATTATATCAACTTTCAATTTCCCTGGCCTTTGTTAAAAGTATATTCGTTCAATCTATCGATGATATCATGATCGATTCATTGCATTCAAATGGATAAAATACTCTTAAGTTCAATAAGTGAACAAATCCATTGATAATAGTTCATGCCCAATATTTATTTGTGAATTTTTGACCTCAAAACACATAGCTGTTGTTTCTCAATCCTCATATTCATTCGATTTGAGCCCTTGTGTTTTTTTCCTCTATCCAAAATTAAAACATTTCCTAAAAAGACATCATTTTGGAACTCTGGAGAACATTCCAAAAACTGTGACTGTGACCAGTTTAAAATCATAGCAATTGAAGACTTCACACCCAACTACCAAGAGTGGAAACAACGACTCCACCGGTGTATTTCTTCCCAAGGGAACTACTTTGCAGGGGATAATACTTTTGTTTAAAAAAAAAAAAACTTCAGTTCGTACAAAATCAGTTCCATTACTTTTCTAACGCACTGCTGTCATACAGATACACTCACACACCATAGAGAGTTCAAGTTATTACAACCCATGATCGAATAAAGTAACCGGTGAGCATAATTTAAATCACTAGTCGAATATTAGAGAATTGTTTCCATGGAAAATCAAAGTATTTATTACGACGATTTCCCACTAACGTACAAATGCACACGGAGTTCTATTAATAGCTCTTGATTTTTACACTTTTCTTGTATATATACGTGTTCTGGTCATAGAATTAACAGTTCCTTCGTATTAAATGACGAATAGTTTCATAGTTGGAACGAATGGGTCAACTACCAACTGATTTTGAAGAATTATACAAATGTTGATTTAATGAACAACTTCAAATGCTTGACAACGTTTTATGTGTGATGATTAAAGATTCTACTCTGCTAATACAGACATGTACTTACGTATGCATGTATTGTTTATATATTTATGTAGGCCTTAATTGGCTTATTTTTTTTAACTGCATGATTTAGGAGGAAAATTCATTGAAACACAGCTTTTCAAATTGAACAAATAATGTCCAACGTTAAATATACATATGGAGGTACATTTTATGTATGTATATTTACAAAAAAAAAAAAAAAAAAAGTTAGAACCCTAATAAACATTATTTCTTCTCAGCTTCTTATACAAACATACATACATACAGCCATAGGAGTAATCAATAATACATATACCTTATTGGAAAAAAAATAAAAATAGGAACATTCTTGACATGGCAAGTAAATACCTACTTGGTTGAGTCAATATCAACGTTTTATAATCAAATTACAGTTATTATTACGAGAGGACTGCAATTCTTTCTCTCTAGGAAGTATGTGGAAGCAATACATTTTACCTCCATAAACACGTCTCAATTGAGGTACTTTTGAAGTATCTAAAGGTCCTAACTTTAAGAGTTTATAAGTATTATTGGTATTGACATAAGCATCAAATAATATTACGACTCATCATAACCTGATATCCTCAACAATTTAAAAGCAAACAAACAGAAAAATCAAATTTATATCACTGTCCTAATTTCATGTGCCTTTCCATGTACTGATAAATATTTATTATGCGAAAAACAAAACATTTCCAGATATATCAATGACCATTTGAATACTTTTGTGACCATACAAAACTTTTGTCGAATTTTGAAAATGCATCTACGTATTTTTTTTCATTGACAAAGGAATTTTCTTCGACTCAAGCTCCTGACTCTGTGAGTTAAAAAATACTAACACAATTAAACAACGATTTGTAGATATTTAATCATGACTGAAACACGTATATTTATCAGCACTTCAAAACAGAAATGAACGCTTAAAATACCTTGGTATTTATAACATCTTTGTAACAAAGTTTTTTATTAAAGTAACAAATTTAAAAAAGGATATTTATGAACAGCCATTCTGTAATCCTCAAATTGTTTTTTTTTGTTTTTTTGGAAATGAAAATCCAAATCAATTCAAATAACGTTTAAAAAATAATAATTATATGTTTCTAGACTTGCTTTCATATAAATACATAGTTACATGTGTAATACCTACATAATTACTCTGCCTATATTCTGAAATCCACATGTTCATAAAAAATAAACACGTGATAATACGGGTAATTAAATGTGGAGAAGTTGTAGGTAGTGGCATTAATTAGGCCCATTATATATAACATATGCTTACTCATTTTTTCTAGCAAGAAGAAAACAAAATGACTATATCAGACTTTTATTGATAAATATATGTTTGCGTCTGTTTTTTTTTTTTATTAGAAGGTAGGAATTTGTTTCATATTTTGAGGGTTTGAGACTGAACTTTAGTTCAGAATAAAAGAGACTCAAGACTTGATAAGACATCCTTAATTATGTTTTTGTTATTTAGGAGAATAAAAGTGTATTCCATCTTAATATTAAGCATTCCCTGGCTATGACCGGATATACTCCCAAACTCTGGAGACATTTAATAGAATTCGACAATACACAAGGAGCGTTTTATAAGTCATACATTTAGAATAGTTATATATTTTCAAATACTACAAATACTTGAGGACTCGAAATAAAGTATTCAAGGACTTGGACTTGTGAGCAAAGACTTGAGACTCGAAGCCAATTACTTTGGACTTCCAATATAAGTAGTATGTAGAAACTTTCTTCCACATCTAGTAAACATCCAATATCTATGTATAGGAATGTACTAGGGAGCTTCTTTTCATGAATGTTTTATGTCTTGGACAACTTGTTTAGAAGAATGGTTCATAGGCACAAGTATACTATATAAATATGAAAAGAAAATAATTCAAGGGAAGAGTAAGTTATTCGCGGATTCGTGGCTATATTTAATGGGTCAATGTGAACATCATTTAATGACAGTCTGTATATAGATACCCATATTTTTTAGATTTATCATGTTTATGAGCATACATAATATAATTCAATAGGTGACACAAGATAATGATTGCTTAAACAACAATAAGCGGAAATAAGTTAACATGACTTTAACCAAATATTATATAGGTGAACATACATATATATTTTTGTAATTCCCGAGAGACAAATATAACAAATATTCCTAAATTGGCTGTTAGGTGAATAAAATAATAAACGAGGAAAGCAGGATCGGGAATTCCTAGAGGGATAATAATATTATAAAAAAGCATGTTAGTTTAAGGCCTTTAAGCTTGGGTTACAGGAGGAGACAGGTAGGATTTGAATAACATTTGAAAAAACGTATTGAAGCCCTTACCTAACTACCTTTGAAAAGTGAATTCCATCTACATACTTTGGTTTACAATTTAATGGCCACTTGAAAATTTACTTGTCTTATAGCACTGCAAGGATATGCTTGAATAGTCAAATATGATGATAGCTCCTGGAATAATAAGCTACATCCTTTGAGAAGAGTGTTTCTAAACCAAGACTGACCCCAAGAGCTTGCCAAGAATTGTAGTACATTTATTATCATTCAATGACAAGATGCATCTAATCCAAAGATGCTGAATATAATGAATGGAACAAGATGAGTGGCCCTTTTTGAAGCGGGAGAGAAAGAGAGAGAAGTAACATTCCACGTTGTTTGCTAATCATGTGCCTTCTATGTTTGCAACGTACCTAATATATAGTTGGTGTATTAAAAATAAATCAATTATTTTTGAATGAAATTGAAGTATTTATTGCATCCAGTCTGAATTCAAGCGGTTCTAAACGGTTCTTGTGTATTGCTTAGTCCTCAAAATAGTGCTTACATCTCGGTCGAACTCGATAATTTCCATTATTTTATTGGTTTTCCAGAGCTTGGTGCATCTTTAACATCAAAATTACCGGAATGGAGTTGACAAAACTCAAATTCCACGTGCTTGACTATTAGCATATCCAGACCATAAAAACTATTCACATTTCAGTCGATTGACTTGTGTTTTCCCCTTTATCGAAAAAAAACCCCTGTATAATATAGCGTATTTTCTCACAAAACTGTCTAAGAAGTTTTTTACTGGGAAATTTTATCTTTTTAACGCCATTTAGCGTAAACCATTCATAATTATACATCGCAAGATACACATTACTAAAGTCATCTATTGGACAAATAATGGATTTCTTTTTACTACACCTAATATATATACATTATATTACTAATTTCAGAATTATAAATTTGATGTATCTAAGATTTTCGAATATTATTCAGATAGTATAAATTATAAAGCAATTAAAGGATCTAGCTATTTAGAGTCAAATACTAGAACTAAGACGGAAAATCCACGGTACGGTACGAACTGCAGTTCAGTTTGGGTGCATGTACAAGCTAAAATAAAATAAAATTGGAAGGCGGAATATCATAAATATTCATTTATAAAAAGTGATTTATCTATATAAATACATAGATGAACTGAACGCACCGTATAATACCGGCCCAATCCTATCAAACACATATTATGTTTGGAGTTTTTTGCGGATGTTATAAAACATTATTTGTAATATATATTTTATGGGATACTTAATATATTCTATTGGGAGTACGTAATATAAAGTAATTTGACTAATTTTCAATTGAGTTAATTAGAAATGTTCTTCGTCATGGCTGTTCTGTAAAAAAAGTAACTTATACATATAGTTACCTATATAACATAATAATTATGCACTAGAAGGATATGTATGTAGGTACAACACATATTCTTATCAAGACCTCCCGGAAGTAAAATATGTATGTAACGGATAAAAAGTAGGAAGGAGAAGAGAAAAAAATGTTTCATAGCCTGTACCTCAAGACGTCGAGTTTTTTTTGCCCACTCGCAACCTCAACTGACATAAGGGAAAGGAAAAATTTGGAAAAACATATGGTAGCTATCCTTCTGTATATTCCTTGTTGCCAAATGTGTAATATTTGGCAGAATTTATTATTTAGATGTACTATATATTTATAAATCCTACCAATCGTTACTACTTGTAATATATTCAAAATTCAAAAAAAGGGCGCGTTATCCTTGATTTAATATATTTTTTATGCATCAAAATCATAAATAATAATAATACCCTTTTTGAGCTCATAACACGTAGGGTCAGCTGCTTTAAATCAAAAGAGTCAAATGATGAAATTCAACTGAAGGGAGAATACAGTGTGTTTTTGTTTATCCCAAAAAGCTCGTCGTGCAATTCGATTGTCACTTTTGGGCAACGAATCCATGCAGCTCTTCTTTACATTTTGTGTGTACACTAAACTGTCCCGTTTTACCAAAGGATTGTTGAATACAAGGTTATTATCTTTCTACTTATATTCTGAATTAATTACAACATTTACAATTGATGTTTATACACTGAACACATGGAAGCGACTAGAAAAGATTAGTAATAATTAGAATGTTCTAGAAATGAAAATAGTAGCTAGTAAAGAATTATCCGGATGATACCATGATAAGTCAGAACGTTCTACCATGTTCAAGTATGTGCAATAATAATGTTCTCAATGTTCTGGAATGTTCTAGATTATATCTGACTAGAGTGTCATTAATTTCAACACTCCTCCTCACTCGCTGTCAGACAGTTCGTAAATACCAATCATATCACGAAGTTTACTAAATTGAACATGTCCAAGTCCCTTTGTTAACATATCTGCAATCAATGTATTTAAACCAAAATTCCTCATAAAGAGCACAAGCGATTAGACACCTTTCAAACAAAATCTCGACTCTTGTGTCATCCACTGGAGAATCTTCCTCCTCCTCCTTCTCATCGCCTTCTTTCTTTTCTTCTACTTCTTCCTCCTCATCTTTGGATGTTTTTAGTTTCTTCTTTTGTTTCTCTGTCAAACGCCCAATTTCAAAATCCAAGTATTCAGACCAATTTTTTAATTGTCCTCGTTCCAAAGGCTTCATGTGAAAGTAGGGCCTCTTGATATTGTCCTCAAATTTCCATCGCTCTTGAACAAATTCTTCAGTTTCCTTATAGATCCGTTTACGTGAAAATATTATTTTTTCTTTCATCGCAATATCTTCTTCTTCTGTACTATCAGCAGCAGGTGGAGGTTCTTTTGGCACAGACTCCTCACTCTTACTATTTTCTTCTTCTTGAAGGCATTGAAGAACTTCTTTTCGTAAGGACAAGAATTCTGTATGACTCAGAATCTCTTTGGGTTTGTGCTCTTCAACAAAATCTCTAACATTTCAAATTGATGCGTCAAGCCTTGGGTAGGATTCTTAAGTATATGATCATACAGACAAAGGACTTTCTCGAAGCATTTAATACTAATTTCCCATTTAACATAATGATCCCAGAGTTTATCAGAGCGCCACTCTAGACCACAAGCCCCCACTGCTCGCTCATATTGTGTTCGAATAAACTCTTCGTCATAGACAGTACGTACATGATTAAGATAATGAATCCATAGATCCGCGGAGAGGGAAATAGCGGCGATACCCCGCTCGAAGACCATCATCGTTCTTTCCGGAGTACCTTTCCGTTTCTCTAAATCCGCATACTTCTTCCAATACCCGTAGCAATAAGGATAGCGATCTAGGAAGGCGTCGTATGCCTCTCGCCCTTCCTCCAAGTCCCCATTCGCATCTGCAAATTGAAGCAAACAAGTCCAGGAGCTGAAATCCATTGGATCCTCAGTCACAGCTTTCCAAAATCGTTCCAGTTCCGGACTCTTCTTTTTTGCTTCCTCCTCTTGATTCCCGTTCACTTTAGGATGTTCTGGAGATTCATCCTCTTTCGTTTCCGGAGATCCTGGAGCGTCCTTTTCGCTACTCTCCACTTCATTCTCCTCAACATGATCAGGAGGCTCCTCCACTTTCTGTTCATCATCCCTATCCTCCAATCCATTGTCATCGGAATCCACGGGCGGACTTTCCTCTTTCTCTTGAGACACTTCCATCTCCTCCTCTTTCTTGGAACTACAATGAACATCAATGAACGTGATGAAGTATTCTGAACCACTGAGTGATTCTTTTTCAATCCTTCCACATACGTCACTGTGTATAATTCCAAGTAACTCATCTGATTGCTCTCCTCCTGTCTTCGGAAAAGGTGTTCGGTGCTGTTTTCCACCAATACATGGCTCACAAAATGTCAATTTATTTGAAGTACTGTAATCAAACCCTTCCACCAAGTTCTCCTTTGCTAGTTGTTCTAAGCTTTTTGCTCCAAGATGACCATAACGCCGATGCCATATAGCTTCTTTTGTGTCTTCCTTTCCGCACATCGCAACTTCATCATTTGTTGTACCTTTGTAGACACAATTCAAGTAATAGAGATTTCCAGACTTCTTAGCAGTAGCAATTGTCTTGGTTTTATCTAATATACAGCAACCTGATTGATCAAACTTGAATGTCTTTCCAGACTTGGTAGCTTTAGAGACACTTAATAGGTTGTGAGACAGGTGTGGAACATACAGGACTTCAGATAGTCTACATCGTTTGATTTCATTATCTGATATTTTCATTAACAATTCGACTGTACCTTTTCCAACAGCTTCCAATGAATACCCATCTCCCACAGTAATCTTCTGCAGTTCTTCTAATTCTGTGAACTCGATGAATGAGTCTTTCTCGTTACACATGTGGCAAGTTGCTCCCGAATCCACTATCCAATTTTTTAGAGTTTCCGATGCCGTCATTGCATGATCTACAACTAGGCCAATAACTTCTTCATCAGATCCTTGTTCGACAGTACATGCTTTCTGTGACTTACCAATTTGATGAGAATTATTTTTTCCGAATTTCTTTGCTAAATCCCAACAATCTCGTTTGATGTGACCAATCTTTCCACAATGATGACATTTGGGTCCCTTCCTTTGAATACGATGGTTTGATGTCATGGCTTTTACCACATCTGTGTTAGAAGTGTCTTTGCTCTTTCTTTTGCTTTCTTCGTGCAGCAACCGTTCAGTAACAACTTCCAGTTGAGGTACATCAGAACCAGCTTCAAGTGCAGTGACCAACATGTCATATGACACAGGTAGACTAGCCAATAAATGAACCACTTTACTTTCATCATCTAACGGGTCTCCAATAATTGCTAGTTCATCAAATATTTCAGTTAAAGCCTTTAAATGCTTTTGAACAGATTGTCCATCTTGCAACTTCAAATCATACAATTTTCTACGAAGTGTCAATTTATTACTCCATGTGTTCTTTTGAAATTGTCCAGCTAACTTCTTCCAAACTTCAGCAGGATTTTCAGGATCTGGTCCAAGTAAATACAAAAGTGTTGGCTCCACAGACAATACAATTGTTGCCAACGCACGATCTCTGCGCAATGCGTATTTTGGAATTTCTTCTTTCCTTGTTGGAGCATTTTCTTTCCCATCAACGATCCCCCAAAGTCCATCTTTCATTAATGCCATTTTACATTGTACCTTCCAGGTAGCATAGTTTGTTCCATTTAGTAGTTTTACTAATACTTTGGTGCTTTCTGTCGCCATATCGTTATACGTTTGTTTAACGTCTCGATACAAATCCGTTTCGGGTATTCCAATACGTCTATTAATTTCCCGATTTGATTTCGTGTGCGTTTTACACCAAACACTTGATCAAAACAAATGATCAGCTTTCTTGTGACAAGATGGCTTCTTCGTTGATTGACTTCTTATGAATGTTCTTCTGGAATCATTCAATCTTCTTGGGCAATGTCTGGGCCCATAACCTGTTGAATACAAGGTTATTATCTTTCTACTTATATTCTGAATTGATTACAACATTTACAATTTGATGTTTATACACTGAGCACATGGAAGTAACTAGAAAAGATTAGTAATAATTAGAATGTTCTAGAAATGAAAATAGTAGCTAGTAAAGAATTATCCGGATGATACCATGATAAGTCAGAACGTTCTACCATGTTCAAGTATGTGCAATAATAATGTTCTCAATGTTCTGGAATGTTCTAGATTATATCTGACTAGAGTGTCATTAATTTCAACAAGGATTGTCTATTGCCTATTGATGAAAAAATGACAATTTGATAGTTTTAACCTTCAAAGGCCTTTCTTATGACCATTTAAGTCATTTGAAGTTATATTGGCCCTTTTGAACAAGGAATTGCTGTTTTTAAAGGGTTTGAGAGATTTGAATTTTTAAGGAATCCGGAATTCTGAACTTCCTTTGAGATATCATTTTTTAAAAGAATTTTTATTTCAAGTTGACAAATCTTCTATGTGTATGATTGAACTGTTTTCACATTGGTTATTAGAATGTTCCAAATAGTTAGAAGAACTATCTTATGGTTTGATAATATAAAAAATAAATTAATTTATCAACAGTAAGTTTTTCTAGGGAGTTCGTTAGGGGTCCCGTTAACTACAGGCCACTGATTTTCATCATATCCCTAAAATTACAAAAGACTGTTAGACTCTTTTGAATTTTATTTTTCAACATGATTGCATTTGTATTTTGAGAAAGATTGTGAGTATTTACATAAAAGCTGGATATCCCATAATGAGGTTAGATCATTTTAGAGGAAAAGAAAAGATTCCTGGGTTGGGGGTATGTAAAGACTTGTAATATGTCTGTAAGCATAATCCCTTTGCCAAATATAAATCCTTCCTACGTTTCTTCACATATTAAATAGATACATCCCAGGTCATTACACAAGTGCCATATAGATAAACATTTTTTTGAGGTGAGAGAGCATGCCCTTAATTACTATATGGTGCCTCTGCATTTTATCTTTTGATTGTTATTTGACAATATTAAAGAATAAACAACAGCTACTTTAGCAAGGTCTAGACTCAACGATATATTGAAGACGGAATTCAAATTGATTCTAAAAGTAATGGTACCAACGTATATTTGTCTTTCCTTCCTTAAACTCAACGCTACCTCAATATTTTGCTCATGTCTACATAGATATAGTTAGGAATATAAATAATATGCAAAACGCCGCGTTTTTTTTGTGGAGTTGGCTCTTCAAACAGGTCTTTTTGTTTTCCAAAGCTGTTATCATTTTTCCTTTATTACTGAGGGGAGAACATCTTCCTGATAATAAAGATCTCGCATGAAGGAATACATGAATTAAGGTTAATAAAATAAATAAAATGTAAACAAAAAGGGCTCAAGTCCTCGTATAATAATTATTAGTTAAAAAAATATAATACACTGACATTGATTTCAGTTAATTTTCTGCCTCTCATCTATAGATGGTATACATAATGTTATTATTTATTATTGATGCCTTCATTTGTATATATAAAGAAGAATAGCAGCTTGTAGCTCAGTAAAACGTCATGACAGCTCAAGCTGCTTCCCTATCAACATTCATCAAATTGTCTGGGTTACCAGGTTGATTTTCTCTTTCTTTTTATTTTACACACCCCATTTGCATATTATTTACATTCCTAGATATAGCATAAGTAAGTACTTCATTCTTGACTAAGATTTCCATAGGCTCGTTTTATTAAGTTGCCACGAATAGATGCAAACTAATAAGTAATACGATAATACGAAATAAATCTTGTGACTACTCCATTTGCCCATATTTTGCAATTGAATCATTCATAAAATAATTACATATAATTATAGCGTATGTACGTACATTGTACTCGTATATCCTTTTATGAACGATTTAACACGATTTTGAATTGTAATAATCGATCAACAAATAAAACATTTTTGAATACATACTTTTTACAGAGCTTGCTAATTCCGGTCAAAGCTATGAAACAAAGTAGCGAAACGACAACCACGTGATTAATTTTTGCCCAAATTATATAGTTGTCTGAAAGTTGACTCAATAACAAACTACGCAACAGACAAATATGTAATTTAAAAGTAACTTCTTGCGGGGAAAAAGTTGTTTCGGGAATCTCTGAAGCTAGATTTTTATTCCTTACATATTATCAAATTATAAAATTATATAAAAGTCATATTTGCTAAATTTACATATAGACATCAAATATATTTCAACATTTCGATTTATCTTGACGCAATTTAAGGTATACTTATAGGTATGTAGACTTAATTGATATTGGCGGTTTGATATTGAACAAGTAAGGGTAATTAATCACAAGGAATAAAACTGTTGTACCTAGAATTTCTTAATGTGGCATTGAATGTTTATTAATGAACAGTTGTAAGAAAACTATAAAATATCTCCATTAAATTATATCAAATATTTGATTGAATGTTGATTCTTAAATTATCCACATCATTAGAATTGTAAAGTTGAAATTAAAAACGATCCATCCAGTTTGTACTTGCAATATACTTGTATTTACTTGCGATTTGTACATCACATATATGTACATTAGCTTAAATGTAATAAAACACAGGTCAACAAATTTGAAATGTCGAAAATCCAAAGGGGTATAAGTATAATAAAAGCTATACAGTTTTGTACAATCAAAGAATCATGGTAGAGCTACTAAAGTAGTAGCGTGCAGGAGGATTTTGAAATGAGCTGAAATCCTTCTACACGCTACTACATCTGTCTATTGCACTTATTTTTTAGTAGATCTACCTCGAGTCTTTGATTTGTAATGGATTTTTGATCGAAATTGGATGAAAATTTATATATTTAGATGGACGATTTCTTCTTAGTTAAGGATTTTTATCGGAGACTTTACATCTGGTTGAAAGCTATGGGTCTCAGCTCTTTAATAAATTCCTTATTAATCAATTTCATGTAATATTCAATAAATTATTTAAGTATAAACGAGTTGACCAACTTTTTGGCCAGTCCCTCAGCAGTCCTTTTAGGTAAAAAAAAAAAGAGACTAGAAATGGAATTTGCATTAAATACACTAGCGGATCATTGTTTTTTAATGCACAAAATAAGTATACTTCTAAGGCTTAAATTGAAGTTAGAAAATGAGCCAAATTAGCTCAAAAAGTAGGGTTTAATTTCTCAAAAACCGCCAGACTCTCGAAAGAAAAAAATACAGATTTGAAATCAATTTGCAAAACTGAATTTTAATACATAATATTGTAAAATAGTGCTTAATTTTGTGATCGTTGAATCTCTTCTCATAACTTTTTCTTTCAAAAGCTTCTTCTGAGAATTCCTCTTCTACAAAGATTATTTGAGCATATAGCAACAATTTTTCAGACAGTTCATATCTTTTAAATAAGGATAATTATACTCAATTTCTATTGAAGTGGAAGAAAGCTCATGAGAAGTGAGGCTTTACACTTGAAAAAAATTCATTTTCACTGACTGTTTCATGACTTCTTTAATAAAAGTAATGTCAAGTAGATAGTCGAGATAGAGTTTGGAGAATTAATTTAACTACCTTCAATTGTGGCTTTGACAAAGATACGCCATTTCTTATTTTTCTTTTAGAACTCGTCGCCGAAAACTTAAAGAAAACACATAATAGATTAATTAATTATTATATACATATATAATACTGTATAACATATTATGCAGTCTATGATATTGAAAATATTTTCTATTTCTTTACCTGAATGAAGTCCTCATTTTGAATGTGATTTGAACAAATTCTCGAGGAGTCCTTTGGTTTTCAATCTTTTCTTCGAACCATGATCGCACATTTATTCCTCTCTTCCACCTTGTTTGAGAACTGATTATATCAAATACAATAACTTTATTAAGAAGAATTTCAAACACAGTCAAAACAGGAGTGGGACATATTTGTGCCAATTTATATCAATAATTAATTAGACTCTGCAAAAGAAACCCTTCATCTTTTTAATTAGCAACCGCTCTTTTAGTCCAACCAGCAGCTGTTTCTGTAAAGTTTGTCGAATACGTACGACAACAGCACCACAGTAGAAGTGGTCTATGACAAAAACATAGTAAAAACAAGCAAAAATAAGTAACACTTGCGAAGGAAACGGATAAGAATGAATACAAATATTAAGTTTATTTACATATTCTACATATTAATGAGGCGCTTTATGGAAATACAATTCAGTGGAAGGTTAATTAAGTTCTCATTATAAGTTATCTGTATGACAAATGAAGGTTACAGAAAATCATGAGTCCCCGTGTCTTCTGAAAAAACTGTTTGCCTGAAACCCTGGAAATTTGCCCTGCACCAAAATCTCTGGAAATCAATTTCTAAATTTTGATAGTCAATAATAGAATTCTAAGAAATAGAAGTAATTTATTTTATAATATGTTAGGAAGAAAACGTAAATTTTAGGCCGGTTTTAGGCATATGTACATATATTCATGAGAGTTCTAATAAATCAATGATTTCTAAATTATGTAGAAGGTCATTATTAAATATTCATTTGTAGGTTTGATGCTCGACATTTAAGATATAAAGAGGGAGTTTTTTATTATTCATCACTATTGGAACCCATATAAGAACTGTATCCAAAAATTTACTAACTTGATAAATATAAATACTCATTTAAACAATGAATAAAACAACAATAATAAATTATTATGGATTTTGATTCTAATATTTAAAAAAAAAAAAAAAGAAATAAAAATAGAAAAAAAGATCAATACTTGAAGAGCTTAATCGCACGTTCTCAATTTTTAAAACTCAAATGAATCTTAAATATCTTTTCATTGTTTCATATAACGGAGTACTAAATGAAGTGGATATCATAAAATAAATGTAGGCAAATGGGACCCTGGAAGAAATGCCCCAGTGCATACCCAGTACATCATAGGTCTATACCTATAAAATGAAACTTTATTTTTCAATTTCTCACGTTGATTGTTAAAAAAATGGAGACAAATTTAATCTTCAAAATAATAGCCATAGCTAGTGCCACATTTTCTCCATCTCTCAGGCAATTTGTGGATGCTGAGCTAAAAAAATTGACCGTCTTTGGCCGTAAATCGATCATCGAGTCATTTTTTTTGGCTTCTGCATGAGAATTAAAAGTTCTGTTTTTTGAATGCGTGACCCATCGGTACAAACAAGTCAGGCGACGGATGGCGATATACAATGATACTCCCATTGAATTTTTTATGCCAAAACCTCTATGGGTGGTCTCGGCTTGCCCGAGCTTAGGGTAAGGTGTGCCTTTGCATTTAACGCAAAAATCACTGCCCTATCGAATAGTCACGACAAAGTCATTCAGGCTATTTTCCAACTCAACCCCTCCTCCTTCCAACCCTGATTCGTGGCTCCCCCTGTCTATCAAAGGACTCTCTTGCGGCTCTGTATTCTAACAACCTTTACCAAGGTGTAGATATTAGAGGTTTAGCGAGTACGAGCCAGAGTACCAGGAACTTTCAGTTCTTGATACGTTCTGATATGAAAGTGGCCAACCATGAGTTTATAGGAGCCGCTCGAATTATGGCTGGCTGCGTCTCAACAAAAGCGAAATGCAGTCGTTTTATTAACTTTCCTGATAAGAACTGATGTAAATCATGCTCGGACAAAGTTTGCAATCTTTCACACATTCTGCAAGACTGTTCTAGGGCACACGAACTTAGAATAGCGCACCATGATGTCCTCCAAAACATGATTGTCATCTCGCTTGAACGTTCCGGTTTCATTTGCCACATCAACAACCATATTCCGACACCTACCTCATTTATTAAACCTGATATCATTGTGATCCGAGGTAATAAGGTCCTGGTTCTCGACCTTACTAATATCTCCTGCCTAGGACAGCTCTAAGACGCAAATGAATCTAAGCTTATTAAATACAATAATCAAATTGCAAAAAATTCAATCATCATCTCCCTTAACCTGAATGAACAAGTGAATATTGACTACGAGGTGATTCCATTAGCCTATAATTGGCGTGGAATTATAGCTACGTCCTCTGCGAACTCCCAACAGAATGTCTGTGGTATGTCATTGCTATATAAAGCATACACCCAGTTGCGTGTCCTTACCTTTTCGCACTTGGTTTACCGACGTTATAGGAAAACCCTTTACCCCAAATAGACGAACCTTTTCACTTCTGGAATATCACATATGCTTCAAAAGTTTTTGCATTGCTAATATTCCTTTGCATATACTCCTTTGTGAATTTTTACATATATTTATTCTCTCTGTGTTATATCTTTTTCATTGTTCTTTATTCTTTTAGTGTAATCTCCATGTCCTGGCCAATAAATGCTTGAATGGGGAGCCATGGGACTACACTGCCGAAACAAAGCTTTTTCAAGCTTATTAAAGTCTTATAGTGTGCCCTGGAACTGGGTTCATTCGTTCGTCAGCTATAATGAAGCAGTTGTTTTCGTATGGGTTTCACGCAGTCTACTAATCTGATGGCGCCAAGTCTGTTGAGTTAGCTGCATGCTTATATTCTGGGCGTTTTTGGCGTATAGTGATGTTCAAATTGGCGAATTGGCGTTGGTAGTGTGCACTCAATTGTTTCAGTGTGTTTTAACAACTCGTACCAAATCATACCACGCTAATCCCATAAAACACACAGCATTAGCCGATGTTTTTTGGTTTTTTAAACTAACTGAAGCACTATGCTCTGCTTAGAGCATGTCCACAGTAAGCTTCTACACGCATTTGATGTACTTCAGAATCATTTTTCTTCAAATGATAGCAGAAAATCAACAAAGTCTGCAAATCGTATTTTGAAGGAAGGAAATTCGTCATATTCAAGAAGGAACAAAAATGCGTTGTTGTATGAAACTTTACAAACAATAAACTGAATATTGTTGCCAGATAAAAGACGAAAAAAAGAGACGACATTTGGGATGGTTTAAAAATACTCCTGCCAACAACTGTTGTCTAATAGCTGAAAGTCTTATTTCATAGGTATAGACCTAATGTATCTATATTCGCCTATATATCAAAAATATGGGTCCCAGATATCCATTATTAGCTCTAGTCATACGTAGATGCAATAAGCAAAATATTACCCAATTTTAATTTATTTTTGTTTGAGGGGGGGGGGGAGAATTTCCATGCGAATAAATTCTTTTGTTTTTGCAGTTTCCACTACTGTCACTGACATCTATGCCAAACTGTACATCAAAAAATTCATGTGTGTTTGAGATACGCGTCCTTTTTTATTTAACAGATAAAATTGATTTTTTTCGTTTTTTAAAATGTCTAAAAGATGATTACTAAAATGCAATTTAGAGAAATGTTGTTGCCAATCAAAAAAGTTACAATAAATATTTCAGTCTCTATTCTTTTAAAATTTTGAGAATCCGTGATTTATTTTTCAAGATTAATAACCAATTACTCAAGACAACCGCCCATACGATTTTTCAAATGTAATATCATATCTAAACAGCTCAGTAGATATTGTTCTGTAATTAATATTGACTTAATTCAAATTTTGAAACTGTTTAAAAAATTGCGATAAACGTTGGCACATGTGTATTGATTCAGGGGGCTTCTTTTGAGGGAGGTGAAACGAATTTTAATAATTAAATAAAGATTTATTTGATTCCTCATTTTTTTGACCATAGTTGTATATTACTCATTTATGAGTTTTGAGTGTTTGAGCCCAAATAAAACTTCTCAAGTTCTTAAAGCTCAAGTACATTTCACGCTAGTAAAGATGAATCACCAGTCACGGTTGATTTGACCACCTGTCTCATCAATGATATTGGTAGATCCCCCTTACTTTTTAAATAATGCGTTTTTTCATTTAAAATATTGATGTCAAAATAACATGTACTACTTGTGTTATTAGGAACCATGGATTCTCGTATCTAAAAAAAAAAGAAAAAAGTTTGACATTTCAAGGTAAGTTTTTGAAGAGGTCAAAGAGGAACGTGTTCATGTATTTTGATCAGGAAGGGAGGGGTGCGTCTTAGCTCAAAAATTACTCTACTTAGTCTTACCAACAATGAATATCCCTTTTCATTGTTGGAAAAAAATGTATTATAGTAACAATTTAGAAGTCTCCCCCAACAAATTTTATTCTTACTTTTTTATTTATAACAGACAATTTCGTTCTTTTTTTTGTATTTTACAAAATAAAAATTTGTTCTTTTCACGGATTAAGAACAAATATTTTTATATTTGACAAATTTTTACCCCTTTATAATTTCGACCCTGAGATTAATTACCTATGAAAATTTGAATTGAAAGTCCTCGAATACCCATATATATATATTTATAATTCACAGTCAGCCAATTTCTTAACAACCTTAATGTCATTAAATAATAATTACCTAAATATTGAGGACATACTTTTTTGGAAATAGTTGTTTTGTAATAAAAAGATGTGACGTGCTGTTGAAAGATAATATGCTAAATTCTCCTATTTTCTTTAATTTTGCTATTTTTATATGTATATTAAATCAGAGGCAATTTTAATGCTAGAAGTTTATTAATATTTTTATTAATGATTTCATAAATAGGCCCAAATCAATCACTATTCATTTTAGTGTTATAATTTGCCCACAAAAGTATATAGTTTTTAGTTACCGAAATTAAAAAAAAAAATTCAAACTTACATTTATTTAACTTTAGCAAATTAAAGTTTTGTCTCCTTTTCTTTTGAAGTAGCTTTTGGTAAGTTATTAATTTTAAGAATTTAAATTTCCTCTCAATGAAACATGATCACTATGGAAATTATGTCAAGAATAAGTAAGAATACCTAAAAGACTTTGAAATTTTAATTCCATGTCGGCACTTAAAAATGTTTTCCAATCCATCTGACATTTCATATTTATATGGATAGCAATTAAAAATGAATTGGACACATGTAATTTGTATACTTTTTGGTTTTTGGCTCACTTTAAATTGTACATATAATTATATTTGATGACCCAAATCAAACAGGATTAAAATATTCAAGTAAGAATTTAATCACTAAATGAATGCATAATTGCTATTTTTTTTTTTTTTTTTTGTTCACAAGAAACTAATTTGAGATGGAATAGATTTATTTTATTCAAAGGTCACTCTGTTTTTGATATGTATGAACTTATCATCTATATTTGTTTCCTCATCAAATGAAGCTTATATGTATTTTTACAAATACTAAAAACCCAATAAATCCATTTTTGTCTTTAGAAAATGAAGGTAATGTGTATGTACTAATTACACATTACCTGATTTAAAAGTTGAACAGTCTTTAGGAACATTACGTTAATTAGTTACGTATATTATCAAAGGTTCATACATATTTGACGTAATAGATTATTTTGCGAGATATTTTATTTTGTCGTGTATCGACGTAATTTGTATCTCCCGTGCACATGTGGCCTCACTTTGGGAATTTATTCAGGCATACTCAAATGTATGTTATGTACATACATAGTAATATGTAGATGTCGTTTAAGAATTACGTTATAGTTAATAACTGATTATTTGCTCATATCTTCTTCCTCTGCATCAAAACTGTAGGGGAGTTGTTTCTTACATGGGACATGATATACTATTTGAAAATTAATTAACTATTAATTATTATTATTTGTTGATTTCGGGCCGGAAATCATGATGTAATTACATACTACTGATTTGAAAGTAATCTTCAAATATTAAAGGTACTTAAAAGTGCACGTTCAAAATCAATCTACGTATTTTAAAGTACTTAGATATAGGAATAAGTAGGTAGATTACATTTGAGTCATATTCGTATCTCGCAACCTTTCCTTCAAAAAGAAAGAAAGAGAAAAAGGCTCTAATTCTGTTGGTACTGATAAGCGAATTCTTCTCAACTATGGAATTACATATTATTCATTTAATTGTAGGAAATGGCTCACAATTAAACAACAGCTTATTGTAGTTATACGAATCATCAATGTTCATAACTGCAGTTGTAAGGCGCAAGAGAAGTAGAAAAATCAATAGCTGAGAGCAAAGTTTGTACTGTATACACATCAGACATAAATATGCTCATAGTTATGAATGCGATGGGATTGTACTGCGTAGGAAGGGAAGATTTTGTAGGTTATAATACGATACTCTAGTACAGTGCTGCCCAACCTTTTCCGAACATGGGCCGGATTTATGAAAAAACGACGCCAGTGGGCCGGACTCACATTTCTAGTCTTACATTCTTTAATAGAACTACTTGAAATGGTTTGGATTCCGCGGGCCGGATTCTTAGGCTTCGTGGGCCGGATCTGGCCCGGGGCCCGGACGTTGGGCAGCACTGCTCTAGTACGTTATGTTTAATATCACTGGTCAATATTCAAAAATCCTAAGGTGTATAAGTATAATAAGGGTTATTCAATTTTGCACACGAGAGTCCTAAGGTTTTTGAGAAATCGGACCCTACTTTTTGAGCTACTTTGGTCCATTTTCCAACTTCAATTTCAATTTAAGCCTAGAAGGATACTCATTTTGTGAAGTAAAGAATAATGATTTGCATGTGTATCTAATGCAAATTCCATTTCCAGTCTTTGTTTTGACCTAAGGGGGATCCTAGAGGCGGGAGTAGGTTCAAAAGTCAACCAAATCGTTTTCACTTAAATAATTCCTTGAATATAATAAAGAATGCATTAAAGAGCTGAGACACACAGCTTTCAAACGATATGTTAAACGCCCGATAAGAATCCTTAATTAAGAAGAAATCATCCATCTAAATGTGTATATTTTCATTCGATTTCAGTAACCACTGAAATAGGATATTTCAGAATATTAATATTTGATCCTACTATGAAGATAAATATAAAGAAGAAGTTATTAATTTGACAAATTTCCTTGAGTAATAATTTATGAGGCTCACAAAATGTTAAAGTTCTCTTCTTTCAATGGCTATGGTCATTCAATCATTCTTTAGTCTAGAGTTGATACAAACACTCTTTTTGAGGTACTGGTCTTCTTTATCATAACCCATTTACTTTTTTTTTTAAATGAAATATTTAATTATGATACTTGACCAGTTTGGAATAATTAAAACAATTACTTACATAATTAATGGGGCACCTAGTTACTTACCTTCAAACTCAGCATTCAATCTAAGTTTGTTTCTATTTAATGACATACATAAATGGTTAGTTTAGCAAGTCATTAATTTACACAAATTTACATTGGAATTTTTATTAGACGAATTATATATTTTTAAAAGGATATTTCAAGTACTGTTAAATCTATAAAACTGGATTTTTACGTAAGCATTGGAGTCAAAACGTGATTTTTAAATATGTAAGCAGTCAATAGCACACCTTTATACTTAAAATGAACCTGTTGTATCCTATTTTAAACATATGTACATACGTATATCACTTGTAAATATTATTTAAGCATTGTTTTTAAAGTTGGGAATTTTACTTTATGCTTTTTCTACTTTTAGTTAATTTCTGTTACCAACAGAAGAAAAAGAATTGGGGCCCTTACCCCAATAGTAAAGGTAAAACCCTATTTATGACCAAGCAAAAAAAAAATTTTTTTTTTGCTATGTTATAATTAAACACAATTGTATGCCTTATTAGGTTATTGACATTTGATGAACTAGTTCCAGTCATTGAACACTAATTATAATTATTATCTGTACTTCTAAAATACCACAAAAATTGTAGATTTTTTTTTGTTCATGTAACTCCTGGTTTTAGAATAAATTTTTTTAGGAGCAAAGTTAATGACTTAAACAAAATATTTGCTCCTAGTTTAAGACATAGAGAGTCATTTAAATTCACAACGGTATGACAGTGTACAAAAGGCTCGTTAACCCAGGTATAAGTGGAATGTTTAAATTTAATCTTTATTTAATCTCAGAAGAAAAAAAACATCCCAACAACTTTCCAAGTTGTTATCTCCATTCACAGTGAGAATCTTACAAATGTAAGATAAAGAATTTGTGACCCATTAAGTGTGTCCCTGTTTCTCCACTCTTAAAAAAACAACTTTTGGAACAAGTATGTCAGTAAAAAAATAATAATATTTGCAACTGAATATCTTCATCATGTACAAATATAATTATGAATGTTTGTAAATATTCAAGAATTGTATTTCTAGACTGTTTCTTCCATAAAAAAGAAAAGAAAAAAAAAAGGTTTCGAAATTTCCTATAATATGATAATTTGACATTTCTTTCCAACTCCGAGACTCAATTTCTATAAATGCTTGGGAATTATTCAAATGAACTATTAAGACAGGTAATCCGTGCGCAACTGATCAACGTTTAGAGCACTACTAACAAGTGGAGTAGGAAATTGACAGCTGAAAATAAAATAAATAAAGGGTATTCATGTGTTAAATATATCATTGTGTATCACACATCATATTGAAATACAAGAGTTTTGACTCATATATTAGCAAGGAGCCACAATTCAATACAAGTATATACTTTTGGAAATCCCAAAAAATATTTTTTGTCCTATAAAATTTGATATTTCATTCTCTCTACCTAAGTCATTTAAACTCTTGCTACACCTTTATGGCTTTATTCTTTTTAGCTATAGTTCTGCGTTCTAGTGAAACTAGAAAGTAATTGAGGATCATGTTCACTGAGTAGGCTACATATGTATTTCGTTCCAAAAGCAGGCATGTTATAACATATTTATATATGTACCGAAATAGTTACATTGAACTATGAGGCACTTTCTTAGAGATCATTTGTGCACCAAATAAATATGAATAATGCCCATATTTGATTTGGATAATAACGAAGTATATCATGAGTGATTGTTCCTTAAAGGACAATTCAACCAATCTCACCATAGACAATGAAACTTAAGCAAAAACCGTTCAACATCTTTTGCCAGACGACAAGTAGCCTTCTAATGGTAAAAAATATGTTTATCTTACAAGGTTTTAGAGACTAAGTACATAATAAAAGAGTCCTTTATTGCGCGGGAATGAAAAAAAAAAAACTACGATAAAATAAACTTACAAAAAAGCATTTGAATAATTTTGTCTTGAACATCAAAACGCTTGACACTAATTTTTCCAAAAAGTCTTTACAGTCTGATTTCATGTTGGTCTATGTACAATAAAAATAATTTCTTTGACACAAATTAATCTAAAGTACATTTAATATAATATAGTATATGTAGATACAAGGGATTTTGTTGTACGAGTTCTAATGGCCCCTCTATTTGGCCTCAATAAATTAATAAAAAGAAAATAAAAAAAATGGTTTTCTAACTTTTGAAGTAATTATTATTATTATTTGTCAATCCACTTGAGTTCATTTTAAAAGGATAAATATTTGGTTAAATAGAATTATATTTATTCTTTTATGTTTCTTTGATAAACACTCCAGATTTATGGGTCATTATTATCTTAATGATGCGAATGTAAATACAATTTAGAGTGGGGTCAACTTCATTATCTCGGTAGAGCTTCATTTAAGAAAATATTCAACTGAATTTTGACTCTTCATACCACATACATAGGTACTGGCTCCTAAGGAAATGGATTCATTGACCTTTGAAGAGAGAGAGAGAGAGAGACAGGAAGGAAAATGGGATGAAAATCAGGTAACTAGGAGTAACTTTGTTATCAAAAATGTCTCATATAAGCTTGTTACAAACGATTTGGAAGGAAGGAAGTTTTTGTGTGTGATTTTTTATCATGGAGCTACAAAAACGTTTTTAACTGGAGTGTAAGAATATAAATAGTATCTACTAAATATCATCATAGTATTTCGATGTATGCTTCACTTCAAAAAATGTAAAATCACTCTCTCAAATTTGACGAGATTACCCTATCCTTTTTTCTCCTATATTAACATACTACGTAAATACATAAATAGGTATTTATTGAGAGGACTGTTCTCTCAGTCATCAGTGAATCCATCAGTCGATCCTTCTCCCCCCCCCCCTTCCCTCTTTTTTTTGAAACCTCCGGTAAACAGTTTACGCAAACAAGTATGTACAAAAAAAAAATATCTTAAAGCGTGCGTCGCGTGCAATTAAAAAGCGGGCCTAACTCCGGCGAGGGTTTTTTTTTAAATTTTGAAGAAAATGTTTGTTCGTAGTTTTTTGTACTATTTTATTTTTAAAGATATATTGTCAGAAGTACATTTACAACATATATTTCCGATTGACTTAAAATAATATTAATAATTATTATTATGTAAGTAAGAGTTTCACAAAAAAAATATTTATTTATTTTTCCACAAAATATAAATTATTTGTGACATTTCATATTGTTATACTCTTAGTTTGTCTTTGAGATTTGCATCAGCAGAAGAAAAATTATAGTTGGTTCATTGATTAAAGGGTAAGTGATACATACTGTATTTTTTTTTTATTATTTCGGATAATATATGTATACATACAATATAGAGTATGGGAAAAACACGACTAAAGAGGACGAAGATACGAAAAACCAAAAAAAATTAAAAACCATTTTCTTTACTTTTGCAATTATCTTGAGAAAAGTGTATAATTTTTTCTTGCTAAAAGAATGTCGCTTATTTCTAGTATTTAAAATATTTTATTTCAAATTAAATTGTATCTTTTGAATAGTGAAATGAATTAATTAAATATTTTAATAATAGTAACAAATTTTATGAAGGGATCAAGTCTCTTCCTTGGTTGTTATTTTTGAGGTCTCCTCCTTAATTTGTCCTTCATTTAAGGTTTTTATGTTCACATAATATCATGGTGCCATGGGAAGGCTATAGGGAAGAAAAAAAACAAATACTTTAACCAAGGTTTTTTTTGTTTTGTTTTTTCAAAAAAGGTTATTGAATGACATGTACAAATTTCTTCTATCAAAGGATTTCTTCTTCTGATGAGGAAGAAGTGGAAGGTGGTGGGCGTTCGTTTCCCTTCTTTATAAATGCAACAAGTCCTGTACTTAAATTACTGACTTGTATCAAATAGCCTTCACTATCAGTTATGCTCTTATTTGCAACCTCGATATATGATACCTTTTTTTTTTTATATTGAATATATTCATTCCACGACTTTCAGTTACAGGTTTTATAAATTGGTCGAATTTCAATTGTTTTTTTTTATCTGTTTTTTTTTGTTCCGCAAAAATCATGATGAAACAAAGATTTGACCTCTTATTCTTCAAATAATATGGATTTTTACATTACTTAGAACGTCACATGATAAATTTCATAACGTAATTATGTACATATATAAGGACCAAATTGACCTCAAGGAGCTGACATGGACCACGTATTTTTTTTTTTTTTTTTACTTTTTATTTCCTTCATTTTTGTTTCATATGTAAGTAAATTTTTTTTGCTTTTTATATTTGCAATTCATGGGTCATTTGCAATGCGGATCAGGAATGTCCATGGCCACAATAATGCAGTTTTGTTGCTTGAATAAAGGGTCTGAAATCATTTTCCCTAGACATCAAACAGATGTATAAACAAAAGCAAAAATGTATATATTTAAAAATTAATGGAATCAAAATGATACGCAAATTTCTTCAATTAGAAAGTTTAATGAGTTGACTAATTTTACTGAATTTTGATTTTTTTTCACCATTCCATACTAGGCTGGTGGTTTTTTTTTCTTCTTACTTCTTGCATTGGTATTGTTGTTGTTGTTATGTCAATTCAACCAAGGTAGATATATAATTTTATGTTTGATAGTAGCAAAAGTACTTAAAGGTTCTTAGAAAAACAAAACAAAAGCATTTAAGAAAAAGACTTGGAAGGTTTAGTTTTGTAGTCCAGGTTGATTTTTTCTTTTTTTTCTCTCTAAGGCAACAGGTTTCAATTGAAGACGAGTCACTTTTTAAGAAACTGGATTTTAATTATTACATATAAAGGTTTTATATTGTTATAAAAACCTTTGTTAAACAATTCTTAAGATATTAAGAAATTAGCTACATACTATATTAATCTTATAATATTATAATACTATGTGACCATTTTGTGTATTATTTTTTTTTTGCTCTCATGACATAGCTAAATATATGTACATATATTCTTACATTAGTATATTAGTTTGCACATGCAGAATCTATATACACACTTGCATTCAATACTGACCCTTTAAGAATGTGGAAGAAACATAATATTGTATATATGTACTCATCTTATTGTTGTTATTATTTGAAAATTCCTTCGCCTTTTATCTAAGACTGTATTTTTAATTTCTTGAACTTTTCTTTCCCAAAGTCATTTTTCAATTTTTTTTTTTAATTTATTTTCTTTTGTTGGAATGTCTTTAAGAAAATACAAAAAAAAAAATCTTTGTGCATAAGGTAAGACTAGTTCTACCAAAGATTTATACAAATCGTTTTTTTTTTTTGAGAGAGAGTATTTTTTGTCAACATCAAATCAATTATGTCAAATTAATTTTGAGGATTTTGTTCAATGGATGATGACCTAAATAGCGTATCCTGAGTGTCATTTGCAGCTCTTACGTTGTTCGTAATAATTCATTAGTAAAAAAATAAAATAGTATATATATATATAATTGAAAGAGCTTTTGAATAATGATAATAATAATTTAAAAAAAAAATATTTTTGCCTCTTGAGATAATGAACACAATTTTTTTTGTTTTTTTTGCAAGGTTACTAGACCTCTAGCATTTGATTTTTCCCCTCTTCTTATGTTGACTTTCTAAAAAGCCATGTTAGACGAAAAAAGAGTCTTTTTATTTGAGTTATTACTCTATGTATATAACTAAATATAGACTTAGTTAACCCTTATGTATTCAAAATATGAATAAAATCTCATATATTGAGCTTCAATAATATAAAGTTCACATGGAAGAAAAAGCTATTAGATTTTTCATGCGTAATTTTGTGACATTTTTCATGTTGAAAAAAGTATGTTTGATACTTTATTATAGATGTTATTTAATCAACATTCAATATCTAAAGAGTGGCTTTCAGTTTCAAATCATGTTTATATATCTCTTTAGAAAAATTGAAATAAAGATACTCATTATTGGAAAAGAAATAGTTTACACTATGTGGAAAAAAAAAAAAAAATACTGCGCAGTTGTTCATAACCGATTAAATTTGTTTGTTCCATGACTTTTAAATTTGTGAAATTCAATCCTTCTAATGCCTGTAATGTAATAATGCCCATTTATACATAATGAGTATAAAGGTACATACATTTGCATGATAATAAAGAATTGTTACCTGATTAAAAACACACACACACACACAAAAAAAAAAAAACACGAGGCAGAACTTCAAAAAAGAAAGACCAAAACAAAAAAGTAAAAAAAAAATATTGAGTCCATCTCAATTTCGAATCTGTCCTTACAAAAAAAAATAATTTGACTTTTATATTATATTATATATGTACATAAACATCTCACATCATTTGAAAGCATTTGAAGAGACAATCAAAAGAATATTATTTGTCATTAAGCATGCATTTTATGTGACTTTAATTTCTAAGGTAGTTATTTTTTGTCTTTCTTTTCCTTAAATGATTCCCTCAAAAAGACAAAAAAACAACAACATAGACTTGTGCCGACTTGTTGTACATACATAACAGTTTATAGAGGCGTACAATAAATTAATTTTACATAAGTAGAGTAGTTGTAGTAGTAGTAGTAAGTGTGTGGTGTTACATTTATCAACACACACTTTTAAGTAAAAAAAAAAAAAAAAAAAACGTAGAGAAAGTAAGTCGTTCATATATAGCCGTAGTAGTAGCAGCAGCAGGATATTTAAAAATGAAGAGCGCGTCAGAAGAAAAACATACATATAAAATACACTCAAAACATTGAATTCCTGATAATTGTGCTATAGACACTTCCATAATATATATATATATATATATATATACATATATTAATATTCAAAATCAATTTCACACCTCTCAGTCCTTGCAAAAGCTTTGAGTGTCGTTGCTATTGTTGGTGTTCATTCTCCTCCTATCATCGTTCCCGTGAGAGTTCCCTCTCCTCATAGATAAGTGTATCATCTCTAATATATATATTTCCTCAATTTCTTGCAGATTGATTGCAAAAGTAGAGGGCAGAAAAAATGTTGACTGAGCTACAAATGATCTCTCCTCAGTCCCAATAATTATTTTGAGTGGATCACCACTCATTCATTATTGCTCCAAAGTGCTGCTCTGGTTTGAAAAAGAATAAGAGATTGATCGGATCCTCAACATCCATCCTTACCACATACCTAACATTATATATATATATCAAATCAACCCATCTCTAAGCTTTCAATATAAACTCCAACAACATTATTAAAGTAAAATCCGACTTCGAAATGTCCGGAAGTTCAAATGGAGCGAATGCTGGCATTAGTGAGTCCAAGGCGGATTTAGTCTCTGTGGAAGCTGCTGACACAAACAAACCCTCATTCTCTATCAATTCATGGAGTCGACGAACAAGGTAGGTTTGCAACAAGCATTGCATATATACATATAAAATGCAATATATTAGTATTAGTATTAGTATATATATATATATATATATATATATATATATATATATATATATATATATATATATATATATATAGTTGGTACCTCTGACCATTGATATAGGTATATAGTTAAAGTTAATTAATGTACTTTTGTTGATATGTGTAAAAATCAAAAAAAAAAAAAAAAAAGCAAAAAACATCACTTGACCTCTAGTGCGGTTAACCTCAATTTGGTTTTTGAACGTGCTTACATTATTTTTGTATAATTTATTTGTTTGTTTTTTTGACCCTATACAAATCATTATAGATTTGTACAAATAATCAAATATACGACATAGTATATTCTTACTACATACGGTAAGGAAAGTGTAAGCTGTTGAAAGTCAATAACCAAAGTGAATTGAGACTTATTTTTCTTCACTCTGCTTTTTATATAATACATATATTATGAGCAAGAAAACGATACAAAATTAAAGAAAGTAACGATGAGAATAAGGACTCAATCCCTTGTTGTGACAAATCAAAACAACAGCAAAAAAACAACAAGAACTTATGTAATTAAAAGTTTCTTAATGTATCTTTTTTTACATACATACATACATACATATATGTCAATAAATAGAAGGATGCATTTAGTAGAGAGAATGGACTTTTATCATCTCTCTTTCTTCACACACCTGTTTAGGCACAATAGAAACATTAATGCACATACATATATGTACGTATGAATATTAATTATCCCTATTTGTATAATGTAGTCTACACACAAAGATTATTTTAAATGCGATCAAATGAGTAATGTTTGTATGTAATGATTATTTAAAATATTTATAAATATATATATATATATATATATTTATATATATTACTTATGACCTTGCTATAAAAATATTTTATTTAATTAATATGTATAGGAACTCTATGTCAAGGGCAAATCATTAAAGATGTTGAAAGATAGTATCTACTACTGTTCTCATTATTATTATTATGAAGAAAAGTTTCTTTTGATCAATGTCTTCCGTATTTTTTTTTTTTTTTTTTTGAGACAGAGAGAGAGAGAGCCTCAGGTTTGAATCCTCATCGATTTGTAATTCATTTTTATCACCATAAGAAACAGGGACTCCAAAGTACATATAATATATGTGTACAACATATGTATGTATATGTTTTTTTTTGTATCCTTCAGATCAATTCCGGGTCACACAAAGTACATACTAACTGACCAAAGGCTTACAAATATTTCAGGGTCATTCCCTGACCTTGGCCGTCAAGAGTTTTTATATCTTGTTTTCAACCCTCCCTCCATCATCCCCTCTTCAACTTCTTCCTGGGTTATTAAAGTATGTATGTACATAGATTGTAAAAGAATCTCCTTGCATTTGTTGGACTCAAGGATACTTTTATATATATATATATATATATATATATATAGTCATGGTCATAGCAAGTTTAAAAAAATAAATAAAAGGAAAATAAATAAGTTACTTCTTACATGAATTGATTGATGATTGAGTCAAATTCAAACCCATTTGATCTAATCCCATATCCTAGGGGCACATTAACTCATGAGCGGGGGGGGGGGGGGAACAAACCCTCTAAGCCACATGCAACTGGCTCAAAAAGTCTCTCTATAAACTGTATTAAATGTGATTCACGCAATGATTTGTACCACTCACTTAAATGATTATCTAATTTTGTCATTAATAATGATTTCTTCCTTCACTCCTGTTTAGTTTGGAGAGGCTCCTACTATGTATATGCGGCATCCTCGTTCTTCTCATTGTTGTCATGATTATTCTATCCATTGTGAGAAACGAGCGGAGCATGGGCCCCTATCCTCAACCACCAACTCCTCCTATTCCTCACAGCAAATGCACCACACCAGACTGCATAGCCTCAGCGCATTCACTACTTCAAAACATGAATCCAGAAGTGGATCCCTGTGATGATTTTTATCAATTTGCATGTGGAGGATTTGAAGCACGGGTAAGGAAGCTGTTTTTTGTTTTTGTTTTTGTTTTGGGGAAGAGGGAATGCGATATGAATAATTAATTATAATTATCACCTCAAAAGCATGCCTCCCATTGATTTGCACATACAAAACGGACAAAGGGTAACATTGAATTGCATTGCATCATCTTTTTTTTTTTTTTTTTTTTTTTTTACATTTTCTATTAAAAATGTAGAAAAAAGTAACAAAACAAAAAAACGTAGTAAAATGAAAATATTTATAAATTCCTTTGATCACTAAATTAGAATTTATGCATTTAACATTTAAATAGTGTTGTATTATTATTTGATTAGAACATACATAATAGTACATGGACCTATAGTTACATACCTACATAATATTGTATAAAACATGGGATTTCAAGGTGGAACATCTCATTTAAATCTAACAAGTTTAATTCTTTCACTCTAAATAAATACAAATTTTTTGTTCTACAATTAATCTATGTCCATATATCTGATCCAATCAATGTTCCTATAGAAACAAAACTATAACGAAAAAAAATAAAAAACCCTCATAATCTCAATAAATATATTTACATATTTATTAAAATATATGTAAGCCAGATAAAAAAAACCAACTAAAACCTTTATCAATCTACTTATAAAACAATCTTCATAGTAAGTCAATGACATCTCGCAAACTATGATTGTATGTATAATTGTCACTATTAAACACTTGTTCAAATGAACAAATTAAAACAGGCAAAAACTGTTCCATCTATGTGTTCCAAAGAGAGCCTAGAAACATATTTATACTATATTTATATCCATCTATAAAATATACATATATATTGTACATATATTCCTTATAACAACGACATCAATTTGATTCCAAACATCATTTGACTTATTTATTTTGACATTTTGACTCCTTCTTGAGAATGAGTATTTTAATTGATCCTATCCTCCTCCTCTTCTTCTTACACAACAGCTTAATAGAGGCTAAGGAAGAAGAGGAAGACGACAACGACGAAGAAGAATGGGAAGAAATAAAACCTGATTTGTGTAGATATCTGAGGAACAAACCTTCAATATGTATATTATTTGTATGCTGATATTTTCTATAGATATACATATATCTGATTGGTTAGCAAATGTCTCTCAGTTCACTGAATCCCTATCCTGTTCTGCTATCAACATACAATAATAATATTAACATTTGTACATATGTAGAACCAACTGTGCATATTCATGACTATAGATATATTTAGGTAGTAGCGGCGGATACGTATCACTGTGGATAAACCCATTGAAGCATGGATCGTATTGTACGCTTACATTTATTTACACATAGTACATATGTATATGCCTTGTATGATTATGAAATGTGCCATCAAAGAAACACACAGATGTGTATACATGTACAAATCTGTCCTTTTTGTGTGTTTTCTGACATGACAATTCAGCATGGGGAAAAAAAAAAAAAATACGCAAGGATGGAACTTCCCATTTCACCAAAAAAAAAAAAAAAGAAAAAGATTTTGATTTGTAATGTGCACAACTTTCATGAGACGACATATATGACAGACAAATTGTCTTTTTCCTCATCTTCCGACATACTTTTTTAATATATGTACATCTACATATTTTCTTGTGGAATACATTATATGTATGAAAATTGTACGTATTATCTAAATATAATATACGTTTGACATTGTCCCCACAAATTCTTGAAATCTTTGCGACAACTTCCTTTTAAACTCATGTGTACACATTATACAATGTCAATAAATATCGGGAATCACAAAAAATATTTATGTAATCATTAAAATTCATTTCATCCCCCCCCCTCCCTCAAAGTAGTCCCCTGATGCAATGCTCATGTGCCAACGTCCCCCCCCCCCCCCCCCCAATTTTCAAAACGGTACCAAAATGTGTATTAAGTCAATATTAATTACAGAACAATAACTGCTGAGTTTTTAGATATGCTATGAAAATTTAAAATCGGGTAGTTGGTTTTTTTAAATAATAGGTTATGTATTTCGAGAAGTAAACCTTTAGATCCCTCGAAGTTTCAAAAGAAACTAGTCTGAAATATACATTTTAACTCATTTAATTTGAATAACATTTCTATAAATCTGACTTTTTTGAATACGAAAAATTCGATTTTAGAACTGTTCACAAAAGAACACGTATCTCAAACGCTAATTCATATTTTAACGTGTTATTTAGCACAGATGTCAGTAGTGACAGGTGTGCCAACTAACAAAACAAAAACAATTATCCCTTTCGGAATCCTCCCAAAAATTAAATTCCAATTTCTGGGTATTTTTGGCTCATATTCTCTGCTCATAGTAAATAATATCTTTCATATGATCATTAGTCAAGGATAGCGGATGACAAAACGTACAAGAGTCAATTCTCTATTATTGGAGACGAGCTTGATCAACAAATACGTGACATCTTGGAAAGTAATGGTACTGAGAAAGACTCCATTGTTTTTAATCAAGTACGATCCATATACCAAGCCTGTATGAATGAGGATCGTTTAGAAAGTTTAGGATTGGAGCCCATGTTGAAGGAGCTAAAATCTCTAGGTGGATGGCCTGTTCTTGATCCTAATTGGAAGGAAGAAGATTTTGACTGGTGAGTTGTTGCTGATTTTTGTAACAAAATAAAACAAAAAAACAATTTTGTATGCTCTACTAGGAAAGAAACCATTTATAAGTTTAGAGCCTCTGGTCACGGCACTGGGTTCCTACTTTCTTATTTTATAAGTACTGATATGAAAAATTCAACCTATCGAGTCATGGGGTTTGATCAAGCAAATCTGGGACTTAGTCGAGAGTATTTGGTACAGGGATTTGAGTCTGAAAATGTAAACTACTACTACAATTATATGCAAAAAGTAGCGGTTTTATTGGGTGCTTCCGCAGAGGAAGCAGCAGAGCAGCTAAGGGAATCTCTTCTCTTTGAAATGAAACTGGCAAATGCCTCTCTCCCTAAAGAAGAGAGACGAAATGCCTCCAAACTTTATAATCCCATGAAATTAAGTGATGTGGATGATCTCATGCCAGGTGTAAACTTTACAGAGTACGTCAATGGTATTTTGACAAAGGATATTATCCAAGTAAGAGTTCTTTTTTTGTTTTGAATTTGTTCTTACCTGTCAATACATACTACCTTCAATATAATCATAGGTGGATGGAAATGAACGTGTAATTGTGGGTACTCCCATCTTTATAAAACGACTCTCAACTATCCTGAAGGAAGAGCCCAAGAGAAATGTGGCCAATTATCTACTTTGGCGTATTGCAAGTCAAGGACTCTTCGTTCTTAACAAGGCAGCTAGGGATATATCCCTCGAGTATAGAAAAAATGTGACCGGCACTCCGGCAGATGCTCCGAGATGGAAAAAGTGCGTGGGTGCCGCTGGATCCCTCGGCACCGTTGTGGGTCATCTCTATGTATCTAAATATTTCAAGGAAGACGCTAAGCACAACATGGTGGAAATGGTTAAATACATCAAAAAGGAATTCAAAAAAATACTACAGGAGGTGAGAAAATGTCCTATATTTTTTAAATTCAACATTTTTAATACTTTACAAGCTTTAGCTATGAGGCTTTAAGTCCTAATGACACCATGTACAGACGTTACAGTTTGTCAAGTCACTTAATTACCTAATTTTAAATAGGCATGTATGCATAATATACGTACCTTGGTAAAAGTCCATTTGTTTATATGTACATACATACATACATATATGTAGAGTGTGTAATTAGCTGAGAGGAAGTAAATTCATAGATAATTTATATGAATATTCACTTCATTTTGATATTTTCATACAGAGAACATACACAATAAAAGTAGCTACCTCCAATATGTATGTACATAGTATGGAAAATAATTGAGATCCTTGTCTCTTTTCAGCTCAATTACCCTTAAAAGATCTCAAAACCTGGTGCATTTATAGATAACATACAATACATGGTAGCTGAGAATGTTTCATAATGGTTCTAATTACGTATAGTAGAACATACAGGATGATTACATGTACATATATATTTTTATTTCATATCCCAGGTATTTATAAAATGACGCAAAAATGCAGCCCATGAAATAATCAAAATAACATATTATTTGTTATTTCAAATACATATTGAATCAAAATAAAGATAAATCATATATGTATGTAGAAAGACTTGACAAGAGTAACAAAATAAATGCAAAATCTTTTCTATAAAACCAGTTTACATTCTATGTTGGATGGTTAGACTGGTTCTTACAAAAATCAAAATAGTTTCCTTTTAAGTTATTTTCTTAGAAAAAATTTTGAACCTCATTTCATAAAATCTAATAAATAAGAAAGTATATAAAATTGACACGTATCCATTGGTGGAAAAATCCTATTTGCAGTAGGCTCAATCACATATAATCCATTACGATTCCAATACCAAGAGAATAAAACTCAGAACCTAGTATTTAAAGGCTTTGTATGGATCATACATTTCCGAGTATTAATTCTAATAAACTGGCTAATGAAATACATAAATTATGTCATTAATATACATATGTCAAATATTGAAAGTTTGTTCAAGATATTCTTTGTTTTTAGCTCTTTTTTGTACACAATAATATGACACATATACTTAGGTATCGATTATACATACAAAATTGTAGCTTTTCTTCTTCTCTACAAAATTGCATTACAAAGTCCATAGAGAGAAAAAAAACCCAAATCAATATGTAAAAAAAAGTATATACATTTGATAAATGTAGTAATCAAGTGTATTTTTAACTTTTTACAAATAAAATTACTACTTTTATTATTCTCATAGAGCACTTATTATGTATGATTTTATTAGCCACTCTAGTGTAAGCAGACTTTGGATATTAATCAGTCATACATGTACCTAGGTTACAATAGATTTTTTTAATGTACATTTGCTTAATAATCAACCTTTTTTTTTTTTTTTTTCAAAGTAGAATTAATTGCATCAATTCTATTAAATGGCCTTTAATTCTGATTGAAGATTCCTCCTTTCCAGTGAAAATGTTTAACTTAATTTGCTTGATTGAATGAAATTTTTTTTTCTCTATTTCTCTCTCTCTCTCTCTCTCATTCTCCATCTTTTTAATGAATTGATAAATACTTTTCATTTATGCATGTATTTTTATGTACCTACATATGCAGGGCCATGACTACTATAAAAAGCGTGATGTGACAGGAGGAAACAAAGACACTCACGTGTACACGTGTAAGAAAGAGTTATTTAATTTCTATAACTAGTGTGTACTTCCTTTCTTCCTCTGGCAATCTCAATGTTAGATATATAGTGTATAATTAATAATAACTATATTACAGAATTAGTTTGATAAATGCTTAAAATCAAGATAAATCATCGTAAAAGTCTCTTGTCAAATTCCTCTTTTAATCCCCATAGCAAATGATACCTTTTTAACATGCATGGGCAAAAAATATCGGGAATCAAAAAATCTTTATTTAATCATCAAAATTCACAGCCCCCCCCCCCCCCCCCTCAAAAGTAGTCACCCCTCTCCCCCCTCCAGATGCCATGTCCCAACGTTTTTTCTACTTTGCAAAACGTTTACGGAACTTTTATTGTGTCAATAATTACAGAACAATAACTGCTGAGTTTTTGGAACTGCTATTAAAATTTAAAATCGAATGGTCGGTTTATTGAGTTGTAATTGGCAATTTACTTCGAGAAATAAACCACGGATTCTCAAAATTTCAAAAGAATACAGTCTGGAATGTTCATTCTAACTCTTTTGGTTCTCAATAACATTTCTTTAAATTCCATTTGAGTCATCATCTTTCAGACGTTTTAAAAAACGAAAAGTTCGATTTGAGCTCTTTACAAAAGGACGCGTATCTCAAACATTAATTCATATTTTGACGTGTCATTTGGCACAAATGTCAGTGACAGTTGTGGCAATATAAAAACATAAACATTTATCCACATCAAAATATCTCCCCCCCCCCCCCCCAAAAAAAAAAAAAAGAAAAAAAAAATCCCGCTATTAATTTTGCTTATAGGTATATATATTTAAAGTGTATTTGATTAAGGTTACAAGCAATTATTATCAAATATATTCGTGGATTGCATTAACCCCATGGCTCTATTCATAATAATAATATTTTGTTTTTTTTTTGAAATTCATGCATGCCTTTAAGCGAAAATATATTTACAATATTTATGCCCATTTATACCTTATATATAAGTGTTTTGGTTTTTTAAATATTTTTTTAAATTTTGTCATTTTCTACCTGCTTGTTAAAAACTCTGCTTAGGTTCACCAAGGTGTCCTGCAATACTTCCTTTTCATCGAAAAATATTTAGAGTTTATTCCACAAAGCAATTGAACTCATGAACTTTGTATAATTTCTTTCAGCAAATAATGAGGTAATTAATTGACCTCGTTTACTTCAAATTAACTAAAATATAGGTTTTGAATATCTTTTAAATATACTTGAAGCGCATTCTAAGGAAGTTAAAAACTGTTTGAAATTAATTTTTGGTGGCAAAAGTCATTATTTACCTATGAAAAGTTCATCATCAAATTATGGAGTATTGTAATATTTTTCAATTCAGCTGAAATTTGAATTGTGACTATTTTATATTTAGTACTAACAAACATTTACTTATTTTGTAAGGACATACAGTTTGTTCTGTTTGGAGTCATACTCTCTCAAGTAACAAGTGTTTTTAACTATTCAATATTTATTTTCCATTTTTTAGTTGTTTTTTTTCTCTCTCCAAACGAGTCACCATGTTGTACAACAACTGTATCTAAGAGAAAGAAAAAAAAACATTTCAAGACCAGTCTAGTTACTTGAATAATAATAATTAATGAATGTGCCCATTCTTATCTTTTGAAAATTCCTTTATAGATAATTGGTTTTTTTTACATACATTTTCTAAATATATTTATCTATAAATACATCAATACTCTAAAAAGTTCGGGTCACCTGATATAAGAGACTCCCAGAGATTCTCAATGCTACAAACCAGAGCGGGGAACGTTCTTGCGTTACACTTGAGACGAGTTAAAATACAATCACATTGACTCAAAGTTAAAAGTTAACTACAATTTGAATGTTTTGATCCTTTATTTACTTACGGCTAGGAATGGGAATCTTGTTGAGATGAGTGAATGAGCCCACAGCTTCTATCTGGTTCCTCTGCTTTTTATTATTTTATTAACTTTTATTAGTTGTTTGATACTCAATAACTCATAGAAACTGAGAGGATTGACGGGAACTTGAATTGTCAGAAATCCAAGAGAAGGGACACACTTTTTTTAGTATTATTTCTTAATTCAGAAATTGAATTAGGTACTCCTAATTGTGGCAAGCTCTCGCCTCAACAATACAGAAAATACAGAATTAAAATTGTCGATCCAGGTAGTCGTACCAACTGATATTTTTCTTTCCTTTCTTCTTTCCTTCAACTCAACACATTCTCAACATATCCCTTGGTACTTATGTACACCTTAATATAATCAATTTGAATTCAGTCTTCTGTATAATATTTAGTTAGCTTATTGTGTAATCCTTTAATTCGGAATAAAGTCACTTCCGTCGTTCCTCATAAATTTAAATTGTGGCAATATTCCATATATTTGAACAAAGGATCTCTCTCTCTGTATAACTTTTATTTGTAGAAGTTATTATTTTAATCATTTGTATGCTTCGAATCAATGTGTTTATTTATCAGTATCAATTAAAATTGATCTTTTTATACATGTATTATTCTTCAAAGCTATTATACTTCTTATGAACATTATGTTTTTTTTAATATCTTTGGTGTAAAGAGACTTTAAGTACAAAAAGAACAACAACAAAAAAAAAAAAAAACTAATTGACGTATATTTTTTTTGCAGGGAAATAGAAATTATTTTTTTACATTTGCGGTATTGAAATATTGTGTTGTAAATATAGTGTTATTTCGTTAATTACATTTTGTCTAATTGGAAACGTAGTTGCAAAGACTTATAAATACATAAATTGACTACTGCAAAGGCACATAAATATAAGAAAGACACTTTATGATCTTTCCCAATTCATGTTTCTATCGCTCACCGACTCTATATTAGGTCTTAACTTTTATTTATGTGTTAAGAGCGTGGGAAGTAGAGTTATAGGTAGCCAAAGAATGTTTTATGATTAAATATGAGTATTTACTAGGGTTTCTCTCTGAATCCTGGGGTTTTACATTCCCAGGGAATTCCTGGGAAATATTTATTTTCCCAGGAAATCCCTCATTTTATCATTTCATAATATAGGCTTAATTAAATTAAAGGATTAAAACATATAGAAGAACCATTCCGTCTTAGATTTGTTTGATAATCAAAATTTTCAAATTTTGCAGTATATGCATTGATAATGCATTATATCCTACAAAGTACCAAAATGTTCCGACTAATGGAACTTTACTATAACAACATTCCTTGTTCCTTTTTAATGGAGCTCTATAGACTATAGAGAAACTCATTTCACATTGCGGGCCACATACGACCCCTAAGTAGACGTCGTGGGCCGAACAATTAACATTATAGCATACTAAGCTATAAATAACCAAAATATCATCCTGTCTTCCCTTTGTTTTGATTTAAAGAAGAACGAGGAAATTGTTAAATTTAACTAAAAATTTATTGAATAACACTTTGACAAAACATTTCACAAAATTGACTAAACTTTAAATAACTAGTATCGAAAATTGTACAGTAATGAACTTTACATGAGAGTACAACATCACGACGAGCTTTTTGGGTTAAACAAAAACACACTGTATTCTCCCTTCAGCTGTTTTTCATCAGTTGACTCTTTTGATTTAAAGCAGCTGACTCTACATGCTAGTAACTCAAAAAGGGTTTTATTATTATTTATGATTTTGATGTATGAAACATATATTAAATCAAGGATTGCACGCCCTTTTTTTGAATTTTGAACATATTACAAGTATTAACAATTGGTAGAATTTATAAATATATAGTATATCTAAATAATAAATTCTGCATAATATTAACAAGTTGGCAACAAGGAAAATACGGAAGGGTAGCTACCATTTATTTTTCCAAATTTTTCCTTTCCCTTTTGTCAGTCGAGGTTGCGAGTGGACAAAAAAGCTCGACGTGCATTAGACTGATAAAGAAGGACTGTCAAGCGCCCCCAGCGGATAATTCAGGAATTACATTTAATTAAAAATTGAATCCATGTCTTTTATGTATTTTTCCACTTTCAAATTATCCTGCGTGTCTGATTGGGCCTCCTTGCGGGCCGTATGTTTGGCACCTCTGCTACACGTGATTCACATATATGTATAATACCATTAATACTACTTGAAAAATGAAATAAGGATTAGGAATCGTTCCAATTCTGTTCCAATTCGGCACAAATGTTCAGTATTTTGAATACAAAATGTGTTTTTGGGACAAATCAGATGCTAAATACTCTTAATATAAAGAGTTATATGGATATTTACTTTTAGCTTGCAGCCCCCAAACCGATTTGTGCATTTGACAATTACACAACACACTGCTCCGCGACAAATGAGTCATTTACTATTTAAGTTGTTTTTTTTCTGTTGCAAATCGAGCTATTTAATTTTTCAATGGAGGAAACATGAAATAATGTTGGATCTTTCAATAATTATCTTGGATTTTACAGTATATATTGTTTACTATCCGGATCCCTGAATTTAAAAAAAAATGGTTTCCTGGGAAATGAGAAGTCCTAGTATTAAAGAAAACGTGCACACAAATAATACTTTTAATACTCTTAATAAACTTTATATTAAATGTTGTGTTTTTTTCCCAAATAAATGCAACATTTTGTCAGTACAACACATTTAATACTATATTATACCCTTAATATTTATTGATTGACTTTAAGTCTTCAAATTGATATCTTCATATTTAAAGTTGACTTACATACATATGTAGGTATAACATGTATAGGGCTGATTCAGTACAAACTGCAGTTCAGCTCTCGCTGTTTAGTTACATATACATTTGAAAAAAGAATAAATTATTCGAAAGCTGGAAATCTAAACCCCCCTTAGACCTCAACATTATTCATCATTCGATGTATATGTATATGTGGATAAAACTTTGCCTCTGAACTCGAACAAAACTTTAGAATCACACCCAACTCACGTGACTTTTGTAAACAAAAAACAATTTATGCCTCATTTGCATGCCGCTAGTTGACGTTGATTCGGAACTCGACTCCATCACTCCTCTACACTCCTTTTCTTGAACGAGTTAGCATATAGTTCTGGGGTTCTACTGAATATAGATAGATATAAGAACAAAGCTTTGCACTTATATGAATACACTTAGATACAACGTTTGAGCAAATTACATATCTACCTTGTTGTAAGTGCATTTCAAGGGAAAATTTCATTTCAAACGTGTTACATAGAGTTCAAGGCAAGCAAAAGTATAGGTTGTGTATTCATAATAAAAATAAATATAAGTTCATTTGCCAAAGCATTATGGGAATATTTTGCATGTTTTAATTCAAAATATGTTATAATACATACTATGTATTGTACCTACATAGAAAATAACATTGATTTGATCCAATATGCAGAATGATGGATTCATGATTCTACATATGTACAAATATATCTATGGTATGAGTCAAGATTTAAATCTTGACTCATCCCCCTTACTCTCTCAGTATAAAATTAATCTCGTTTCTTTTTTTAACTGCATGACGTATATTTGTAAGCATATTTCACTTGGGGATTTAATATGTACTTATGGGCTTAATAAAAATAAGAGCTATGAAAATCATGATGTGCGTGTATATTCTTGCAAACGAAAAAAAAGATCAATCCTGTTGCTGTAAAAGCAGACATGATTCACCACATGAATCATCGCATGAAGTGGGTCGTGGTTTGAAAGTGCATTTCATTTTTAGCAAAGAACTTTGATTACTCTTTCGAATTTGTCCCATGATCTCTAAATTAATTAATAATAACACTGGTCAACCCTCAAAAATCCTAAGGGGTATAAGTATAATAAAAGTTATTCAGTTTTAAACATTGATTTCAAATCTGTAAAAAAAAAAATTCGACGGTTTTTGAGAAATCAGACCCTACTTTTTTAGCCTTTTTTGGCCCATTTTCCAACTTCAACATCAATTGAAGCCTAGAAGGATACTCATTTTTTGTGTTAAAAAATAATGATTCGCTAGTATATTTAATGTAAATTCCATTTGCAGTCTTTGTTTTGACCTAAAGGGACTCCTAGGGGCGCAGGGAACGGGAGTAGGCCCAAAAGTTGCCCAATTCCTTTGTACTTAAATAACTCCTTGAATATTACCTAAAATGGATTAATAAGAAATGCATTCAAAAGCTGAGACCCACAGCTTTCAAACAAGATGTCCAGCGCCCAATAAGAGCCCTTAATTAAGAAGAAATCGTCCATCTAAATGTGTAAATTTTCATTCAATTTCGAACAAAAATTCGATAGAAATCTAAGACTCACGGTAGAGTTACTTAAGTAGGTGCGCGCAGAAGGATTAAGAAATCGGCTGAAATCCTTAGGATTTTTTAAAGTTCAGATTTTGTTGACCATTGTAATTATTAATCATTAAAAAGAAAGGAACCATTTTAGCTACTATGTAAATCGTCGTAAGTTTGTGTATCAATTTCCAGCCATTCAATAATAATTTAATACATTTTGTCTACTTTGTAGAACAGGAGTATTTATATTAATAGTTTATGTATATTAATGATATTAGTTGTCATTCTCCAATGGGCCTAATTTTGTCCCCTTACAGATAAGCTGGATGGACGAGCAGACAAGAAGGCGAGCTATCAACAAACTTGCTGCCATCAAAGAATATATTGCTTACCCTGAAGAAATAATGAACGTCAAAAACTTGGAAGAGCTCTACAAGGGATTGGAAATCAGTAACAGCACTTATTTTGAGAATGAAAAAAGCTTATCACTATGGTCCTATTCGTATCTTTGGAAAAAGCTGAGAGAGAAGGTAAGGCTTGTATTTGGATAATATATAATTCTCCCGAAGTTTCAATATTCTAATCTGCGTGTCATGATTACATAGATTGATAAGACTGATTGGAAGCGTCATGCAGAGCCTGCTGTCGTAAATGCATTTTACAGTTCTATTGAAAACTCAATTCAGTTTCCTGCTGGTATTCTTCAGGGCGTATTTTTTAACAAGAATAGACCACACTACATGAACTATGGATCCATTGGATGGGTCATTGGACATGAAATAACACATGGATTCGATGATAGGGGACGACAGAGTGACTCCAATGGTACATGCCTTTTACTTTCTTTCTTTCTCTATATATTGTATATTGCCCATTTTAGGGAATCTCAATGATTGGTGGGAAATGGAGACGAAGAAAAAGTTTTTGGAGAAGGCTCAATGCATCATTTGGCAATATGGGAACTATACCTCCAAGGCGGTAAATGTATCTCTCAATGGTGTCAACACTCAGGGAGAGAACATTGCAGACAATGGGGGACTCAAAGAGGCCTACAGAGCATACAGTAATAATAAATAATTTATTATGACGTTATTTTCCAATTAATTTATTTTTTGACTACGCAGTATCCTGGGAGTCTGTACATGGACAAGAGAATTCCCTCCCTGGACTCAACTTTAATTCACGCCAACTCTTCTGGCTCTCTGCTGCCAATAATTGGTGCTCCAAATTCCGTCCCAAAGTTTTAAAAAATCGCATACTAACAGGCTATCACTCCCCTGGAGCATTCCGAGTGCGAGGAACATTTTCTAATTTAAAAGAGTTTTCACAGGACTTTAAGTGTCCTATAGGAACAAATATGAATCCTCTCAACAAATGTGAGGTTTGGTGAGAAAATGAGGGATACAGATTGAGTATTTAATATGCTTGTACATTACAACTTAAATATATAATGTACAAATTCTTATATATATACATATATTTATATATATATATATATATATATTTGCCATCAATTAAGATACAAAAGTATACTACTGTAAATTCTCTACTCTCTCTCTCTCTTTCTCAATTTTTTTTCCAATTCTTATAATAATATTCTCTAGTGTATTTATTACTGTTATATTATTCTATTCTCTCTATTTTGCCAAAAAATAATAATTATTATTATTCCGTATCGTTATTATACTATTATTACTATGTATTATTTTTGAATACGTCATATTTTCTCACAACTTAACAATATTCAATTTAAATAAAAATCTTCATAAATTTATGAAATATATATATATTATAAATAATATATCCATCAAAAACAAACCCATGTGTTGTTTCATTACCTATACAATTAAGTCTACAATTTTTTTTACCTATAATATGTGTATGTATTTAGATAAGAACAATTTATATACCATAATGTTATAATATACGTACATAATTAATTAATTATTTATTGATTTATTTGATAACACTATTTTAATTAAATAAATTTTTGGCACTTTGTGGCAGTAAACGTATAGTTATTAATATAAGTTTTTCTATCATTCCTTACATTGAGTTTGAATATTGTGGTCAAAAGATGCACAATTCAAGTATCTATTGATAATTATTATAATTAATTAATTAATAATCATTAGTGGGACATGTAACAGATTTGTATATATATATATATGAAATTGTTTTGAAGAAAAAGTCCCTTGGTCTGTCTTTAAAAAAAAATGAAAATGAAAAAAAAAAAAAGTATCAAAATACTTGTAGTTACAATGTGTCATAGTGTTGTTATAATTATTGTTAAAAAAATGACTAAATGGTTGACTAATGCTTTGTAATTTGAAAAAAAAAAAATGAAATGAAATGTAAAAAAAACAAATGCAATTCTTGATATTTTTTTAAGATACTTTAATCCAACAATCCAAAGAGTATTCGAGTGAGGCTAACCATCTGAAACGATATGAAAAAAAAATTTCTAAGGTTAAATATAAGTATATAACATATATACATGTTATGTAACCAAAAATATAAAAAATGAATAACAAAACAAATTTAATTACATTTTGTAAAAAAACTTTCACCTTGAAAAACAACTTATATACGTATCTATCTATAATTACATATATTTTTGAATCTCTTGACCTTTATTACAAGATATTGATATTATTTGGATGGAATTACTCAAATGACTTAAAACATATATACAATTAAGGACACTTAAACCACACACCTTTTCTTTTCCGTTTCTGTCTCAGCTACAAAATAAAAATATCGAAGACTCTTTAAAGGAGGCATGAGTTCAAAAGCATGTCGCTTATTTCCTCCAAGACTAGCCGTGGATTGGACCTTATAACCATGTAGACAAAGAGATGCTTGAAATACATAATATATGAAATATATGAGTATCCGAGTTTGGGGAAAAAAAGAAAGTAAGTAAATTTGTTACCTATAGCAGATTTGGAATTTGAGTCCGAGTACAAGTATAAACATGAATCACAAAGAAGGCAGTATCTTTTCTTCCAGGATTTGGAGTCTGTATCCAATTTGAGTAAATATCCTGAGGCGTCGATTTTCCCTGGGAATTCCTGACATGGTAAGGAAAGTCGTTGATTTACAATGTCAAACCAAAAATCCTCCTATAAAAAAAGAAATAAAATAAAGGCTTGGATTCATGACTATACAAAATATGTATATGAATACAATTATTGTTTTGTTTTCTTTGTTTTCAAACACGAAATAGAAATATTGTACATATATGAATACAAGAGTCATAGTTCTAAAGATAACATCTCTTTTTATCCGATTGTTTAAATATAATATTTAAAGGACTTTTTGTCTAATACGCCTATGATATACAGATTTATTGACTCACTTCAATCGTTTTTTTAGAAACAGTGAAAATAGCTTGAGCCCACTTATTCAACTCTTCTGAACTCTCAGCTGCCAGCTCTAAAAGATTAGCAACTCCGGACACATTCCAAGATACTTTAAAGGAATAGGAACATGTTTTTTCTTGATTTTCCTTGTTTTCCTGATGTAATGAAGAGTCGGCAAGCAAATATACTCCCAAAGGACGAGAGTCCTAATAAAATATAAATTATATACGTATTAATATTAATAAAGTCATTTCGAATATATGTATTTAAAAAACCCAACTCATTGTATGTACATAAACTAACAAATAAAATATTCTATAAAAATTGAATGCCTTTCAAGGAAAACTACGACAAATTTGAGTTATAAGGATGTAGGTCTTTTATTTTTCATTATTAGTAATCCTTTAAATTATGTAAGCATATATATTACGCAATATACACAAAACTATGAGCAAAAAATACAGGGAAATTTATTATTTGGGAGGATTCCGATAGGGATATATACTTTTGTTTTTAAGTTGGCACATTTGTGTCAAATAGCGCAAATTCAATATTCATGTGTGTAAGCACAGATACCCGTCCTGTTGTGAACAGCTGAAATCCAATGTTTCGTTTTTTTTAAATGTCTGAAGGATGTGTTGACTCAAATGCAATTTAGATAAATGTTTAAATTAACATTCCAGACACTATTCTTTTGAAACTTTGATGATCCGTGCTTTATTTCTATAGAATCATAACTACTCAAGAAATCGACAATCCGATTTTTCAAATGTAATAGCATATCTAAGCACAGCAGTTAGGGGCACTTTTGAGGAGGATGCAATGAATTTTGTTGGTTAAATAAAGATTTTTTGATTCCTGATATGTTTTGCCCCATAGTAGTATACATATTGTATATATTAGAATTGAGTGTACACTAAAGAAAAAAGGAGCACCCAAGGTCTTACTTCATCTGACTTAAAGAAGTAAAAACATGAATCTGCACGAAGAACAAACCAACGCCGTATCCAACGCTTCGTGTCATCTCGACTCATTTTCCATAAATATCCACTGCTCACGACTTTCAAAGATTCATCTAATTTTTCCATGGACTTCTCAGTACAATATACTGGGGATTCTTCGTTGACTCGAGCTAATCCCAACTCCAATTCATCACTCCCTGTATAGAAAAAAATAAATACATATGTGTCATTATATAACGACATATAAAGTTCAAATATCAAATCTACAAATCTATAGGTTAATTGTAGACAAATCAATTATATTGTTCATGCCTTGGATCTATGTATGGGCTTGTGAACAGGTTTTTGAAGTTGTGAGCATATAATCATATGTATATGGAGAGATAAGGTATGGTCAGTCAAAGTAAATAACGTGTCAAAAATGACATGAAACGGATTGACATTTAATCAAATTTGATTTGAACTTTATTTTCAATCCATTTTAGAATGAGTAGATCAATGACTTAAGAACAATTCTACTCTTAAATAAAAAAGAAAAACATCTCCACCTCAACTCTTCAAAATGTACTGACGTTTGATGTAAACTATATTTACAATGTTAGTTGAGTATGCAATGACTCTGTGTTTAAGAATTTTCAATTTGTTTGTAAGCGTGCCACTTCATTTACCAGTTTGTGCTGTTCGAACTACTTCAGTATGAGGCAAATCCAAAACATTGACTCCATTAATAGAGAGAATGATATCTCCCACCTCCAGTCCACTTCTTTGAGCAGGAGTATCTGGCTCTATTGCAGATATTACGACTGGTCGTGAGCCATGAATACGAAATCCAAATTCTCCTCTAATGCGCTGAACATTGACTGTTTTGTTACATTCTAAATATGTTATATGAATGAAAAAAGTTGGTAATCACTATTGAGAACAAAAAGTACGAATATTACCAAAAGATCTCTCTAAAATTCGAGAGTACATCAGTGCACTTGATCGTCTATGAACCATTCGATGTGTAATGGCTTGATGTCTCCTTTTAAAGTCTCGTTCACTTTGAGTTGAGTCAATTGAACTAGATCTTGCGATTTGTCTTGGTGGCTCTGTTAAAGATATTTGAGATGCACTTATGAATGTCGGGATTTTTAAATAACTGAATAACCCCATACCTTCCATATATGACTGATTCATACCACCAATGAATGCCCAAGATGTTTTTGAATAGCTTCCAACGTAACATCCTGTACAAAAAAAACCCCCAAAATGACACAATATATGTACGACTAAAAGTATAATTTTAGTATATTATTAATTAATTCACCTTCCACGTCATCTTCTTCGTTAAAAGAAACAATTGGAGCCTCTGCTGCACCAGCCATTTTCGACAACAGTCTTTCCTTGGATCTACTTCGACTACGAGATCGTACTCTTCGAATAGTTGTTACCACAGGAGGACTCTTAACGTTATCCTTATCCTCGATGATGGCCTCTGTAATCTTTACATTTTCTTCTATGGGAGATTTATCAGGGACCTTTATTGGAGAGTCAGCAAAATCTGTTGGTGGCTCCACTAAACTTGCTGATCTCTCTGCTAATTTAAAGCCTTTCAATTCCTTCCCAGATTTCAAATTTACAATTTCTGCTTGAACTGGCGATTCTAAAGGAAGAACCTCTTCTGTAGGAAACTCTTCGGGTGTATGAATGGGTGTTCTTTCAACAATGTAGTTCTCTACTTTGAATCCTTCATGCATTGCCGGACTCCTTGCTAAGCCTGGAGAATCCAGAGATGTTTGAGTCTTTATCAATGGTTTGGATGCGATTTGAATTTGCTCTTCAAGAGCCTTCTTCTTCTTTTTGACTTCTCCATTGCTTATTCCTCTCTGCCAGATCAGTGAACTTTCAGAAACAGTTCCAGTATGTGTGCCATTTGTTTTGGGAGTTGATACAGGGAGTGACTCGAGATTCAAGGTCATTTCTTGTTTTCGTTTTGAGCAAGTTTCATTAATTATTATATCGGCTGAAGTCTTTTCTAATATGGGGCATTCATCATCTTGGGCCATAAGAGACTCATCTGATATCTCTTTTTCTGGTATATGACTACCATTTTGAGGAGGCGGAGTGAAGCATTCTTGAGATGAGCAGGGAGAGGGAGACACAAAGTCTTCAAGAGGCTTGATCTCTTTCATGAAAGGAATTTCAATTGGAGCTAGTTCTGGGAGTTCTCTCTCACTTTCCTCATCCTCATCAAAGGCCTGAATCCCGGAAGCCAAATTATTTTGAGATTGAGAGAATTTAAGATTTGAGCTTTGAGGCTTTTCTTCAAGGATTTCTCCTTCCGAGCGCGACTTTTGAAACCTATTACGTTTTTCAGCAGCAGCAGTGAAAGAAGATGTCTGTTTTGGCGGTAGTGGTGGAGGTGTCGGTGAGCTTTGACGATGAGGAGGTGATGACGGTGGTTGAGGAGGAGGAGGTGTTTCTGTGGTTGTAACTGGATGTTCTATTTGATCCTTTTCAACAGGTGCGGAGTCAATTTCATACACTTGAAGTTTGTAGCCAGGAGTTTGTGAAGCAACCTGGGGTGAGATTTGTTTGCCACGGACGGGAGGGGGTGGAGGATTGTAGGGTGGCGGGGGTTTAAGTATTCCATTGGTTTGTACTCCTTCAGAGATCATTTGAACCTAAGGATGATCAAAAACAACAAATGAAGAAAAAGTGAAAGGAAAAATTACATATTTAATTCATTTAGTAATTGAATATTTATGCATCATTTATATTCCTTATATGAGCATTTATGTATGTTGTCTTTATAGCTACGTTATTCAGATAAATTACATTTGATTTATTTACAAACAGTCTGTGTATATGTCAGTACATATGTATATAAATATGTGCGTACATAAAAGTTAGACATAATTACAAGAAGCATTTTTAATGTATATTTTACTGGTAGTCCCTTCAGACATCAAATGACCTCCCTACTTTTCTACATCGAAATCTATTAATACAAAATGGGTAAATGACAAAAAATTAAAAAAAAAAAAAATCATGAAAGCATGAGTTAAATTAGATAATATGAACATAAGATTACAAATGCACAGGTATCTCAGCATGTCATGAATATAGATTTTCCATCTTACGTGCATGTAACAAATAGAAGCATTCATCACTCAAAACAATTCATAATTAAATCTTAAAAGTCCTTGCAACTATTTAAAAAATATAACATATGATATGTCAACACAAAAGCAATATAATTGAATAGAAATCAAGAGAAGGAGAAATCCCATAAGCATTTCTGAGACATATTCGGGTCAACTATGGGTGTAGCTGAAGCAAGACTTGAGTCTGGAATCGAATCCTTTTTACATGAACTTGGAGCCATATGGAATTTCTCCTAAGACACATTTAGAAAAAAACTATCTTTTAACTATAGAATTGTACAAACTATATTGCTCTTCAAGAATACCTTATGGCCCATAGCATAGAGCAGAGCTATTTGAGTTTACTTTTTTTTAGAGATAATTGTAAAAAAATATTAAAAAATAAATCAATTTAAAAACATTTAAAAAACATTTCATATCTGGCGTATACTATATATGTTATACTAAGAATCATTTTTAAGTGTTATTTAAGTATTTTTGATACGCATCAAGAAGATATAGGTACATATATTTAATATATTGTACCAAAATAGCCTTACGCTAAAGACAGCTTAGTAGAGTGTGTATCTTTTAAAGTTAAAGTTAAGTTATTTTTTTTTGCAAGATCTATAATTCAGTAAACTTCAAATTCCTTTTATTTACGTTCATCTGTATTTTTGACAGAAATCAAAATTACTTTCACGCTTTTTCTTTAGTTGTTACAAAAAAATAAGTCAATTTTTGTACTTAATTGATGTTTCATATAGTCAAACACCTAGTTTCAATGAGTTCATAATTTGTATACATATATTTTTTTGTACATATATAATATAACTTTTTGTTTCAATCAGGTCCAGCAAATTTTAGGGGTTTAATGACATTCAAAAATATTATAAAAAAATGATTTAAATAGCCATATTCTATAATTGAGGTACTAAGAGATACAAATACTTCTTTTCCTGACTAGTAACTTCATGAATAAGAGGTATTTATAATGTCAAGATTTTCAAAATTGAGTACATATGTATGTATGTGGGTGCTGAAAAATCTAATGATTTGTGCTGGGGTTTTGAGAACTATAACTCGGACAGGTATAACTTTTACCCAATATTTCTGGTGCTGTTTATGTCCTATATATTTTGCGCGTCCTTGACATTAGTCCCTCAAACATAGCTTTTAATATTACATTTAATAATTTGAATTACTTAAGCTAGCAACTCTCAATTTTTGTATCGAATCTAACTCGACTGCATTTAAAAAAGTCAAAAATTCATTCATTATCTGCAATTCTGCAAAAATTTCTTATTTTTAAAGGGTGAGGGGCATGAGAACTTGGACTGAACTCAGAAAAGGGGGACACATATATAGTCCTATTTATGGGCTACCTAGAGTGTACCCCTTGACACCGTGTTAATCATCTCTGTGCTTCTTGGGCACACTGCGTAATTGATTTTCTTCTTTTTATAATACCAAAAAAGAAAATGTAAAGATTTTTGTCTTTTCAACTCAAAAGAAATCATCAACAAATCAAAAGTTTTAACTTTGTTTCAAAGTATATGTTATATGTACAATTTAAACATTTTTTATTGGAATTAAAAAATATACCCAGTTATCGACTCTAAACATTCTTCCATAGACAAACAATGTTGTACAACTATGTTCCCAAAAGGTACAATCAAATACTTTTCATAGAACAAGGCTGGTTTGGAGTTATTATTGAATTTATGAGACTCTATTTGACTCTGATATGACCTTTCAAATATATATAATCTAACACATTATTTTCTTTGCGACTAGAAATTTGGTCGACTTCCAACAAGATTAGAAACATAAGTATGTAATTAATAAATAATTATGCATAATTAATTGAAGAATATAAAATTTTGCAATCCAGACTCAATTTAGAGAAAAATCATTCGAGCTGCCTTTTGTGTTGATGGACCTCATATATATATATTTAGATTGAACTTTGAGTGATATTTTCCTTCAAGAGGGAACTTTGGGTGGTATGAATGAAATTATTTACTGCTCTATTATGTGATGATATGATTTTTCCTTTGTTTGTTGGATATAACTCAGAGCGTAGACCCCGATTCACATCCGTTTGAGTGGCTTGTGTTCGCATACTATTCCGTTTGATTCGATCTGTAAAATAAAAAGCAATTAAATAATGCATTACGTATCTTCTGAACTCAGTTACTTTGTTTCATTAGAAGTGAAAGTACATAAATATTATGTTACTATGGGTAAAAAATAATGGGAATAAAAAAATCTTTATTTAATCATTAAAATGCATTGCATTATGCAATTCAGATGTGCCAACGTTTTTTTCCAATTTTCAAAACAGTTACAACATATTTATTTAGTCAATAATAATTACAGAATAATTATTACTGATGAGTTTAGATATGCTATTAAATTTAAAAATTGAATGGTCAGTTTCTTGAGTAATAGGTTATGTATTTCTAGAAATAAACCTCAGGTTCTCAGTATTTCAAAAAAATAGAGTCTGGATTATTCATTGTAACTTTTTTGGTCTAAAGTGTATTTGAGTCATCTTTTTTCAGACATTTTAAAAAACGAAAAATTCGATTTAAGCTCTTCACAAAAGGACACGTATCTCAAACGCAACGAGCTTTTTGGAAAAAAACAAAAACACTATGTATTTTTCCTTTAGCTGTTTTATATCAGGTAACTCTTGTGATTTAAAGCAGCTGACTCTACGTATTATGAACTCAAAAAAAAAAGTATTATTATTGTTTATGATTAGCGATTGATTTGTATATTGGTAGAATTTATAAATGTATGGTATTTCTAAATAATAATTCTGCCCAATATTAAAAAGCTGGCAACAAGGGGGATACAGAAGGAGAGCTAACAGTTGTTTTTCCAAATTTTCCCTTTCCCTTTTGAGAGTCGAGGTTGCGAGTGAACAAAAAAGCACGTCGTGAAACACACATGAATATTTTGACGTATAATTTGGCACAGACAAAAACATTTATCCCTATCGGAACTCCAACAAAAATAAATTCAAATTTCCCGGTATTTTTTCCCCATAGTAGTATACCTAGAGGTAACATATTATCCAGTACAATCATAATAATTAGTATTTGTAGGGGGTTAATGTTGAAAAGGAGTTTGAATGGATCATCATCAAAAGTAAACCCTAGATAAATGTGGAAAATAATCATTTGCTTAATAATGAAAAATCTTCTTTTTTTTTAGATCAATTTAGTCATTAGTGTTTGTAAATACATCTAATCATTGTTGAACACTTGATGTGCATTTAGTTTGGACTGATTATATACACACCTTGTGCTCAACAATCATCTCCAGCTCTTAGATTATCATTTTTCAAATTGTTATTGATTAATTCACTATTAAATGACTTGTGTTTATAAAATCAATTAATATGAACTTATTAATTGATTTTATAAACACAAGTCATTTAATAGTGAATTAATCAATAACAATTTGAAAAATGAGCCAGGATAATTCCTTAGTCAATTAAATGATCAGTTGCTATCACAATTATTCATTTCACAATTTATTTTTAATAAAAAGAAAAATGAAAAAAAAGTACACATCTTATATGTATATTCATTGAAATGGGTGAACTATAGAACTTTGATAAATAAAAACTCTATAGTTCACTTATTTAAATGTTCAAATTATGTTAATTTATGTCTCAAAATATTACAATCAAATTGATATTGCTACGAAACTAAGTGGATCAGTAGCGGAAACAGCTTCACAGATGTTAAATTAGAGAAATTCCAATTTCACCCCGATTTTGACCATTCTTCCTAGTGTGAACGTTTCTTTTTCAAGTAATGTGTCAAAAACCAAAGTCCTTAGCGTCACTCTATCCAATACAATGTATTAAAGTCAAGTATCAAATCTAAAACTTGATAATATTATCAAATAATAAGTAGTAAAAAGAAAGAAGAGTATTAGAACGATGGTTCCTTAATTGCTATTCTCTTTAGCTACTAAACTCAGTTACCTATCTGATATCATTAACTTACACAATACATACATAGACAATAAGTTTAAAACAAACAAACAAACAACAAATATGTAGACTGCTAAATAAAAACTTTTCGCTGATTTTGAAGTGGATTGATTTAAACAAGTCCATGGATGCAGAAAAATCATTCTATTTGTCTAGCTCCATTTTAAATCTAATGTATAGTTTGCTGTTGCTGTTGTCTATGTAAGTTTAAAGTTTATACATTTTAACGAATAACTTCTTGAGTGGACCATGCTGTCAATGAAGAGTATTCCTTTATCATGTACTATATATCCTTTTTCCATTTGAATAGTTTGTTGTACATATGTATACCTTATTTTATAATTCTTTGCTTATGAATCTACTTACAAAAATGAGGCCTCATTTGTTATTCATCTAACCATCAAATTTACAATTCCTTCCACTTTATCAAAAAAAAAAAAAGAAAGAAAGACCATAGCCAAATAAGCTTGGCTCAAGGGATTTCTCTAATCCAATTTTATGAAAATACGTTTATAATATGCTATTATTTATGTGCCTATTGCTCAATCTATGGAAATATCGACTACACACTATTCAAAAGTCTACAAAAGGAACTCGTTTTGGGTTATTGGGGAAATGTCAAGGGAATGTCTTCTACACATAATGAAACAAAAATCCTTTTCTTCTACACATAAATATTTTTATGAGAGGCTTTGTGGCTAAAAAAAAAAAGTTTAAATGAATTGACCCAACTAGTAGATGCATCTTGGAACTACTTCCTTCCTTCCTCCTTGTACATGCTGAATGAATATAATTATAATCATAAATTGTACCGTAAATACACATACAAAAAGGAACCATCATAATAGTAAGTAAGTCGGTTTTTACTTAGCCAGATGAAAGAGTAGTCAGCTGCTTCATCTAATGAAAGTCAATTATTGCTTCTTGTACAAAAACCTTTATTTTCATAAAAGAATATACGTGTACATGCAAATATTAATACTACTACTATACGTTTAATGTTACATGTGTAACTAACTATCTACATACATATCTGTTATTAGTTATTATTAACTAAGGCAGACGAGGATTTGTATATAACGCACAAAATTGTATACATAATAGATAAATAAATCCATTATTTTTACATGAAATTGAAGGCTTTATTTGTAATAGTTTTAGAATTCTCTGACTTGGGTCAAATATCCCAATATATTTTGTTTGATAACTTGTTGCCATTTTGAAGGTGTCTCCTTTATGCCTCTCTCATAGAAAGCTATTGACAAGAAATTGACACCGTGAATTTTAACAAGCATCTATAGAGGCGAATTTCTCACACACAAAATCCACTATGAGCTTCTCTACTACGGGCAAATTCTTAATTCAACCCGTACGGTCAACAATTGAACTGTCTGAAGGAAGCAATCGCCCAGAAGCGGCCAGTTTTGTCCAATAGGAGAGGTTCCGTCAGGGCAACGCCAGGCTACACTCAAGATAGTTACTCGCCAGAAGCTCTGAGATCTTGGTTGCGAGGTTCTTATGCATTCACATTATTCTTCAAAACTAACACCAATTGCTTGTTTAATATTCCTGTCCATGGTGAGTGATTTTGCTAGTGAAAAATTCGGTTCAATAGATGCTTGTGAAAATCGACTATCCCAGTTTTTTGCCAATGGGGAAAAGGGTTTTTGTCTAAATCCTTCAAAATGACTGCAAGTTACCAAACCAAACATTGCATATTTGACCTAAATCGGATCATTATAACGTTTTACTAAACAAGATACAAAAATAATGGATTTCTATTTAGTACACCTATGTATTATATTTATTTTAAATACAAATAAACAGCCTTATTATTATTAAAGCTTTTCTTTCGTAATTCCTATGTATGACTGAAATGGACTATGTGTTGTTGAAGAAATCACGTCAATAAATGAAAAAATGCGAAAGAGTTTTGTAGCTCTGACTAACTTTGTTCCTTCATGGAGTAAGGGCAAACACATGATCTTATTACCCTAATGATCCAAACAACTAAACATTTCGTTGGCTATGAGTACATACATATATGCATTATATTTGTGTATCTCATATTCAATCTCTTTCTGATTGTATCAAATGTAATAATTTTATATTTAATGAGACTTTGCTATGCTTGAAGCACATGCTGATGATGATATCCCACCCACGGTGAGCCAATATCTCGTAAGGAAATGAATTATGAGTACTATTATTTCACTCGTATGAACATGTACATCCCTAGAAATATAACCAGGCACATATGTAATTTTCATATCAGTGAATCCTCAAATTGTTGTATTATCATTTTTTTTTTAAATAAAAATGTCATTTCTAATTATGTATGATTCAGCTTGCTATGACTTAAACTCAATGAATACCCTGAGAGTCAATAAGAAAATCAATCAAAATACAGGTTTATGGTGAGATGATCCCTTCAAATCCATTTTTCGTAGAATTAATTAATTAATTAACTATGTTACCTATCAATACTTGTCTTGCCATTTCCTGTGTAATGATTGTATCCCCATAAATACAATCTCCAGTACTACTAGCTGGATTCGGAATCGTTGAAGAAGGAGGTGGAGGAGGAATAATTCCATTATCAATGAGACGCTCCAAGGACTTTGAAGTCTCTCCACTAGCAGCTGCTGACCTCTCCATCACATTCTGAGAAGGCAAATTAATTGAGCGGAAAGTTTGAAAACTCACATGTTTTTCAACCCCTTTATCCTCATCCAAAGAGTCTTCTTCAAGACTTTTTGTATATAACTTTTAATTAGAGCATAGAAAGGAGGACAAGAGATTGAATAACAAATGGATCAAATTAGTTGTATGTATAGGTGAGTGTGAGATAGTTAGAATGATAGAAAAAGAGAAGGAAAAATAAAAATGAAAGCACAATTAAAAGAATTACGGAATATGTTATGTATATACTTTATATTAGAGAGAGTGCCCTAATCAATCACTTCAATGTATTTATTCATTCATTCACTAACCTGCTGTCTTCGATGAATTAACAAATCTGGAGTATTTGGCTGAGTGATAGTTCTATTATTGTCAGAGATTATTTCCTTAGAGGAATAAATGGGATAATATCCATGAGGAATCGCGTAGTTTCCACTCATTGGATGAGATACACCATAGTAATTTGTTGCTGGTAGGGGAGGCCCAATGTGGACGGAGGATGGATACTGAGAATTTGAGGAGTAGCGTTGAAGAGTGGGAGCTCCACAGTATTGCTGTAAAAAAACAAAAAATAAAACAAGGAACATTAATCAAATGTCATTTTTTTGTGTGTGTGCTTGTGTGAGTCACCCCTGAATTATGAAAATCCCCAGATTCAATGAGTGATCCCATTGAGAGACGTAGATTCGGATCCATGGGGTATCGATAACCCATGTTGTTGTTTGTGCTATTAGCGTTGTTTTGATGATGAAGATACTGAGGAACAGGAGGAGGAGGAGGAGGTGGGGCCCCGAGCATACAAAAAGATTTTGGCCGTCGACGAAAATAGTGTTCGTCAAATCCATCCTCTTCGTCCACTCCGTGATAACCTCCACCATAATGATACATCCGCGCCCGCGCTAAGGAAATATAAGTAGAACATACTCAATTAGTCTCATTAAAAATCATATTGATTTGTACTGCATTGCCAGTGTCTAATATGCTAATATTAATTCATTATACATACATATATCTAGGAATGTAAATCATATGCAATTCGGGCGTGTTATAAAAAAGAAAGAGAAAATCAACCTGGCAACTCTGACAATTTAATAAATGTCATGGGGGGAAGCAGCTTGAGCTGTCATGACATTTTACTGAGCTACAAGCTGCTATTCTCCATTATGTATACAACAATAAATAATAACATGGATGAGAGGAAGAAAATTAACTGAAACTAATGTCAGGAAATTATATATTTTTAACTAATAATAATAATTATACGAGGACTTGAGCCCTTTTTGTTTACATTTTATTTGATTTATTAAACTTAATGCATGTATTCCTTCATGCGACATCTTTACTATCAGGTAGATGTTCTCCCCTCAGTAATATTGGAGAAATGATAACAGCTTTGGAAAACAAAAAGACCTGTTTGAAGAGCCAACTCCACTTTTTTATCACACGCCCGAATTGCATATGATTTACATTCCTACATATATCAAGGTATGCAGCACTAACTAAACACTAACTAGGTATATAAATAAAGACCTCAAATAAAAAAAGATAGTCTCTATACATTTATAAATTGCATTCATTCTGATTCTGTTCGAGCTTATTTCAATGCTGCTTAGTCCTCCTATTCACAATCGAAAAGAAAAGTCATTTTTTCATGAAAACATACATATGTATAAAGGACAAAATATGAAAATGGGAATTAAATGTATTTTTTTTATCAATGGGAATAAAATATGTAAAGAGTAAAAAAAATAAAATGTAAAAATCCACGTCCTTATTCATTCAAATATAAGATTAAAGACATATTAAAATTTCCTTATTTTTATTATATGGGTACATTCTGTAAAAGTTGGTAGGAAAGGGATAGCAAAAAAAAAAAAATAAAAATCGGAAAATACTTGGACTCAAGAAAATATATGTATTTTACAAAAAAAGGCATCATATTTACTTTATTCAGGGCACTAAATTAATATAAGCTCAAGGGAATCAAAACCTTAAAATATATATTTTAATTTTTTAGTTTTACCCTCCTTTGGATCCCCTTTTTCAAAACAAGAATTTGGTAAAAACTGGCAATGAAATCCTTTTATAGTTTTGAGCCTATAATTTGGTCTATAAGGGGTCAAACTTGGTTTTTACAGCTTTTCTTAAAAAACTATTCTACAATTTTGAGTAGAATTCTTATTCTACTTTATAGTTAATTGTTTAAATTAACTAGGTTGGTAACCTTAATAGGCCAACTTGTTGGCCCAAAAACTATAAAAAGATGCCAATTTTTTTTTGAAAAACGACTTCCCAAAGGACGTAGAGTAAAAATTTGCTTTAAATTTCATATCTTTAAAGCCCCTTTGAAAACAACTCATTTATGTTCAAAAAAGGTCATTTTTCAAACTTCAAATGCCTTGAGAGATTACAAAAATAGTCTTTGAAAGCTAAAACTCTCCAATTTTTATTTTTTTCTCAAGATTCAGCAGAAAATCTTTTGATGCAAACAAAATAACCGATTGAACCGAAAATGGGACAGCCATATCTCCATAAACTCCTCTCTCAAGCTTTCTTTAAAATAAATAAATAATGGGAAATTATAAATTTGAATGATTTGTGGACTTCAAACATTTAATAGCACAGGTCAATAAATTCGAACTTTCAAAATCCTAAGGGGTATACAGCTACTTTTGTAGCTCTACCGTGAGTCATTGATTTCAAGCGAATTTTTGCTCGAAATTGAAGGAAAAATTACACATTTGGAAAGACGATTTCTTCTTAGTTAAGGATTCTTATCGGGCACTTGACATATCGTTTGAAAGCTGGGGGGGGGGGGGGCTCAGCTCTTGATTTCTTTCAAGAGATATTCTGTTTACCCAATCAGATTATACCAATATAAAAACGTATATACATTCTTGGGGATAAAGTGTGTGAGTTGACCTACCGTTCCATGTATTCGTACTTCTTCCCCCTGGAGATAAAGGTGGAGGTAGGTTGTCTTCGTACTTTTTGTGTAGATCCTCTTCACTCGTTGTTCGAGCAATGCAGGAACCAAGAAGTGACTTTCGATTTCGACCACTTGAACAAGGGGATATTCCAGTCTAAGGAGAAGAAGAAAAAACCTAAATGTCATTTAAATCTGTAGATTTTACAGAAAAATAATAGCAAAAATAAATAATCCTTTTTTGAATACATATATGACCTCATTGCTTATACTATATATTTATTAATGTCCCATCAAAGACGGAATATTCTTTTATTAAAGAAAGTTCTAACATTCAATCAAAATATCACATTTTATAGGTATGCGATTTAAAAGTTAATATTTCTCAAGAATATATATTTGTATCGTATCTCCAAACTTTTCCTTTTTAAAAAGTGAATAAAAAGATAAATGAAAGAAAATCATTGAATAGCAAATCAAATATCTATATCAATTACCCTAACTGACCAAGAGTCTAAATGTTAAAAGATACATTTTTGATATAAAACAAAATCTAGGTATGAGTAGCCTTCAAAACTTAAAATTGTCATAATAGTCGATATATTAAAATAAAATAAATTTAACATATATTGTACATAATTTAGATGACTTGTACAGCATTTGAATAGAAATAGTACACAGTTTTGACATCTGTGGTATCAATCAAAGATGCCAACATCAAATTTTAAATTTTTTTCTATTTATGAAATACATATCTACATATATTATGTAATCAAATCAATATTGAACTTTTTAAAATCATGTTCAAATATATGTAAGAACATCACAATGATATCAAGGATGCTATTAAAGGTAGAAATTAGGATGGATAATTTTATATATACATATATATATATATGTATATGTTACAATAATCCTAAACAACATTCAATTTATGGGCAAGAATGCTACGTGATACTTTTTTAATTCCAAACTGACTTGTACCATCTGTTACATTGTACACACACGCATATAGTAAAATATCTCAGGTTTTTCAAACCAATAAAGACATTCTATTAGAGTGTCTTTATGTAAAGGGTGTAGAAATTCTTAGTACAGGAGTCAATGTAGTCTATTTAGTGGTGAGTGTTTGAACGAACATTATAAATGATATCATTTAGAGTAGTATCTTCCTCATAAAAAACCCTATCAATGAACAACAATGAATATATCATAATAGCAATAAACAAATGATCTAATCAATGTATCTTGAACCAATCAACACAACAATAACATACCTAGTCAGTGCCCTATTATACGTGTATACGATTTCCTCCATTAATTGTAGATAGGCACAAAAGTACATAGCTATGAAAGCAATGTACCTTCAGATAAGAAAGAAACCCATTGTTGTTTGAATCTTTTTGAACAAAGTATACCATATGTTGATAAGTAGTCATTTTCATTTTCTTAACATACATAGATAAAAAAAAAAACCCAAAGAAGTCTAAAAAAGGATTTTATCAAAATTCTTTTCATTTTTATTTTTATTTTTTGGTAGTACTCAAAGAGTTTATATATATTATGAACATAAATCAACTTTTATTCATATGACGTTTAAAAGTCCAAGAACAACAAGAAAAAGTATAAGAGTTGAAGAAATACATTGAGTACATTACGTAGAAAAAGAAAGGTACAATAATGATTTCATACTTCAAATTCAATTATTTCCCTCGGGGGAATCTCTGCTGTCTCTTAAGCATTTAGCAAAAAATAAAAAAACTACGAACTCTCTAATAAATTAAATCAATTATTTTAATGTCAAATATGTAGATATTTCTATTAATAAAATATGTATGCATATGTTATGAAGTAAGAGCCTTTGCAACAACAAACTCTTTGAATGCTTTAAATGCATCGACCATTATGCTGAATAATTGTGATGTCTATGTATGTATGTATTCATTTACATAATACCAACTGTATTTATTTGAAATATGTAATAAGCACTGCCTTTGACGCAGAGTTGATAACCACATAATATGTATGCATATACACATATATTTATGTAAATGAACTGCTTTCTACACTTTTTCTGTTGTTGCAAAACACATTATATATGATGAGTGAGTTTGAATGCATAAAATACAAAAAAAAAAAATACTTTTATTGTGGGTATTTAATGTGATCAAAGAAAAAAAAAATTTTTTTTACATAAAAAAAAAGGAAATGAAATGAACTAGTAACTAACTTTGTGCGCAGATCATACCTACATATTAGGCCTAAACATACATACTTAATATAAGCATAAGTACACATTAGTGCACACTTCTAATGAAAAAAAAAGAAAGCAGTTCCTGTCCATTTAATTTATTTCTAGAGCCATTATTGTAAAACTTGCTGCTTGACCACGTCTATGCACTTTTGACATAACTGTATTTATTTCTATGTACATTTTATTATTTTTTTATTTACTGGGAAATTGCTCTCCAGTGAGATTCTGTGAATTTTTTGTATATGCTAAAAATATAATCTGATATAAATTTTAAGACAAAAAATATATAAATTTTAAACTAGTCTTACTCTCGTGAAAGATAAAAAATAAAAATATTTATTGAAACGAAATTTGTACTAAAGATCATCAATAATTTATGGTCAACAAGAATATGTACTTGTGTAAATCAGTAAAATCTTGTAAAGTATCAAGAAAATACCTAAGAACCCAGGAATATCAGCTCATTTTATAAAAATAGAAGATATTTTATGCTACTGCCCCAGAAACATACATTCTATGTTCCAAATACAATAATGAACAAAAGAATTTGCAACATTTTGGTGCTTCATGAAGCACCATAGTGCATGGTGTGCTGGGCCATAAAATATTGAGAAAAATTAGTCTCAAGTGAATCAGTTATATGAATTTCACTTTTCCTTCAATCAATTACATTAAGGAAGCTACCATTATAAAATAGTTCAATGCACTTATTCCCAATAATTTCTCTTAGATATCAAACCCTATTAAAATGTTTTCCAGAGAAGAATCTATTTTGACTTTTCATATGGAGTGAAGTATAGATTTTAATTTCTATTTAATTGTGCTGATCCATGTACTCTTAATTGTGTAAATTAAAAATTCCAGTATTTAGAGATCGCTCAACGAAGTTCTTTAAGTTGTAGAAAATTTATGATTTTTTTTTCTTCTAAAAACTTTTCCCTTCTTCTTTCATTATTATTATCCAACTACAATGCTTACAACTATAGCTTTTTTATTATATAACATTTTTTAGTTGAATAAATAAACTTTTAAAAAATATGACGTAAAAAATCGGATATATTTAATATAAAGTAGAATGTCATCTACTTTATCAAAACATCGGTTTGAGATCTTTAATATAGCAGTATGTACATAATAAGGGAAGCACTGCTATATAAACCCGTAACTACTGGAATATGAGATGTCTAAAAATCCGCGTGTCATTTTGCTTAATCTGTAAGAACCCCGTATTTAAATAGGAAATCGTTCTCCAAGGTTACTTTATTTACATATTCTATATCTGATAACTATCCTTTCATAAACAGCTACTGTATATGATATATGTATAGACCCGGTGTTACTTATAGGCTCTTAATATAAAACTAATAATAATTTATTTTTACCTATATATATTTAATATAGAAATGGCAAGACTTTAATCACAAAACTTGATCATAAATTTCATTTTTTGACCTCTGAATAGTTATCAAAATGATTGATTTTAATCAATGATTAAAAAAATAAAAATAAAATATTAGTTAAATCATTTTTTTTTTAAATCATTGATTGAAATGATTTTGATCAATTTTCCTCTTTTCCTGTTTTTGATTTTAAGTTAATAAATCAGGATATATGTATTATAATCATTAAAACTACATACTTAGAATCAGTCCTTGACTTCAAACCATGTACTATAATGTATGTAGATATAGGTATACATACAAAAATAACGAAATTTATGTAAATGGTGTATAATGTACAATTTACATCTAGATAAGACGATTTTTGCAGCTTATATCCATTAGCAAAAGGAATAAATCGGAACAAAGTAACTAAAAATCCTTCAAGCGTTGTAGCAAAGGATAAGCAAAAAAAAAAAAAAAAAATCCCATTTCCACGCTCATTTTTTTGTTTTTGTTTCAATTAATGATCCGAGAAAATTTCATAGAGTAATTGAAAAAAAAGTTACTTTTTTTTTGTCATTTAAATACTATAGTACTGTTGGTATTACACTAATTTCAGTGTAAGAGTCAGACTCAGACAATAAAAAATAAAAAAGATAATTAAAATATCTATAAAAAAAGCCAAAATAAAATAAGTGCAACTATGAGAAAAAAATACAGTGGGAATTTGAGTTTAATTTTTTTCGGGATTCCGATAGGGATAAATATTTTTCCTTTTCAAGTTGAAACTACTGTTACTGACATTTGTACCAGATTACATGACAAAATATTGATTAGTTTTGAAGATGCTCAGCCTCTACTATTTTGCTCAAAACATAGAAGAAGGGGGGAGGAATAGGCTATCCAGTGATTCAAATTTGAAATAACAAAGTAATTCACGCAAATTCTTCAAAAAAAAAAGATGTCAATTTAATGAGAACCATTGTTAAAGTACATTTTCAAGTACATTCCTTTTGGAAGTCCGCCATCTTAGAAAAGGCATACACAACATGATGATTATATAAAAGTCTAAACCCCTTGCTCCATTTTCACTAAGGAAAATTCTGAAGCATTGCCTTTTTGTATGTATTTGGATATCATATGGACATTTACCATCCGTACAAAAAATGTATCTTCAGTTAAATATTCCGTTCTCTACATGAGCCCTTCCTCATAAGTAGGAATGTAAATCATATGCAATTCGGGCGTGTTATAAAAAAAGAAAGAGAAAATCAACCTGGCAACCCTGACAATTCAATGAATGTCGAGGGGGGAAGCAGCTTGAGCTGTCATGACGTTTTACTGAGCTACAAGCTGCTATTCTCCATTATATATACAACAATAAATAATAACATAGATGAGAGGCAGAAAATTAACTGAAATTAATGTCAGGAAATTATATATTTTTAACTAATAATAATTATACGAGGACTTGAGCCCTTTTTGTTTACATTTTATTAATTTTATTAAACTTAATGCATGTATTCCTTCATGCGATATCTTTACTATCAGGTAGATGTTCTCCCCTCAGTAATATTGGAAAAATGATAACAGCTTCGGAAAACAAAAAGACTTGTTTGAAGAGCCAACTCCACTTTTTTATCACACGCCCGAATTGCATATGATTTTCATTCCTACTCATAAGGGATCTTCAACTTCTTTTAGTTGGACTTTATCTGAATACTCCTGTCAAACTCATTTTACATCACGGGCCACATACGATCCCTAGGTAGACGTATTGGGCCAGGCCATTAAAATTATAGCATACTTAGATATAAATAACCAAAATATCATCCTGTCTTCCCTTTGTTTTGATTTAAAAAGAACAAGGACATTGTTAAATTTCACAAAAATTTATTAAATAATACTTTTACAAAACATTTCACAAAATTGCACAAACTTTAAGTAACTAGAAAATCGAAAATTGTACAATAATGAACTTTACATGAGATTACATGAGACCTATAAAAAAAGAAAACATGCATCCCCTAGAGGATAATTCATAAATCACATTTGATTAAAAAATTTAATCCATGTCTTATAAGTATTTTTTTTACTTTCAGATTATCCTGCGGGCCTGATTGAACCTCCTTGCTGGCCGGTTCAGGCCCGTGGGCCGTATGTTTGACACCCCTGCTCTATATTAAAAGACCAATTTCTTCCTCATTTCTCCTTGTATCTATCCGTAAACTAACAATCTTTTTTTATGCAACCACAAACATTCATAATATTTAGATGTTCTCCTTGAAATCAAGGAAAAACCCCTTTTTCATTCTTTTTCTCTCTCTCTGAATTTTTAACTTATTCATATTCTCATAACTTGATTTACGAGGATTAGCATTAGGTCTACTAGAGCTTGAATGTATTCACTTACTAATGTATGCACATATAAAATATTGAACAATTTTGCTCCCGGAAACGATGCATAATTTTTTGGAAAAAATAAACATATATTTATGGGTGAGGCCACATGATTTAAATCAATGTGTAATCGAAGGAGTCTCGAAGAAAGTTAGAGGAAGTTAATTTATACAGAACTTTGTGTACAATCCCATTTATATATATACATATATAAAATATATATTTGGCGTAGCAAAAAGAAATCTATAGTCAAAAATGTCGAAAAAAAAGAGGAAATTGTCGAGCTCCACCATCATGTAACCACTGTCTTGATTGCCCAGGATTTAAACATTTCACATGAAACCGTTTGGAATCACTTGAATAAGGCTGGATACAATAAAGCCTTTAATTTGAGGCAAAAATAATGGATTTTTTTACTACACCTATTATTATGTAATATATTAAGTCTATATAAGTCTAATTAGGCAACGGATGTCCCTAGGAGTATTTGTAAACCATCTCAAATGTCTTATTTTTTTTCGTGTCTCATCTAGCACTAATATTCAGTTCATTGTTTGTGAAGTTTCATACAGCAACGGTTTTTTGTTCGTTCTTAAAAATGTCGAATTTCGAGCCTTCTAACTAGGATTTACGGACTTCCTTGATTATCTGTTATCATTTGAAGAAAAACGCTTCTGAAACACATCAAATGCTTGTAATAATCTAAGCAGAGCATAGTGTAGTCCACCAGCCACAAACCAAAAACATTGACCAAACCAGATTGCTTCGGCTGCAAGGCAATGCTGAGTAGCTACTGGGATCAGTGTGGTTTGGTTTGATACGAATTGTTAAAAACAGTTGACGGTGAATGCTACAAACGACAATTGACCGATTTGAAGAGCGCAATACGCCAAAAACCTACGATTGGAAACCGTTAGTACATTCAGTTTACACACCAGACTTGTCGCCATCAGATTATTACTTGCTTACATCGATGGGTCACGCATTAAAAGAACAGCGCTTCAATTCTCACGCAGAAGCCAAAAAATGGCTCGATGATTGATTTGCAGCCAAAGACAGCCAATTTTTTTGTGTCTGCAAATTGCTTGAGAGATGGAAAAATGTGTCGCTAGCTATGGCTATTATTTTGAAGATTAAATTTGTCACCATTTTTTCACAATCAACGTTAGAAATTGAAAAATAAGGTCTCATTAGATAGGTATAGACCTGGTATACATATACCAGGTGTATGCATATGAAACCGGTAATGACATCTAGCGGTGATAGCAACTTATGTACAAGCTTCGCAACCGGTTTAAGCGTCATAACTATTTCATTTGACATCTGCCAACAATATCCAGTTCATAGTTTGTTACGTTTCAACTAACAACGCATTTTTTTCTGTTCTTGAAAACGTCGAAATACGTGCCTACAAATCACGATATGCGAACACAACTGATTTTGTTGTTTCATCTAAAGAAATCGGCATTGGAACTGCATCGAATACTTGTGGAGGCTTACGATGAGCATGCTCTTGGTCGTACACAGTGCAATGAGTGGTTCAATAAATTTAAAAGTGGTGATTTTGATGTGAGAAACGAAGAACGTGGAAAACCACCCAAAAAATTTGAAGATGCGCAGTTGCAAGCATTGCTCGATGAAGATGATGGTCAAACACAAGAAAAACTTGCTCAACAATTAGATGTTGGCCAGTTAACGATTGCAAGACACCTTAAAGCCATGGTAAAGATTTTAAAGGTCGGAAGATGGGTACCACATGAAATGACTGAAAGACAGAAGGAAAACCGAAAAACCACTTGTCAAATTCTGCTCGATAGGTTCAAAAGAAAATCTTTTTTGCATCGGATCGTTACCGCTGATGAAAAATGGATACTTTATGAGAACCCTTCGCGGAAACGATCATACGTGGACCCTGGCCAAAAAGCGAAATCGACCACAAGACCAAATCGCTTTGGAAAGAAAGTAATGCTTTGTGTTTTTTGGGATCAGCGTGATGTTATCTGGTGTGACCTTTTAAAACCTAGCGTAACTATTAATGGGCCAAACTACCAGCAACACTTAGCCGAATTGAGCCGTGTTGTGCGTCAATAACGCCCTGAATATCAACAAAGACAACGCAAACTAATCTTTCTAGAAGACAATGCACCAGCACATCGAACAAGAACGACTCACGAATTGGTTGCATCGTATAGTTGGGAGCCTCTTGCTCATGCGGCTTATTCACCAGACCTAGCACCAACTGATTATTACCTATTTTCATCGATGGGGCACGCACTTTCGGAGCAACTCTTCTCTTCTTTCGAAAATTTGAAAAAATGGGTCGATGATTGGTTCGAAGCAAAACCGGAGAATTTTTATTGGCACGGCATCCACAAATTGCCAGAAAGATGGCAAAAATGTAAAACCAGCGACGGCAAATGCTTTGAAGAATACCGTAAATCTTCGAGTATAGTCCGCATTTTTTTCCGGAAATTTTAAGGTCAAAATCCATGGTGCGTACTATACACGGGGTTAAAAAAAAACATATTTTCTTAAGCGTCAACCCTATTGCTAAATCCGATCGTGGATATCGCCATATTGAATGGTGTAACGATATTGCATTATTTACGATTGCATTCTGGAAGGTTCTCGATATTACGATTAATTCTACTTTTACCTTTTTCTCCCGTTCGATTTGTTTACAAAAGTTAAAAGTCACTTGACTGTCACATGTTTTGTCTATTACGTCACTATGTGATTTTATTGCGTTTGATTTCCAGAAAGTTCTGGACGTTCTAGAATGTGCTAGAGAAAAAGTTTTGTTTATATACTGTGGCGAGACGGGGAATATTCATTATGATTGTTAATGCTAGTAGTATTACTAGTGGATAGCTTTGTTTGAAAAAATCTTTTGCTCTTTCTTTTGTAACTCAATTTAGGGATGCGTACTATACATGAGGTTTAGGTTTTTCCCCAAAAAAAACTCCTATACTTGCCCTGCGGACTATACATAGGGGCGGACTATACTCGAAGATTTACGGTAAATGTATAACCATTTTTTTAAAAAAATAAAGGTGTTTTTTCATAAAAAAATTATTGGTTTCATATGCATACACCTACCTATATATGCTTTCAATACAGCCTTGATATCTGCATATATAGGTGGGAATATAACAAATTAGATCACCTTATTTAATATATTATTGATATTATTTATCATAATTAAAACTCGGTTTTTAGAGAATTTAAAATCAATTTCACAAAATAATGACTTTTTAATAAATTATACTTAGTATAGATTAAAAGTGATTAGAATTGATAAGCCGGCAATGCCTATAAATTACCCTATAGAATTCTATTATCCTTTAATTAAATCAAACACTCGGCTTAGAAAGCAATTGATGATAAATTCGGCTCAAAATAATAACCAACTGTAAAATAATAAATTACAAATATGTTGCCTATATGTAACTAAATACAAAGAATAAAGTAATTTAGCTTAAAATGAACCTTTTATTAAAATAAAATATTTTGCTACCTCTTCAAACCACTCTTTTTTTTGTATTAACAATGGATACAAAAAAAACAACAACCAACACTGCATGAATGAACATGTGTATTGTAAACAATAGGTAAAAATATTAACATGTATCATTTTCATATCTTGCTTTTTTTTGGTTGATATTTGCGGAAATGATAGTTTTTCACATATTTTGTATATGATAGTATTAGTAGAAATAGAGTATGTAATAAGTTACTATTATCAAAAGTAATCTCGTTTGCATATATGTTACTTAGTTGGAAGTAAAATTAATAATAAAATTACGTTTTTACTTTTATTTTCTTGAAGAAATGATCGAGTGAATAATTTGAAACAGAGAAAGGTTCCAGAAAACAAATTTCAATGATGAATTTGATGGATTATTTACAAGGTCTAATGACGAATAATTCATCCCTCATTCATAAATGACGGCTTTTTAAAAAAATTAAAAAATATTTTTGACAAATATTTGTCAAATATCATTGACAAATATTCCTTTCTAATAAAAATTATATACTTTTTAAAAGTAATTTTGTGTTACATGTAAAATTACTCGTTACTAGGTAAAGAAATAATATTATAAATGGTATTGGAGAAGCTACAAAGTAACGGATATCTACTCTACACTGTTCAAATGTATTTAAAATATATGGTGTAATAAATTTGTAGACTTATAACATAATTTCTGCACCATGCTAATTTTCTATTCAATAAGCATTGAGTGAGGAATAATTATGTACAAAAAGTCATAATTCCTTTGCTAAAGGACACTTTAAATTAACATAAATAATTATGAGCACCTGTAGATTAATGTTGTTGAATGTTGTTCATGATTCTGACTTTTTTTTAGGTTTTTTCAAGTGAAAATCAAAATACAACGAGTACTGACTGATTCCGATGAAGCTTTATTTTTTACAAAAACATATATGCTTTCTAACTCAATTCTCTTTATAGATCTTTACAAAAAATCATTTCATATATTCATTAATTCAAAAGACTCCTGAAATCTTGATTCTTCATGAGAGTAAAAGATATTGAAACATTCTTCTTTTGAGTTAAAATCGAGTATTAATAATCCTGATACCTTATTGATTAGCGATATCTTTGATTCTTATAAAGAATCAGGATCCCATGAGTCTAGAATGTAAATTTAATTAATTAATTGTTATACTATTCTAAAAATAAATATACAATAAATATCTCGGGTATAATAATATATAATCAATCTAAGAACATTTTGCACTTCTCATTCTATGGCGATACTAAATCACTTTAGATGAAATTGTTACAAATATTTTAGCTAGATACATTAGTAAACTAAAATATTTATTCTAATTACGAGTCGATACTGATCTCTGTGATCTTACAAAAAAAAAGTATTAAATTAAAAAAAAAAAACGCACCGTAAAACTGCAACCAATGCATGTTTTGGTTTGAAATTTTTCCAGTGTAGATTTACTAAATTTAAACAAATAACTAAAAAATAAAATAAAATTGTACTCCAAAATTTCGGTTAATTTAAAAAAAAAACTGTAAAAACAAATTTTTGCTCCTTATAGGCCCACTTGTAGGCCCATAACTATAAGAATATATCATTTAACAGCTTGCAATAACTTTTATTTTACATGAAATCTCAAAGGAGGTTATAAATTTTTTTGGCCCTTGCTGTTTTAAGCCCTCTGAAAACATCTAATTTTCTTTCAAAAAGACCATTTTTCAAACTTTAAATGGCTTGAGAGGTCACAAAATAGCCGTTAAAGGATAAAACTCTCCAATCATCATTTTTTTTAATCAATTGGTAGCAGAAAATCCTTTGGTGTAGACTAATTGACCCCAAAACGAGACAGTCTAATATATATGTATATGTATATACACGATGATAAAAACTGGGATATAGATTTGATTTGAGGTTCCAAAACTTTTAAAACTATTTTCATACTTGTTATAGTCTATATTTTACGTTTTCAGATGGCAACTTTTTTTAATGATCAGTTTTTGAGAAAATTAGGGTTTTACCTTGATCCACGGTTTTTTTTTTTTTTTTTTTGCTAGCGTTTAGAAAAAGTTCACGAATGAATAACAGTTAATATTTAAATAGGGACTTTACAATTTATTTTATTGAAACAATATGAATGATATTATCTATTTAGATGATTAAGTTTTATTGATTAAATGAAAAAATTGAGTCAAAGAACAGAAAATCACAATTCACTAACGGGAAGTTAGTTTTTATAAGTCATCAAATTTTGTTTTTTTAGCTAAAATTCAAATAATGACATACACAAATAACATACAATTAATTACTTATTCTTCTCATGAGTGGAATATATCGCTATATTATTAAGGTGACATTGAATGCAATGAAATGTTTTTGCAAATTGTCAAATAGTGTGTTTGACAATTGAAAATAATTACAATTAAATACATATATAAAATGCAATGTATGTATTTTTCAAAGTACATACATATTTTTACCATTATGAACTTTTTGTGCAAACTACAGTTTCAGTTCCAAGTATCTATTAGAACCTCAACCATAAACATCATAATGATATGCACTATTATACATTACAGTATATCAGCGTTTCTCAACCGGGGTTCCGCGGAACCTTAGGGTTCCGCAGACGGTCTTTAAGGGTTCCGCGAGAAAAATGAGATTATATAAGCTATTACACTGAAAATTAGATGAGAAAGTATGGTATTAATCATTTTTTGCGCAAGGGTTCCGTGAGACATGGGATATATTTTGAGGGTTCCGAAAGGGAAAAAAGGTTGAGAAACGCTGCAGTATATATATATATATATATATATATAAAACTTGAAAACTCTCTCTCAATCATTTTACTCTATATAGGTGTATATATTTACAAATTAGAATGTTGCCTAATGAATCTCATTTTGAACTAAATTATTCGCATTTATCAAACGCTAATCAAAATGAATAAATTTGTTTTGAATTGCAAGCTTAGTTGACATTTAGTTTGTTAATATATGTATATACATACATTTATTTATGCATAGGAAAAGTTTTGTATTGGTGTTGAAACATTTATTTAACGTGCCATAAAAAGGAGCAATCTAATCAAAAATGTATGTCTAAAAAGATGAGCCCGTGCATTTGCTCTATAAATAACTTTATAAATTTCTAATGTGATCTAAATATAGGAATATAAATAATATGAATTTATTTGTATGGAGTTTGCAGGGAAAATTGCATACTTATTTGTTATAATATAGTACATTTGTGGCTATACCCGGGTATGAACACTAAACACTGTGATAAAAAAGAGCAATGAATAACTAATGTCAAATCTGGTTCTTGTGGAAAAAAGAAGTAAATTAATGAATGATTAATAATTGATTCCATTTGTGAACCAATTTGCAAAAACTCTTATTTGAAAGATTCAATATTTAAATTTCAATTCGTTGCACAATTTTGAGTGTAATCCAATTGGAAAAATTGTAAGCTTTATGGAAGTAAGTAAACATTTTTTAGGAGTATATAGATACTTCTGTCTAATGTCAAAATACGTCTGCCGGTGAAAGCAAATATCCACTTAATCAATAATTAATTTAATCAATTCTTCTCACAGCAACACATTCTGGTATTCATTTTGGTTAATTACGTTTGTGTACAATTTTTTTTATGAGAACAGACTAACTCAAAATAAATAAGATAATTAAGTGTTGTCAAATTTTGCTATAGCTTGTAAATTTTTCAAACTGCTTAGGGTCTAAATTGCTAGGGATAAAATCATTAAATCTAAATGTGTAGTGATCTCAAAGAGTCAAAATTTGGGATTACATGTGGCTATAGTCACATCAAGTTTCCTTTTTTTTTTTTTTGCACTTGCAATCTCGATTCTCAATAGGGAAAGGAAAAATCTGAAAAAAACAACAATATGTTAGCTACCCTTCTGTATTTTTCTGTAGTTATTATTTAAATATACTATACATTGATAGTTTTTATCAATATACAAGTCAATAGTTGGTATTTGTATAGCCTTCAAAAAAAGGGTGCGCAATCCTTGATTTTTGATATATCAAAAATCATAAACAATAATAACACGTAGAGTGAGCTGCTTTAAGTCAGAAGAGCGAACTGATGAAAAAGAGCTGAAGGGAGAATACAGTGTATTTTTGTTTATCTCAAAAGGCTTGTCGTGAGTAGGGAAACTTTCCCTAATTTATGGCACATACCTGATTGTGATTGGTGAAGCATCCTAAAAAAGACTTTCTCTGATTCTTGTCAAAAACATGAAGTTCCTTTTCATTGATACAGTATTGCTCACGAATATCCTCTCGAGAGTATAAGGGAATGCCCTTTTTGTTTTTACTCAGGTCCCCACCACCTCCTAAACGCTTCTTACCCATTGGGTCCTCACTTACAAAATCCGAATCGTCCTCTGGATCACTTAAGTCAACCTGAAACAAAATATATAAAATAGTATTATATATAAATATATTTATATAAAGTAATTGTATGCAAAAAAATAAATAATAATAATACTTTCTACAAGGCAATTGAACTTCAAGATCTAATAAGAGAAGAAAACAAAATTCCTGGGGAAAAATAAGTGTTTGACTTCATTCATTCCTTTCATGAAAAGATAATTACATACAAAAAAAAAGTTTTTTATTTATTAATACATGGTCTTAAATATATTTTTATATTATATCTGTATATATATATTTTTCCTTAAATACTACTCATATTCTAAGAATGAAAGATCTTTATCATAATAATAAATATTAACATAAAAACCAGAATAAATGATACAAATATGAGTGAAGAGGAAAGTTTTAAATTGTTTGAGAACGAAAAGAAAACACTATTTGAATTTTATGTAATAAAAAAATTTGTCAAATTGGGAATGTTGACAGACAAAAAATTATATATTCATTAAACATACATACATAGGTTAATTAAGGTTTTATATAGGAAAATGTGTAAATAGAAACTTGAAACTATGTAGAGGCAAAGTTACTTAAACACGCCTGGTTTTGAGTTAAACATAAATAAATGATATTTGTTATATGTGTAGTTATTGGTATTTAGCTCTATTAATGTTATAATGTAATGAAAATATTAACTTAATTACTTCTTGCTTGTTTTTAATGATCCATGTATCGAGGCTATATATGTATGTATATATATATATATGTTTATGTATTTCAGGGCCTTTAAAAACAAATAAACATAATCTACGTATCTATATAGTTCTGAGCTATAAAATTGAATCTATATACATATTCGTCAAAGTATCTAAGTTGATCATAAAAAAAACCTCCCTACAAACATTAACTCTGCTCCTAATAATTAAATACTAATTTATTTCTAATGGCGGAATAGATAAAACTTAAGTAGATACTCTCATTAGCCTTTTACACAACTAAATATTCTCTAAATATGTACTTTTTGTAAAGAAGAAGAAGAAAAATAAAGTGGGCTCTGTTTCTCAAATCAGTTAAGTATTTTTATTGTTAATTCACAAGTCACAGCTGTGAGGAACGTATTCCTTTTGATGTCTCCTCTCAAATGTGTGAAGCTTTCCCTTTCTAACATAATATTATATCCTTAAAATCAATTATTTTAAGTCATCAAACTTTATTATATATCATTATTAATGGTGGATACAAAAGACTACATTTGTATTTGTTTGTTAGTTAGGGACCTTGAAGTTTGTAAGATATGTTGTTGTAATCCCTTTGTTAATTTCATTGTACCCTTGACTTTATAGTATGTGAGTATGTAAATAGTTAAAAAGCAGAGAAGTTGCATTGCCTAGAATTAACATATTCCTATATACGCATGTATAACTTATTTAAGTGGCTTAAAGCATTTTTTTTATTCCTTGAGGATATCAAATAAAATATTCAGAAGAAGTCTCAAACTAACAATCCAACTTTGAAATCCCACTAACTACATACAAAATATAAGTACAACGTTCTGTAGTTTCATGTCGGCTGTAGATCCATTTTTGTTTCATTTATTATGTTTATAAACGTTGATTGTTTGAGCTCAAAGCTAGGTCTTGTTAAGCTGACTAGAAACGTACTTTTTTTCTATGTTTTAAATTAAGAATAGTTACACAGTTGGAAACAATTGTCTTTAACTATTATCAACTGTTTAAACGCCTCTTTTTTTCGTCTGTCTCTTTTTCGAGAAAGCGTTTTAGAAGATATGATAAAGAGATATCGACTAGACATCATTTAAATTACAATACATCACATCGTTATTTTGATTGTATCACGTCACTTTTGTACTAAAAGAAAGTATATAAATAAAAAGTCCAAAATTAGTTGATGTGAGTTTGTCAGTTCATTTCAAATATGGGATTACAGTGTCTAGATAATTGTTCACTTATAAACAACATTCAATCAACGTTTAAAAACACTAATAAAAAGTAGAAAAGTCGACAGTTGACAAGAAAATAAAATGTATAGTCATTTTTATGTTCATGGCCTGACATACCATTATGGCCCAAAAATATTTATTTAATCATCAAAATTCATTTCATCCCCAATCCTCGATGCAATGTACATTTTAGTTACAAAATTTGTATTAAGTCAATAATTACAGAACAATATCTGCAGAGTTTAGATATGCTATTAAAATCAATAATGGAATGATCGGTTTCTTGAGTAGTAATAGGTTATGTATCGATAGAAATAAACTATGGACTCTTAAAATTTCAAAAGAATAGAGTCTGAAATATTATCTGTAACTTTTTTGATTGGCCAAAACATTTCTCACAATTGCATTTGAGTCATCATTGTCTTTCAGACATTTTAAAAAACAAAAAAAAATTCAATTTTAACAGTTCACAAAAGGACGCAATTCTCAAAGACACTATGAATATTTTAACATATAATTTGACACACAAATGTCAGTGACCGGTGTGTCAACTTAAAAACAAAAATATGTATTCCTATCAAAATCTTCTCAAAAATTAAATTCAAATTTCCCGGTATTTTTTGCACAGAATTGTAAGGGAAGACAGTGTATAATATATCTAGACTATTGATAAATATGTGGCCTAAAATCAATTCCTGGCCAATTTATTTGATATACTTTATTCTCCTCCCCGATTTTTTAAACTGCTAAAGATTGATTTAAAAATGTAGAATCCTTTTTCGTTTCATACTTTTAACGGGTATTTCTTACCTAGAAATATTATAATATACGTAGGTAGATATTTGGCCCTGACCAAAATATCTAGGAATGTGACAGCTGTACATTGTTGTAACATATGACTCTCTCAGATGAAAGTGTCAAGCTTAATAATAATCATGTTTTTATGTCTACATACATAAGAGTTATTCGATGAGAAGAAGACATTTTCCTTCTCTCTCTCTGTTTATACGTATGTTAAAAAGCAAAACTTGTATTATTATTATCATTTTTTTTTTTTTGATATATGACAGTGAGTATTAAAATATACACGTTCATCTATCTACTAATGGTCCTCTATGCCGGGTTAGAGGAAATAAATCATTTTGACGATACCATGCTCTCTTTCCTTCTATAATTGAGCTCCTTGTCTTTTGTATAATTTTTCTTTATCTCTAATATCACAAATAGCAAATAAATGATGATTAAATCATTTTTAACAAATTAATCAAAGATTTTCTTTTGTATGAAAAAAAATACACAAAATACAAAATAACTACCATAATGAAGTAAAAAGCTGTTCTATCATTGTTTATTTTATCATAAATTATGAGCCATCACATTCTACTATAAAACTCATAATTTATCCTTTGGTATGTGATTATACGAATCAGAGAATAGTGTTTTTTTTATTTTTAAACTTTTTTTCCCCAACTATATAATAGCGTTATAAAATCATCAGTTACTTATTAGAATTACATGATTTTTGCTACGAGGTAGATTCGAAGGGGTAACTCTTCTCTCAATTTAAAGTTTCAGTATTTTTTAAACTAATTTCAAACTTTAAAAACGTGTAAAAATGAATGAATTTCAATATGTGAATACTGTTCAATGATTTGAGTCTTTTTTCAATCATTGATTTCTACTGAGGTATACAAAAATGACTTAGAGTGAGGCTATATGAACCCAAGGGGATGGATCTGATGAAAGTTATATGAAACTTAGTATACATAAAACATTTTTTGTACTCTAAAATAGTTTCAATTTGTTAAATGGTAAAAAAATTATAATTTACTTTGAACTTTGCATAAAATTTTTCTATTCATTAAAAATATCTTTAGGAGAAATCTTTTTTTGAGAACTAAGTAGGTTCTTAGTATCATTGATGTCCAATTGGACATAATTGAACTGTTTGCATTTATGATGAAAAGGGTAGAAATTTAATAGTTCTAGAGTGTAAGTGTAATTTAAATCTCATTAAACAAGGTTATTGATGTTTTTGTTATGATCACATCTCTCTCTACAACTTTTTAACCCTTGTTATTAAAGTTTTTTTTTTGTTTACTGATGTTGTTGTTTTTAGTAAGCATTTGTTTGTAAGGAAAGTAACTTTTTTTATATATATCCATGCAGTTATAAATAAAACAAATTAATAATAATAATTATTATTCGTAAAAAGTGGATAGTGAAAGTGAGATTATGGCATTTAAATATTATTCATCATTTAGATATGACATCTATCAAATAATGATCATCACATATATCATACCATTGAGAAAGACCCTCTAGGAGTTATGTGGGTTTTTTTTTTTTTTTACTTTTTATAATCGGATGATTGATGCCTGCGATTTAATGTGCAATTGTTTGTAATGTTTGTGAAATTGGGGGATTGTTTCACAATTTATAATGAACAAATAAAACATTCTTGGAGAGTAAAGATTCAATTCATTTTGTAGCATTCCAGTAAGGTTCGTTTTAAAACAATGACATTATGCTTTTAAGTCCCCATTTCAATTTCGTTAGATGGCACTAGACGAAATATGGTTTATTCGTTAACAAAGGGATTTTTTGTTTCATGAAGAAGACTGGACATAACTAATTATTTAAAGCAAGAGTAAATTTAACAAAACGAAGACAATACGATTTGAAAAAATTGCTCACGGAATGAAAACTCTTTTTCAGAGTTAGTTTTTTATAAGTGTCAAGTCAACTAGAAATCAAGTTTGTTTTCAAATATTGAAAAGGAGAAAATCTAGTATTTTTTTAATTTTTTTACTTCATAAATATAACGGCCAAATATTTTGGCCTCATTTTAAGACCTATACCGCACGGTTTTTGCTAAAATGTCACGTTTAGTCAAGAAACTAAGGATTGTTGTCTATCATCCAAAAGAGCAATCGGATAAATGTTATGACTGCACATGGAGCCAATATAGCCCCTGAAGGAACGTCCATCTTTTTCAAGGTCCCAGATATTTATTTAGTTGGAATAGGCTAAAACCAGTTCATCTGCTTAAGAACTATTAAGAATCAACTGAATTTGCTATTATGCTCACTATGAATCATGGTAGTAGTAACTACATAGTCAGAAATACCAGATGTTTGTTATTCTTGACCGTGGCCGGTTTTTTACCCTCTAACTAAGTTGCAATTATAGGAGTCATTATTTAATTAATCGAAACATACTATTAATAAAAACGAAAGAGAATGTCTTCAAGAATATGATAGCAGTTCTAACTCATTTTTAAAATATTTCAGACAAACTTTGTTTTTTGTTGACTTGACACATATTTTCCCACTTGTATGCTTAATTTATTGTAACTAATAACATACCTACATATACTTAAATATGAAAAGCTCTCAAATGATGTATTCTAATATCTAACAAACATACAAACATGCTTAGTATATCTTCATATATTTTATAGATGGATATAATTAAATTATATGGAATGGAAAAGTGAAAGGCCTGAGAAATTCGATTACTCAAACTAATGGAATTTTTTTTAGTCGTTAGGTATGCCAATTTACATATTATATTGTCTAGTAATAAATACATTTCCTTATTTATTTTGAGAGATTTTTTTATGCTTGAAACTCGACAATATTCACCCTATCCCTACAATACTACCTATATACCTAAATGATGGTACATAGGTAAATAGCTAAATAAATAGGTATACTATATAGTCCACATTTAGCGGTTATAACTTTTTTTTTGTAACGGTTTTACTCACTTACATGTACCTACATAAAATAGATTTTTTTAGGCTCTATGTATTTAATTACATATATACATACAATTAGAAAAACCAGACTGCAAATATAATATAATTAAATATCAAGTAAATAAATACAGATATACTTTTTTTTTACGGAGCAATTATTGAGTCAGAAATGAGCTCATAGATCAAAACATATTAAGAGATTGCTACTGGAACAATATATTTTGAAATAATGAGTTGAAATGTACCTACTTTAAGGGCAGTGAGTGTCCTGGTCTGGGGGTACAATGCATATGTATATGGGCTAGAAATTGACAGGGTAAGAGTGAATAACATGCCAACAATCACTCAATTCAAAATAATTGAACTCCGAGACTAATTAATCAGTAAAAAGAAGGATACTTGGCATATGAGGTTTTAATGAGTATGCTACCTACTATAAAATATTATAATATATTTAATGGTTATAGCTGATACCCTAGAAGGCATAAAACTTTCTCCGTTTAGATTTGCAAAATAACATGTATTTATGTACAAACATTGTACGTAATATAACTCAAAAGCAAATTACAATAATCTTTTAGAGATTATTGTGTAGTAAATAAGTATAAAGTCTTTTTAACCAACACCTTTTTAATTAATTAATTTGGCAAAAGGCTCAAAGCGTAGTCAAGGTATGAAAACACATACATACATATATAAAAGTCACTTCTCTAGATTACATAAAATTTATAATATAATAGACAACAGATATTATTACATTCATACAAATACATATTTATGTATGTACAAAAGTAAAATTTATTATATAAAATAATGAATATAATATTAGTAATAATTCACCCATTATTAGACAAATATGTTTATTACCTAAACCATTAGACTCTTTTGAAACATATTTGCATTTAATTATTAGATTTTTCTGTATATACATATGTATGTTCATATGAAGTTATGTTGTATGTATGCATTTGTTTGCTATTTGATCCGTGCAAATGAGTAATTTGTTTGTATCCGTTTTTCTTTGATGTAAAATTACACACATAAATCAGTTTAGATAATTATATTTATATGTATGTCACACATTACTTCAACCTTCAAAAGCCTTGAAATAGGTTGCCTTTTAAATATAATATTTATTTTAGGCTTATTATAATTACGTTATAAGTTTTACTTTACATAAATTAATTATTATCCATTTATTTGATTGTTTCATTAAAATGGATTAACAAATGGAAAGACAAAATATTTTATTTTATTTCATTTTATTACATGTGGTTTTTACAAAAAAAATAAGTAATTGACAAACACTACAAAGTTGCAGGTATTTTAAAGATTGTAGATTTAAAATTGGATAAATTTATTTTTATTACTGAGTTAATTGCATTTATTTCTACAATTATAAAAAATAGTAAATAAAACATCAGTTCTGATTTGTGAAGGGTGATTAAAAAAAAACTTTAGCTATTAAAAATGACGATGTTTATGAGTTAGAAAGTGAGGCAATTTAGATACTTACAAGGACAGATCATAATGGTATCACAAATATATTAGAAAATACTTTTTTATACTACTAGGGGCACAAAATATTAGGAATTAAAAAATACTTATGATCAAAATGTATTTAATTCCCCTTAAGTGTAGCCCCCTTCCCTCCCGATTCAAATTGCCAATGTTTTTTCAACTTTCAAAACAGATACAAAATGTGTATTAAGTCAATATTAATTACGGAACAATAACTCCTGAGTTTTTAGTTATGCACTTAAAATTTAAAATTTATTGATCGGTTTCTTGAGTGGTAATAGGTTATGTATCTGGAGAAATAAACCACGGAACCCTCAAAGTTTCAAAAGAATAGTATCTGTAATATTCATTGAAACTTTTTTGGTTGGCAATAACATTTCTCTAAATTACATTTGAGTCATCATCTTTCAGACTATTTGCTCTACATGGGCAAAATGTTGAAAATAGCATTGAGTTTAAAGAAGGAAAGACAAGTATTAGTTAGTGCGACTACCTACATAATCAATTTGAATTCAGTTTTCTCTATATTGTTGAGTCTAGAGCTTGCTACAATTATAAGTTGGTACGTATTGTATATTATTGAATATTGTTAAGTAACAAACAGCAGATAAAATGCAAAGGCATCAGATAGAAATTACGAGCATTCTCTTTCACCTCAACAAAATGTCCATCCTTAGCTATTTCTTATTTTTAAAGTGCCTCTTCAAAATGGCATGAGGGATCAGATGGCGGTTTTTAAAAATCACACCAAGAACAGAACGCTCTAATACACATTCAGTTGCGCATAAGTATAAATATAATAAAACATTAATAGTTCTAGTCTGTGCCCAGCTCTGATGATTAATTAATTATATAATTTAGTCCAGATAGCATGAAAATTGCTCCTACATAATCTGAAGCAATGTTCCTTCTAGGGAAAAATAGTGGTAGGCACAATAAAAAAGACTGTTAATAGTAATATATGTAATAACTAGAGATAAGAGACACAAGAGATCGTTCTGAGGTACACTCAAGTATTCGATCCCCTTTATCAGAGTCCCTTTACTCTATATTTAAAAATGTTTTTATGCTGTTCCAAAGAATGTGTTTCTATTGATGAAGTTGAAGTCAACTTTTTTTGGTTAAAGAATAGACTTACATAATATTTGTATGTACATATGTATCTCACTTTGTGTGTGTTTATACAACTCAAACCAAATGAAATGATGACAATAATGGTTGTTCCATCATCATTATCTGCATTACTACAAAACAACATGTCACATCATCATGACATAGAAATCTTTTCTATTGCACTTGATAACTTATAGGTATTCTTCGTTTCTGTCCTAAAAAAAACCCTTGAGATCTTGTTAAAAAAGCACATGACATTGCTAATCGGAGCCTTTCTATACATTAGAATATTTAATAAAATATTTACAGTGAATCATTCTCAATTAATTAACATTCAGATATATAAACAAATCGACATATTCGCAACTATTCGCATGAAGTATTTTAAAGACATCAAGTCCCTAGTTTGTTTCCATCAGAGCTATGAAAGAAAGTGGGTAAACTATGACCACATGATCTAATTTGTCTGAGAGTTAACGTTTTTATTCGCCAGGTAGTGCAAAGGCTGTCATGAGTTACGGAACCTCCAATAATTTACTTTGTTAATTCAACTAACACGACGAGGGTTTTTTTTGCACTCACAATCTCGACTCTATAAAGGGAATGAAAAAATTTGGAAAAACAACTGATAGTTAACCTTCTGTATTTTCCTTGTTGCCAACTTTTTAATATTGGGCAGAGTTATTATTTAGATATGCTATACACTGATATGTTCTACCAATATACAAAGCAATCGTTAATACTTGTTTATTATTCAATAATTCAAAAAAAGGGCGCCCAATCCATGATTTATTATATTTTTTATTAATCATAAATAATATAATAATACTCTTTTTGAGTTCATAACACGTCGTAGTCAGCTGCTTTAAATCAGAGGAATCAACTGATGAAAAACAGCTGAAGGAAGAATAGATCATATTTTTGTTTATCTCAAAAAGTTCGTCGTGTAAAATAAGTTGAATTCTACAAAGGGAAAATATATATATATATATATATACGAACTTCAAAACGACATCTTGCGGAAAAAAATTAAGTATCATAGATAAACAAATATCTTTAAGCCAACAGGGACATTTTGGTTATTTGTTTTGTAACTTGGATTCCATAAGTGCGGTATCTTATGTACAAATAAATGAACATTTATATATTATTTATTCAACATAGATAAGTAATTTCATGTAGGGGTGCAAAAATATATTTTATTAATTCTGTATATAACATCTTATACATAGAGCGTTTGATTTAAGAGTGTTTAAAAGCCCAATGTTTTCCTATAGTCTCAAAAAAGTGTAAAACAAGGAAGTCAAATCAAGTCGTGAATTAATGATGGACCATAATAATTAATAATAATTATTTGTATGACGGAAGGAGATAAATTCAATACCCCCCGCCGGACACAACTTATGCCTGCTAACTCCACTACATACGTATACGTACTTGAATTGGGAAAATGAGTCTATTAAATTCAAAATATGTACTTCCTTGAAGACAAAATGAAGTTTCATGGAATGACTTTAAAAATATGTTAATAACAATATCTTCTGTATGTTTACATAAATTTTGCATTATTTTCCATGTATGAAAGTTGTACATATTATATCTTATGTACATTTATATCTGCTTTTTTTTTATTTTGAGCCCTGTACATTCATATATTATGTATATTGTTTTTCTCTATGTACTTCCCCCCTTTTTTTTTATGGGTTTTTTAAAAATAAATATAGTATAGTAATATATATACATTTATAAATATATATATTATGTTTGAATGTAATATCTTACATCTTAATACATTTCATAAATCGTGAAATCTTTCATAATAAATTCTTTATTTAATTTCTTCATATATTTTCGTAGAAGGAACAAAACAGTTAATTCATGCAGTACCTTTCATTATACATATCCAGGTATATACATATAAAGAAAAAAAAAGGGTTTCCATTAACAGCTTCCCATAATTGGGCAGACGTTTATACAAAATCTTAATTTTTACAAAAGGATCAATCACTCACACTTGTATGTAATATATGAATATATATAAAACATCTGTCGAGTTATCTCTGAACAACGACCTAAATCCTAGGATTGGTTTACTTTATCTCAGATATTGATGATTCTTTCTAGGAAGTTCTAACTGTCTCTTTGATGTGTACATGCAAAAATCCTTTCCAGTAGTTTGATAATAGCTAATTATTATTATTTGTCGTTTTAATGAATATAGGTCTGACGTCACCTTTTAGTATTGTTTAGACTTTTTGAACACTAGCTAGCAATTACATATAAGTAAAATATATGTTGTCACAAAATGTGAGTGAAAAGAGTGAATGAATATATTTTGTCGATACAGTTTATAAAAAGTGTAATTTGTATCCATGTATAAATTTATTATAACTTACTTGTTATACGTGTATATTTATAATTTTTATGAGATTTATTGTGGGATTCAATTTAAAAATACGTAGAATCGTTGTTATACGTATATTCAAAACGTTTTCTTCACTCAAAAAATATATTGATTTCTTTGCTAGTGTGCTGTCTTCCTAGACAAGGACAAGCATGGATGTGTCAAAGGGGATTTTCATTAGCAGCTTCCCATAATTGGGCAGCTGTTTATACAAAATCTTAATGCAGCACCATTTATTCAGTTGGGAAAATGAGCAATGGATACATATCCATTTATGTTTTTATGTATTATAAATATTCGCATTGGAATAATGTTATTTGTAGGGAGGAAACCGCCGCCCATTTGTATATATGTTCAAGGATATTTGGAAGGAATTTATGGATATGCAATATATATATATATATATAAACGTTACATACTTGCATATTATATAAATGGTAATAGTATGTAACCAAACTCTACAACTAATGATATAAATAAACAAACTCTTCAAGTCCTGAAAAACGGATAGAAAACAACGATTAGAAACATTTTCTTGGGTTGTTTTATTGTAAATTTATGAGAATTCATTCTTCCTTTTTTTAATATTAATATTGACGCTAAAACAATAAAAAAATAAACGTTGTAAGAAACTAAAGTACAGCTGTGACCGACCTTCTCCTTACCTTTATAATTTTTATATACATATGTAAATATGTATATTATATATATATATAATTATATATATATATATACTAAGATAGTTTCTTTTTACTAAATAAATACAAGGAATCGTAATAGTAAATACATTTACAATAGGTAGGTACATATATAGGTTAAAAAAAAACAAAAAAACATGGAAACATCAGAAATAAGTATTCAAAAAGATATCAGGTATTTCCTTTCCGATTTCCTTGTTCATGAAATGTATCTATACCCCGGGATAACGTTTCTGAGCCACATTGACGTGAGTTCCCACATCAATCAACAACACTTTGTCAACCGTTAGAAGCGGATCCCCATGCACTTAATCATCTTTAAAATCTTTAAACAATAATCCTTTTTTTCAAAATGAAGAGGTTTCGTGTTTTTAAAGTATTATAAATAGTCAAAATAATTATCCCAAAAATGAACTTTCCCTCTTATAAACAAGAAACAACGCAACAACCTCTTCATTATATGCATATATAAAAAAAATGTGCAAACACAAGGAAGATTCTATTCATCTGTTTCAAAATAGATCCGACTCTCTAATGTGCCAATTAACCTAGTTTCATGCCCTGGAACTTTTGTCCAACTAGACTAAATACAAATATTGAACTTATTTATTTATTTTTTACAAATCAAATGCATGAATTTGTTAAGACAAATAAATATAAAATAAATATATATTTGGCATCTTTATCTGTCATCATGAATTAATTAAATTATTCAAGATGGTATAATATGAATATTATATGGGATTTTATGCTCAATGAAGCCCAATCTCTGGTTTTTTAATAATAACTGTTTTAGGATCACATATGTATACATACAAAATTCTATATTCCGCGTTTGAAATCCACCTATTGGATGAACAAGGACATTCATGGTTGTCTAAGTTTTATGTCGATTATTGAGCTAGCTACACACTTATATATATATACATATAGGTGTGTGAACACATATAAAATTATTACATTATCAAGTCTAATAAAATTCTTTTTACACTCCATAAAACATATTTTTTTGGTCAGATGAGAGTATTTTTTATTATTTTTTTTTAATCAAACTTAATTTATTTAGAAAAAAAATCTTTTATGAATATCCAATGAAGCTCTGAAGATAGAAAAAAAAGACAAGAGTTTGTTTCTTTCCTCTTAGCAACGATGACCCTATGATTTGTTCATTGACTTCGACGGATCAAAATTGGTTGACTCACTCTTTAGACCAGTGGTTCGGTGAGTCAGTTTCAGGGATCCAGTGGTTTGGTTTTAGCAGCCCACTCGTATGATTCCTAACGTCACGCTCACGTTTGACCATCATTTTTTTATTTTTCCAACTACGAAGGAGTCAATGAATGCATGTATAGAACTTGTGGGCTTCAGGTACTCCAACAGAGTTAAGAACCACTGCTTTAGACAGTCGAAATAGGTAAGCTGTAATAGTTAAGAAATACCAAACAATTATTTTATGTTAGCATGTATATGCATATATATCAATTAGTGAAGCAGTTATCGATACTTGTCTTGATCTCATATCGACCCCTCAAAGCCTTGGTATAGGTATAGGTGCAAATTATAGCAAATTTCCTTTTTTAAAAACAAGAAATAAAAAAAACTTATCTTAGTATCGATCTTTAAGATTAGTTTTAGTATCGTCTTGGTTTGAATGAAATGATCTTGTCCACAATACTGACACAGGCATGGTTTTTTTTTAAAATAAGTACTAGCAGAAGCATAGTTTTTTCAAATAGAAATATATATTAACTCTCGACAGGAAGACAGTGTGTAAGATAGAAGATCATGAGCAGAACCAATCATTCAAAAGGGGTATCAATGCTTGGATCTTGTGGCCAGAAGAGAAAAAGTATATTCTGAATTATTTTTTAATTGGATTCAGAGTCAACTGAAAGGATTACATAAGTTCATACAAAAAATGAATTCACAGTCTACATACACCTGAATTAATATGACAGGGAACTCATTTCTACAAGATGGCCTATCAAACTAATCAATCCAATTTTAAAAATACTTAGAAAATTATTTCAATATCTAGTTACTATATGTATAGAAATTAAAGCTTCTCTCCACCCCTAGGAGTATATCTAAGAGCTACAGTACATCAAACGTTGAAACAACTCATTTTGTCGCAATTTTGTGATACTGATCAAAAGGAATCATTTTGAAAATGCAATTTGGTATCATTAGAAATTTATAATTGAGTTACTCTAAGGCAAAAAGTTTATTTTTAAAATATTTCCCAAAGCATAAAAGTGTAAAAAAATTTATAAAATAAAACTTTTGTAAATTTCATTTTTTTTAGTATATATAAAAATATATATTATCTGACAGAGTTAATATTTAATTATTAAGAAGAGACTGGATCATACTTGTCTCTCACAAAAGGATATAATATAGTTCGAACATCAATCTTTGAACTAGCTATTAGGTCTATACATATAAAGTGAGACTTTCAGCTTTTAGGCAACAAATGTCACTAAGAGTATTTTTAAACCATCTCAAATGTCTTATATTTTTTTTGTCTGTCATCTGGCAACAAAATTCAGTTCATTGTTTGTGAAATTTCATACAACAACGCATTTTTGTTCCCTCTTAAAAATGTCGAATTTCGTGCCTTCAATCTACGATTTGCGAACTTCTTTGATTTTCTGTTACAGTTGTAGAAAAACGCTTCTCAAGCTCATCCAATGCTTGTAGAAGCTTACTGAGGGCATGCTTTAAGCAGAGCACAGTGCTTCAGGTGGTTTAATAAACCCAAAAATAATGGCCAAACCACATTGCTTCGGCTGCAAGGCAGTGCTGTGTTTTTTATGGGATCAGCGTTTCTATGATTTGGTACGAGTTGATAAAACCCCATAAAACAGTTGACGGTGCATGCTACCAAAGACAATTGGCCAATTTGAAAAGTGCTAAACGATAAAAACGCCAAGAATATTCCGATCGGCGTCCCCAAGTGATCTTTCTTGATGACAATGCACAGCCACATCGAAGAAGAGCGACCCAGTAATTGGTGGAGACGTACGATTGGGAACCGTTGGTCCATGCAGCTTACTCACCAGACTTGGCGCCATCAGATTATCACTTGCTCGCATCAATGAGTCATACATTAAAAGAACAGTGCTTCAATTCTCACACAGAAGCCTAAAAATAGCTTGATGATTGGCTTGCGGCCAAAGACAACCAGTTTTTTTTGGTGTGGCATGTACAAATTGCTTAAGAGATTGAGAAAATGTGTCGCTAGCTATGGCTATTATTTTGAAAATTAAATTTGTCATTATTTTTTCACAATAAATGTTAGAAGTTTAAAAATAAAGTCTCATTTCATAGATATAGGACCTGTATACAAGTGTAAATACATAAGTATAGTAAAAGTATAAGAACAATAGATTTATTTGATAATATCTTTTATATATGGATAATTCATATTTGCTTTTATGATTGTCATAGATAAGTATATATATATATAGTTTATATACACAGATATAATTGCATATTTCAAAATATATATTATTTGACTTTGATTAAATTAACTTTTTCATTTATAAGTAGGCACAATATGACATTATTTACTTTGCCATTTGACTGTGTCCACAAAAATATATTCCCATATGGGTAAATGGAAACGATTCCTAATCTTCTTTCATTGTCATTTCATAAATAAACATTGTTTTAAGTAATAGTAATATCCAGATTACAAAACAACTGTATAAAAGTACGGGGAGCTCAAAACAAGGAACTAGATACGTCTTAAACCCTGAAAACAAGTGACATGTTTTCTTCATTTCCTTTATTTTAAGTTCTTTATTTAAAAAAAAAAAAAGGAAACGTAGGGAAAAAAGTGAACTAATTCTCTTTTGAATGAATTTATTATTTTACAAAGAGAGAAACTTAATCTTTAATATAAATATAAAAATATATAGATTATATTTCAGTTGTTTTTCTTTTTAAAAAACAAAAAAATAAAAAAAACAGTGGCCTCCCTCGATTCCTGTATCTTCAAATTATTAGTATTTAATGTCTAAATATATGTAAATATAATATTAATGTAAAAAGTACATATAAATACTTTCATCCGCTGAGACATCACGTACTTTTCTTAAGGGCTGATAATACCAATGAATTGTCAAAAAGTTAGAAAAACAGCAATAGTAAATAATATGTAAATATATGTGTATTAGAGTTTATCCTTTATGAATGGGGGTTTACCCCCTTTCATTATAGTTTTTTTTTTCTTGCATAAAAGTATAAAAAAGAACACTATCTACAAAATGGTGTTGACTTTTTTTAAATCAATTTTTATGCTCCAAACAAATTGTTGAAGGTCTTCGACCCCTTCAAAGTCTTGTCAACTTCTGACAACTATCAAACTACATACATATTGCTTGAATTGACACAAAATAGGATATTTGAAGTTGTTTTTGCTACCTGTTAGTTTTTTATCAAATTAGAGGGTTTTTGATTTTGACTTAAGCATTTTAAAAGATGGAAAACGTGCTCATTAACCCAATTTGGGGTACATTTTAATATCTTGAGATATGGTTCACTAGTTGTAAAAACTTATATTTGTTTAGTTTTTTTAATAATTTAGATCTATTAAACAATAGGATCAAAATATTTTCTCATATTTTAAAAGAAATAAATGTTAGAGATGGGAATTTCTTTTTGCTCACAAGCAGAAAATATATTAGTACATGGCTATGGCTGAAAAAAAAGGGATGGGGGCACTTTTTAAACAACAATAACAATGAAAAGTATTCTTATGATCATGTCATTAATATGTGACATCATTTTTATAAAATTAGACTCCTGAGGCCGGGAGTCCAATCACTTATCAATTGATTCCTGCTTCTCTGCAATACTGTAATTTAAAATAAAAGAACGTACACTCAAAACGAGACACTTAAATGTGTATCAAGATAGATAAATTTGATATTTCAGAAAATTGTCATTTTTAATATATATTTAATCAAATATTTTTTTAACAATAGTAAGAATTACAAGTCTGCAAACTGTAATTACGTGTCTTTATTTTATTGACGGGAAACAAATTGAGTTTTAATAGTAATTCATATTTTACTAATAAATCCATATTTATTTAATATATTTATCTATTTTTGAGCATTTTTTAAAAATACGTAGAAGTGTTTGAATTGTACATATATATGTAAAAAATATTTATCTTCGGAATTGAAATAATGAAGAAAAAAACCCCAAACTAAACACATAAAATATATCATTTTATCTGAATAACAAAATTTGATCTCAGGAATCAATGAGTTGTATATTTATCAATTATGCTATACGTTCTAACTCCATGAGAAATCTAATTTTTGGAAAGCAGGTAATTTCATTTATAAGATTATAGTGTAGTATCATGGATTATTGTACTTAATCCATCTCAATCTTATTCCATTAACGATTTGATCATGTTATCGGTACTGAATAAATTAATAGATCATAGTTGTATATTTGTTTCTGAACTCAAAATTTACACATACACTCATTATAACATATATGGTTAAAAAGCGTATCTTTCTGTTAAATAATAATAATCATAAAAAAACCAGATTGACTCAAAGAAAACAAAAAGCAATGAGCCATCATTGATTTTTGTGTCATTTTTATATGTGCTTCCAAAAAATGAAACTCGGTTTCATTGATTGAAAAGCTTATATGTTCGGACCATGAAAGGTCATTCAGAGCAGTAATAAGTAATGAAAAGAATTTGGATCTTGGTAGGTACAAGAAGCAATGTCTACTATGCACTTATATTCTATAAAGTGTTATAATAAGAGAAAATTGCTACAGTTACAAAGTGTGACCAAGTTTAAGCCTTTGATGAGGGCTGTTTAATGGATGACGCCACATTTTTAAAAAATATTTAGGAATAGTTCTTTATAATATCTATGTATGTACAATATATAAAGAGTAGTCATGTGTTTTTCACTCCAAAGACAACAGAGTTGTAAATCCTAGGCATTTTATAGTGTGCAATGTTTTTTAGTGAAATTAACCTAAAGCAATACTTTGAAGAGTCCGGGACATTGATTCCATGGATGACCTGGGCTTTTAGAGACTGTGAGTGCTACAAACTTCCAAGTACATAAATAATGGATTCTACATGCTTAACATATGTAGATGGATATAAAAGGACCCTAAAATGTAACAACTCTACTAACAGGGCAAAATCTGGACTCAACGGGATATGATAATTACATATACAGACATATCCATTGCTCATTTTCCCAACTGAATAAATGGTGCTGCATTAAGATTTTGTATAAACGTCTGCCCAATTATGGGAAGCTGCTAATGAAAATTCCCTTTGACACATCCATGCTTGTCCTTGTCTAGGAAGACAGCACACTAGCAAAGAAATCAATATATTTTTTGAGTGAAGAAAACGCTTTGAATATACGTATAACAACGATTCTACGTATTTTTAAATTGAATCCCTCAACAAATCTCATAAAAATTATAAATATACACGTATAACAAGTAAGTTATAATAAATTTATACATGGATACAAATTACACTTTTTATAAACTGTATCCACAAAATATATTCATTCACTCTTTTCACTCACATATTGTGACAACATATATTTTACTTATATGTAATTGCTAGCTAGTGTTCAAAACGTCTAAACAATACTAAAAGGTGACGTCAGACCTATATTCATTAAAGCGACAAATAATAATAATTAGCTATTATCAAACTACTGGAAAGGATTTTTGCTTGTACACATCAAAGAGACAGTTAGAACTTCCTAGAAAGAATCATCAATATCTGAGATAAAGTAAACCAATCCTAGGATTTAGGTCGTTGTTCAGAGATAACTCGACAGATGTTTTATATATATTCATATATTACATACAAGTGTGAGTGATTGATCCTTTTGTAAAAATCTTTCGTTCCACATGCTCCAAAAGTAAATTCTTATTCCTACATAAAATTCAATATGTCCATGTAAAGAAGGCCTCAAAATCATTCAACAAAGAAAAAGCAGAAAATGCTCAGGAAAAAACATGCATCGGAATAATATTTCCATTAAAAAAAAAAATCCAACGAATCTTAGAACCCCTAGTCGATCCACGTACATCACAATCTGTTTGAGCATATCAGGAAGATTAAGACACTAGCAATAATACTAACAGTGTGGTATTGTATTACAATTTGGAAAAGGACATCTTTGAGAGAAACAAATGATACACTTAATGTTTCAAAAATTCCTCATGACTCATTTGACATGTCCTTAAAAAAAGGGCCCCTATTATTTTTTGTATCTTTATTTTGTAAATTTAAAAATATCACATTTAATTATTATTATTACTAAAGTCATATATAATGTGCGTATTTATAAATTATGTAGAATGGAATGAAAATGAATTCAAGTGAAAATGATATCATTCCCTTGATCCATGAAGCATCAAATAGCTTCTATGACGAATTTCTACTACCTCCATCTCCTCCCTCATTTTTATTACATACATAAATGTATTGGTAGAAAATCATCATACATACCTAAGTAGTTCTTATATACAAACATATGTAGCTATTTTTAAAGGTATAAAACCTTGCTGTAAATAGTTATTTATGCAAGAACTCATAGTCAAGATTTTAGTTAATGGTAGAGTGGAATTTGAGTTTTCTTTCATGATATGCATCTTCAAAAACAATATTATTTAAGGATATATTATCTTCATTCATATATCATATATACTGAAGTATGAGCAACATTCGTGTCAGAAACTAATTCAGAATGCTCACAAACTAAAACGAAGAACATATTTTTGTATAAAGATCTTGATTGAAAGTATAACTCTTATTGTTTGGTCTAAATATATATTATACAACTAAGAATCTTTTGTTTTCCAGACTTTCAGTCAATATCAAATTTGACTACGTCATCTATATTTTGTACAAGTTGATTCATCCACTAGAAAAATTGGAAGACAAATAAATAAAGATGAAGCGTTTTAAAGGAATTATAATTTGTGAATATTATTGATAATAATTTAATTTTTGAAATTTCATTAGATACTTGATGAATATATGTATGTATTGAGTAACTTTTGGATTGTCTAATGAAAATAATTATTTTATAAGTACTCTATGATATATTTGAAATAGACTTCAATCTCCTAAATAGTAATTAATTAAGTAACATTAATGGGTCTTTTAGAAAACGAACTCATGTACTGTCGTCGGTTCATGGCTTGAGGAGATTCTTGATCATGAATCATTTTAAGGAGAGGAGAGACACTGAAAACAAGTATCCAGGCTCTGCAGATAAGTGTAAAAATACGGACACACGCTCTTAGAAGATTTACAATTGTAAGTTGCCTCAATATATTGGGTGTAAAAATTAGTTCGGTTTGTTTTTTTGCTTTTGAATAATACCTATGATCATACGGTAACAGTTTATTGCGTAACTCCCAATGATTTTGCAAGCTCTTGAGTCTTCATCGAGTAATGCCTCCAATTCTTTGTCTTTGAATTTTATGGCTGTACAGAGCTATGTTTGTCTTCAATGCTGCTGAAATCACCATTCTTGTAACGTCAAAACCATTTTCTACATCATTTATCAGTTGGAGCATTGTGATCATAAACTTTGACATGTATTTAATCCGCTTATTCTGTAGTTTTCTTCAAATTAAAGCAGAAACTTGACATATTCAATAAAGTACAAAATAGGGTTTTTGTTTCAAATTCAAAGCAATATAAACTAAATATTAATCACAAGCCTGCAAAACCTCTTTAGTAGGAAACTTCATCTTTCTAACGCCATCTAGTGTAATATAATCGCACTTATACAACACGGGATACAGATCACTAAAGCCACCTATTGCAAAAATAATGGATTTTTTTTTACAAGATCTAATATTATTGAGATAATATATGTAACCTCTCTGTTATTTTAATGTCTTTGGACGAATAAAAATACCACTTCGTACAACTCTCTTTGTCTTTGCCATCCAAGGTATCATTATGGTGAATGTTTTTCTGGAGGTCATTGTGGGGGTTTATATGTACTGCATACATAGTATACAAGCAATAATTGCAGGATATGTAAATCCCAAATATTCTGATCAAATAATGAGGACATACCATTATGAGAGTTTATTCAAAATTGTACTCCTACTCTTAATGCACTTTTATGCTTGTATGTATGAATATATTCTATTCATAGTCAAATCCTTTCAAATTTGCTATATGTATGTACATTCAATATCAATTACATGAATACATGCCATGAATAATTTGTGATCCTTCAAACAGCTATAATATATGTATGTATGCCTTGTTATTTATGAGGAGAAATTCTGGGTAGATATCATAATAAATATATATGTATATAAAGAAGGTTTTAAACCTTTCTATGGTTCTTTTTTCATTCTTTTTAAAAAAAGGAACTTAGTAGATGTGTGGTATTAGAGAGAACAAAGTTTAAACCAGTATTTATTGCTCTTATTTATGTACATATTTATCTGAAAACTACTCTAAGAAATTATTTTATATTCTTTGTACTTTGTAAACAGAAAAGTATGTACATTTACGGGCTTTCTGATTCCATGTTTGATCATCAATCATCATGGGGAGAAAATAAACTTCTACAAAAATCATCAAATTAATGATTTATAGCAAGTCCTTACACCGGAGTTTTTTTGGAATGAGAATTGAATTATGTTAAGTGTTTTAAGCTCAAATCAGAAATATATATGTATATACCTATATTTATAAAGAATAATTTTGAGTATTCCTTTTGTGATTCTTTTACAAATAGTCATGAATGTGATATGGTGGAAAACAAGGGACATATTATGAATATATAACTTAGTTTGTATTTTAATATGATGCATATCCGCTATTTTACATGATATTATTTTTATTTTTGATTCATTTAAATGATTATGTAGCTTGATTATGATGTAACATTTTAGTAGTTGGCGAAAAAGTTCTTTGAAATCAACTCAAAGAACAATTTTTTTTTAAGAACAGGGGTTGTTTTAATGACTAAAATTATGGGGACTTGAGTTCCCTTACAAATATTAAAAAAATGCCACTAAAAATGTTAAAAAATTGCACGAATAAAAAATAAAAAATTTTATAAAATAAAAACCTTTTTCAACTCCCTAAATTTGTATAATATTTTAGGCTGCAAACTTTTTACTTTTGAAAAAACCCTCATTTGAAAAATGGCGTTTATATTATCATTTTCAAATTTTTAACTGGACACCTCGCCCCCTTGTATTCATAATGAACCAAAAGTAACATTATTCTTATAAAATTTTGGCTGTGTATGCCTCCAAGCTAGCTGTCTTCTAGAAAGATGACGTATCACGAAAATATTCTGTACGAGTGGTTCTTAACTTTGATGGAGGTACTGAATCCCACAAGTTACATACATGTATTCATCGAACCCTGGCGTGATCAGCTGTAGCTAATGATGACCAAGTAGAGCGTAACGTCACAAATCGTATACGTAGGGTGAACCAAACCACCGAATCCCTGGGGCTCGATCGAACCCAGGTTAAGAACTACTGTTCTAGAGTAATAGGTTATGTATCTCGAAGTATATGTATACCATAAATTCTCACAATATCAATAAAGCCAGTCTGGAATATTCATTGTAACTTTTTTGGTTCGAATAACATTTCTCTAAATTACATTTTAGTAATTATTTTTAGACATTAAAAAAAAAAGGAAAAATTGGATTTTAGCTGTTCACAAAAAAAGAGGTGAGTCATTTGGCAGGGATGTCAGTGACAGGTGTATCAACTTACAAAACAAAAACATGCATCGATCGAACCCAGATTAAGAACCACTGTTCTATACATATAAGCATTTAAATCAATCTAATTAAAGATAAATGTTTGTCAAATAAATTTAATATATTTATTAATTAAAAACGTCTCTTTTCTTAACATTATTGTAATCACTTTCATATTAATTTTTATTATGAAATAAATACCTGAATTGATGCGTCGATTAGATCTAGTGGATTGTGTGTGCATTCCTCACAGATGTTTTCTTTGGATCCAGAGGCTCCTACATTGGCATTGATATTACCTAGTGGCCCTGTAAAACAGAAAAAAAATACAGAATTATCAAATACCTAATGAAAGTTTCAATATCAACATCAAAATGGGGGAAGGGGGAACTAATTAGAACTAGATTAAAGCCCCAAGTCTTAGAAGAGATTACAAAAAAGGGATTTTCAATTAGTTTCAGTAAAAATCATAATTAATTAATTAAAAATACTTTTAACGAAAGAGTGAATAAATATGCTGAAAATTAATTATCCTAAAGGAAGTCTAAAAAGAATTCTTTATAATTTCAAAATATTTTTCATGTGTTTTTCATAATGTTTTTCTCATTTACTTACATATTTCAACAGTCGAATATTAAATTATTGATTTTATCTAAGAACTTTCTAATTTTGATTTCAAAAGACGTAAACAATACATTTATAACTTTTTTTGAGTCAAAATTAAGGGATATAAAAATGTTGTACAAATTTTTAATGTTTGCAACCATTTCATGTGTTCCAACTAAAGAATTGAGAATTCATTTATCTTAGCCGATTTATTTAATGTTTTTTCAATAGTTTATTGGGTTTTTTTATTTATTATAAAAATCATCAACTCTTAATTCAAAAAAAAAAAAAAAAACCGAAATTAATTGGTTGTAAGCAAATTACATCATTTGGCCAGTCATTGTTGGACTATGCTTAATATAAATGTTAGTACGGATATATTCGTAGTTTAGTAAGATATATTTCGAGTTCATTTTTATCTTCACACCAATAAAAGCCAAAATAAACAGCTGACAAAAACGATAAAAGAGTTTTTGATATTGTAGAGATCTTAATTTAGAGATGTTCGAAAGGTCAAAATCTCTGTGTGCGTAAAAACCACGCCTAAGATAAAGTCATATAGATATGTGTCATGTCAACAAGAAATCAAGTTTGTATCCAAATATTGAAAAGGAGAAAATCTACTGTTTTTTTAATTTTTTTACTTCATAAATATAACAGCCAAATATTTCGGAGTCATTTTAAGACCTATATCGAAGGGTTTTGCTGTAATGTCACTTTATATCGAGACAGCAAGGATTGTTGTCTACCCAATAGAGCAGTTGGATAAATGTGTCGACTGTATATGGAGCCGATAGAGTCTTTGAAAGAACTTCCATCTTTTTCATTGCCCCAGAGATTTATTTAATTGCAGTTGGCTGAAACCAGTTCATCTGTTTAAGAGCTATTCAGAATCAACTTAATCTTCTATCATGCTCACCATGAATCATAGTAACAGTAACAACATAGTCAGAAATACCAGATTTTTTTATTCTTGATTGTGTGATCAAGTTGCAATCATTGGAGTCATTATTTAATTAATCGAAATAATCTATTAATATAAACGAAAGAGAATGTCTTCAAGAATATGAGTTCAGTTCACACTGGTTTTTGAAATATTTTAGATAAACTTAGTTTCTTGTTGATTTGACAGATATATGTAGTTAGCCCTAAGACACAACGTGTTGGCTAACAGGGATGAATAAAGTGCTCCTTGTCTCCTGATGACGTTTACATTTTTAAAATAAGGAAGAATAATTTAATAAAAGAGCAGATATTTTTCTGATATATATATATATATATATATATATATATATATATATATATATATATCAATTTACACTCACTGGGATTTCAACTTTTTTCACCTCTTTACACTCTATACATACCATTTTAAATTAGTGTAAATTAATTAGTTTCTTACAAATACTATAGCACATAGATGTGCCTACTTATTGTAATCATCTCACTTTTGAATGACAAAATAAAAACATGATAAAGGCTATAATTGAAACTCTTCATGCATGGAATATGTATTTTTTTTTGTTTGTTTTTTATTTCCTCTTTCTATAATCATGTAATAACAAAAGAAGCACGCACGTTCAATTTTTCTATAGCAATTGTTAATTTTATTGTTAATGTTAGTATTACTTTTTTTTCTAAATTACAGATGGTCGTTGTTGCATTATAATCAAAATTCTGCTAAACACAAATAATGAATGCAGAAATAGAAAAATATTATCAATATAATGTTTTGAGAACAAAAAAATATCATATCAATCAATATTCATATACTTTTATGTATACGAACATATGAATAACTATTGAATATGTTTGTTTCAAAAGTACTGAGTAGCTTCGTTGAAGAGATGAATTTGATTAAGATAAGGAGAATTTGTCAAGTCAATGTGTAAGCGTACATTTTATATATTACAATAGTAAAAAGAAATCCATTATTTTTTGCATGAAATGGAAGGCTTTATTTAGCAATGTTATAAGGATCTGATTTAGATTCAAATATACACTGTTTTGGTCAAAAATTTGTAACCATATTGAAGGTAATTACTTTATGCCTCTTTCATATAAACCCTTCCTACTATTGGCAAAAAACTGGAACAGTCAATTTTCACAATCAACAGTATACTAAGACCTGCTCCCCTACGGTCAAACTCTTAATTTTGACTTGCACTGTCAACAATTTGATCGTTTGAAGAACTCAATCGCCCAGAAGTGGCCAGATTTTGGCCAAAAGTAGAGGAATTGTGTTTCATTATAACAACGCCAGGCTACACACATCGATAGTGACTCGACAGAAGCTATAAGAGCTTGATTGGGAGATTTTTATACATCCACCATATAGTCCGGACCTGGCACTAAGTGATTACTACCTTTTTCAATCTATGGCGAATGATTTTGCTCGTGAAAAATAGAAGTAATTTATCTATCAAAACATTGCATATTTGACCTAAATCGGATCATTATAACATTGCTAAATAAAGCCTTCAATTTCATAAAAAAGTAATGATTATTTTTACCCACCCCTCGTGAAATGTTTTGCTGTCAAATTAAATTTGAAGAACTAAATTATTCTGCCGTCCCATTTCTTTTTAGAAACAATAAATAATATTCCGGTACATCACGTCCCAGCTGATACACATATACTCATGTCACATGTAGAGTGTAGAGTAATCTCACTTAATAGAGGGTAATATGTTACTGATTGTATATTACTCAATGTGAAAAGTAATTTCATTATATACATATACATTACTTATTTCTTAGTTCGAAGCATAAGTAATAATATTATTTTGTTTTATTACTTTTATTTTCTTGGACTAAAGAATATAATATCTTTATGTTACTCGCTACTATATATATTTATACCTATAACAGACAAATTCATTTGGATAATACGTAATTAGTGACAACTATTATTATTATTTAAAATAAGTCTTTCATTGATCTAACGTTCCATGCAATCGAATAGTTTCAATAACCAATGAAAAATTAAACACTCTCCACTATTCATTTATTATAATAATTATTCAAATCTCAAAAAGTACATAGGAATACATTTTGCAAATTGTTTTGTAGGTCAAATCAAATTCATTCATTAAACAAACAAAAATATATCGTAATGGAATAATTCATACAAAAATAAATAACAAGTGTTTTTATGCCACGTTTATCTGTGAAGGTTCCTAAGGCTTTAAAGTTGTAATATTCGTGTATCTACATGTATTTACTTCCATTGTTTGTAAAGAATAAATAAATACAAAGCTTATTCATGCAGTCGATATAATTTGCACTACTTCCATGCATAGTATATCTATAGATAAGGCTATTTATTGACTATTATTTTACATTTACAATGAATATCAAGGTTTTAGAGTCTAGAGTACACTTTATATATTGGTATATGAAGAAATAAAAAATTATTTAATTGATTTTCAATGAAAAAAATGAAATTTCTACAATTAACAATATCCGAATTCCATTGAAAAAAAAAATATCGCCTCAAAGAAAAATATAAAGGCAATTTTAAGAGTTGTACTTTCACTATACTCCTTGATCATAGTTTTTGAGGCAAATAGGTTTGACTCTTGCATAATTTGACTCCATTTCCATAGAACAAAACAGGATGCATTTATATTTTATGCCCACTAGTAGATTGGCATATACTTTAAGGACATTTAATTCATTCAACAGTAACGAGGATCGCACAGAGTCTACCGGCTTCAAATTAAAAGGTTGAGAGATAATTAACTCATATAAACTTCCGAATACATAGATAATTTGTTTGCTCATTAAAGTTGTTCAAATAATTAATTATTATTATGCGTTCAAGTCAATGTATAAAATGCTTTATTAAATTAGAATCAGCCCCCAACTAAGCATTTAAATGTCTAAACGTTAATCAATTGAAATACACCTTAAATGATATGTGACCTTGATGAGTCAACGAAGAGGGAAAAACACATTGAAATATTTAGTTTACATTTGTTCATAATAATTGTAATTAAATTGTGTAGATTGTTACTTTATTTTTGAATCTTTTTATTTGATTTTAAATTTTTAATGACTTAAAAAATTAATTGAGTTTAAATGATGGAAACTATGAAATAAATGACAATTGTTATAATTCATATTTTATGTGTTCTTGTTGGGAAACGAAGTGAAAAAACGGAACAAATTAACTGTTTCATTTTTATTTTGTTCTCTCATATCTCGGTTTTTTTTTTTTAACAAATCCTTTCCTTTGCATAGATATATACTTTTATTCCATTATTATATATAAGGATCTTTTTTTTTTAATCTTTACTAAAGACAAAAAAATAAATAAATAAATGAAGGAAAAACATAAATGTCTTTTCTTTAATTCTTAAATGAAAAAAAAACATAACCCTATTTAAACCTTTTTATTTTCTTGAAGCATTTACTCAGAAAGAAAATAGAAACAACGTTTCCCAATAAATGTTAATATATTTGTATGTTTCTTTTCAAAGTAAAAAAAGGTTTTGCCAGTAAGTGGCATCCAGGCCTTCACTACTCGTAAATTTTTTCAGGTCAATAATCATTTAGTGGAGAAGGTTAGAAAATGAAATACATACATATGTTTGTAAATTGCATAATATATGTGTATACGTAACTACTTGCTAAAGGAAAAAATTAGCATGTAAATCCCATGAACGAGGAACTTATATAAAGTTCATTAAAAGTCCACGCTCTTATATCCAAGGGTTATTTATAAATTTAGGTACTAAATAAATACTTTTGATAACCTTTTTTATATCAAGGCATGATTTATATAAAGAACTACAAAAGCAAATTGCAAGAAAATAAAACGAAGAACTTTATCCTAACGTTCGCAACTCATTCACAATTCCCTCTCTTTCAATCTTTAAATTGTTCATAAACTAGCAAAAGCTCCTTTCTAAAGTTTATAGACAAGTTAATGGGAGTACTTATTACTTGCGTTGTTAATATTACTATTATTTCTATTATACATTTAGGAACATTTTTCCAACCGACCAACCTAAAAAAAATAAAATGAAAAGAAAATGTACATATACAGTGGTACTTCTAATTCCGACATTAATTCCTTCTGGAAATTGTTTCGTATAGTGAAAACTTCGTAAGTAGAAAAGCTTTTTACCCAATACATGCCCTAATCGATTCCATGCCCCTTGAAAACCGGACATAAATTCTTAATAGATTACAAAAATGCATCAAAACCTGTAACAAATACATGTTATAATTAAAGAAGTTCCCTCGCCTGAATTCATCTTTACGAGGTCATTAAAGATTGCTTTTTGTAAATAATGGTCTCAGTCTTTGTGTCTTCAGCTATCTCTTTTTCCCTTATTCCCTGAGTAATAATCTCTTCATCTCATTTTTCACTGCCGACCTCCAGGGGCGTACTGGGGCGAAAATTTCCACCGGGCAAAGAGTAAATATCTTGTACGATAAAGGCTCATTATGCTAAATCAAAGGGGCGCCTAGTAAAGATTTCAGTGGGGCGCACCGGTCATTGACCGGTTGACCGCCGGGCCAGTACGCCCCTGCCGACCTCCTCTTCGAAATGACAGAGAGACCCTTGGAAGGAGTTGTAGCTTTAGTGCTTCCTTTTGTTTTAATATCGGGTTGATCGTTTATGAATTACGACCATATTCTTTATCAAGATCATTGTGAGCAATAGCCCGACTAATGAACACTTTTTCTGAGTGATTCTTTTCAACAAAGTCCGAAGCTTCATAGAATTTTCCTAAAATGTCTTTTATTTGGACTGTCAGAATCAACCAAACTCATCTCTTTTTCGTAATTTTCTATTATCTCTTGTCTTGTGCTGTATGGACAAAACAACTCTATTCTTCCTCTCACTACTTTTCTCCATCACATCCGTGGGGCCCATAGTGAATAAAAGTTAATACACACGCGTCAAGTTATAATAAACACTAACAAAAGCTGTCAAAAACAATTATTTCTTTACTTAATTTCGCTAGTGTGAGATTAAGGCTTCGGTGATCCTCGTGGGCCGACGGGACAACGAAGAGGATTCTGGGTATACACACGTACACACAAATGTCTCTCCAAGCCAATGGAATGCCAGGCAATAGCCAATGGCAGAACAGTTTGAATGCACCACTTTCAAACCAAGATACAGGATCCTTCATTTATGTTTACGTTTAGGCAACTCTGGGAGTAGCAGTGCTTCATAAATTGAAAATTTCGCATTTAAATTCTTTCGTAAGTAGAGATACTAACGACTGCATATCATTGGAATCCATTAAGTCGTTCCTATAGGAGATGCCCTTAATCATATGCATTTTACATATGATAAATTGTAACTTACTAAAAATAAATGTACAATGTACATATTACGTAGAGATATTTTTGACTTATTTTTGCATATATATATATATATATGTACATATATAGGAATAGCAATCAATTCAACTCATTTTTTGATGAATGAGCTTTAACTAATGAAGTGAATCCTTCCTTCTCGTGTGTACAACCAACCAAGCTGCAGAAGGGAAAAGTTATTAAATAATCCAATTTAATATAAATAAAATTTAAAAAATATATGAGTATATCTCAATGTCAAAAGTCTATTTTACATAGTACACAATGAGATGATCCTCATTGTGGATCACCTAACCTCACTCTAACCCAGCGTTTCTCAACCGGGGTTCCGCGGAACCCTAGGGTTCCGCAGACGGTCTTTAAGGGTTCCGTGAGAAAAATGAGATTATATAAGCTATTACACTTTTCAGTCTTTTTCTACAGTGTGGTAAAATTTTGTCACCAGAATTTTGACTTTTTTTATAGTGACCTATTGCTAAGCCAGGCTCTTAAGAGAACTAATTAATCGTTTACATTTGGGATATATAAGATGAGAAAGTATGGTATTAATCATTTTTTGCGCAAGGGTTCCGAAAGGGAAAAAAGGTTGAGAAACGCTGCTCTAACCTTTTGCTCTTTATCCATAAGGAGAGATATTTATAATTTCACTAAATTTAATTTTAGTTCAATGAATCAATGTTCAGAACAACAAAAAGAATCTAAAAATAGACCAAATAAAGGCTTGCAAATATATATATATACATATACATACCTAATACCATGAATTAACTCTAAATTAAATCAAATACATTCTTTTTTACTACTTTGTCTTTTCAAGTTGAAAATTTATTTTATTATAATTACCCTACAATTTATATAATATAATACTCTGTTACGTAACAATTCTTATAATTTTCAAGAATTTAGAGAAGAAAAAAAAGATGGAAATGATAAAATTGAAAGGATCATAAAAAAATCCATGATGTAATACAAATAAACGTTCTTACTGTTTATTTTTTTTAAAAAAAGCATTAAATTCAAAATGTAGATATAATTTGAGCAAACTATTTAAGACTTTAAAAAATATGAATATATAGGCTGGGATTTCACCTCTTTGGGGGGGGGGGAGGGGGGAGGAGGAGGTTTTAGGTCAAAAAGATCCTTTTACCTCTTAAAAAAAGATAAAAGTGAAAGCATCCCTTGCTATCGATACAATTTCTCTCAGTACATTTATTTCCTAATATTTTTTTAAAAACCAAAAGGGAAAGGCCTTCAATTGCTTCAAACATCAAACGTACATACATTACCCATGTGTTTCTACTTTAAGTATTATAAATGTACAAGTATATAAGATCATATTGCCTCATAAATTGTGCAGTCTACTTATAAGTAAAAGTATTTATGTACATACATATAGACGTAGAACATGGGTCTCATATGTACATATTATACAGTTTTTGAAGCTTCAAAAAATGATGAGAGATAAATAATAGATTCTACTTCTTTTTTTTCTTTTCTTGACACTTTCTTACTCTCTAGGTATGTTCAAATAGGCATTATTTTTGCTCCTATATATGTATGTTATATAAAAATATAGAAAAGTTCAAAGTATCCTTTTCCAAAACTATTTTCCTACTTGCATATCAAAGTTTATATGATCAAAGATAGGAAAAACCCCACTGTTAATTTATATATATATATATGTATAAAATGCTCCCTTACTAAAACAACTAAACAAAAAAATTAACATCATTCCATCTCTGATTGTCTCGTACTTAAATAATTCACTACGTACCCTTTGCTCTGTGAATAAGGGAAAATGTGTAATTAATTGTTTGTTAAATCACTACTGAGAGGTCCAAATTCAAATTTATTTTTGACTAATTTGTTTTTTATTGTTGAAAAAATTAATATAAAATATGGATCCATGTCAAATTGACACACACAAAAATAAAAAAATAAAAATCACCTGACCATGTCTGAATTGAATAACTTTTGGTACATAGATGCATAATATTAACAGAAAATAGCGTGTGCCAAATTTTAGCTCATAAATATGAGCCATTTAGGAAATATAAACACATGATTCAAGCCCTTCTCCGTCCAGAATTTCTTAGCCTCACAATGAAGTCCCATTGAACATATTGTTATAATCATTTTTAAATCTTTAAAAGTAGAGTTTTTCAAATTTGTATCAAGTCATTTGATAGAGTGAAAAATACAAAAAGTTAAGTTAAAAAATGAAAATATATTGTGTTTTTTTTTAATATAAAATTATATTTTAATTTTTTGAATTGAACATGGAGTCACAAGATCGGCTATAAAAAAAGTTGTCAAACTTCTAAAGCCTTAAAATTAAAAAAACAAAAACAAACTAATTTTCTTAAATAAAGATACCCATATATATATATAATTATATAAATATAATTGCGGGTGAGCTTCCAAAATTGGCTTATTTATTACTATTAACAATATTCCATATTCTTCTTTCAAAATCATCCAAATACATTGAGTTATAATAGTTATTAAATTAAAACTTTTTTTAATGAAGTTATTAATTTCTAAAAATTATTTATATTTATTTTCTCTAAAATGTAAGACAAACTAATAAATGTACTGCGCAGAGCTCTTGTCTTCTTTTTCTTTGAAATAATAAATTCAGCATTAATTAAAGGAATAAAAAGAGATGGAAAAGTAAGCAATCAATATATTGTAATCAATGAATCATTAAACAGAAGGAACAAACCTTCCAGTGTTGAAATTTTTTGCATATTTTAAAAAGTGCCGAAAACCACCTGTTTTTTTTGTTTTTTTTGTAGAAAAATGACTTTTTTTCTACATCATTTTATAGGCTTGAAATTGATTATTGATTTGTTTTTTCTACAAACTTGAGCAAGAACAGACATTTAGCAGCTTTGTAAAAAAAGCAAATCAAAGCTCTCTACTCAATATCTCAAAAATCTTTGTTCTTAGAAATTGACCAAGACTCTAATTTAATAAAAATGCTCTTATAGGGTTATATTTGATCATTCTATTACAGAGATCTTTCTCTTCAGGGTCATTGCAAAGTCAATGGCTTTTACTCCACTCTCTTCAAAATTGAATAATTTTAACCCTCAAATATGAATCAATCAAATTTGTTTTTTTTGAGAATTGGATGATCAGTTTCTGGGATATTGATTTTAAGTGCAATATGAATACAATCCCTAATTCACACATTACAAACAATAGATTCAGTCTAAACTACAAAAGTATTTTTGACCAATAGGCCCAGATAATGTACAATTAACTCTATTCTTATGCATTTAAATTTGTTTTTTTGAGGTTTGAACTTATACTATGTGCGAAAAATATTTATTTAATCGTCAAAATTCATTTCATTCCCATCAAAGTAGTTTCCCCTCCCGATTCAATGCACATGTGCCAATGTTTATTCCAACTTTCTAAATACTAAATAATGAGTAATATTGGAGAAAAAAAAAGTTTTCAAATTCATTCAGTGGTTCATGATTAGAACTAGGGTAGTATCTAATCACCTTCAAGCCTCTAACCATGAACCAAGTTATGGATTTGAATAGTTTTTGTTTTGCAACATTACTTAGTGACAAATGTAATATCTACAACTTGTATATCAATGAATTTTCGCTAGTTTTAATATTTGTAATTATTATTAATCAGACATTTTACAAAACGACAAATTTGATTTTAGCTGTTTACAAAAAAAGGACGCGTATCTCAAACATACATAAATATTTTAACAACATATAGTATGGCACAGACGTCCGTCACAGGTGTGCCAACTTAAAAAAACCACACACATTTATCCTTATTTGAATCTTCAAAAAAATAAATTTAAATTTTTCGGTATTTTTGTTCATAGTAGTATATATTGAACATATCTCAGTAAACTACAGTATGGAATTTTAGAGAGTATATATATATGTATATATAGAAGTTTTTTAGCAAATGCAATGTACAGTAAAATTTTTATACAAAATTAATTCATTTCAAGGGGATTTTAAAATCTTCTTCATGCTGTCTTTTTTAAAAGTTTTAACATTATCAAATACATATATAACAATTTATTTGATAATTTGTAATCAATTAATATCAATTTATAAAGATAGTGAAAGGGTTTGCAATACCAACTGGTAAAAAAAAGGTATAGGGAAAATGTTTGCAGGAGTAAATCCATAAAAATATGAGGCATAATCAATTATGGATGTTCTTTATAGCATTACATGCATCCAATTTATTGTTTTTCAAGATAAAATTCTTATTCCTTACTTATTAGGAAGCAAATGTAATAAAAACAACAATAACAAAAAAAAACCAGGTGGTTAAATCATTGTCCTGTTAGCATTCTAATTATTTGCTTTTCTTCCTCAACGTGCCTCAATTCATAGTTACAAGTAAAGAAATGAAATTTTATTCAGATTCAACTCAAGATGTGACCCTTTAGAGGTGATGAATACAAGAATCCATAAAAGATGGATAAAAGAGTCCATCCTTTTTCCTTCAAATATGATTTAGAAAGTTCATAACTTGTCTTATTTATTTTCTTTTAGGTACATGATAATCTCATAGGGTTTTTTTTGTACAAGATATATATCCCATGAGTAAGGTATATAAAGTTTTAACTATGTATATTTTTAATATTTAGTTTGATTATTATTATTACTTTACTTTTCCAACATCTTAAATAAACTACTTTAAAATAATAAAAAAACCCACACAAAATCAATAATTCAGTTTACATTTATTTCAATTTATTTATTAGAATGTCTATCAAGTTATAGAACAAAGGTGAATGTCTGAAATTAAATTTTATCTACATAAAATGTGAAGTAATTTATACAAATTTGATCAAAAAAAAAAAAAAATACCAAACAAGAAATATTACGATATAGGCATGTTTTCAAACAGCTCATAATCTGTTTGTATATATATATTACTCAGACCTTATATTCTATATTAAAGGAAAGGACTCTTCATAAAAATAGTGTACTTTGCCTTTACGCAACAATGTTTCTATAAAAAGCATTTACAAAAACCAATCAACTACTGATAATATGGAAATAAACAAGGCTTAAAAGGCTTAGATGTTCAACCAAGGCCGAAACTAAAATGATACAAATTATTTTTGCTCCTTTTTTATTTTTATAGAAGGAGAAATTTTTAAATCTTAGTTGCCTTGATCTTGGCCTTGACTTTAAGAGTTCCATACTGAGATCAAATCAAATCAAATCATGATATCCATATCACGAGTGTCAACTATCAAATCCTATTTGCAGACACATTTTAGTGTACATATATATAAAATTTTGAAAGTAACCTTATTCGTGATTTTCTTATAGTAGGCTCGAATCTTCGAGAAAGGCCTGAAATTTGCATAGAAATGACAATATTCTTAATCAAAGGCATCATATATATATATACCTATGAAGTGAGTCTTTCAGCTATTAGGCAACAGATGTCGCTACGAGTATTTTTAAACCATCTCAAATGTCTTATTTTTTTCGTTTGTCATCTGGTAACAATATTCAGTTCATTGTTAATGAAGCTTCATACAACAACGCATTTTTGTTCGTTCATAAAAAGGCGAATTTCATGCCTTCAAACTACGATTTTGCGAACTTCCTTGATTTTCTGTTATCATTTGAACAAAAACGCTTCTGAAGCACATCAAATGCATGCAAAAGCTTACGGTGAACATGCTCTAAGCATAGCACAGTACTCCAGGTGGTTTAATAAACCAAAAAACCAGGTCAATTTGGCTGCAAAGCAATGTTGTATGTGCTCTGGGGTCAGCGTGGTATGATTTGACACGAGTTGTTAAAACACGGGGAACCATTTAAAGGTGCACACTGCCAACGACAATTGGCTGATTTGAAAAACGCTATACGCCAAAAATGGCTAGAATATTCCGATCGGCGTCACTAAGTAATTTTTTTTGATGACAATGTACCTCCACGTCGAGCAAGAGCGACCACGTACGATTGGGAACCGTAAGTGCACCTGGCTTACTCACCAGACTAGACCCCATCAGATTATTACTTGTTTTCACCAATGGGTCACACATTAAAAGAACAGTGCTTTAATTCTCACGCAGAAGCCAAAAAATGACTCAATGATTGGCTTGCAGCCAAAGACGCCCAATTTTTTTTTGGCACGGCATCCACAAATAGCCTGAGAGATGGAAAAAATGAGTCGCTAGCTATGGCTATTATTTTGAAGTTTAAATTTGTCACCTTTTTTTCATAATAAACGTTAGAAATTGAAAATAAAGTCTCATTTCATAAGTGTAGGCTTGATATATGTGTCAAGTCAATAAGAAAACAAGTTCATTTTCAAATATTGAAAAGAAGAAAATCCACTTTTAAGTTTTTTACTTCATAAATATAACGGCCAAATATTTAGGAGTCATTCTAAGACCTATACTGCACAGTTTTTGCTAAAATGTCCCTTTATATCGAGAAATCAAGGATTGTTGTCTATTCAATAGAGTAATCGGATAAATGTGTCGACTGCACATGGAGCCGATATGGTCCCTGAATGAACATCCATCTTTTTCATAGCTCTAGAGATTTATTCAGTTGCAATTGGCTAAAATCAGTTCATCTGTTTAAGAACAATTAAGAATCAACTTAATCCGCCATCATGTTCACCATGAATCATAGTAAGGTAACTACATAGTCAAATATATCAGATATTTTGTATTCTTGATTGTGGTCGGTATTTTTTTCCTATAATTAAATTTGTTATTATTGGAGTCGTTATTTAATTACTCAAAATATACTATTAATACAAACGAAAGAGAATTGCTTCAAGAATGTGAGTGCAGTTATCACTCATTTTTGAAATAATTCAGATAAACTTGGTTTTTTGTTGAATTGACACAAATATACATTTCTAAACATTAATATCATCCATCACGTCTTTTAATCGAATTAACTTATTATTTTCTTATTATAACTTAAAATCATCACAAATAATTAAAAAAAAATTAAATTGTTATTACTGTCCTAGAACGTAAATAAGAATATTCATATGATTTTCAAATTATATACAAAGTAAGGAGAACAAGATTGATTACATCATGTTTATATAATATACAAAATTCTTGTATAAGTTTCAAATCCTTCCAACCTCCAATGTCATTCACCACAACAATGACGTATTTGACTGGGTATGGAAAGTTTCAAAAATATTTTGAACTACATACTATATACATAGATGTAACTACTTATAGTATACACATATGAACATATTATGCTACTTAATTTCAATATATGTACATACATATTTGTCAATGCCTCGTCTGCGATCGTTATGAATATACATATAGTATACATACATACATGTAATTTAATATCACATAAAACGTTATACATATATTAAATTCAATAAAATATGTAATTGATTTTTTTTATTACGAATAATACAGTGTGCATTTACTTATTATTTGCTGCTATTTGACCTCAGAGAAAATGTAGCCTTGAGAACATTTGTACTTCCTTCCTTCAACTAACTTACAAAAACATGTAAAAAAAACACACATATACACGTGCAAAAAAGTATTTTATATGTAAGTGTATATGTAATTATGGGGAAGTTGTCATTCTTTTAACGAAGCACAGCTTGGAACAGCTTCATCATTACTTATTTTTTCAAAATAATGAGCTATAAATAGATATTTACTCATTTACACGAGCAATAAATAAAAATGATTAAAAAAACAAAAAAGAAGCTTATGAAAACTTTTATGTAATTTTCGTTTACTCAAAAATTAATTCAATAAAATAACAAATTATGTTATGTTTACTTAAGAAAAAATAGAAATAGAGAAAGAGAGAGACGGGGTGCCACCACGAGAGTAAACAAACAATATATTTTATACATATTCAAATAAACAGAGATCATATCTAATAAAATATGTAATATGTTGTTTATTTTTTTTTAAAAATATCACAAATAAGACCTGAAATAATATCAATTCTTATTTTATTTTTTTTAAAAATAAAAATCGGAAGAATCTAATAATATTTATTTTGAGATATTCATTTATGAATAAATGTGTGGATATTTGCATAAAGGAAAAAAGGGAGAGACTCGGAGCATTTGTAGACCTTTTTCCTTTTGTCACCCATTACTAAAAATTTTATTCAATATTCTTATATTTATTTGTTACATTCACATTGAATTTATTTACAAATTGCATTTGAACACTATCTGTTAAGTGTTATTCAATCTATTAACAGTTATAGCTGTTTAAAAAAACCCCGTTAAATTCAAGTAAGAAATTAAAAACACATAAACTATAAAGAACTAAACTTTTCAATTCATTGAATTAAATTAGTAATTTATTATTGTACATTAAGATGTACAAAGATTTTTACTGTTTCTGGAGAAATTCACTCCACTTCATTGATAAATACCTATAAAATATTCTAGAAAAATAAGCAATATGTGAACAATTGGAAAGCTTATTTCAACTGATCTCTTCGTAAGGAGCGTAGCATTATCTCAAATAATCCTTCAAAGCTTTGCATTTGAAATAAATTATGTATATTTAGTGATAGCCAAAAGAATCAATAATAGCTTAAATGATGATGTAAGTTACTGGGCAAAAAAATGAAGGATTGAAAATTATTTTAAAGACATAAATACCTTATTTTTCTTTTCTTGGCTAAAACCTTTTTTGTATGTTTACCCTGAAACTCTACCTAGTCTCCTCTATTCTAAAAATAACAACCTTGTCCACTATTTTTCTAAGTCTTTTCAATCTTTTCGCAAGTAAAGATATTGGGGGATATGACATCACTTACATACATTGTAATAAAATATCACGGAAAGTTGTTATATACAAGCCGAAATCAAATGACTACAAAGAGTTTTTAATTAGAAACTAGTTTGTTTGTTCAATTAATAGAGACAAATATCCATTTATTATTGGGTATATGATTTAAAAGCTTTGCAAAAAAAATAACAACATTAAAAATGTTGAAGGGGGAAACATTAGCAAGTTATTGTAAAGGGAATTGTGATTCCTATAGGTTCATTATAGGAAAAGATTATTTCTTATATACCTTGTAGAGGCTTACATGTTATGAGTATGTACATCATAAATTACACGAAAAACAGATGTTTCAAATGAGGACATGAAAAGGATTTTATGTACTATGCTTGTGAATTACATTTATATATGTAGACAAAATTCCGAATTATTTGAATCGTTTTTGATTTCATTGTTCAGGATATTTTTTTTTTTTGTGTGTGTGTGACAATATCAATTTATATAATATGTACATTCCTACACTCGGAAGGGATTGCATATTATATATTATGGTAAAAATATCACTCAGATAGATGTGTTTATAGTCATTACAAACTTTTTGAAATACAATAATAATAATGTATTCTCCCATCAGCTGTTTTTCATCAGTTGACTCTTTTGATTTAAAAGAGCTGACTCTATTTTGGATTGATTTATGTATTATTAGTAGAATTTATTAATATATATTGTATACTGTATCTAAATAAAAACTGCCCTAAATGAAAAAGTTGAGTACACAAAAATTAGAGAAGGTTTACAGACCAGTTTTTTTTTGCAATTTTTCTTTCTTTTGAGAGTCGAGGTTGTGGGTGCAATAAAAAAAAGCTCGTCCTTCAAATCCTATAACATTTTTCACTCCCTTTCTATTTCTTTAAATGGTTTTTATACGGCTTTACGCACGCTTCTTATTATTTTGTGGTCTCAATAATAAAACTAAATACATTTGTACAGAAGGAAATAATAAACTCTCTTACATATTTAACCCCCCCCCCCCCTCCCCATCCCTTAGATGGTTCAATATGGTTTGATAATACCCTTTTCATGTTGTAGCATGTATTAATAAGAACTATATACGAAAATACTTTGTTAGTAAGTATTTTGAAACAGAGTGCCCAAATGTATTGTAAGTTTCATTCATACCATATTCACCCACAACGACACCATGAAAATATGATTTTTATAAACCATTGTCATTACATGTTTTAAATTTATTTCTCTCAGTATGCCTTTTTCCTGACATAAGAGTGCCTATTGGTCCAATGTAATTATTGTGCATGACACTCATAATAATGATAAAAAATCTATGCTCTACTTGAGCTCTCACGACAGCCATTAATAATATGCTCAGTTTAAGTACAATCATATGTACGGAGACATTCATTAAATGGATGTTTGTTTCTATTAGTGGACTCAGAAACTATTCTTTTAATGTGTTTCCCGTTCTAAGAAAAAAATAATATTTCTCATAGTACATAAACATATGTAACGTTTATATATCTATGTATATACATATATCTGCAAAATATGAATTTCCACAAATATTTTCTTTAAAGCAAAAAGCCGAAATGATACTTAAAATACATTTAAAAAACAAACAAACTTTAATTGGACTTTGAAGAAAATAAAACTAAAACAAACAAACTATGACTAATTAATTCTGACATTTCCTTAATAATTCGATGATTTTTATATTAGAGTACTACATGTATGCATATACATATATATACAAGCAAACCTGTATTAAGCGGCCAAGGAATAGAAACAGGAAAAGTGACCACTTAGTGAAGGTAACTGCTTAAACTAGGTTTGCTTGTTTTTAACAATGATGTGGGAAATAAGATATAAAAGAATGCATGAACAGCAAAATAAACTGTATCAAGTTTAAAACTTTTGTTATAAAATATGTACAAAATTAGAATAAAACTAACATTGTTTATAATATGTATCAATACACATTTATTCATGTAACAAAATGAATAATCATTTTCAATTACATTATTTTCATAAAATTTGAAATTTCCGTTTGGTCAAATTGATTAGCCATATAAATATGAATTCTCTGTTTTTCTAATTTAGCATACTAATATTTCTCAAAATCGATACAAACTGTTTAAATTTTGATAATGCATCACTAGCCTTTTTTTAAATTGTTTTATTCATTCACCCATATAGAGAGAGAAAGAAAGGTGGGGAAAAAACATCCATTTATGTACATCCATACATATTTTATAATAAGTGTATCTAAAGAATCTGAACTATACACGATCAGACTTGTATAGAAATATGAATAGTAAGAACTCATCAGATCATCTTCAAGATACTGGGATTACAAATAATTATTTTCTGAAACTATCAATTCTTCCATTTCAAGCGGACAGCCTCGGATGTTTTGTACTAAATAGTCTGTAAACGCTAAAAAAAGTGACCAATAAAGGAGGTTCATCTGCCTTGCTATGCATTATTTTGGATGACTGTCGGTCGGGATTTGCAGAAGCACACTTAATACAGCGCAAATGTCCTGCATGGGAAGTAGATATGACCACTTAGTACAGTGACACGCTTGAAGCAGGTGACCATTATACCAGGTTTGACTCCATTTTTATATATATTAGATAGATTTATGCTTCTGAAATAAGCCTGTCGTTAAACACGCTTCTTATAGCATCTCTAATTTACAAATTTTGCAAACATATCACGCAAACTCATTTTCTTTCTTATCATTTTGACATCAAAAGACACACACACACACACAAAATGAGTAAAAATGAATAAATATCAAAGCCCTAAGTATAGAAAATATGAGATGAAGAAATCAATATATATAAATTTATCATAAAGTATTGATATTATGAAAGAGCTATTAATAGAAAAAATAGGAAGTCTTCGAGAAACAGGAAGTTTCTACTTTTATTCATTTAAAAAAGATAAGAAACCTAATAAATTCTAAGTAATGATTCATGTTCCATTTGTGATTGATAACATCTATGTATCTTATACACTCATTTGGTTTATATTAGCGTTGTTAAAAGAATCTAAGTCTACTACTTCTGTCAATTGTTCTTGTTTTTTAGTAGCTCTACCGTGAGTCTTAGATTTCTAGGATTTTTGAAAGTTCAAATTTGTTGACCAGTGTAATTTTAAAATTAATATGAGAATATTATTTTCATTGTCTCCTTTTGTCTATTTTTTCATATAATATTTAGCTATGTCATTTTATTTATATGTGAGATCAGTAGTTATCCATCACAGAACTATTGATTAAATAACTAATTTATAATTCCCCTTGGCATATTGATATTTTCAAAGTAATAGAGCCAGCTCAAAGGACCTTGTTCTTAAGACCATTTCAATATGTTTTTGAATAGAAGCTACCTCTTAAGTACCTAAATAGATATTAATATTTTGATTTGATTTTGGTTTTAACAACCACATCAAGATTGTCAAGGGTCAAGGCGAAGGCCTCAAGGTTTCGAAACCAAAAAATGTTTTTCTTATATCTTTAAAAAGTCTTCTCCAAATTGATTTAGATCTCAAAACGGATCTTACAAAAATAAAGGCATTATTGAGTCCTAAAAGTCACTCTTTAACGTGATTATTTTGTTCAATATGAATAAAAAAATATTTTTTAAGCAGAATAAAAATATAAAACATTCAAAAATTTGTAAATAAAGATTGATTTCACCACTTTGGTGCTTCTCATAAACGTAGCGTGCCATATTAGGTACTTTTTCCATTCATAATGGTTTTAATATTTAGAAGACTCTTCCTTATTATAAATGAAGAACTAACCGTACATATTTATGCAACAATCAACTACTTATGACGTCAAAAATTAATATCTGCTCATATACATATATATTTGAACTCAAAATACCTCCCCCTTCCTCCAAAAAATATTCTAAATTGGCAAAATGCCAGAGATCCAATCATTGAATCATGAATAGGTAGATATACAATATTTTGTAGAGTAAGTTATGTAGCATGGAACAAAAAGTCTACACTATTGAGTACTTTAAAAAACTTCCCATAATCTTACCTTGCATTGACAAAAAAAAAAAGAAAAAAGAAAAAAAAAGACCCCCAAAAAGTTGCTTTCTCTAAAATGAATGAAAAACGAAGGAATGCTAATCATTCTTTTTCCTTTGGTTTAGAAGACCCTCACACACTATTCCCCTAATGTGGGTCAGGTTCAAATGAATATATATATATACATATATGTACAGGGTGTTTACAAAGTCAGGGTACACAGAAATTTGGATATTTTATTTATTTAGTTTATTTTTCCTCCCCAGATCGAATGATGGCTCTGTCTAAGGAAGAAAGAATCTCGATTTAGTACTCTTAAATGGACAAGAAGGATGGTTTTATTGCAAAATCGCGGATGAATTTAACCTTCGACACCCTGATTAGCAATCTACTTATTTTATTGTCGTCGGGAAATTGGTCACGAAGCTTAAAGAAACGGGCAGTGTTTTAAGAAAAACCCCGTTCCAGGCAACCAAATACTTCAGACGAAATGAGGGAGGTTGTCATGGCTAAAATTGCTCCTAGCTCAAAGAAATGTTCAAAAACCATCCTTCTCGTCCACTTAAGAGTACCAACTCGATTCTTTCTTCTTTAGAAACCCTATACATAGATTAATAGAATTCATTGTCTTCCATTAGAATGCGAATGCATTTTTTGACAAATATTTTGACGCAATTTAATTTCATGGCTACTCTTTTGAGGCATCTATTACTCAAATGAACATATATATATATATATATATATAATTAATAAAAAATACACATATTATGTAGAAGAAAAAAATATGAATAAATGCATTAGAACTATTGTGTGGTGAGTGAAGAGTCTATACTACTGAATAATTACATAATTCATTTTCATATATGTATTATGTATATTGAGAAAAAATTAGAATGACCACATTATGATTCTTGTTGTAATTTAGAGAGGAGAAGAAAAATGTGTAATTTAATTATTATTTCGATAAGAAATAAAAAAAGTGTAAGTGTTTGGTGAAGAAATTACATATATGTATAGGCCTAACAATGGATAAGCCAATGTACATATGTATGTAGAATGTACATGGATACAAACATTCTGTTAAGGGATATAATTAATCGCTATAAGTCTTTTTGTAAAAAAAAATATAATATTAATGTACTTTTCGTTATTTACATCATCATTCGTTTTCCCCTCTGCAAAACAACCAACTCTCAAAATACTAAAATAACGAGTAATTTTTTTTAAAAAAAAACAAAAAAAAAAACCATTAAAAACAAAACAAAAATATTTTTAGTAGAGAAAAATAAAATAAAGATATCCTTTCTATTTGAACATATCATAGAAATAGAGAGAGAAAGAGAGAAAGCCATCCATTCCTGGGTTTGACATTTTTATACTTAGATATATACATACATACCTACATCGTATTTGTGAGCAAACTGAAAGCTCTTGATTTTATAAGTTTTCTATCATGAAGATCAATACAAATATTTTCTAATGCCTATGTACAACCGAGATTCACCCTAGAATAAAATTCCTATTCTTTCTGAACCATGCCTTTCACTTACTATTAGAGAAAAAAACAACAACAAAATAATAAGGTGAGTTTAGCTTATGAATGAAATTAATGTTTGGAATATGTTTCATACTAAAAACTCATCGCAAAGAACATCAATTTTTGGTATTTTAAGAGTCCTATTATTGAGTACTTTTTTTATTTTTTAACAACCCGGAGGAATAAAACCTGTAAACTATCCGAACTTTTATTTTTGTGGAAGTTAATTATTTCAAAAGTTTTATTTAACAACCAGGGGGATAAAAAATTTTTTTAGTGAGTGATCTCAATAGCAAATAATTCCCTCGAATTCCGAATATTTATGTTATATCAAAACGTTCAATTTAAAGACCAGTTACATACATGGCTTTTAAAAATAAATATGTGTCAAGTCAACAAGAAAGCAAGTTTGTTTTCAAATATTGACAAGGAGAAAATCCACTTTTAAGTTTTTTTACTTCATAAATATTTTGGAGTCATTTTAAAATCTATTGCGAACAGTTTTTTCTAAAATGTCACTTTATATCGATAAACCAACATTGTTGTTTATCCAATAGAGCAATTGGATAAATGTGTCGACTGCACATGGAGCCGATATGGTCCCTGAATGAACGTCCATCTTTTTCATTGCCCCAGAGATTTATTTAGTTGCAGTTTGCTAAAACCAGTTCACCTGTTTAAGAACTATTAAGAATCATCTACATCCGCTTTCATGCCCACCATGAATCATAGTAATAGTAACTGCTATATAGTCAGAAATACCCGGTGTTTTTTATTCTTGATTGTTCTTCCTATAATACAGTATCAATTATTGGAGTTATTGTTTAATTAATCGAAATAACTTATTAATACAAACGAGAAAAGAGAATGTTTTCAAGAATATGAGTGCAGTTCACACTCATTTTTGCAATATTTCAATTAAACTTAGTTTCTTGTTGAGTTGATACATATATGTATTTATTTTAAAATCCTTGTTGTAAGTTCTTCTATGAACCATTGGATAGTAATTAATTATATGCTGTGTTATAGAGCACATACAACATGTCAATAGGTACAAGCAAAAATACGACATTCATACACCGACTACGAATGTAATTGAAATTGAATTATTCTCATTACAAGAACACAAATTAAATTCTGTTAATAAATTTCATCCTTCAATTATATGTAACTTATGATTAGAAAATATATGCTTGTACAATTTAAATTCATGCACAATTTGTACGCAACAAATATATGCATATTCATGACTACCTTGCAACAAATTATATTATCAAACTATTTTGCACAGTAAGGATGTTTCATATATTTTCATAGTAAGGATGTTTCATATACATATTTTCATAGTATGTACTTTTTCAATCTTATTAATTAAATGAAATATTTATATTTGAAAGCATATTAAACTTTTTCCAAAATTTTTTGTAAAGTTTTTTATATTATATGTATATCATATTATGTGTATAAAAAGAAATCGATTCTTTACGATAAAATACTCTACAAAAATATATTTCTTTAATACATAACATATTGATGATAACTACTTAATGCTCTGACACATTAATTTAAAAATAAACTTCATTTTATATAATAATGATATATAAAAAAACTTCACAAAATGTATATAAACCTTATTAAGTTTCAAAATACAATTTTTTTAGAAATGCACAATTGAAGATAAAATTAAATATATAAAAAATTACTTTTTGTTAAAAAAAAAATCATTTAATATACTTTAAAATAAATTAAAAATGTTTCAACTTGAAAAAAAGAAGAAAAAAATCTCCTTAAAGTGAACAAAAATAAATATAATGAATAATTTTCAACTTTCATCTCCTCCACAAAGATAGTTCATCCACTGACTGGACTCAAGAAATAAACAAATGTAGAAAAATCAAAGACAAATATTGAAGAATTATTGTCAATAAGTTATTTTTTATAAAAAAACAAAACAAGGGACTTATTTGAAGGTACCCCTTTTAAGAAGAAGAAGAAGGTGAAGAAAAGAAGATAATTTTTTTGTTCCTAAAGTCTAAAAGATAAAAACATATGTCAATATAAAAAAAGTTATTTAGCTATGTTTTTGGCCTTTGTTTTCAGAAACTTAAGTCTACTCATGATTTTATTTAATGTAGATTTATTCATACACACGAAAGTACACATAAACTTTACGCACGTTGGTATTTTCTAACATATATATGTATGTAAGTTAAAAAAACAAAAAACAAGGCAAATTTATTAATTAAAAAATATTTCAATGTAGATATAAATAAATTTATTTCTTAGAAGCTAATTATATAGCTAGGTTTTCTATAAAGGTTCATTTAAGCTGAGGTAAGTTTTATTTTATTAACAGTCTATTCAAATTTAATGGCCTTTTCTTATAATATTTTTCTTTTCCCTGTTAAGAGAGATAATTATTTTCAGGCATTTATGTACCTTGTTGATTGCATAGAGGAGAATGGGAATAAATTCTTCTCCATATAATACAACGTAAATAGATTTGCAATTAATAAATCATTTGCTTAAATATATTGGGATGTTCATGTTGTAGAGGGGAATAATAGCAGTTTAATTTTAAGAAAAGAAAAGAAAAACGATTGCTACTATTGTTCTTTAGAATATTGTTCATTCTTATAAGACCGTTGACTCAATAGAGGGAGCAGTAAGCCTTCAGGTAATAAAATAGGAAGAGAAACTCCCTCAAGGGAGTTTCCATTTTCCAATTTAAATCAATCAAAGGACAATACAACTAATGATGAGTATTGAACATTTAAAAATTACGAAATTGGAATTCACGATAAGAGCAGAAAATACATGAGAATTAAGACCCATCTTTGAATAGATGAAAATTTTCCAACATGATGATTTGGAGCACCTCAGTCTTGCCGAGACTCCACAGGATCCCTTAGTGTGGGTTATAATCCGGAAAAAGGAACTAAGTATTATGAATCAATTATTGGAAGAATCCATGGAATTTATGACATCATTTAATGATGTCGATGATATTCGAGTCGCTATCTTTGGTGGAGTCGGAAGCTCGTATATTAATCCCTGGATTTGATTGCCCTTCTCCCCTTATGGGATGCTTCTCTTTCTATCTTATTCACCGAGTAGAGTTGTTGCTCCCTCTATGGAGAAGAAGTACTTTTTTCATACAAAATTATAGGATCCTTCAAATAGCAGAATGCTCAAAAGATTCTCTTTATTAAAAAAAATTCAACAAACTTTCCTCATACAAAAAATGAAAATTGCATTTTTGAAAATGAAGAAGATGCGTAAGGGGGACGATGCAATTCAAAAAGTTTGAGAAACAATGGTTTAAACTAATAAAATATGAGTTCATCCATTAATAAAATATATATATATATATATATTATAAAATAAATAATTTACTTATTCAGACGTGAAAAAAGAAAGCTATTGCAAATGTATGTATTGCCAAAAATAACTGTATTGCCAAAAATAGATATACATATATATATATATATTATATGAATCTATGTATACTTACCATATATGCATGTGTTCAAAATATGTTCTTTTGTTTTCCATCTTTACCCCCCCCCCCCCAATGAATGAAGAACCATCATAAATACGTCTGTAGCAAAAAACAAACCAATTCACATTTTGTCAGAACAACAATAAAAAAGTTCTTTTTACATATTACATATAATATGTTTTAAAAGTATTATTTTAAATTCAAATAAAAGCAACATAAATAAAGGTATATGTAAAAAAAACCCTCATATTTATTATTCAAACTCTTTTATTCATACGCTTGATTGGGTGCTAGACACATTTGTATGTATGTATACAAACATTTTCTTATATTGAAGCTATGGTTCTTTTTAATATGTGTACATATTACATACAGTGCATCAAGAAGATTAAAAGGATGTTAAAACAAATGAATAAATATCAAGTTAAATGTGAAAGGCAATTTATATCAGCATATGTATATTATAGGTACACGGGGGCACAAACTGACATTTTACAAGGCCTCTTCCTTCTAATAAGTCTTAGACTAGTCTGTTAATAAGTAGAATCTAAATTTTTATATAGGGAGCACAAATTAATTCGGTTCGTTTTTTATATATTAAAAAATACATTTATTTCAGATCGAAATGAATGAACCAGTTAATCAAAGAATTGTTAGTTATTACTTTTTCAATCCCTCAGACAATTTTTCAATTCCATTTCGAAAAAAATGTCGCGTTTTTTGAGGATATCGAAGCTAGGAGTCCATTCTCCGCTTCTTAGACAGAAGTGAGCCAGTGAGCTGATTAATCGTGCTCCATCCACCAAAACAACGAAGAGAAAACAAAGTCTGTCGAATACGGCGGCTCGGTTAAAATATCCGATTTGAGGGTTTTTTCTAAAGCTTTTTTATGGGGTCATTATTGAGATAGTTGGACTTTATTTGTCATCTGTGTTTGTTTTTTCAAAAAATGCATTTGAACACAAATTTAGAGTCATTTTGGGATTTTTTTAATTTTAGTCAGAGGTATTTTAAAAAATTAGAATATTACTACTCCAATGTCACCCTCTGAAAACATTGATTTGATAGCTTTATTTACTTTATAAGACATTAGTAAGACATTGATTGGGTAAACTACTATGAGACAAAAATATACGGAAATTTGAATTTAACTTTTTTGAGGGATTTCGATAGGGATACATGTTTTTGTTTTGTAAGTTGACACACCTATCACAAACATCTCTACCTAATGGCACTATAAAATATTCATGTGTGTTTGAGACTTGTGTCCTTTTTTTGTGAAGAGCTCTAAAATCCAAATTTTCCTTTTTTTAAATGTCTGAAAATAATGACTCAAATGCAATTGAGAGAAGTGTTGCTGGCAACCAAAAAAGTTACAATAAATGTTTCAAACACTATTCTTTTGAAACTTTGAAAGATCCGTGGTTTATTTTTCGAGATATATAACCTATTACTCTAGAACAGTGGTTCTTAACCTGAGTTTGATCGAACCCCAGGGGTTCGGTAGTTTAGTTCACTCCACTTGTATAATTTGTGACGTCACACTCGTCTTGGCCAATAAAAAAAAACACTTTTTATTTTTCCAACTACGAAGGATTCGGCGAATGCAGTTATGGAGCTTGTCGGATGCAGTACCTCCAACAAGATTAAGAACCACTGCTCTAGACAACTGAGCATCCAATTTTCAATTTTAATAGCGTATCTGCAATTATTTGAGTGGTAATTTATATTGACTTAATAGAAATTTTGTGGCTGTTTTGAAAATTGGAAAAGTACAACAACGTTGGCACATGTGCATTGCATTCGGGGACTACTTTTCAGGGGAATGAAATGAATTTTGATGATTAGATAAATATTTTTTTATTCATAATATTTTTTACCCATAGTAGGTCTATAAATAGGCAACTTTATTATAAAAGAACGCACCCTATTAAGTAAATATTTATTTATTTTGGGTGTGCTTATTCACTTGAAGGGGTGGAGAAGATTTAAAATGTCTTTTTCTTCTCCTCTCTAAATCTATTTTTACATCCCTATGTATTAAAATTCATGAGTGACAAACTCGCCACAACTCTCGACATACTTACAAAGGTCCATTTACCTAACTACTTGAGAGATAGGAAGTTATTTTTAAGTGCTTTCTCTTTCAAATCCTCCAATATCTAGTCGTTTTAAAATCATAAGTTAAAACATAAGTAAAGATTAAAAAAATGTTTACATATCCCACACAGTCCAGACTAAAGTCATCCCATGGAACAAATAAAACCGAATGACGTCATTATATGTATGTAGAATTATTCAGTCATGTATGTCATTATCAATCTATAATGTATATAAATCACGGTGTTCAAATATATATGGATATCCTTGGGCACATATGAATGAGGTATCATTTGTGAATAATAATGTTTTGTATTCATATTTACCTATGTAAAATGTCTATATTTACATATGTGGCTTTATTTATATGATATAATAATTATTTTGATTGCATAGCTACCCAAATGATACAAAAAGGAATATGGAAATTGATGCTCATTTACCAAATGAATTCAGAATAGTTCTCTTTTTATTTTCTTAATCGATGAATCCATTTATATATTTATTATACCGAATGGCTTTGCAAAAATAAAGTTACAAGAAGTAAATTATATTGACTATATTTTACTGTATTCCACTTGGTCCTATAATACGAAATAATAAATTATTCTGATGAAATTGATAGCCATAAAAAAAAAATAATGGCCAAAGGTCACACCACAAATAAGAACAATTTAAATAAATCCCTGATAGACACATTATATGTTCAAAAAATTATGAACATTTACATATGCTAGATTAGAATAACTTCTAGCTATGGTCAGAAAATAAATTCATCTTGAAATAAAAGGATTAATACTTTGTGTTTCAAAATTATTTATCCTTAGTAACAATTGTTTTGTTAGCCATGCATGTTTTTTCACGAGAGAGGGCATTAGTTACACCCTAGGTACCATAGAAAAATTTAATTAAAGAAGGTGGTTTGAATAAGAAATGCAATAATAATTTAAAATTTTATAATTAATAATTAGAACAGAGCTAATTAAAATATAGACTTTCTTTTATATAATCATTCCTTTAATTAGAGTTCTTTTTTTAAAAAACAAAGTAACGAATAAATACCTAATTACTTTTTCAACACAGCATTACTATCCCACTCAACGAAAAAAATGAACTATGTTTTTTTTGATCAGCTATTGTTTATTTATTGTTCCTAATTTGTTCTCTCAACATTTATTAGTTGAATTCGAATTAATTATTGTTAAGCTGTGAATATCTGTACTACGATATGAAGAATGGTTCAATTATAAGGAGTCATTGGATAACAGCTATCAATTTTAATTTCTGGATTTTTTTTAAGCAATACCTGTTAAAAGAAGCAAAATTTCTGAGCAAAAAGTGATAATACCTTACATAATTATTTATCTTGTAACCTATAATTATTTATCAAATAGTTCACATTTATTAACTAAATTTCATTACTTGTTTTGTTTTTGCTGTATTATTAGGATAAAGTAAGATTACATTTGTAAATGTTTCTATTTTTTTGGCTCTATTTTTAACATCAAATCCGTTCTAATTTAAAGACAGCTTCCTAAAAAATGCTTTGACTTAACATTCAATTAAAAAAAATATGTATATTTTTTCAAGCAGTCACCCTTGTCTCTTCGTTTCTTTTTTTAGACAAAAAAAAGTATGGATATATTTCAAGTATGTCACTCATAAGGGGGATTTTTTTTTCTTAAATGGGGTGAAGAAGAGAAAGCCAAAAAAACAACAATTTCTCACCAGGTATTTAAAGTTGATTTGAAAAGTTTCTTTTTTCTGTCTCTCTTTTTTACAATATATTAAGTTTTAAACATGTAAATCAATGTTGCCAAGAGTAAGCAATAATATATGCTTGTTTCGCAAAAGTGAAGGCACTGAAAAGGAAGAGAAGGGGGGGGGGAGAGAGAGAAAAGAAGTAAGTCATGATATGAAGCAATGTGTACCTTCATTCATGCAATTTTTATATTATTATGTAAATGTCATCTGTAAATAAATTACAAATAAAAACATTTTATTCAAAAAGAAGAAGTAACGACAAAAGAAAATGAATTTTACAAACTGCAAAAATAAAAAAGCCCTAAGATATTGAACAATATTTTTTATTGTATTTATTTTGATAATAAACATGGATAGAAATGAAAGATAGAAATAAATATATCATAAACAAACAAAAAAAAACAAAAAACACGAGCAAAAACGTCGACTGAATGCATCCTCACATTAAGTTATTCTTTAGAATAAGCTTGCTCCTTTATGTAAATGTCTTTACCAGAGAAGTTGCAGGGCATTTCCACTATATCAATTTCTATAGAAGGTTATTTATGTAGGATAACCCCAGCAGGTTAATCTACCTATATGTATATACGTCGTATAGAATGTAGATAATTACATGGGCTAAATAATAGAGTCTGTATATTCGGAATTTGATCTTATAGAATATGGAAAAGTATTAAACAAGAAAATGATCAAAAAAAAAATCAAATCCTTTGATATTACTCCAGAGTCAAACGGATCAACTTTAATATGAACAGTTCACAAGATTTAGAGTTTTTAATTTAATTTTTTTTTTCGAAGAATTTGAATCTGAGTTCTGATTTTACGCAAATAGCAATTGAGCTCAAATTGTCAATTTGAGTCCATAGTGTTTGACTTATTCCCAATCTTTTCCCTTCTTGTCTTCAAGAGTGCCAACTGTTCGTCATACATGTCAATCGAGAGACATGAATTACTTTTATTTTGTTTGCATGCAAAGGAATCAAAATATCCAAAAACTGTATTGAACATATGTATTTCCCATATTCTATTAGGTCAAATTTCTAATGTACACATTCTATGGTTTAGCCCATAGATTTTTTTTTTACATTCTATGGTTTGTCTATAGAATGGTAACATTTGATAATAATCTAAATTATATACGACATATTTGTATAAAAATACCATTGCCGTATCTTGGGGAACATGAGGGGCCCTCTCCTCAACTCAAACAGACATTGTATTTTGAAAATGTACTTAACTAAAATATAAAATTACTGTCGTATTTTAATAATTAAATAATTATGACCACAGCCTAGATTTTTGTCCTTTATAATCTTTGAATTTTGTCTCCCCCTAGAATTTGGATATAACATATGTCTGGTTAAGGGACAGAGGGCTTTATAATTGTGTTTATGCTATAAAATCCCATAGCAAATAATTTGTATTTACTTAAAACATCTCAAAAAGTTGTAAAGTCAAATTAACAAATTAGCTCATGTCTAAGTTTTTTTTTTTTTTTTTTTCGGTGAAAAATATATAAGTTTGATAGGGAATATAAATGTATAAATAATTAAAATTTAATTCTCCCATCCATTTAATAGAATATTTTAGTCTTCTCTATTCTTAATCCCTCTATGTTTCTTTAACTAAAACTAACAAGAAAATTTATTTTAATAAGAGAAATGCAGATACTGCATTTTCCGGCTTAAAAGTTGCAAAAGATAAACGATGTGTTTTATATATATACATACAAATAAAGGGCGTAGTAAAAGGAAATCCATTATTTTTGCATAAAAGTCAATACTTTTTCGTCTTAAACTTTAGTCAAGTGGTTTTAAATGGTTTTTAGTGCAATGTCTAGCTTCCGGGTAATTAAACTAGTGCTTACCATACGTAATAAATATTCGATTTTAAATTTGTTAAAGGTTTTAACAGTTTTGTTATTTAAAAAAATTAACATATAGAGATCGTTGAACACCTTGAAAGTTCGGATAATTGATAACTTTTCTAAATAAAATTTCACCATTTTCTTTCATTATCATACAAATATCTTGAGATATAGTGTTTGCTATTTTATAACTTTCTAAAGTTAAACAACCGTAGTTTCATTAAGGTTCTCTACAGTGTATTTTGAACGAGTTTTTTCTAAAGAAACGTGAACGATGCAGTTGAAAATATAATTGATTTGATTATAATCTGTAATTACATTATGTAATACAAAAAAAACCTAGCAAATAACCATTTCTTTTGTACGTAGTTGAAGCAAATAGAAAGGAGCTTTTTAACTTCAAAAAAGTCAAAATAAAAGAATAAAACCCTTATAAGTATAAGTATAAAATACTCAATGAGTTATATACATATTACATTATAAGTTCAAATTACAGAGTAATTTTTGATTATAAAGTAAAAAAAAGAAGATAAATATCAATTTAATAACTTTGTTCAACGTTTTATTATAACTAAAACTGAATTTATTATATCAAATGTGATAAAAAAGAGTTTTATATATATATATATAGCTTCGATGGTTACAGCATAAGTAACTTAATAAATGGGAGGAAAAAATCGTCATAGTTTTATTTGAATTGGTTATTTCCATTACAAAGTAATTTTCTTCTATTCACAAGTTACTTTAGTTATTATGAAAACCCTAAGGGTTTTCCTTTCAAAAAGAAAAAGGAAGGATCTTGTGAGTTGAAGATGACAATACAGGAAGTCACTCAACAATATACTAATTATGCATTACATAGATATGTATGTACATACAAAAACGAATGCATGCTTCGATTTTAATGTATGTAAGCAAATCCTCTTTTTGTACAATTTAGTTTAACAATATATTGAATCATTTATTTAAATTTTCACCTTTTTTACATACATATAGTAATAAGTTTTATAGATATAATATATTTACATATTATGTATATACTAAGACTCATAAATCATAAATCCATGTAGAAACATCCTTTAGAACTCAATAAATTTTATAAGGTTGAACGTTTAAATTTATATTATTGATTATACACGGGTTTTTGTGCATATATGCTTATATAATATTAAATAAAATCCATGTCATGCGTGCCAAAAAAAAAATAAAATAATAAAAAAATCAACATTGTCTCAAACTCTTACAATTAAATTCCCATTGAAGAAAAAAAAATAAAAAAAAAAATTGGCACACATCTCTTAATTGCAATGGAACAATAAATAAATATCAATTTAATTACTATATGTAATTTTTTTTCTTTTTGTGTTTCTTTTTATGAATTTGCTTAAAGGTAAGTCTCAATTAGTTTGAGTAGAGTATTTAATTTATTTCATCTTCATAAGTATGTACTCAGCAATTTGATATTTTTTAAATCATATATTTCTTATTCAACAACAACAAGGCCAAAAAATAGAAATATAAAATAATGATAAGTTTTTTTTATGTATGTAAATAAGAGAAATAAACTAATCTTTATATATCTCGTTGTTCCCTTAAATGTATGTACGTTACATAAATCTCCATTCAACTCGGACAAATTCTTTTTCCATACTACTTGTCAAAAAAAAAAAAAAATTCTTATCCAATTTACGATTTTTCATTTTATAACTAATTCGTTGGAGAGATAGCGAGAGAGAATTAAAATTAGGGCTTGTGACCACATACTTTTAAGCCTCACTTTATATAATATTTTTGTAGAGCTCTTAGCTATATGTAAGTAGTCACATCATTTCTTGGACTCTTTTGATTCACAAATTTTTCCATCTATGTACAAAATTGTGAAAAAGAAAAGAAGAAACGAAACAATAACTGCGCTGGTACGCTACTAGCATTAAAGTTTGAAATAATTGTGCTACCTTGTTAGCTGTCGATTTATTTATATACTAATTTTCCCCACTATCCCTGTTTTGAACATAAATTGATTTGATTTGAATTCATCTTTTGTGGGGCTCTGAACGAATGTCTATGAATATCAATGTCTATCAAATAGCTTAAACGACAGTGACTAATTTAGAAGAATTTCCTATATACCAATTGGTTTTGAACCTTTTTTTGTCTGTTTTTTTTTTAAGGAAGAATTGTAGAGTACAGAGCAAATTTTGTTGATAGTTTTCTTACATCAATTATAGTCTGTTGGTCTATCACATTCTGCTATCTTATTTAAGGGGAAAATTGTCTTTGAAAATAAAGAAAGTTTCCTGTAAAAAAAATGTACTACTATGGGCAAAAAATATCGGGAATCAAAAAAGCATTATTTAATCATCAAAATTCATTTCATTCCCCTCAAAAGTCAATAACTAAAGGACAATAACTGCTGATTTTAGATATGCTAATACATTTAAAAAAATCGGATGGTCGGTTTCATGAGTAATGAGTTATGTATTTCGAGAAATAAACCACAGATACATCAAAATTTCAAAAGAATAGTATCTGGAATATTTATTGTAACTTTTTTGGTTTTAACAACAACTCTCACAATTGCGTTTGAGAAATCATCTTTCAGACATTTTAAGCTGTTCACAAAAGGACGCGAGTCTCAAACACAAATGAATATTTTGACGTTTTATTTGAGACACGGATGTCAGTGACAGGCGTGCCAACGTAAAAACAAAAACATTTATCCTTAACAGAATCCCCCAAAAATGAAATTCAAATTTCCGTGTATTTTTTGCACATAGTTGTATTTCTTTCTTTTTAACTCACAAGACATTCACTGAATTAAAGCTCATGAAAAAATAGCCTAATTTGTACAAAAAAAATTTAGCAGAACTTTTTTGCTATCAAAAAAAAAAAATCTTTCTTTTTCTGCTAAAAAGCAATACTTCATATATTATAATCCTTTTCATAGTTCATTTTACAATTTATGATTCAATTATAATATTTTAGTTTTTTTATGCATTATGATTCATAATTATACAAATTTAAGTTTTTAATTATTTCATTAGTAAATGAGTACTGCATGAGTGACATATGATTAAAATATTTATATAATGACATGATATTATATAAATGTAATTTATATAATGAGTGATTAATCATTATTATTTGTGAAACAGGGGTCCTACTACTATAGGTATGTACAACTGATGATTACTATTATTGCATCTTATAATTCTGTGCCTCAAGTATAATTCGATGGGAAGCTTCTTCATTTATCTTTTTTTTTGTAAAGGTTATTTTCTCCTTTCAAGCAATGCATGTTTTGGGCCTATACTCATCAAATATTTTACTTATATTTTTTTTTATTAGTAGTGATAGAATGTAAGTTTATAATACGTTAAATATAGATACGTAATTTTTATGTACTTTGCTGCCTAAATGCTTATTTCATGAAATTGTACGACCTTAACACATTTGGCTTAAATTTATTATAGTTTTTTTTTTTGGCAAATGTTGAGAAATTCCATTTCTTTTTTTTAAAATATTTGTTACTATGTAAAGACATAAATTTCCGTTGTTGTTTTTTAAGTAATTTGATAATTGCAATTTTTAATGAAATGATGCAACTCTTTTTATTACAAATTTCTCTACAAATGCCTCTATTTCAACGAATTATATTGATATCAAAATAAGTTTGTATTTTGTAAATTTATACTTGATTTAGATAGATTTTTTTACTATTATCTAATAAAAAATTTAATATTCTTTACTGTTTTATTAATATTCTTTTTGTGTCTTTTTGGTTACTATTGAGTATGATTTGTTTGTTTTATGATCCTTTTTTTATGATGTTTCCTCTATGGCTTTTTTTATTTGCAAAGACTAATAGAGAAATGATCTATTTCTCTATTTTCTATTATTTAATAGAAACTACTCGTTTTCTGCCTTTGTATTATTTGTCTTTAAATATTTTGCAATTGAGTACATACTAAGGTCTTTAAAGGGAAATTCAACTTAAACTATGGATGCAATTTTTTAAAATATCTTTAATAAACACAGTATTATAAGTAAATAAAGACATTTCAAAGGAAATGATGAAAAAAACACTATGACTCTAATAAAATTGAATCTCAAGGAACTATAACATACTTTATTATACAAACGACTCCCCCCCCCCCCCCCCCAAAAAAAAAAAAAAAAAAAAAAAAGAAGTTAGATTGAACATCTTAGCCATAGAATTACGAGGCATCAGTTTTTTTCTGATGATGTGAAGTAAATCCAAATTTAAATTATATATTTAAAGTCATTCAATTAAATGATTATTTTTTTGGGGTGGGGTATTAATTGTAATTTATTTGCAAATAAAATGGGTGTAAGTGTACATAGGTTCATACTTGTCTCTTTATTATTCAATAAGACCCATTAACAAAGAATAAAATAAGGACTTTTAAGTGACTTATACGTATTTATGTCATAGTATTTCATTTCTTTCTTTTTTTTTGCTTGTTTATTTAAAATGTAACTTTTAAAAACAAAAAAAATAATTGAGTTTCTTTTTTTTGCATTGGGATTTTTAAAACAAAGTAAAGTAAGGATGATAGGAAATATATATCTGCTACAATGAATGAATTCCCTAACATAACCAATCAAGAGAGAGAGAGGGAGGGAGAGAGGCTTAAAAAAAATAACAAAAGTAATTTTATATATCTTAGGGGTTTTTTGTTTTTTTACATACAAAATAATAATAGTTTAATTAACTATATACTGCAGAACTTTCTAGAAATTACGTAATTAAAATAGAGAAAGTTTTTTCTTTCTACAAATATGTAATATTTTATTTATTTATTCAAAAGTATTAAGACTCAAACACAAATAAAGGAATTGCTTACAATCAGTAAATTGATGTATAAAGTTTGTACTCGGGATTCTCATCTACCCAAAAGTTGTTAGTAAATGGGTATCTCGGAAAATACCCATTTATAAATTTTTCAGAGTCCCAAGAAATTCTGGGGTGAGATAGTAAATAATAAACACTTTTAAAATTGAAGTAATTTATTATATACAATACTTTAAAAAGAAAACATTCATTTCAAACCAGTCTTACCCATATCTATTATATTCGAGAAGCATCCAACAAATGTTAGATTATTATTGGAAAGGGTTCTGCACTAAGAATTAGGAATAAGTTGTTAGTATATGGTTACTTACTACATACAATAGTTAATATGGACTTTGTATCGTTTATCTCTTGGGATACCGTTTTCCCCAAATTTCCTGGAGTGTTACATTTAAGGGAAATTCCCAGAATAAATCTTATTTTTCCTTTGAAATCCAGAATTTTATTATTTCATGCTATAGACTCTATTAAATACTATTTATTATAATTCTTTAAATTAAAGGTTAAACACATATTGAAAAATCATTTGGCTTTAAGTTTGTACGATTTATACTTTGCAAATGATGAAGTATTGTTAATGAAAGATGTTCAACGAAGCTCCAAAATGTTCAGAATATTGGAATTTTACTAGAATAATTTATGTTTCTTGTCCTTTTTGTGTCTTTTTTCCTTTATATATGTACCTTAAAGGCTATTACGTAATATATTGATACATGCAAAAAAAAATAGGGACTAGAAATCGACCTTTGTAGGGTGATTTCAAGCATTATTTATGTGTAGGGATAATAATTTCTAATCTATTATATATTGACAATAATGTTTAGTATTTGGGATACATATAAGTAGTAAATTTGCTCTAATTTTGTATTTCGACTTATCTGACGGTCGCCTTATACGCCGAAATATTTGGTATTTAGTTAAGTATTTATATTTTTTGTCTTCTATACCTAATAAATAATAATAATTCAATATTAATAAACGCAAATCCACAAGACTCCTTCTTACCATCTAAATTGATTAATAACACAAATAAATATTTTATTGCTAATTAATTTTCTAATGGAGGAAAAACTAATTTTGGATCTTTCAATAAAGTATTTTAGGTAATTATTGTTTACTACCGAGATCCTGAATTTCCCAAAATTCCACTCAAAGTCAATTTCTAGGAATAAAAAATGAGAAACCCCTAATATTTTCAATAAATATGTACATAAATAAGTATTTGTATGAATCTATTTAGAAATAGGAACTCCTTTTATTAAAATATACTCCAGAAATAGAAATTAAGTTCCAAATACGGGAATGAAAATAACTGTCTTATATGAATATATTAGGTCTTGTAAAAAGAAATACATCTTTTTTGCATGGAATTGAAGGCTTTATTTAGCATAGTTAGAATAATAATCCCATTTAGGTTAAATATGCACCGTTTTGTTCGATAACTTGTGTCCATTATGCTTTTTTCATAGAAATCCTCATCCCTATTGGCAAAAAACCGGGACAGTCGATTTTCACAAGCTTCTCTTGAGGCGACGTTTTTAACATCCAAATGATTTGCCATTGACAGGAACAGGTAGTAATCACTTGGTGCGACGTCCGGACTATAATGTGGGCGCATAAGAACCTCCCAACCAAGCTTTTGTAGTTTCTGGCGAGTCACCATCGATGTGTGTGGCCTGGTGTTGTCCTGATGTAACACAATTCCTCTCCTGTTGGCCAAAGCTGGGTGCTTCTGGGTGATAGATTACTTCAAACGGTCCAATTGTTGATAGTACAGTTTAGTATAGTAAGAGTTTAGACAGTCAGACTTGACGATTTCTATTATTTTATCGACATTTTCGACAATTGGTCTTACATAGCGTGGTGCATCTTTGACATCAAAATTACTGGAACGAAACCAATATTGTGCATGATTGGCTGTTACAGTATCAGGACTCTAAACACTATTCACATTTTTAGCTGCCTGACTTGCGTTTTCGCCTGTATCGAGGAAAAATTGTAGAATATAGCTCCTTGTTGGTATCCATCTTTGACGCGCACTCAAGCACTACTGAGTCAAGCAATCCCAAACCTGCTCTACAAGTTTCTTTAGTTCGAAATCTTTTCTTTCTAACGGCATATAGCGTAATATAATCACACTTATACAACACAAGATACAGAGCACTAAAGTCATCTATTGAAAAAATAATTGATTTCTTTTTACAAGACCTAATATAGACCACACTTCTTATTTGAGGATCATTTTTTGTGAATGTACATAGCTCATAATTTGTAGGGCATTAATTGTTAAAAACTACATACATCTCGAGTGAATCATCCTCAATATAGTTTGAAACTTTTCATTCCATGAATTATATAAAGGAAACTGACAACACCATGTTTAATATATAATTAAATGCAGGATTTACGACGAAATACGGATAATAGTGTAAATCCCTAGGAAAATGGAATACCTAATCAACCATAGTATGTACTTTCTTCTTACACATTTAAAGATTTCTATTGTATGAAATGAATCTATGAGATAACAATTCTTTTTGTCCGATTATGTATTTGAATATCTATGCTATGAGAGGATCAAAGCTTATACTTGGAACATATTATTTGAAAGATCTGAAAAGTTTTTTTTTTTTTTTTGGTTTTTCTTCTCTAAGAAGGTGAGTAGTTCCTTTTTCTTTTTTTAAAAAAAATGGAAACATCTGTGCCTTTTCTTTCTTCTCCTTACACAGCTTCTATCCTTTTTAAGAAATTGCCAAAATGGGAAAAAAATACAAATAAAAAACAAGTCAGGGCATTTGTTAAAACAAAGTGCCTTTCCTTTGTTTTAACTCATGCACATTTATTCCTTAATAAATGTGTTAAGAAATATTTTATTCATTTTTTGTATTAGCTTTTTGAGATACACTAAAATACATTGTATTCTTCCTTTAGCTGTTTTTCGTCAATTGACACAGCTGATTTAAAGGAGCTCTTACTCTACGTGTAATATGAACTCAAAAATGCCATTATTATTCTATATGATGTATTATATATAATATATTAAATCAAGGATTGCGCGCCCTTTTTTTGAATGATTGAATAATAAACAAATATGAAACATTGATTTGTATATTGGTAGAATTAATCAATGTACAGTATATCTAAATAATAACTCCGCCCAATATTAAAAAGTTAACAAAAAGAAAAATACAAAAGGGTAGCTACCAGTTGTTTTTTCAAATGTTTACTTTTCCTTTAGAAAGTCGAGGTTGCGAATGCACAAAAAAAAGCTACACGTGGTTATTGTGTGGGTTGTCATTGGACTTTATCTAGTGCCTATTTTTATCAAAGTTTTGAACATATACTACAGTTGTCACGATACAAATATTTTTGTACCGGTTCCGTTAATAAAATTCAATTCGGTAGTTTGACAATTTGACACAAAACAAAAATGTTGTTCACAGCGATTCATGCTCACTTACAGAAGCGTCTACAAATTTTTTTTTATTTTACTTTATGAAATTCTTGAATTTTTTTTTTGTTACGTCCTCGGTGATCACTGACAGTGCTGGGCTCAATAAAAATTTAACATAGTACCCTTTTAAGTGTGTGAGCAACTCCTTTTCTCCAAACTAAATATTGCTTCCTATGAATTCCTTATGAATTTTGAGTAACTTGGTAAGAAATTTGCTTACTGCATGAACTTGAGCCCCTTCTGCAAGTTTCTTATCCTATTACAAGTCTATGTTCAAGATTTGACATTTGAGCCATAATGAAAACTAAGGTGCTACTCTAAAAAATTGAGTAGCGGAGACATGCCTGGAATTAGTAGGGATTTAACTACTCTTAGTCACTTTAAAGAAGTATCATTCATCTCATTTCATTAAAAACTCATAAAAGACCCATTTATTTTCATGTGACAAGAAAACATATTACTTTTTTTTGAAAGGGAGCTCTCATTCTTTATTAGCATCAGTTTTGGGCTAAAAGGAGTATATTAACAGCGATATGGCTCGTTATTCAAGGAGCACTACTGTTTACATACCTATGTAAATATATCAGCTCAATCATGTATGGTTATAATTTTTGTGTATACATATATAGGAATTTATATGATCAAATTTACATAGGCTCTGCATATTGTGTATAAATAAAAGTCAGGCTATTGGTTTTTTTAGAGGGCTATAGGTTTAAATAAAATGAAAATGATGAATGTCATAGGTAAATACTGAAAAAAATAAGAGTCATTACACTATTAAATGAAACTTTCATATTTTGTAGTATCCGTATACCCCTCCCTCATGACAAGAGTATACAAATGCAGGTCTCAAAGGGGATCTTTATGACCCTTTCCTCCTTATTCTTATTCTTTTTCTTTTCTTTTTTTTTTTGTCCATTTTGGATGACAAGGTCAAGTCAGCATTTTTATTATTCCTTTTAATGTATTATAAAGTGTATAGGTCATACAAAAATATCTTAACTAAATTTGAGGAATTTGCAAATGAAGAATGTACTTACATACTCTTTCATAAAAGAAACTGTAAATCCCCCATCGATAAGAATGAGCATGAGAACTTTTGTATTATCCTCATTCGCTGAATATCAAAGTCTAAAATGTACTAATTAATCTACTTACACCCCCCCCCTTTTTCTCTCTCTCTCTCTCTTTCTCTTTTTTGCTGCTAAAAAATAATATTGGCTTACCGTCTATAAAAGGTAGATTTCACGTGATGACGACTCTTCAATTACCTCTTGCAATTAAATTTCTTCTTTTTTAGAAGTGTGAATGGAAAAATGCTTACATTTATTTATATTCTCACTGCTTTTAAAATCATCAATATTTTTTTTATTATTCTTGTTTTATAATGATGCTCAAATGTTCACTCTACAATGAGGAATTTGCGACTAAGTCAGATAAAAGCAAATAAAGAAGAAAAAAAAAGAAGCAATTTTTGGGAAGGGGGAATACGATGAGTTACTTGGAGAGCGCTCGTTTTTCCCCTTCTTCTTTTTCTTTTTACAACATCCTCAAATAAATTTGGGGAAGGAAGGGGGGGGGGGAAGTTCTCACAGAGTGAAGGAAATCTTTTTCTTAGTGTAGTATAAGCTTACCTATTTTTGTTCGAGATTGAATGTCAGGATTACATTTTTTATGTTTATCAAATGTATATGGATAATCAATACTTATTAATTAATATAAAATATGGAATTAAAAAGCATTTTGTGAGATGTAAGATATTTTATATCATTAGCACTCTTATGAATGATGAAAAGGAAGATATAAGTACATAATCAGTACCTTGGAATGTTCCAAAGTGTGTTGAAGACGTTCTCAACAGTCATAAACCAAAACTGTCTGAGAGCTTTCTTTAGTAAATATATATATATATATATATATATATATATATATATATATATATATATTACCATTTGATAACAACGATTCTAGGACAATTTGCACATTTTCTCCGAAGGACATTTTGGCGAACAATACTCTACACATATATCATTAAATGTCAAAGATGATATGACTTGTAAATATAAATATATTATACATTTTGGATTTGAAAAAGACAAGCAATTACAGTCTAAAGAGGCAATCAGACAATGAAGGCTAATAAACCCTGGACAATACCTTTTTTTGTCTCAATCTTACCCAGGAATTTATTTAAATATCTATACGATTTCAACTTCTTAACAACAAACTGCATCATGATGAATATGATTAAAATATTACTTTAAAAAAAAACTTTTTTGCTAAATATAAAATTTGTAATCCTTCATAGAATCTGACATTCAACCTCAGAACAAAAATTATACATTCCTTTAATAATAATAATAAATTAATTAATATCATTTTAGATTACATTAAAATATGTATATAACTTATACATATATGTGCTATATTTCTTGACGAATTGTTCGCCCACAAATGGCAACGTACATATATGTGGTCACAAGAAGATTTAAAAAAGTTATACTATCAGTCTCCTTGTTCAATAATTTGATGGATCCTTGAGTCTTTTTGGAGTGATACAAGCAAGAAAATTCCTCAAATCATCTTTATTTCAAAACGGTATAAATAAAAATAAAAACTTTTCAAATCGAGTGATTTATAATCCCAGATTAGTATTTGTATCATTTAAAACAGGGGCTTCTTATTACATTCAAAAATATAAAAAGCCCTTCAAAATACATTTTGAGGATGTCTAAGGAGCAGAGTTTATGTGTGGAGGGGAAATTTTTTAGCGTAGATATTATGTTGCTGTTTCATTACCACCCTGGATCAACAAATAGGTGGTCTGACTCTTTAGACCTCTTGCTCTAGAAATATTCCGTCTAATAATAATAATAATAACAATGACTCATATTTGAATCTAAAAAAAGTCATTTAAAGAACAAGATATATACAAAACTTGAACATTAAAAAAACCCTCAACTATTTAGAAAGCAGATAAAAAATGATTTATTTTATATTTTTATTGATGTTTTGAAAGGACATGATACACAAATTGCTTTTGACTGTATGTTCAAAAAAAGAGATTTTTGAACTTAACATTTTAACATTTATGTATTTCAAATAAGAAAATGCCAAGTTGAGTATGCATAAAATATGTTTCTCAAACTAACTATTTATTTATGAGTACTTTGTACATATATATATATATATATATATATATATATATATATATATTTATGTATAACATATTATATTATATGTAACAATGTATCAGACGAGCTAACCCCATTTAAAGTGATTTATTGTTGCATGAGTAATAATTACAGTTATATTAATTAATAATGATATTCAAAATGGTATTAATAATTATTTTTAGGAGAATAATTATATGGGGAATGTTCATTCATAAAATAATGATATGCTTATGAAAAGTCACAGAACTTTTGTTCCAGAAAAGATTGGTAAATGTCTAATATTTGTTAAATTTTTGTTATTCACTCCTCGTTTTCCGTTCAAAGTAAATCCTTGGATAATGGCGACGTGTGGGAGGGAGAGAGAGAGAGAGTCAAGAGGAGGAGGGGAGGGGGGATTTGTATAACTTCATTACTTTGAGCTAACAAACAAATTAATTATAATTAAAACAGAATGTATAAAAATAGATTAACTTGAAATCCAATCTGACAGAAAGAAAATGTCGTTAAAATACTTTGTGTGCATGAGTCCTGTTTTTTTTTAAACAAATGTTTCTTTACTCACATAGATTTATAAGTATGGCAGCTTCTTGGAGGAATTTAACTCAGGAATATATATCTTACATAAATTATACGCAACTGGGGTTAAGTGCATACTATGCAGCAATAAATAAAATATTTTCCTTGAATCATTTTATACAAAAATTCAAGTTTCGTGACTTTCTATGACTATGTGTTTTAACAATTTGTAGTGTGTCAATTTCAGATGTAGGATCAGAGTCGTGTCAGATCAAGGTTGTAGGAATAAACTTTAAGCCAAGGGCAGGGTAGGGACGGGGGCTCACCCCTAGTTCTTAGTATGGATTAGTATGAGTTCCTGTTACATGTTTTGGGTCTCAAAAATACAAGAAAAAAATCAAAATGTCTAAAACAGTTTTCTAAATCTTTGCATCAGTTCATATTTGAGTAAAGTTTAATTTAGTCTTCTAATATCATTTCCATATAATTTGTCATAGACCTAGGAATATGGGAAATGAATTAATTGCTTGTTCTCAGCACTGAGAATACCTTTTTGAATACTCCAGAAATAAATTTTTCTGTATATATATCTGCTAAATCAATGACTCGGACTGTTTGGAATGTTGCTATACATTGTAACAAAGAAAGGGAATTTAGACTCTATCAGCTCTAATGGAAAACCCCTGTTCTGAATGATCAGTTTATGCACAAAAAGTCAAAAAAATACATCCGTTTATCATAAAAAAACCAAAAATTTTATATTAAAACATCGATTCCCGTGTTTTTCAGTATTAAAACAAATATATATATATATATAAAATAAAAACCTTTCAAATTTTGCCGCATAGTGTGAGTAAAACTATAATAAAAAGAAGCAAAACAGTATACAGCTGTCAAAAAATATAAAGGAATAGCTGTTGATATTGTGAGTATTTATAACATAAGACTATGTACAAAAAATTTGCGTCTATCCTAAGTAAGGATCCCAGTCACATTTGCCACTCTCAAAAAGCACATTTCAAGTTTATACGTATCTAAGTATTCATATTATGTAGAGGAGGTAATCCTTTATGCGGAATAGATATAGAAAAAAATCATCTCAACCTTCAAAAAGCTTTCCTAATTTGATATTTTTTTTTCTGCTCAATTCATTCTCCTCATAGACTTTGAACCCTCTCTCACTAAATATTATTGGTTCCTTCTTTTTTTCCTTCAATCAAATCCTCTTGTAAAAGTACTCATACTAATGAACAGTGTGGAGCAAAACGTGGGCACCTTGTAGAGGGATTTAATTCCATCTAAGCCTTGTCTAATACATAGAGAATAGGTAATTATAGTTGGATATTTAAGTTAATATTGACGGATTAAGTTCAAAACAAATTGAATTGGCTTTAAAGGGTATCTATATATATATATATGTACATATACATGGTTGGTTTTTTCTAGCATAAAATAACAGGAAGAGTTTGACAAATATCCGTCATTTCTCAATTTCCCTTTTCTTTTTTTCTTATTCTTTTTTGTGGAATAAATGTTAATCAAATATTGCACTACTCTTTGATTAGATTTTTCCTCAATGTGATTTGTTTCTTCAACTGGATATGTATAATATATACCATCTAGATATGTTCCCCGCATTTCCTTAAAGATATATGACGATTATATTCATGTAATGGAGGTAATGAGGCATAGTCTATTCTCTTACATAATATTTTATATAAATATTTACAAGGACTTTGAAACAAAGGAAAACATTAGAAATATAGCAAATATTATATTTATTTGAAGGTCAACAAAATCCATCTTTTACTTTTTAAAATGTTTAGGATATTTAAAAATATGAAAGTAAATATTTCTATTTGTTATGTCTGTGTAGACATGCTTTATGCATGCGACTTACATGAGTAGGTACATCTTACGTGAATGTAAATTAACTAATGTATAAAAGCTATCAATTATAATTCTTCAAATATATATAAAGTAGCTCAGAGCTTTCATCATTAAAAATGAAGTTTTTTTTATTGCTTTTTTGACAGATTTAATTGGATAATGAAAGAAAAAATTCCAAAGAAGTTTTTAATCACCATCTTAAAATAAAAATGAATCAACTTTTTCAAAATACATAATCAAATTTTGAAGAAGACTTTATGTTAAATATATATGAAGTACATATTAGTTCTGTTCCTTTTCAAAAAGTGGATATGACTTATGAATGTTTCATAGTGACAGCTGGTTTCAGTGGTTTTTAGAGACGTTACACATTTTTCAGTGAACTTCAGTTGATATCGCTTTGATTTTCAAACAAAAACCCTGTTTGTTTTTTACTTTATTAATTATGTCAAATTTTGTGGTAACTAAACAACATTTGCGAAAGGTTTTATGTCTCTGTTTTAATATGAAGAAAAGTACAGCTGAAGTGTATACAATGCTTGCAAAAGTTTATGATGACAATGTTCCAACTTATAAAAATTATGTAAGGAATCGTTTGGATGTTTCAAAAATGGTGATTTCACCACTGAAGACAAGCTTAGCTCTGGACAGCCAAAAAAATTCAAAGGCAAAGAACTTGACTGAGCAAAGGACGAAGATCCAAGTCAAATGTTAGAAGAACTTACAAAATCATTGGGAAGTACGCAACAATTTTTCGTACCCTTGAATTCCATGAGTAATATTCTCAAACAATAACCCGAAAAAACTAACCCCACCGAACCGATTTGTATATTCCAGACATATGTACAACAGAGCCCCAGAATTTTAACTTTCCCAGGCTTTGATAAATTTAGAGTTCAGCACAAAATATCTAAAACAACAACAACTTTGCTTCCCAGTTTGAACAAAACTACATACTCTGTCTGACTTTTGTAATAAAATTTGATCTTCGGTTAATTGTTGACTCTAGTCAGTATTATTGATTCATAATTTGTCTATGTACATTGCATCTCGAAGCTCCTTTCAAAATGAATTAGCGCATTTTTTCGGGGCTCAACTCTATATGTAGATTTTTGTGTCTTTCAAATTCAAAAAAAGTTGAGTTTTTTTTTTTGAAAATTGAATAAGTTAAACCAATTTAAAAATGAGTCTATTTAAATATACATATATGTGTACAGTGTATACTTTTTAGGAAACTTCTCCACACATACGTGTATGGATAGATATCTACATAATGTATAATGTATTATATTAAACGATGCATAAAATTTTGTAATAACTTTCTTTTACAGTTACATATTCCTACATACATTGTGTAATGGGTAAAACAAAAAAACTACACTACTTATAATAAATTAACTACATAAATTGGAATCCAAAATAGTCCATTCTTTTTTCTTTTTATTTGAATAGCTTTTTTTTAATATTGTAAACAAAATATGAATAAATATCATTTTAAAAAAATCATTCAAATGTACATATGTATATTCAAGAATAACTTAAAGAGCTCATGTTCTTTGCAAAACAATAATCGACACTCAACTTATTTATTTGTCAGCTGTTGTTGTATTTTCTATATACTAACCTTATTAGTCTTGTTCTAAGCATTGCACACTCAAGTTAGCTCTTGTTAAGTTGTGAGCAATTTCCAAAGATTAAATGAGAAATCGTTCAAGAGTACCTAATTAGTAAGTCGTCTTGACTAACTACCAATTAATTTTGAACCTTCATTCTTTTTTCTTTTTTTTGCTTTCACTTTTTAGAGAATAAAAGGTTGAAAGATACGCATAGAAATTAATTTGTAGAGTCGTGTGCGATAGGATTGGTTTTCAGAGTTTCTCAGTGTGCATTTTTAACTCCCGTGCTAAAAGACCCGAATTTTTTCTTTACTAGTACTATCATTTTGACGATGTTTAATTGGGTATGTATTGCACTCAAATAAAGTGTTTAAGTTTCAAATATATATACTTTAGTGTATTAATTTTGTCATTTTTCTAATATTATTTTCAATAATAAATAAATTAAAAATTTCGCCAAAACTTTTGTTTTATATGTAAAATATCTTTCTTATACCTTTTTTTCCTATTAATTAGCCAAAACGTATTCATTCTAGAGTCACTTATTGTATTGATAAAAGTAAGAAAATACTCTTACATAGCAATAACATCAATCCCAAGAATAATGTTTAAAAAACGTAATGGTGTCATATGAATCAGAGTATTCTAAATGATAGTTCTATATAAATTTGTTAAAACCCTCTTATGATCTAGGATTTGCTTTAAATTAAAATCTGTAGATTGGAAGTGAAAATGATTAAAATAATAATAAAAGTTCCTCTCATCAGAAAGGTACAAAAATATCAAATTCAAGGCCATATACATATATGTATATATAAAGTACTCAATAGAATGCTCAGACGTACGGCTCCCAAAGTTTATGTTAGTTAGACAACAAAGCAAGTCCTTTTACTGGTGAACCCTGAATAAAAATTAAAATAGCTTTTACATGTAGCAAGAATTCTTCGTCCCTCGATTCCAGAACAGTGCCCTCGCTACCCCCTACAGCCTCGAATCTGAAGTACTCAATACGATGCTTATACGCACGGCTCCAAGTGTTTATGTTGGTAAGACAACGTGTCAAGTTCCTTTATACATATATGTACGATAGATAGATAGGAACAAATTTTTTACTCATTTAAAAATCAAATGAACTTCCAAACTTGCTCATTTTCATTGAGTTAGGAAAAAGATGAGACACAAAACGATGTTTTGTGTATTTACATACATATAGTTGAAGAAAGCTGAGCATACAAGACATTCCATGAATATAAATTATCAAATAATATAAGATACAATTTGCTTCACTGCTAAGCACAAAACTGAATTCTAAATAGAGCCTCAGAGTATTTAAACTAAAGATACGCATAGAGGACTTTTGACATAAACTACACATATGCACGTTTTGAAAAAAGTATTTCCTACGCATATATATGTATATATATACTTCCAGCTCCCTAATAATGAAGTATTCACTGATTATGACTCAAATGATGAGAATGCTATCACAAAAACTGATACATTACCTTGACCAGTAAATCAAATGAAGGCTTCAGCAGTATCAAAGTCGAATTGCACATCCTAGCATAATTACACTGGTAATACATTTTCATCCAATTTTGATCAAGAATTTGCTAGAAATCAAAATCTTACGGTATAGATACTAAACAACAACTGCAATAGACTGAAGTAGTAGCGCGCAGAAGGATTTCAGCTGATTTAGTAATCCTTCTGCGCACTACTACTTTAGCTGCTCTACCGTAAGTCTTTAATTTCTAGCGAATTATTACTCGAAATTGGATGGAAATTTACACACTTAGATAGAATATTTCTTCATAGTTAAGGATCCTTATAGGGCGCTTGACATCTCGTTTGAATGCTAAAGATCTCAGAAGTTATTTAAGTATAAACGTTTTGGCCGACTTTTGGACAACTCCCGTCCCCCACGCCCCCAAGAGTCCCTTTAAGTCAAAAAAAAAAAGACTGGAAATGGAATTTGCATAAAATACAGTAGCGAATCATCATTTTTCAATGCACAGAATGAGGTTCCTTTTAGGCTTAAATTACAGTTGAAGTTGGAAAATGGGCCAAATTAGCTCAAAAAGTAGGGTCCGATTTCTCAAAAACCGTGGGACTCTTGAAAAAAAATTTACAGATTTGAAATCAGCGTTCAAAACTGAACAACTTTTATTATACTTATACCCCTTAGGATTTTTGATATTTCAAACTTGTTGACCCATGTTATTTGTTCTACATACATACATATCATATTGTTGTCTTAAAAGACCTATAAAATGAACTCGGTTGCTTCATTCAAATATATGTATATATGTTTTTTTTTTCCATTCACCTCACTAATGACTTACAATTAACTTAATAGGATACATTTCTTTAAAAGAAATGTGTTACTCCATTAACCTAGTTTTAAAGTGATTTATAAAGTCTTGTTACAAGGCTTCAACTATATAAATTGGACAGAATTGAATTTACATAAATGTAATATATATATATATTATAGAACATTCTAAGTTATATCAAGGGAACAAATGGAAAAGCAATTCTTTAGATTCCTTTTATTTCATTTTCCACGTTAAAACGTTTAACTTTGTGAACCTACCTTAACAATAATAAAAGCTGTGCCTTTTAGTTTCATGGTGTATAATTATGTCAACTTTTGCTGAATGATATAATAAAGTTATTGACACTTAAATATGTTTTTCAAAGTGTTTCAACTTAAAGAGTAATTTGATTTATGATCTTTAGAAGAGGAAGAGAAAAAGCCATATATCATGAGAGTTCTATGTATCTTTTTCTTTCCACAACTTTTCTTAGTGACAATTATTTTTTAAGATGCTGATTTATACCTTGGATAGGTATGTTCCTACATTTACATATTTGCTTATTTGAAACATTAGGGTTACAAATATGTACTTGTATTACATAAAGTATATGGGTAGTTTGGAATTGGGGCAAATGTTTAATTCAACATTTACACGTGTTTTTTTTCAGAAGTAATTCGTAAATTAAGAATAAGAAATGTGTCCACACTTCACCCTTTGAAGACTTTGATTGCTCTACTTACGTTATAAGACTTTAATAAGGCAGTTTATTTAGTATATGTGGTTCATATATTTTGTTGAAATATACATAATTTAATTTCCGTTCTATATATGTATATATATATATTCTAATTTCTTTTGATTAACTACATATAAAAAGGTCATTGTTAAAACTACCGATTGGACTATGTTAGGACTCATAATGATTAATTAATTATATTACTAGTAGTAGTTGGGTAGGTCAATAGCCAATATTGGAGCTGATATTCATTTACTATAAAGGTACAAATGTAGAGATCGATAAATAATAAGGTAATAGTAACTATGTATTTCTGTCATTGGGTATTTTCCTTGACAATTTTCACATTTCTTAATCACGGTAAAACAGTCCACATCATTTCAAATTGTAACAAATAGTAAAAGGAAGTATTTCCTATCTTCAAATCTAAGAATACTTGTGCAATTTGACTTTAAAATTATAAATGCTTATATTTTCATCATCTATAATATATTTGACTTTAGTTGTCTAATTTGTATATATATTAATTCATTTATTAGGAAAGGATGTTTTGATAATTACATTTTAATGATACATTATAACAGCACTAAAAGTATCCATTATTATATTCTGATATTCATTTCTTGGAGTTATTTCTACTAGTCATAATGGGTGTACTAAAAAAAGGAATCCATAATTTTAGAATAAAATTAAAGGGTTTTACTGTATTCAATCTTATTTAAGTGGTTCCAAACGGTTTTTTGTGCAATGTTCGCCTACTCTTGGGCAATTAAAACAGTGCTTACATGATGGTCGGACTCACCGATTATTGTATCGACATTTTCGATAATTCAATAATGGATTTCTTTTTACTACGCCTAATATATTAGACATTACAGAAAAGTAAGTGGGTGGTGTAATTATAAAGGTATCTTAATGTGAATGACCTCATGATATTTATGCAATTCAAAATTAATTTAATCAATTCAAAAAATTACATAAGAGGGGGGGGGGGAGACAGATACAGTTTACCAGTGTGTCAACAATAGGAAGGATTGGAATTGATTGCTTATATTTACCTGTTTATATGCATTTTGATTTAGAGTATGTGGTAAATTTAGAACAAATGTGGTTTAAGAATAAATTAATCACAGTTTTAAGGGTATTTTTAAGGGATTGAATTATATTTTTTTATATATTATGAATATATTTGCATGTCTGATTTTACAAAATAAATAAATATATAATAATAATGTCTACTCTAAAGCACTCATGAAATTAATTTGTATGAATATTTTGCAAAAAAAAAGAAGCTATAAGTATAATTAAATATATTTAGGAAATTACAATCGTGTGTCTGCTGAGGATCGATAAATTTGAAAATTACATTTAAAACAACGAGAGTAAAAGAAACATAACATTAAGATAGGTATAAATAAGGTGTAAATTTTATATGAGGTAGGAAGACAATGGATGATGTAGGTCTTACATCATCAAAGCAAAAAACGTAAAGTGAACTTTTCAAAGACAAAAAAAAGAAGGATATTCTCCGATTTAAATTCAATCTCTCCTTCAAAATGATTCAAGAAATCATACAACCCTACGTATACATACATTGAAAAATATTCAATCACTGTCATTGTCATACTTCAAAGCTTGTCATCCTTCAAGTAAACTTATGAGCTTGAATTGATGCTCAACTTAGATCCTTACAAAAAAATATAAACATATAATGTATAAAGACAAAGATTTGCATGAATTATATTAAATGGGTTGGATTTTGTGTGAATACTTGTTTGACATAGAAAGGCTATGGCCAAAACATTCCGGGAAATTGGATTTTTTTTTTTTTTTTTTTTTTGGGGGGGGGGGGGGAGTTCGATCCGTAATTTTTTTGTTTTTACAGTTGCCACACCTGTCACTAACATTTGCGCTAAGTATCACGTCAAAATACTCATGTGTGTTTGAGAATCGTGTCCCTTAGTGAACAGTTAAAATCCGATTTTTAGAAACGTTGTTGAAAAAAAAATTTGTAACTGTTTTGAAAATTGGAAAAAACGTTGGCAACCATGTATCGCATCGACTGCCATACTAGTAAATTATACCACTCAAAAACTAAATAATAATACATTGAACAGTAAGAGTTAAGTATTGGTTCTAAGTAGGTGTTATTCTAAGAACAAGTATATTTTTGAGCTTGACCAAAGATTTCAAAATGGAAAAAGCATAAGGTGTACTCTACTATGGGTAGAAAATATCGGGAATCAAATATATATATTAAATCATCAAAATTCAATCCCCCCTCCCAGAAGTAGTCGATGCAATGCCTCTATGTGCCAACGTTTTTTCCAATTTTCAAAACAGTTGCAAATTTTTTATTAAGTCAATGACTACAGAACAATAACTGCTGAGTTTAGAACTGCTATTACATTTGAAAAATCAGACGATCGGTTTCTTTAGTAATCAGGTATAAATCTCGAGAAATAAATCAGGGATTCTCAAAATTTCAAAATAATCCAGTTTAAAATATTCATTTAAACTTTTTTGTTTTCAACAACAACATTTCTCTAAATTACATTTGAGTCATCATTTTTCAGACATTTTAAAAAACGAAAAATTACATTTTAGAGTTGCTCACAAAAAAAGGACGTGTATCCCAAACATACATGAATATTTTGACGTGTAATTTGACACACAGATGTCAGTGACAGGTGTGCCAAAGGAAAACCAAAAACATTTATCCCAATCAAAATCCTCCCAAAAAATAAATTCAAATTTCCCGGTATTTTTTGCTCATAGTAGTACAACATCCAAAATCCACGTTGAGAGTAATGAAAAAAAAAAAGATATGTAAACCAGAAATGAAACTTCCATAGAAGGTAAAAGCAATTGTCCTCATATGAGTATAAAATATAACATAATTAACACAAAAAAGAATGCACTTTAAAATGCATTTATGTAGAGTTTCAAGCATGTTAATGGCAACATAAAAAACAGGAATGAAAGGGCATGTACTTAGGTACATATAATATTAAATAAGGAAGGAAGGAAAGCTTTTGTTTTCAAAGAAATTTTTGTGATTGGTATTGAAACCTTTGAGGGTCTTTGCACATTTGATTAAAATATTGATAAACAAAAATCATATTATCAAATTCCAATATTTAATATAGGCATGTAAGCCATAACCTTCATCCCCTCTGTCTTTATTGGTGTTTTTTTTTTTTTTTTTAATATGATAGAGTAAAAATTTGCAAAAAAAAAGAGAAAAGGAAAATTTAATTTAATAAAAGCTTACAATTGGAATTTCATATTTTTGTAACAAACATAACTTATGCAAAATAAAATTTTAATCAATCCTATACATTAATAGATAAATACATTGTATTCAAAAAATTTAGTTATTATACAAGTCAAATTGAAAAATTTGTACAATCTTTCAGTTGTACACATAGACAAATTCAAAGTTAGCAAATTTTATTTGTATTCAATGTAGGGCTTATTCTAGCCTATTAAGACAGTGGTCCTCAACCCCCGGGCCACGGACCAATCAGTACCGGGCCGCACAAGAATTAATTAGTTATTTCTGTTTTATTTAAAACAGTGTTCGAGATAATAATTTTGCCGGTGTTTTGAATTAAAGTCATGGCAGAATACCCAGAGATCGCTAACACAGTGTTGAAAACCCTGTTGCCATTTTCAACATCCTCTCTGTGTGAAACAGGGGTTTCTACATTGACAGCCATCAAAACAAGACAAAGGAGTATACTGGGCATAAGCAACACACTGCATGTGTCTTTGTCTGCCATTACCCCCAGATGGGACCATCTCGTTGTAAAGAAACAAGCTCAGGGCTCCTACTGATTATGTGTTACGCACAGTTTTTGATGAGTGATTTCATATTAATAATAATTGATGGAAAATTTAAAAATTAAAGGAGCTGATATTGGTGGTTTTTTATTTATATCAATGTTTGCTCAAAACTTTCAAACCACATCTGTTATACTGTTGGAGCAATTTATTAATAAAATTATTACTTCTTAATGTTATAATAGCATTGTAATGTTGGAGCAATGTGCTAATAAAGTTCCACATGAGTATTCAGTGGATTCACGTTTATTGTTATTATTAATATTTATTATTTATGATTTTGATATTTAAAAAATATATTAAATTGCGCGCCCTTTTTTTGAGTTATTGAATTATAAACAAGTATTAACGATGGATTTGTATATTGGTTGAATTTATCAATGTACAGTGTATCTAAGCAATAAGTAACTCTGCCCAATATTAAAAAGTTGGTAACAAGGAAAATACAGAAGGGTTATAGCTACTAGTTGTTTTTCCAAATTTTTCCTTTCCCTTTTGAGAGTCGAGGTTGTGAGTGCATAAAAAAGCTCAGAATGGTAAACACAGGAAAAGTGAAAAGACGTGTGTTGAATTCTTTGACAGTAAAAAATTATAAAGCAAGGGTTAAAGACCTGAACAGCAGGGAACAGAATGTCACTCTCATGATTGATGAGGTCTACTTAGCACAAAGAATTGAGTTTGTGAGAGAGAAGTTCCTTGGATGTGATTAGAGCAATCAAACAACCAAAACGGTTCTCACACTCATGATCAAGGAATTTACATGAATGGGGTGGCACACATTCATGCCGGAAAAATGAAGTTACATTTATTCTACAGCCAATACACACCAATCATGAAAAACCCTTTATTCAAATAGGGTTGTGGCCGTATCAGTTGACAACCCCCATCACACAGGAAGTTCCACTCTAAACTTGTTGGTTGTGATGAGCTTCAAACCTCAATGCTTCACCCAAAGAGCAACACTAAGAAGGTGCACCTCGTTTTTGAACATGTCCATAACATCAAAAACATTTAAAATTCTTTCCAGGGGCATGAGAACATTACCCTGGACCGTCTTGATGTGTCAAATCATCATTACGCCCAAATTTTGCAAACATAATGATTATTAATATATAGTACTATTTGTATTCTTGAGTCATCTGTAATTGTCATACTATCTGTCATATTTTGAATTAGATATATCATACTATAACATAGATACCAATGAAATTTATCTTTGTTGATGAAAAATAATATTTAGTATTGCATCTTTCACATAGTATATGGCTAGAAATAAGAAATTGAGTTTATGTACATATATCAATTCATTATTATATAATATGACGTATTGTTTACTGCACTTATCAGTGTGATTTATCGCATGTGAGAGCTGAATATAATAACAACAGAAATAATTTTAATGAAGCTTCAGTCACTGAATATGTTACAAGAAAGAATACTATTAACTCATTATTCATTGGTCTCACGGATTGAAAAAATAATTCTTTCAAAACACGAGTTGAATGTCGAGAGTTCCCAATACTTTTGAGTAGAAATAAAACTTTCAATATCCGATTTAAAAAATGCGTGGGAGTCAATGACCCAAGATGAGGTAGCTGAGCAATTATCTCAATTTATAAAAGTACAAGAAATTAAAGAGGTCCACCAGAAACCCTATGGATGCCCAAGATATGAAAAGTGTTCGATTTTATTTCAACATCATTTTCCCCATCTTTTAAAGAAGACAACTTTATCTTTAAATATTCTGTTCAAAGGAACTCCTTAAAAATATGCAATCATTTCTACCAATACATGGAGTCATATATAAGGCTCTACAGTAGACATCATAGAAAGTGATCACCAAATCAAGGTAAGAGGCACTTCTTGAAGCAATAAGAAGATGCAGTGGCTTTGGAGGTGATAGCAGTGGAAAAAGATGGAATAACACAGGCCAACAAATTTGAAATGTCAAAAATCCTAAGGGGTATAATAAAAGTTATTCAGTTTTACACGCTAATTTTAAGTCTGTAAGAGCCCTAGATTTCTAGTGGATTTTTGATCGAACTTGAATGAAAATTTACACATTTAGATGAATGGTTTCTTCTGAGTTAAGGATTCCTATCGGGCGCTTAACATCTCGTTTGAAAGCTGTGGGTCTTAGCTCTTGTATACATTCCTTATTAATGCATTTTATGAAATACTCAAGGAGATATTTAAGTGCAAACGTTTTGGCCGAATTTTGGGCCTACTCCCGCAACGTACACCCCTAGGAGTCCTTTTAGGTCAAAACAAAGACTGGAAATGGAATTTGCATTAAATACACAAGCGAATCATTATTTTTTTATGCACAAAATGAGTATCCTTCTAGACTCAAATTGAAGTTGAAGTTGGAAAATGGGCAAAAAAAGTTCAAAAAGTTTTGACCGTTGACCAGTGTAATTAAATAAGAAGATTTTTTAATTTTGCAATTATGAAATAGGCCCCCCCCTCCCTCTGGTTTTAATTATTATTCGCCAATAATGACTATTGATTATATATCAAAAAGAAAGAAAAAATAATTTTTTTCAAACTATCATATAACTTTTATTATTTCCTGAATTTCTTTTTTAATTTGTGTAATTACCCCATATCTTTCCTTAAGATAAATAAATTTTAAAAATCCTACATAACTGAGTGAAATAAAGTTTAGATAATAGCTGATAAAAGTTAAAATCAAACATTGGTAAATACACACATTATTGAGTGTAGTTGCAACTAAAATATTATAATACTATAAAGTATTTTTTGCTTTTTTGATAGTACTGTATTAAACATATACTAATTTAATATGAATTATTTTTTTTAAATCTATAATTAGTTGTAAAATATTATAATTTGTTAATACCAGAACGTTAAATAAGATGTTTTTAATATCATAACATGTTATAATATGTAGTATTAAAAACGGTTACGACTTTGTTCCACATATACAAGAGGTAACCCTGACAATTCGCTGAATGTTTGAGAGGGGAACAACTTTTGCTGACAGGATGTTTTACAATATCAGCTACAAGATGCTATTCTCTTTTATACTTACAGATGAAGACATCGGCCAGAAATGGAAGAATAAATAGAATGAAAAAAATAAACTCAACTTCCTGCGCTGGAAAATTATAAATTTTTTGCGAAAAAGTCGTAGACTAATATAATTAATTATTACGAGGAATTGAACTTGAGCCCTACATTGTGAACATTGTATTTGCTTTATTAACCAAAAACTCGTATAAAAAAATGTCCAACTAACTGCTTACGCGTCTTTCTCTGGAAAAGTAGCTAAGTTTGGCTTAGTAGTGCATGATCGTATTAAATCAATATTTTTTTTTCTTTCAATATTTGATTGAAATAATATAATAGGAAAGAAACATGTCTTTCATTTAAGACTTTTTCATAAATTTGAAACTAAATAACTGTCAAGTCAACAAGAAAGCAAATTTGTTTTCAAATATTGAAAAGGAGAAAATCCATAATCCATAAATATAATGGCCAAATATTTTGGTGTTATTTTAAAACCTATTCCGCACGGTTTTTGCTAAAATATCACTTTTCATCGAGAAACCAAGGATTGTTGTCTATCAAATAGGGAAATCAGATAAATGTTACGATTGCACAAAGAGCCGATAAGGTCCATCTTTTTCATAGCCCAAGAGATTTATTTAGTTGCAGTTGGCTAAAACCAGTTCATGTATTTAAGAAATATTCTAAGTCAACTACATCCGCCATCATTCTCACCAAGAATCATAGTAATAGTAACTACATAGTCAGAAACACCAGACGTTTTTTATTCTTAATTGTGGCTTGTATTTTTTTCCCTCTAATTAAGTTGCAATTATTGGAGTCATTATTTAGTTAATCAAAATAACCTATTGATACAAAGGAAAGATAATGTCTTCAAGAATATGAGTGCAGTTCACACTCATTTTTGAAATATTTCAGATAAACTTGGTTTCTTCTTGACTTGGCACATATATGCTTAAATTATATTTAAATAAATATAGAAGCTCAAATTAGCACGAACTAATTTGAACTCAAAATAAGATAAGGCCACAAGTGATGCCGAATCATGTATGTGATGTTCATTCTTTCATCAGTGATAATTAATTATTAGGTATGATATTCAAATTAAAAATCAAATGGTCGGTTTCTTGAGTAATAATAGGTTATGTATCTCGAGAAATAAACCACGAATTTTCAAAATTTTAAAAGAATACACTTCAACATTTCAAGAATTCATTTCAACATTTTTGGTTGGCAACAACATTTCTCTGAATTGCATTTGAGTCATTACATTTCAGAAATTTTAAAAAACGAAAATTTAATTTTAACTCTTAAAAGGACGTGTATCCCAAAAACCAATCAATATTTTGTCATGTAATTTGGTACAAATGTCAGTATCAGTAGTTTCAACTTAAAAAACAAAAACTTTTATTTTTATCAGAATCCGAAAAAAATTAAATTCAAACTCCCACTGTATTTTTACATATTAGTATAAATATTTATTTATTTATTTATAAAACATGTAATGAAAGTTACAAAATTAATTAACAATTTAATAAATTCATATACATATAAAAGAATAGTCAATAAATTATCTAATGGAACTAACGTAAAATCGTTGATAATGAAGGTGAAATTTTTTAAAGTGCCAACGAGGATTTCAGTTAGTAATATGCTGTCGTAGTAATTTTGGGACAGAAGTCTTGAGAAAGTTAAACATTAGTTTTCAACACATGCAAAATCGTAATCATGAAATAGATATTGAGATTTATTCAAGGAACGTCATTAAAGGGCAATTTTGATTGTTTAACTTCATTAGTAATATGACCAAGATGCTTGTTTCCTCCAATGCCCCACTCAATATCGTTATTCATCAAATAATCTCTATACTAAAAAATGTGTTCCTTCTTACAACATCAGTACGAAGTAAAAAGTAAAGATATATTGTCCAAGATTAAGTAATAAGTTCAGGATATTTTCACCATTTATGTCATAAATCATGGAGCAATTGTATATTTTTGGCTTGTAGCAATTTCCCAAGCAAGTGGGATGACCATAAATATTATTTAAAGATATTTTTATACATATTGTAAGGAAATGAAATTTTATCCAAATAATTTCTATGTTCTTTTTGCCAGTGTGGATGGGATCAACAACTGCTGAAGATGTCCCTATACTCATAACTGGTATAATTCAAAAATATATAATTCCCTTCAAATAATAAAGGATGACTCTAATTCTATTACATGAATTCATCAATTTTTGCTATAATTGTATTACATAATATATTAAAATTTAAAATAATAGCTCCAGCTCTCCTGATAAATTTCCTTCTTTTCCTTAAAATCAAATTGATGCACACTTTATATTATTTCAGGCAAGTTTTTCTTTTCCTAGCTTGCATTGGAGTTTTCTTTCCTCCTACGTCTACTCTTTTTTATCAGACAAGTTTTTTTCTTCCTAGCTTGCTATGGAATTTTCTTTCCTCCTACGTCTACTCTTTTTTTTAAATGGGATCTTTCAATATACAATAATAATTAAGTATAAAATATATTTGTAATTATATTATTTTATAAATTAATCAATTTTATCATCAATGGGTATTTTTACTTTATTTCATATGTTTCAATCATCAATGTAAGCACCCTATTTTCCTTTACAGCTCCTGACTGATCTTCCTCCCCTACTTTTGGAAGAGTCCAATATTTAAGAAAAGGAGTTAACGTGCAATTTCATTTTCTTGAAGAAATACTTTTCATCTTTTTTTTTTACCTGTCTGGTGCGTCTTAGCCTACACCCCACTAGTCACTGCACTGCTATTCTCCCCTATTCACATTCCCTAGCCACTGAGGGTTAACCGGCTCACATCTCACGACCTCATCATTTCTCTTTCTAATTTCTTGTATTATTTTCAACGATGTTTAATGTGAAGAGAATCATATTTCAAAGACGATTAATTTTCATTCATTTCTGTACAGCTTACAAATGTACTTCATAGAAAATAGATTTATTCTTCTTAAATGCTGAATCTGTGTAAATCAATTTCCATACATCTTTTCTGTGAAATCTTGTTATCTCGATCCTAAATTTGAAGTCTGTTTATACCAAAATGATTTATTTTCATTTGAATAATTTAGAAAATTTTATGATCAGTAATCACGCAACCTTTTCTTATAAACTCCCTTATCAACCCATAAGTCTGTTTCCCATCTTTGTTCCGCCCTCTTCCAACAAATTTCTCAGCTAGCCAATGCGCAGCCAAGTTTTCTTTTTCTTTTCTTCTAATAATCTGAATAATAAACAATTTTTTTACTCCCAATTTTCTACTTGCTAAGTTTTCCAACTTTTCTTCATCATTCCAAACTTACACACACGATGTTATTTCGTTTTTCATGAAATTGTATCTGAATCTGAAGGTGTAAAATACATGTGTATTACTTTGATACAAATACATCAACTTAAAATTTAAACTTAAATTTAAACTCGATAAAAATGATCCATCTTTTACTTGAATTCCTTTTAAATAAATGTTGTTAATCAATAATTGCTCAACCTTTTCTTATAAATTCCCTCGACAATAGTTTCCTTTCCTAGTTAGTATATTGCTTTTGTCTAGATTTTACCTGTAAATTTATTACTTATCATTGCAATCAAGTTTTCTTTTTCCTCCTTCCTTTAGTCTAAAATATATTTTGACATTTTTTTTTTCATGAAAGGAATTTTGCATGCTTCGGATCGAAGGATCGAACAAATTCACTCGGATTTTTAAATAATGTTATGGGAGCTACACAATAAAAAAAGTATAACTTAGATCCATATTTCAATCCCTGATATCGTTTATGAGTATCTTAAAATTTCAAACTTGTAGTTTTAATTGAGTAATTTAATGTGATTTGTTTTTAGTTCGAACTGGGTTTCTGGAACCCGTGTCACATTTTGTTTATACTTATTTTTTACAAATGAATCATAAATTTATGTTGTTGTGAGTGAGATTAAAAATATAATTATAAGTTATAAGTAATGCAATTATATTATTGAAACTACAAGACATCGGAGCTATCCTAAAAAGACAATCATACTGAAGAAGATGATGATCAGGGACATCATTCATTGGTTTCAAGTGTCGTTAATCACTGACCAAAGATTTACTTGAGCTGAATGACCTTTTTTTTAGGTGGCTCCTCTTTTTCTTAAAGGACGTGTTCCCAGTCTACGACCAAGTTTCAGATCCAAGCAAACTCAATTGACAAAGCCCTTGTCAATGCATTCCCAAGGAATAAGTTTGCATCATATGAGTAATCAAGGAAATTCAAATGGAAGCCGGAAATCCAATCGGATGAAGTGGGTTTATTTTTTCATCCTCTTTTCATCTTTATGTATCCCTTAACAAATTTATTCCTCATTTAATTAATGTAAATATATGAAGTTTATGTGTATATTTGAATTAAGTAGATATTAATCAAAATTATGTACATATATCTCAATCTTATTTTAGAATAATTAATAAACGTTTATTTTTAATTGATTTTATGAATGCAGCTTTTTCAATTATTATGATTTATTTATTAAAATCTTATTTGAAATAGTATAATTCGTTCGTAAAGGTTAAACGAGATCAATTTAACTTACAATTTAAATTGGTATTCTTAAGTTATAAACAGTTTCAAATCATTATGTTGAGACTCTATGAGCACCAAGAGTTGCACATTTTATAGTTGGGAAGGGGATACTTAATATTGATTAAAAAACTTAGAGAATAATCGCAAGAAGAATAAACTTTGTTACATAGTTGCTACTCGTAAGAGTATTTTAAAAGAAAATTATAATTTCTAATAATAATTATTATTAGAAATTCTTAAACGTCACGTCATTACCGTGAAAGCTGGAGTTTTAAGCGTAAAGTACTCCTGGAATCAATTCGACCTTTGTTCTCCGCAACAACTAAATAACTTTGGTGCTAATATAGACTGCAATATCAGAGTTCTTCAATCTCTGGTAACTAAGAATTTTCCTTCAATGATTGACTGCATTAGATGCAAGAAGAAGCGTTAGACAAACAGATCTTAAGTTTTTTAAAGTAAATACAAATTGTAACGGAAAGTACCGCAATATTTTTCCAAATAAAAATTAGTCATAGTAAAAAAAACTTGGGGAAATAACTTTAGTAAAATTACAGTAGTTATTGTTTTATGTTGGTAACTATATATTCATACTTTTTATAATGGTTATTAAGACTTATAAATACATATAGATATTTTTTCTAATTGTAATAACCATCAGGAGCTTCGTTTAAAACTAGAGCACTGTTTTAGTAATTTCATAAATTTCTTAGTTTTAGTTTTTTGTAAAACGCCAGAGGACTTTTTTCTAAAGCTAACGTCAAATCCTTGATCGTCGATAATGAAGGCAAAAAATTTTAAAGTGACAACGAGGATTTGAGTTAGTGAAATGACGTTTTAGTGATTTTGGAATAGAAGCCTTAAGAAACTTAAAAATTATGCAACATATTCAAAGTTGTAATCACAAGATAAATATAGAACAAATGTTTGTATCAAATTGAGAAGAACAAGGGATACATCAAACTGAGGTAAATATCAGGAGAATCAATACACCACAATAGCAAGCTCTTTAAAAACAGAAAAACTCTTATCGTAAACAGTAATGGTTCTCAATACGGTGAAGGGCATACACGTACCTAAAAAATTTATGTCTGACGGAGGATCTCATGAGGGATTTGACGATTGTCAAATGGAACTCGGATTTCAGCAAAATTGGAAATTTATAATGACCATAGTGAAATGCTTTCATAAGCGGAGGAATCTAGGGAAGGAGCCCAAAAATTATAAGTCCTAGATTTTTTGTATAATTAATATTTATTATACAAAAAATCGCTTTAACTTCTAATATTTGATACTTATGATATTTATGTTGGCCTTTAGAGCATTTATCAACTCGCCGTAAGACGATTGATTTTGAAAGGTACATAGGGAAAATAACCAATCTTATAGACGGAAGCTTCGTACTTAGAGTAGTTGTCAACTCATCGTAGGAACAAGGAATTTTAAGTAATTCATTAACTTTTTTGTCCACTCTGCAACCTCGACTCACAAAAGGGAAACGAAAATTTTCGAAAAAAAACTGGTAGCTACCCTTCTGTATTTTCCTTCTTGCCAACTTTTATTATTATTTAGATATACTATACATTTATAAATTCTATCAATATACAAATAAATCGTTAATACTTGTATATCAAAAATTCAAAAAAAGGGCGCGCAATTTAATATATATTTTATATATGAAAATCATAAACATCAAGAATATCCTTTTTGAGATCATACCTACTTTAAATCAAAAGAGTCAAATAATGAAAATCAGCAGAAGGGAGATTACTGTGTGTATTCTGTTTATACCAAAAAGCTTGTCGTGTAGAGGGAAATATTTCCTCTTCAACAATGAAAAGAAATAATGAACATAAATTTAAAAAAAGGATGAGAAATGCACTAAGGATCGAAAGAGTACATAATATGTCATATATATATTATATATATGTTTTTTTTACTTCAAAGGTTTCGTGAAATATTATAATACATTTACTTGCGTTCCTTCATTTTCACGACGAGCTTTTTGGGATAAACAAAAACATTATGTATTCTCACGACGAGCTTAATGGATTAAACAAAAACACAATGTATTCTCCCTTCAGCTGATTTTCATCATTTGACTCTTTTGATTTAAAGCAGCTGACCCTACGTGCTATTAACTCAAAAAGGGTATTATTATTATTTCTGATTTTGATGCATAAAAATATATTAAATCAAGGATTGCGCGCCCCTTTTTTTAATTTTGAATATATTACATGTAGTAACGATTGGTTTGTGAGTGGTAAAATTTATAAATATATAGTATATCTAAATAATAAATTCTGCCAAATATTACACATTTGGCAACAAGGAATATACAAAAAGGTAGCTACCATATGTTTTTCCAAATTTTTCCTTTCCCTTTTGTCAGTCGAGGTTGCGAGTGGACAAAAAAGCTCGACGTGATTATAATATAATTTTTAGAGTATAATTAAACTATTTTTACGTAATTTTTTGTTCATAATGCTCTTTTTGTTGAGTATAAATATTATAAAAATCGTTTTATGCAAAAAAAACCAAAAAAAAAAAACAAAAACAAACCCACATATAAATCAAAAAAACTGTTCAAGCAATATAAAGATGGAAATATTCTACAACAGAAATGCTCTCTAGGACACGTTTTATAAAATTTGATCTGTCAAAGTCAAATATTTCAATGTTTACTCAATAAATTATGTAATATTGAATCGGTAAAATAGAAATACAAGACAAACCCGAGGTTTAGACTAGGCATCACATACTAAAGTGATGTCAACCGACAAAATAATAACAGTAAATTTTAGTAACTAAATTTAAAATAAGTGATAAATTAAAATGGTTTTATCTCAGTTTGGCATGTTTTATGTGTCCCACTAAATTTACGACGCAACAATCAAGGAAAACAAAATAAGTCACAAATACATAAACAACAAATCTTTTTTGTTTGTTTTAATCACCTTTGAGTAGACTACATTGTGAATTGTGATAATATAAGAATGATATTAAAGTAAGCGTTTTTGTATATTCGCAACCTCGACTTTTAAAAAGAAGAGAAAAAGTTTGACAAAAACATAATGGTAGTAGATTTGTGTAGTTTTGCTATGCTATAGCAACCTTGGACAAGTGAAAAAGTATTTAGAGAAGGGGTGTCAAACATACGGCCCGCAAGGAGATTCAATCAGGACCGCAGGATAATTTAAAAGTGAAAAAAATACATAAAATACATGTATTAAACTTTTTAATTAAATGAAACTCATAAATTATCCGCTAGGGGCGTATGTTAGTCTTTCTTTATAAGTCTCATGTAAAGTTTATTATTGTAATCTTCGATACCAGTTTCTTAAAATTTGTGCAACTTTGTGAAATGTTTTGAAAAAAAGTGTTGTTTAAAAAATTTTTTAGTTAAATTTAACAATGTCCTTGTTCTTCTTTAAATCAAAACAAGGGAAGACATGATATTTTGGTTATTTATAGCTAAATATGTTATAATTTTAATGGTTCAGCCCACGACGTCTACATAGGGGTTGTATGTGGCCCGCGATGTGAAATGAGTTTGAGACACCTGATTTAAAGTATTATACTCTATATAAATACTATAGACTATATTAATATTAATACCCTTATGAATTTATAATACTCATTTTAATTTGTGAAGATGAAAAGAGACGAAGATATTTTTTTGAAAAAAGAGAGTCGTGATAGTCCCTGAAACTCTAAACTTTGAAATAACTGTGATTTAAAATTGTATAGTTTACATCTTTTCCTAGAAAAACTATAATAGAAGTTGGTGCAGAGGATCTGCCATTTCTATTTGATAACTGTGACCAAATGGGCACATATCTATACTAATTATTATTTGTGTTTTCATCTTGAAATTATTGTTCTATTTATTTACACCTCTTCCATGTAATGTACTTTGCTTTAACATAAAAATAAACATTTACACGAAATGCATTTCCAATTAAACTAGTTTTGTTATACCGACTCGGCACATTTAGTAAAAGATAAAGCATGCAATAATGGCTAAATAAAACACAATTATATCATAAGAAGCACTGTTGTAAAAATAAAAAATGCAAACAAAGTCAAATATATAATAATAGTGTTTATAAGAGCCCTTCGTTTGCAATTCTTCAAACTCATTCATGAGGACATATTACTTAATGTCTATACGCATTTGTATGTATTGTACACTAGGCTCATACGTAATATTATATTAATTAGCAAAAAAATTACAATGGTTTGTTAGAAAACCTATTATTAAATTTAGATTATAACTCCTGAGATAACTCATACAGAATATGATGATTTGGTGAAGAATCAGTAATAACTTTTTTTCTAGGGTTTATCAACTATGCTATAGATATTTTGCTCATATTCCTTTCACTAGCTATACTTCCAATGATTGTTAAAATAATCATATTTGTCCACAGAATAATAAATTTATAAGTTATACATTGATTCATGTATATTCCGACAATATACCTAAATGTATTCATAGGAAGACCGAATTTCTACAAAATAAATCTTATTTTATTGCTTCAAATATATAATTAGTATATCTATATTGTTAATGAATTTATCTGTGTTTACTGAAATGCAAATCCCGGAGTTAAATTTCCTAAACCGCTCCAAGAACTAAGGAACTTGAGAATATTTTGTATATCATTATCGGTAATCATTTTTGATGTCATGACAAACTTATTCCAGTCTTCTTTATTTGCAATCATTTCATGGCTAAGTTCAATTTTGTTCCCTAGTACCGGGTACCCAGTGATAATACACACCGGTGATATTGTACCTTTAAATTAAATTATAAATATAGACACACGTGTTCATATTTCAATTTGTACTTTAAGAACTACCTGTGTTAAGAGTTACAAGAGACGCTTCATACGTCATCCTTTCGTCTAAGGGCAACTGTTGCTCAACTTTTTGATCCATGGATACTGCTAAAACCCATTCTTTAACACTATCATGCTCCGACTCACTCAAATAGGGAGTTTCCGGAAGTGGAACCTGAAAAGGAATATCCGTGTCGACAAAATCCGAATTATCCAACATATCCAGGGATCCTTCCTCCATAGCTTCATACAAGTCCAAATATCTATTTAAAAAAACAAAGGCCATGTTATGCCAACCAATATCTTTACAATGAGTCCCAGCTTCATAGAAGGCTTTGTCTGCAGGTATGACATCTGAGTATCGAAGTAAAGATATAGATATCTTAGTTGCTATTTCTTTAAGCTGTTGATGATTTTGACAAACGGAGCGGAGTGTACCAAAATGAGAAATGAGTAGTAAAAGTTTAAAATCTTCATGAGTGGCTTCGGAGATAGAGGAGGAAGCCTTGCTAATGTTCTCAGATAAATCAAACAAAACATCCCTGAGCATTGACCAGGTATCAAAATCACATTTTTTAAGACTAAAAATATCCATAGATATTTTCTTATAAATATTAAAATTTTGTTGATTCGAAGGAGTCCCTAATAGAAAATAATAATACTCAAAAGTAATTAAGGAATAACCTTAATTGCTTACCATATTTTTTATAGAGATGTAATGCATTAACGCTCTGTTGACTTCGAATGAGTTGTGTTGCATAGAGTGCAATGTATTTGTGGAGTACTTCTGGCCCATGGGTTGACGCTGTGTCCAAGGCTTTTGACCAATTTCCTTGCTCAACATACATATCTAGTGCTGAATTTAAATCTACTGACACTAATTGTTCTGCTTTTCCTTCGTTTTTCAAAAAGTCTTTATACCTGATTATAGGAAAAAAATTAATTTATGTTCATTGCTTCAAATAAACAACAATCACCGTTGATCTACATATGACTCCAGTCTTGGCTCCAACTCCTTTGCTACTTTTTTAGCCTTTCCCCATTCACCTGCCTTTATGAATACATCAATTGCTTCATTGATCATTTCAATGGATAAATACATTTGAGCAGCTGGGTTATAGCTTTGTATTCCCACAAGTTTGGGTCCAACTATCTTTGCAACCTTCTCAGCTTTGCTTATATCTAAAAACTTGACAGCCAATTCTGCAGCACAAATCCATGCAGAAGAAACTGTTTTTAAGTCCCCATTGGTGTTGGATTCATCCACTCTAAGATAATATTCTATTGCTCTTTCATAGTCTCCATTGGATTCCCATTGACGTGCCTGTGATATAAGACCATCCATGTTTTTACTTCTATCATTAGAGGATATTGAGTCATATTCACGTTGAAGTTCAGTGAGATTATGAGGAGAGTACTCTCGACAAACCCTCAGGGCATCTGCCCACATATCTGAGCTTTTATAAAGTTTAATTGCTAATTCCGATTGTTTAGCTCTCAACAACAGACTCTCAAATTTAGGAAAATCTTTACTTTCAAATGCAACTTTGGCTTGACCGACAAGTACTTCTGCCACAGAGGATTGATCATGTTCTTCAGCTACTCTTTGTGCTGATTCCCAATCTTGATTGTGAACGTACATGAGTACTGCTTCTTTAGGTCTCTTTGCCTTTACAAACTCATCCTCTGCTTCTTTAAACTTTCCATCGTCTTCCAATGCCATAGCAAATTTGTAATGAATATCTTCAGTCTTCTCAACAGCACCTAACTTTGCCAACTCAAATGCAAATTCAAAGTGATAGCTCTCACAGGCGTAGTCAATTCCATCATCAAGGATTCCAAACTTATTTAAGAGTTTCACAGCAGATTCTCCACCCAGAGTCTTAGCCCAAAGGAATGCTACTTGTTTGGCTGCATTTGCTCCTCCTTTATTTTGAGCCACTCTATAGGCCTCTTCCCATAAATCATTTCCTCTGTACATGTGAATGACCGATTTCCAATCTCCTGCTTGAAGATAATGTTGCTCAGCTGCTCGATGATTTCCCTCTTGTTCCAATTCTTGAGCTAAATGTACGTGAGTGCTGTTTACAAGATCAGGATGATATGCCTCCACCAATCGGATCATATTATCGTACTGTCTTTGCTTTTTATACATGGATATTGCTAAATCGGGCTCACGCACAGAAATATATAACTTTTCAGCTTCTTTCAAGCGGCCATCCTCCTCTAATTTCTGAGCTTGGTCCACATACATATCTGTTACCTAAGGACAAATGATAGAACAAATATAAATGTATTATATTTTTTAATGAGTCAATACTTCATTGCTATCCATGAATCGGCTAGCCAGAGCATGTGCTTCCTCCCATTTTGCTACACTATTGTACATTTCAATGGCAATTTTTTCCATGCCCCCCTTCAAATAAAACGTTTCAGCCATTTTATAATCCTTAATTGAGGCAAAATGCCCTCCAAGCTTAAAGTAGTACTTATTCAGTTCACCAGATTCGCCATCGTCGATCACTTTAATTATTTGTACAGCTTTATTCCATTGTTTTGCGTTTATAGCGGCTTCCAAGGCTTTCAGTGTACGCCCAGCCTCAATGTAATGATTGATTGCTGCATCTATTAAGATTAATGTTGGGGTTATTAATAAGCTGATTAATCATGTGAATCTTTTGTTTAACCTTAAGAACGTAAAATGAATGAAAAGTGGGATTCAAGCCTTCATTTTAATTTCGAACAAGGTGTATGAATTTATGACTTTTTACTGAAGCATATGTAACTAATGTTCTTTTTGTTTCTATTTAATTTAGTTCATTATTGTAAAGGGTTTTCATAAGTAAGAAAAGTAAATTACAACATTTGTAGATTTCATTATACTAAATGACAGAGTAAAACGATACCTAGTTGCTTGTTTGACACCAAGTAATCTCCCCATTCTTCTTCCAGAATAACAACTTCACTTGGAAATAAATATCGCGCCAATTCCACTGCTCTGTGAAAAGATTGTCCTTTTCGAAAGCAATCTAATGCTTTGTCATCCTGCCGCGTTTTTTCAAAAAGTTCTCCAGCTTGTTCAAAGAACTCTCCTCTGAGTAATGCTGAGGTAACTCGATCGACTGTATCTGAATCTTCAATAAGTTTATTGTGTGATTGAACTAATCTAGAGGCTCGCGTAGCTAGTCCAGCTCTTAAGTAAAGGTTTAAAGCTTCCATGTATTTATCTTCAGACTCTTTAATACTTCCAGCTTTTTCCTCCTGACCCGTTTCGAGGAGCCATTTAAAATGTGTATTCCTTAGAGTATCTAATTCAGGATGACCCTTAGCTTCGGCTAAATTTAGAGCTTCCTCCCACATATTGAGTCTAATACATGATGCATCAATTGATTACTACCATTTGTTTTAATTAACAAATATGTATATATACCTTGTGTACATTCCTATAGCCTCATCTAATTTATTTTGCTCTAAATATATCCCTTCAGCCGCCTTAAATTGTTTATCTAGTATGCACAAACGAGCCCAAACATCTTGAGAGTCCATTCCATCTGATTGAATTCCAGATTCTGCATTCATGACAGCATGAGCATCGGCTAAATTAAGAGTTTCCCTCAGGTATTTAGCCTTACTCACATCACCCAATGCAGCACAACATTTCTCTGCGACATGCAAATACTTATTTTCTAATGAAAGCTTTGCTAACGTTTTCCACATTGCCTCGGCCTCTACATTATTTTCGGAAAATATTATATTTTTGTAGACACATTTGTTTATTATTATGATTATTCAAAGATTAATTTGTCATTGAATTGAAATATTTAAAAATGATTCAAAAAGATTTTATTTTAAAAGGAAATCATTGTCTCTACAAAGATATAAAACTTTCCTGGAGACATTTCCAAAGATTCTAAATATGTTATTGCTCTGTTAAAATCTCCATCATCTAGAGCAGTTCCAAATTCAATTAAGCCTTCATCAAGTTGATAAGACAATTGATGATGTCCTTCTTGGACTATAACCTCTGTTTTTCCATCCTCACGAATAACTTCAACTACATCCCCTTTGATAGGAAAAAGAGTAACCCTTTCAGGGGAGTCAATGTTGTACCAAACTCCCATTTGATCTCGACTTTGTGCAACAACAACGTCAGAGCCAGGGACCCATTGTACAAATGTACAAAAGTTGAGAATTGATGTTTTATGCATTGTTTCAATATCCACTATAAATTAGAACTGGGTAGTAACAATGTAAGGAGATCTTTGAGGACTTACCTAAATTTAAACGGGACCGCTTATCCCTAAAGAGTAGTCTCTGGCCTGTTTCATTAAGTTCCAACCAGTCTATCTTTGAATCATGCGTAATTTGACCAAGAGAATATCCAAAAACAAGATCTTCCAAGGCAATGGTTTTTAAATCTAATAAGTAGGCAAGCTTTTTATTGTTCTCGACTCCTTTTTGGCGTCTTTCGTTAATTCGAACACTAATTAGATGAGGATTCATAAACTCTGTCCGAACAGACCCAACGAGTTCATTCTTTCCATATTCGACAAGATTTAATTCCCCCGCATTGAAGACCATACATACATTGTTATTTTCAAAATAAAACTTTTCATTACCTCCACTGTTCATCCAAGGGATTTCACTCAAAAGGTTTTTATTCATATCCCCCAAAAGCATTGTTTCTGGAGTTCGTGCAATGATATAGTTATCCCCTCCCATGATACGGACATCTTCTATATCATGGCCATAGATGGATTTGAGAATGACTCCTCGTGCTCTTCTCATCATTGGCTTAACAAGAACTTGGGATGAACCCACGTATGTAATTTCAAATTTATTTTTCCAAACAGAACGCCTTAGTACAGACTCAAAGAGCTCAACACCACCGCACAAAGACCCTGATACTATTCGAGAACCATCACATTTCCAATCCAGGGCCGTAATGGTATAAACGTTAGGCATTTCCTTAGCTATTTTTTCTTCCCAGAGATTTTTATGATTATTCCAAGCATAGATTCGTATTCGATTGAAACTTCCGATACAAACAGCTTGCCCGGCTGGAGAACTAATGGACACCGTGAATTCCTTCTCATTTTTGTCTCTAAAATAGTCAAATTGCTGAAACATGTTGCCTTCTTGTGAGTAGAAAACAACTTTTTTGTCGCATCCTGCAACTACAATGTGATTATGAGTCCAAGAGAGAGCATACGGAGGATTTCCGTGAACAAGTACTTTCCCTTGTGGATATGCATTTGAATCTTCAGCAACATAAAATCGAACTATGGATCCATCAAGATGACCAGAGAGGAATCCAGTGCCAGCTGAATTGACAGCTATGGCAACAGTAAAAGAGTCTGTACTATACATTGTGCTCGCCTTGTTATTTTTTGTATGCGCTGCACGTATTTTGCCATCTGCAAGCCCAATTATGATTGGTCCATGACTTGGCCAAGCTAAACAGGTTACAGCTGATGTTTGAACAAATTTGTTGCAAATCACTTTTTTGTCTTTCCAATCCTCTCCCACCTGGGACGCACAAAATAAATATTTTATAGAACGATGCCATCAGTGTACATAGAACACACAATATACCTTATATACAAAAACAATATTATCTGTTTGACCTACAGCCAGTTTTGTTGAGTCTGGAGAAAATTGAAGACCACGAACCTACAGAAAATTACAGTTTTACTCCTCTGTCAACTTTAATTTGATATGACTCAAAAATACTGAATAACTCCGTTTTCCATATTTAGGATCTGCGGGTTTCGTAGAAAATTTATCCCGTTTTTCTCCGGTTTCATCAAACAATAAAATGACTCTATCCGCTGTACAAACAGCTAACTTCAGATTATTCGGAGACCAAGTGAGGCAAGTGATTTTAGCCGCACCATCCTGGCATTCAAGCAGATTCTTCATGTACTTTAACTGCATCCTTCCTTATTTATTGTTAATGTAAATCAATTAAAGGTGAACATTTCATAGACCATATAGATACAGAACTGATTCTGTTTTAATTCCTTACATAGAAAGCCTAGTTAGTCATTATTGGTTGATTACTTTAAAAGCAGGTATAATCAATGTATATTTAGGTATATATTCAAATATTCAATGAAGGTATAAATAAGAAAGTAAAAGCAAAGAAAAGAAAACAAAGTAAGAGGTTGCGAGAAAAACATCGTTTGATCCTTCCGTATTTTTTTATTTCACTCTCTAGCATTTTTTAATATAACACTACATTTTAGATAAAACTTGCTTTCAATTAATTTTATAAATCAATAATATAGTGGATATTATAATGTCATAAACGATGAAAATATATGTTTTATAACTGGATTTAAAATATCCTAAGTTTAAACAACCAGAGTTATTTATAACTTCAATTTAATTGAGCATTTGACGTGTTTATTGTTTTAAAGCATTGGCGTATCATCTTTAAATTTGAATACATTTCTTTTTTCGAGTAAGACTGTAATAGCCAGTTAGTCAGATCCTGTGTATTTGGAATTACCTATGCAGTTTTCATGTATAAATTAGTATATTTTTTGTGATTAATATAGTAATGTGTCAATGGCATTTCTTTCTTTATATTTGATAATGCGAGTAATATATTTCGCTAAAGTCAAATAAATATGCATTAACGATAGTCGACTTTACATGCTCTATTTACTCTTGTATGCACCTATAAACAATCTGTAATTTATTATATGCATTCATAGTTAATATAATACAAATAACAATAAAATAATTTGCGGAGGATAATAATGAATTATTCACTAAATGTTTCAACAACGAATCATTGTTAAAAAATCATCTTAAATATACATTCATTAATTCGGAGTCTTCAAACATGTTTCTTCACCTAAATTAAGGCCATTTGAAAACAATGAGACAAGAGACAAACAAATGCAATTGAATGTAGAGTCATATCTTTGAAAAACATTTTGTATCATCTTAATTCGATTTTATTACAATTTAAAACATTGTGACGAATGGATGATGAATCCTTGTTGAATCGTAATAAGTGTATTTTACAACAGAGCTTAAACAATATATGTATATATAATTCTATGGATGTCTCATAAATAAATTATTTGTTTCCTCCCGTCACATATCACATCTCATTCTTGTCATCATCGTGTATTTTTGTTATACATTAAATTAAAACCAAGAGTTAAGAAACAAAACATATATTTTTCAAAATAGTTGAATGTATCTGACAGATATATATATATGTATATGTATATATGTATTACATATCTAATTTAAATAATATTTATAGTATTATAAGTATCATAAATTATAATGGTTGCTCGTTAATAAGTAATTATTTATGAAGCTTTTATCTTACTGTTTGCCGTCACATATACTTAGATATGTACCAAAGATTTAAAAAAAATTGAGTCAAAGACTTAAAAGACTTTTATTTGCTATAATATCCCCCCCCCTCCCCGTCAGAATTTCTATGATGAACATATTACACAAATGTCTGTGAAATGAACGGAGTAATTCTAACTCAACTCAACTGTGTAAATGATAAACTATCGTTAGGGGTGCTTCCATTGTTTCAACTCTATTTTCATATTAGATCTAGTAAAAAGATATCTATTATTTTTGCATGAAATTGAAGGCTTTATTCAGCATTAGTTAGAATAATCCAATTTAGGTTAAATATGCATCGTTTTGTTCGATAACTTGTTGTCATTTTTAAAGTAATCTCATTATCCCTCTTTCATAGAAACCCCTGTCCCTATTGGCGAAAAACTGGGACAGTCGATTTTCTTAAGCTTCGTTTGAGGCGACGTTTTTACCATCCAAATCATTTGCCATAGACAAGAACAGGTGGTAATCACTTGGTGCGAGGTCCGGACTATAGGGTGGATATATAAGAACCTCCCAACCAAGCTATCGTAGCTTCTGGCGACTCACCATCGATGTTTGTGGCTTGGTGTTGTCCTGATGAAACACAAGCTGGGCACTTCTGGGTGATTGCTTCCTTCAGACAGTCCAATTGTTGACAGTGCAGGTTCGAATTAAGAGTTTGGCCGTAGGGGAGCAGCTCATAGTGAATGATTCTGTGCCAATCCAACTAAATACATAGCAAAACCTTCCTGGCTGTCAATATTGGCTTGGCCACCGTTTTTACCCTTAGTCCTTAGATCACGACCGTTTTCGCTTGACTTTAATATTTCTTTTGATATGTCATATGACCAAAAGAAAATTCAAGCTAGTTAGCCCCTTGGCAGAGCAAAATCACTCATAAAAATAGATCAAATGAAAAGCGAATTTTTATAGACAAGAAAAAGTAGGGTTATCAAAAATCAAACTTACAAAAATTAAAATAAAATATAAAAGCGAAAAAAACAAATTCACAATTAATTTATCGAAGATTGTCTCACGAACCTTTAAGAAGAGTTCATTAATAGTTAAGAACAGTTTACTTCTCCCTCCTGAATGAACATTTTAGAGGTGTCCTCTATTTTTGAAGAATACCTACTGATGGACAAATTTATTATCTTCAGTAATAAATTCAATATCTTGTTTGAACTTTTTACTTATAAAACCCTTAAAAGAAGGTTAACTTAGGTTTTTAAGCTGAAAATATGGAGTAACTATTTTATTTTATATTAGATTCAAAATTTTTTTGCGAATATTAAATATGACTTTAAAACAGAGGGACTGTTTAAAATACCACCGTGTTATTGATATCATATGACAACAACGACAAAACATTACTGATGTATAAGTGTACAAACGTAACATTAAATTGTCAACAAGAATTTTTCATCAAAAATAATGTTTTTCATCACAATAGGTTGCGTGATTTCGCTGGTGCTTCTCCAGATACAATAAAACTTATTGATTCTCCCCACGACTAACTTTTTGGGATAAACAAAAATACACTGTATTCCCTCTTCAGCTGTTTTTCATCAGTTGACTCTTCTGATTTGATGCAGCTGATTCCATGTCTTATGAACTCAAAAAGGGTATCTATATAATAAATCCTCAAGTTTGTTTGTGTGTCCGTAACCCCTCGTATCTCCGGAACCCCTTACCCTATGGTCATGAAATTTTGTATGCGTAATCTACACGTCATATGGAAGATTTCTACGGAAAAAAATTTCGAGAAATCGAAAAAAGAAATTTCACGATTTTTTTTTCAAAAAAAAGGGTTGGATCTGACGTCGTCAACTTTGACAAACTGAATATTACGCTACGCATCAATACTGTTTTGTTTGTTTTGAACAGCGGGATTCAAAAAGCCGGAGGCCTCGCCATAAGCGCCAAAGGCGCCGTCAATGGCGAGTTATTATTATTTATGATTTTGATATATTATAAAAAATATATTAAGTCAAGAATTGCGCGCCCTTGATTTTGAATTTTTGAATAATAAACAAGTATTAAAGATTGATTTATATATTGGTTAAATATATGAATGTATAGAATATCTAAATGATAACTCTGTCCATTATTAAAAAGTTGGCGACAAGAAAGATACAGAAGACTAACTGCCATATTTTTTTCTAAAAAAATTTTTTTTTCCTTTTCAAGACTCGAGGTTGCAAGTGCACACACAAAATGCTCGATGTGATATCTATATATATATATATCACGTTGAGCTACGTTTTTTTTAAAATTGATTCTGTCAAGCAAAGGAGTTAAAATTCAACCAATCAACGGTTAGAACACAAATAAGAGGTATTATATTCAATATACAAAAAATCAATAGAGGACAAAAAATAGTACGTATATAAGTTTTTATGTTTGTGAAGTACCACAGTACAAACAACAACGTTTGGTTTTTCATGCAAAAACATATTGCACACACTCACAATTGTATCATCATGTAAAAACAAACAAAACTTGAATGAGTGGTACTCTGCTTTAATATAAATGTGTTAAGATACGTGCGTGAAAACATGAGATAAGGGATTTTTAAAAGCTTTTCTGAAGAGGAAAGTTATTATTGCAGAATCAATATATGGTAATTTGACATTCCTTACATAATGTAAACGGATTAATGTTTGAACACTAAATGTTAATCACAATGATCTTTATGGGATACACAAAAACACAGTTTAGTTGCTCCCTTTAGTTGTTTTCATCAATTGACTCTTTTTCCATATAGAGCATCTGACTTTCAGTATTATGAAAGCAAAAAAGGTATTATTATTTCTAGATTTTGATTTACTATGGACAAAGAAAATTGGGGAATCAAATGTGCCAGTGTTATTCTTTTTTTTAATTTTCAAAACGGTTACAAAAATTTTATACAGTCAATTATTACAGAGCAATAACTGCTGAGTTTAGATACGCTATTATGTAAATTTAAAAATCGGATCCTTGGTCTCTTGAGTAGTAATAGGTTATGTATTTCGAGAAATTAATCACGGATTCACAAAATTTCAAAAGAATAGAGACTGAAATATTCATTTTCTCACAATTGCATTTTAGTTATTATCTTTGAGCTATTTTAAAAAAGGACAAAAGGGATTTTAGTCGTTCACAAAAGGACGCGTATCACAAACATACATAAATATGTGTCAAGTCAACAAGAAAGCAAGCTTGTTTTCAAATATTGAAAAGGAGAAAGTCCACTTTTAAGTTTTTCTACTTAATAAATATAACAGTCAAATATTTCGGAGTCATTTTAAGACCTATCGCACACAGTTTTTGCTATAATGTCACTTTTATCGAGAAACCAAGAATTGTTGGCTATCTAATAAAGCAGTCGGATAAATGTTACGACCGCATATGGAGCCGATATGGTCCCTGAAAGAACATCCATCTTTTTCATAGTCACATAGATTTATTTAGTTGTGGTTGGATAAAACCAGTTCATCTGTTTAAGAACTATTAAGAATCTACTTAGTCCGATATCATTCTCACCATGAATCATAGTAATAGTAACTACATAGCCAGAAATACCAGATGTTTTTCATTCTTGATTGTGGCTGGTATTTTTTTCTATAATACAGTTGCAATTATTGGAATCATTATTTAATTAATCGAAATAACCTATTAATACAAAGGAAAGAGAATGTCTTCAAGAATATGAGTACAGTTCTAACTCAGTTTTGAAGTATTTCAAATAAACTTGGTTTCTTGTTGACTTGACACATATTTTGACGTGATATGTGATAAAGATGTCAGTGATAGGTGTGTCCAATTAAAAACAAAAATATCTATCCCTATCAGAATCCCCCAAAAAATTAAATTCAAATTTCTTAGTATTTTCTTGCTCAGAGTACTATATAAAAATGTCAAGGATTGAGTGTAATTGAATGATTCGTCACATAATCAATTGGGATGTACAACCTATGTACCCTCAAATATGTATTTAAGTAACAGAGCTCAATATTCTATACTAACATACTTCTATAAAGTATTTATGTGAAAATACAAAAGAATATAATGAGATTATTCTCATGACTCATGAAACAAATTCAGTCAATTAGTATATAATCAAAACTAATTATGTAAAACAAATTTGTTTTAAAAAATGTGATGTAGGCATAAAAAAATTGCAAATTGTACATATTGACTCTTAAAAAAGTAAAGTATGCCGTGAAAAGCTTTTAGTCGATAAAATTGAATCATGTTATACTAACTTATGTATGTAATGAAATTACATAGATGTTCAATATTGTATTATCCACTTGTTAACCTTGCATTTATTGGCATTATTCATTATAGTTACAACTTGCACTTATATATTTAAATCAAGAGTTCACAAATTGAGCACTCGTAAATATCTTATAAATACTGCTAAGTTTAAATGGAATGATAAAATCAATTTATAGGATTTTAATTGTAAACTAAAATTGATCGTGCTGTAATTGAATTATACGTAAATAAATTGTGTACAAATTGCAATTTTCAAGTCATCAAGTTATTTTCCCTCAAAAATAAAAGTAAAAAATAGCCAAAATCTGTTGTTACTACATGGTAACCCTGACAATTTAATGAATGTTTGGTAGGCTTAGATGATCTTTGAGAGGAAATCTATAGAAATGTATACCTATCAGAACATTATATTATATTATATCAATGATTCTATCTTATCTCGATTAGTTATTTTTTATTGATTAATTATTATCATTTTAGACGGTTTATAAAGGGTTTTTCAATAAGAGCGACACATTTTCTTTTTAAAATAAAATTAAAAGGGTTTGAGGTATAAATAAGAATGTAAATTTCAAGCAAAATCTCGCTCGCAAGATTTCTTGGGGTTAGCTCTTCGAACAACAGTACTTTTTGTTTTCCAAAGCTGTTATCATTTTTCCTTTATTAATGAGGGGAGAACATCTACCTGATAGTAAAGATCTCGCATGATTTGTGTAACATGTGTAATACTCTGCTAAAAATCAATCAATTATTTTAATAAAATGCCTATTGCAATGAATCGTCGAATATCGATGTGAACATGTTTGGATTTACGACAGGGATATCAATTCTCCGTACATCAATGGGTTCGACATTGCCTTTATGGACTACTACAAATCCTATGTTTTCTACTTTGAGTAGGCAATTGCTCTTAGGATGAAATTTCCGTCCATCAGAGTTGTCCTTGGCTCTAAGGACTTCTCCAAATCTATCGTCCTACGAAGAGTTGGCATATGCTCTAATGGCCAACTTAAACCATAATAAGTATTAAATGTTAGAAAATTCAAACAATAATTTCATAATTGGTATTAATTATATTAACTATAGGATTTAAGATTTTTGGGATGTTTCCCTGGATTCCTCTACAACTGAGATAATTTCATTGTGGTCAATGTATATCTCCAATTTTGATTTAGTCCTAGTTCCATCTGACAATCATCGAATCCCTCATCCCCTTCATCGTATTGAGAACCCTCAAAGCGTCACAGTTTACGATAGGAATAATTATGTATTTAGAGAACTTCCTATCGTGAATTATGGACTTTGTTGATATTTTCTTCAGTTATATGTATCCCTTGTTCCTCTCAATCACATGCAGTCATTTGTGATCCAAGTGTAATAACATGACATGATGGTGGAAACATCCTTTCGCTAAACTTATTTCTTAATCTTGGACAACACTTCTTTACTTTCAAATGACGCAGTATGAAGGATCGGATTTTTCAGTATAGAATATGAAATTGACTAAAACGATGTTGAGTTGGACATTCAAGGAAACAAGCGTCTTGGTCTTGTTAGTGATGAAATTTAAAATATCAGAATTGTCTTCAATTACGTTTCTTGAATAAATCTCTATATTTATTTCGTAATTACGACTTTAAACGTGTTGTATAATGTTTAGTTTTCTCATGACTTTTGTCCCAAATTCATTTAGATGTCATTTCACAAATATAAGATCTTCGTTATAACTTTAAAATTTTCATTTTCATCATCAACGACCAAGGATTTTATGCAAACTCGATTAGATAATTTATTTACTCTTACTTTATGGATGAATTTATTAATTTTGTAATTGCTATCATACGTTTTCAATACATATATATATGATTTTTCCTTCACTAATTAAATTATCACGTAAATGGCTCGACATCCCTCACAACATTTACATTTGAGGCTTAATCTTACTTTGAGTTGAAAATATTTGTTCTAATTTGAGTTTATATATATATATATATATATATATATTATATTTATGTATGATTAAAGTATATATTATTATCGAATTCATTAAAGTCTTGATCACATTTTATTACATTGTTTCAATCTAAATAGAAAATATATATTGATTTGATGCGCTCATGCATATTGGGATTATTTTAGAGTCAAATTCTTGTGTAAGAGACTGGTTTGGGCCATACCTATATAAAAACCCCGTATAAATCCATAACATGTTCTCTCCTCTTGAATAAAGGAATAATGATAACAGTTTTGGAAAATAAAAATACCTTTTATGTTTTTTTTTTCAGCTGCGACCACAAATTATGCCATTGTACAAATTTAAATCATTCTTTATATTTTTCAGTAGCTTCTGGGAATCTGTATATTTGCATTATGTATATAAGCCCCATTTATTCTTTTTTGCCTTGCAGCTAAAAAGAAAGTCAAAATTTATTTCATTTTTCTATTTTTTATGTTTTATGTAGTAATTATTAAGACTTGTAGCCCCATACCACTAAATATATACAGAAAAACAAAAGAACAGCACAAAACAAGGTCATCACTCTATCCCTTAAGGGAATATACTTTTAAAGTTAAACTTACAATATAAATATATGCTTTTAATTAATTATTATTAAATAAGGCAAATCATTGTAGAAAAAAGTATGTTTTTAGTTGAGTTATACCTATTTGAGTGGAAGAATCGAATTTACATAGATTGTTTAAATTTTTGTTTCTCATTTTTGGTGGAAATTTGTCTGACAAAAAGGGGCTTTGTACGTTTTGATGAGCGACCGAATTTGAAAATAGATAGTTGAAGAAAAAAATTATGTTCATTTGTTTATGAGCAGGAGTTTATTTCGTATTAAATCCATCCATTTGAACCCTCATCGAATAAATTATATAATATACCATTAAAAAGGTCCATTTTTTACTTTTTACTTAAACAAAAATAATTTTAAAAGTGAAGGTAACATATTTAAATATTTAAATGATGACCATATGTGTTTTTTCCCTGCATTTGATATATTTTTTTTCCAAATCAATTTTACTCACGTTAATAATAACTAAATAACCTTTTGAAAAGGCATTTACTTATTATGACAAAAAAAAACTACATTATGAAATGGATTTAAAGCAAGTCTAATAATTCTAAAAGATGCTTTCATAAACCACATTCCTTTACAAAAGAATGTATCTAAGAACATTTCCCTTACTACCAACACCATACCATAATTGCTTTTTTATTATGAGTGTTTTGTTATATTAACATACACAGGGCTTCATTTATTTATATGTCTTAAAAGTACTGACTCCAAAAATAACGTGGAGGATCAACAAATTGAGTATTTGATTTTAAACAACAAGTTACTATTGATACATAACAAATATAATGTAATTATATTCAAAATATCCGCTCACAAATAATAATTCTATTTTTTCAGAATATAACATATTTACTAGGATTCATAAGATTACTTTTTATTAGTCTGAAAGTTAGTACACAAATGTTATCATTATCCAATATTCCAAATTACTTGTACTATCTATAAACATAATTACATCCAATAGTAATACAATTCAATTACATAGAGGTACTATATATGTATATAATATTGAATATAGGCTTTACTTAGAAAGGAGTTCCAAAAGAAATAAGTATGTAATATTGTGTAGTGCAAGAAATGACTTATACCAAATAATAATAATGAAGCAGAAGAGAAGAGAAGATACCCAACTATTGTAGAGTTTGATTGACAGGGATTCTTATGTACATCTATATATGTAGGCATATTAACATAACTATAATAAAATAAGTTATTTCTTACTTGAGCAATATTTTCCTATCTTGCTCCTTGAGATAATAAATATATTCGGATACGATTAAGTATTCAAGTTTGAATTCAACTATTATCTACATATATACCAGGTCGTTACCTACAAAAGGTGATTTTATTTTTTCAATTTCTAACGTTGATTGTGAAAAAATGTTGACAGATTTAATTTTCAAAATAATAGTCATTGCTAGTGACACATTTTTCCCAACTCTCAGGAAATTTGTGGATGCTAACCCAAAAAAATGGCGTTCATTGCCAGCAAACCAATCATCGAGCCATTTTTTGGCTTCTGCATGAGAATGAAAGTGCTTTTCTTTTAATGCATGACCCATCGATAGGAACAAGAGATAATCTAATGGCACCAAGACTGATGAGTAAGCCTCATGCACCAACGGGTCCTAATTGTACGTCTCCACATTTTTCCGGGTTGCTTTTGTTCGATGTGGCGGTACATTGTCGTCAAGAAAAATTAATTAATCTGCTTTGACTAATGTTTTTTGGATTATGGCCAGGTAGACCACTCTGTATTCTGCTTAGAGCATGTCCACCATAAGCTTCTACATGCATTTGATGTGCTTCAGAAGCGCTTTTCTTCAAATGATAAGAGAGAATCAATAAAGTCCGCAAATCGTAGTTTGAAGTCACGAAATTCGACATTTTTAAGAAGGAACAAAAATACGTTGTTGTAGAAACTTCACAAATTATGAACTAAATATTGTTGCCAGATGAGACACGAAAAAAATAAGACATTTGAGATGGTTTAAAAATACTCCTAGCGACATCCGTTGCCTAATAGCTCAAAGTTTCATTTTAGAGGTATAAACCTAATATTAATAATAAGGATCGCAATGTGAGGGAGAGCTGAAACAAAGTACGTCTTTTGTACATATGTATTTCTATATAAAAAGCAATCATTTTAGTTAGTGGGGAAGAAGTGTTGAAAGTAAGCCTTTCGGAATAGGAAGTGATATTCAAAATCATTTGATCGTTTAATTTAATATGACATCCACGTATTTTCTCAATCAACTTTTTAAAAGTTATTTATTTTCCATCCATTTTTGAGGCTTCATAGATATGAAAGACAGTCTAAAGTTTATATAAATGGAAGACACAGGGCTCATAGAATGAACAGTCTACATACATTTGATGTTGGGGTTCACTCGTATGAAAATCAGCAAATTCACTTGTAGTTCAAATTTTCTAATGCTTTGAGTTATTGGAAGCATTTTCATGACTAAAATTGGGCCTGATTCACCCTTACTGAAGAGCATCAAACTTCCATACAAAATACTACGTATGATTTCTAATACTTGTCAAGCCTTTTTCAAATGTGCTTGATTGATTTCTGTGTATAATTTAATTTACCAGAGGCTTTCCATATTAAAAATGTATGAAACTGTAACATAGGATTTACAATGAATCATGATACTAAATCCTCTCTTCTGAGTTAAGTCGTGTTAATTAATTGATTATTGGAAGTAAATTGATCAGTATTTCAGGTATCATATAAAATATAGCTTAGAACATGATTTGAGCAGGGTATATCCATTGATTCCAGTTGCTTTAAATTCAACTCTGTATGTCCAAGAGAAGGAGAATAGAATCAAACAAAAGTTGTCCTGTTAGGATATCAAGGACCTGATAAATTGTATTCAATGATGCTTCAGTCTAAGAAACTATCCATTTTACATATATATGTATCCATATATAAACTTCTTTCAGTCAGAGGTAATCAATTTAGAGTGCACATCCAAATCTCCATATCCAAAGACGTCTACTCTCTATCGATGAAATCCTGATTTGAAAAGAGCAAAAAACAATGATTTGTCCAATTGCGTAATCCTGAAAATTGAATTTAAACTGTTGCATGAAAAGATATAAAAGATATTTATGTAGAATGTGTCATTTTCAAATCAGAATAGATTTCCAACATTTTATTGCATTGAATAAAATGTTGAGAAATTGTTATTCATAGAAAATACTCTTTAGATTAGACATGTAGTAACACTACATTCCACTCTTGAGCAAATTTTTAAGCAAAAAATATATTTTCTCAAATGTACTCACAATACAAGACCAACTGTTTGTAAAATGTTTATATTTTGAGTAAATTGATTAAACATAAAGGATCAAGGGTACAAAATCAAGGCACAAAGACAAACAAAATAATTAAACTGTTATTTTTCTCGGTGTCCAGAGCAAAACAACTGGATTAAAAGTTTCCTCTCCTCAAAAAAACCAAAAAACCAACAACAACAACAAGTTCCTCAAAGTCATTGTTTTGTTTTGGTCTTGGCTGATGTGGTTCACCACAAGAATCGTATAAATATATAGGTATATGTAAAAAATAAGAAAATAGCTTAAAAAAATAACTGAAATATGATGAAACAAGCGTTTTTAAGAAAAAAAATACAAATTTAACATGATTTTTTGCATAAAAATTTAATGCTCTAGCTAAACTTAGTATTATTTCAATCGTTTAAAGTAGGGTTTGACAGGAAATAAGAGAGGGGGAAATAATTTATTTCTAAATATTGTTCTCCTCCCCCCAATTCTCTATAAGAATAGAAAGCCTCTAAAATAATGTTATTATATCTCCAAATAAAGACATTTTCATCTATCTATATATATATATTTCCATTATCTCTGACGTCTCAACTTTTATTCATATACTATAGAGCATGACCATTTTTCTTTATTTTACTAAGATCATATTTAGATTTATGGTTCTTTTAAAAAGCTGCATTCATTTAATTGATGGTTATTTTTTGGTTTTTGTTTTTTCAATTATGTTTAACATGAAACTCTGCAACAAAAGAATTGCTTTTGAAGAAGATGATTGGTAATCGATTATAATTATTATTTTTTGTTATCATTACTTTGATCATATTGTTTGCTTCTTTCAACACTTGATGGACTTCTCATCCCTTTGTCTTCTCCTCAGAACAAGAAAGGATAAAAAAAAAGAAGAAAGTTCATTTAGAACATAACATAGAAAATAATGTTAAAAAGAGGATGCATAATTAGACAACGTAGCTTTGCTTTAGATATTTATTCTAAATTGAAGAAATGGAAGCTCAAAATAAAGTTGTATGTATGTAGATTGTACGGATGGAAGGATATGAAAAATTACATTACAAACCACGTTTTTGCTCTGTAGGTTCAGAGTTGGGTTGGATTCACGTACTACTATGGGCAAAACATATCAAAATATTAATTTAATCAAAGAAATTCATTTCATCCTCATTGAAAGTAGTCACTTCACCCCCATACCAATGCAATGCACATATGCCAACGTTTTTTTCAATTTTCCAAATAGTTACCCATTTTTTTTAAGTCAATAATAATTAGTTACAGAACTGTTATTAAAGTTAATTATTGGAAGCTCAGTTTTCTTGAGTAATAGTTTATGTATCTCGGGACATAAAGAATAGATTCTCAAAATTTCAAAGGAGTAGTGTCTTGAATATTCATTGTACCTTTTTTTGACATCAATAATATTTCTCTAAATTGCATTTTAGTAATCATCTTTAGACATCTCGAAAAATTCAATTTTAGCCAATTTCTCCAACATTAATGAATATTTTGGTGTGTAATTTGGCAAGGATGTCAGAAAGTAGTTCCAACTTAACAATATGAATGCTTATTCAAATTGAAATCCTCTCCCCCCCCCCCCCCCCCAAAAAAAAAAAAAAAAAAAATCCGTTATCTTTTGCTTACAGTAGTATATAAGAAGAATTTGATTATACTTTTATAATATATATATAATAGTCCATTCTTTATATAAATATAAAACTTTACGGAGCTGAGCACACATAGAAGAGCCTTTTACACTTTAGTAATGGCCAGTCCACGCCCCAGAAAGTTTGGTAGATAATCAAAGCCAGCCAAAGAAGTTCTATGAAGGATAAAAATAATTTACTATGCTAAATAAACTCTGGCCATTTCCCTGGATTTCTGACTATTCAAATTTACATACTTCAATTTCAAAAGTTATTAAGTATTATTTAATATTGTCCAATAAGAACCAGCCTATAAAAAGTAAAAGTATCAGATAGTAATTACAGGCACACTCACTCACTTTAACAAAACGCCCATCCCTCGCTATGGATGAGCGTTTTGTTTGAAAAAAAGAAAGAAAAAAAAGAGATTAAAATCAAGGATCTTACGTAGAAGCTAATATTCTATTTTTTTCTTCAAAAGAATAATAGCTTTTAAATAAGATCCTTGATTTTATTATCGATTTTTTATATAAAAAAAACTCAATGTTTGTTGAAGGCTTAACTATCATTTTTGTGTTCACGATTCATGGATATATGAAGTAATATATATTACTGTCTTCCCCCCCCCCCCCCCCCCAAAAAAAAAAAAAAAAAATAAATAAATAAAAAATATATTACTATAGACAAAAAATATCGGGAGCAAAATTTTTTTTTATTTAATCATCAAAATTCAATTCATTCCCTTCAATGCAATGCACTTGTGCCAACGGCTTTCTTTGACCTTTCTAAACAGATACAAAATTTTATTAATTCAATAATTAACTAACGAACAATAACCATTGAGTTTAGATATCCTATTTAAATCAATAATTGTATGCTCTGCTGTCTTGAGTAATAGATTATGTACCTCGAGATATATACCACGAATTCTCACAATTTCATTTGTCATCTTCTTTCAGACATTTAAAGAAAAAAGGAAAAATTGAATTTTATCTGTTCACAAAAAGACGCGTATCTTTAACATATATGAATATTTTGACGTGTAATTTGTTACAGATGTCAGTCACAGGTGTGCCAACGTAAAAACAAAAATATTTATCCCTATCAGAATCTCCCAAAAATTAATTTCAAATTTTCTAATATTTTTTGCTTCTTGCAGTACAGTAGTTGAATATTGAAATGCTACATTACATTTTCTCACTGAATTTCAATGATATCAATTTAATTAAAATTTAATTAAATATTGTGTTCAAAAGCTGTTGAATATACTTAAGATCCTTTGCATTATAATTTTTTTAGTTTTAAAAGATTAAGGGTACGAAAGAGATAATCTAGATATATAATTTGAGTGACTACTTACATAGATACTGTGTGAATCACATTTAAGTAGGCAATACGTTCAGTTAAAAATGAGGATTTTATTATGCACACATCTGAATATCAAAGCATTATACCATTAATATGATTTTTTTAGGCTGCTAGGTCTAAATAGACTTGTTAAGAGGACTCGAAAAAAAGATTGGACCTTAATCTCTCTAGTAGACATCGCCCTTTTTTAACCTTTCTGATTAGTTTTAAAATGTCAAATGTAAGTTGTTTCCAATTTCGAATTTATTCAATATACAAAACTCAAGTCCTTCATATATGTACATACATAATACGAAAAAATTCGTCTATTGCCATGTCGTGTCCATCAAGAATAGATCTTCAACCGAACGTAGGGATCTCCACTAACCATACTCTCCTGCTATAAAAATGTTTAATATTCCAAATGTGGTTATTATAAAAATGCTTTAGGCCAGTGGTTCCAAACCTTTTTCTAACTGCAGACCGGTCAATGCTTGACAATTTTACAGTGGACCAGGGGTTGAAATATTAATAATAACAATTAACGTGAATCCACTTTGTACTCATATGGAACTTAACACATTGCTTCTCCAACAATATAACATATTATAACATCAAAAACTGTCTGTAACGCTAAACCAATGGGAGCCCTGAGCTTGTTTCTATGCAACAAGATGGTACCATCTTGAGGTAATGGCAGACTAAGACACCTGCAGTGTGTTACTGATGTCCAGTCTACACCTTTGCCTCGTTTTGGTAGCTGTCACTGCAGAAAACCCTATTTCTCACAAATAGGATGTTGGAAATGTCAACAGGGTTTTCAGCACTCTGTTAGCAATTTCTGCGTATTCTGCTATGGTTTCAATCCAAAAAAATGGCAGAGTTATTGTCTCGAACATTGCTTTAAGACCGCCGTCATTTGCAATCTCCAGCAGTAGGTCTTTTTCTTGCACAGGTATTCAGCTGGTTTATTGACAAATGGGTCACGTATCTATTTCTTGGCCGTTCGTGAGTCCTTTGAGGTTAGGAACTAGAAAACAGAAATAACTAATTAAATCTTGTGCGGCCCGGGAGTTGGGGACCACTGCTTTAGGCTATGACTACCTACTGAACTCCAAACGACAAGTCTAAAATTTGTCAATTGAGAAAATCATGTTAACATTGTTAATCCCATTAATTGATAAATTGTTTTTACATGGATCTCTTCTGTTTGCTGCATCATAAACACTCCCTGTTACAACAAGAAGAGCTTTATAACTTTAGAATAATCTATTAAAATAAATTTGTACATTGATTTGTTGAAAGAAACTAAAACAAATAAAAAATACTGCCTTTAATCTAAAGTTCTAAATGCACATTATTAATTTTCGTAACTATTGCTTATTAAATTAAAAATGTGAAAGTTTTACATAGAAATTATATTTTTTATATGGAATTTTTCTTCAAAAACTTTTAATTATAATAAATTGAATAAAAAATATTATGTGCTTTATTGTAACTATTCATGTCAATCATTTAAAATTCTCTTAATTTTTAAGGTTAGAAAACTCGATTAAATAATTACTATAGAAGTTTTATAAAAAACGAAATTATAAAAAAAATATTTATTTAGATATATGTAAATGGATTTTTTTCGGAGAAAGCTACTTATATAATAGAGTATTAGAATGGAAAATCTCTCAAAGTGGATAAATAACTTTTTGGTTTTGTGTGTTGCCAAAACACGAGGGATATTAGAACATATCAATTTCATATTGTGGGTTCAGAGCAAAAGTGTAATGATTCAAGTCACTAAGTCAAAGATGTTTAGTTCAAATTCGTCTTAATATATATATTACTGTAGAAGAAAAAATTCCATATGCATTTCCTACTAACTTTCACTAACAAACATACAAGTAGTTTTGAACTTTTGGAATCTTCAGATGCCCAAAAATAAAATGGCAAAACCCAATTTTAAGTTTAGGTGACAATTTTTGTATGTAAATTTCTGACGATATGGTCAATCCCATGAAAAATTTATTGAAGCAAATTATGCTTAAAATGTTGTCTTTTATCGCACAGCAAAGCTTAAATAATTTTTTTTCTTACTTTTTCAGAGAAAAACTCTCAAACTCAGATTTTGAGATCCACGAAACTCTATTCATTTTTTAATTGTTTGCAGTCTAAATAATATATTTTTACCCCTTTAATCAACAATAAATGTGTTTTTAACTTAATTTTGTCTCAAAATACGCTGCTCTTGCCTTTCACTTTATATAGCATCCATAATGTGTCAAGGATAAGTTCGTTTATACATAATTTAATTTGTTGAATCAGTTCAAATCTAAAGTTACATCCCAATGATAAGTGAGTAATTTGCTCTAAACGTATTTTTCTTTTATTAATTTCCTTATGATATTTATGTCGAGTCAACAAGAAAGCAAGTTTGTTTTCAAATATTGAAAAGTAGAAAATCCACTTTTAAGTGTATTTTACTTCATAAATATAACGGCCAAATATTTCGGAGTCATTTTAAAACCTATACCGCAATGTTTTTGCTAAAGTGTCACTTTATATCAAGAAAGGAAGGATTGCTGTCTAACATCCAATAAAGCAATAAAAGTTTCTTGTTGACTTGATACATTTCTTGAATTTTCATAAAATTATCAAGAGGGTTTGGCTTCTATTGATAACATCTACAATCTACTGAATTTACTTCCCATTCCTTAAGTATAAAGTGGTAGCAATTATAATTTAATCGGTGCAAACTAATACAATTCATTCTTCATCAATGTTGGATGAGAAACGATTCTTTAGATGTAATCAAAGATGCAAATTTCTCAGGAACCTTGTCCAAAGAAATTTCAAAACCATTCCTAGATTCAGAATTGCTTCATTAATTTAAGTGCAATTTTCCCTTCGTACTTAAATCAGGAACACATATCAGCATCTAAAGTTGCCTTCTTCAAACTTATTAAGAAATCTACATTCTCATAAAGGTTTTGAGTACAAATATTAACAAATGTGATCGGGGAGTTGGCGTTATTCAGGGAAATAAACGCAAATTATTCCTTGGCTTCAGTATCATGTAGGACTTTCCAAGTTATGTTTATTGCTATATAAGAATACAAAACAAATGGGATACATATGAATGACATTTTTCTGGATACAATTAATCTCATGCCCATTTTCAATATATTTGACTCAATACTCTATCAGTTTTGAGTATTAAAGAACTTTTACTACAGAATGAGACTTAAATGTAGGTTCACAATACAATAAATTATTTAATTTGCTTTATTTGAAATAAAATGATTCATTACAGTATGAAAAGAGGAAGTGGGGGTTACTTATAAATAAGACAAAAGAGAAAAAGAATCAAGAGACAGACTCAAATATTGACATATACACATAAGTTAACCGGCTCATAGACAATAAAGCTTATTTTCTCCTCTCTTTTTTTTTTGCCCGTAAGCTAGAAGGAGCAAGAGTCGGGTATGAGAAAATCTAATTGTAGCTAATTCATGAATCCTGACAAGTTTTTGGGATAAATAAACAAAAATACTACGTATTCTCCCTTCAGCTGTTTTTCATCAGTTGACACTTGATTTAAAGCAGCTGACTCTAAGTGTGTTATGAACTCGTAAAGGGTATTATTATTATTTATGATTTGGATATATTATATATAATATATTTAATCAAGGATTGCGCGCCCTTTTTTGAATTTTTGAATATTATACAAGTGGTAACTATTGATTTTTACATATTAGTAAAGTTTATACATTGATTATAATATATCTAAATAAGAACACTGCTCAAAATTAAAAAGTGGACAACCGGAAAAATACAGAAGGGTGGCAACCATATATTTGTTTGTTTTCAAACTTTTACTTTCCTTTATTTAGAATTGAGGTTATGAGTGTACAAAAAAGCCTGACGTGACTGTCTACTTTATTTCAAGAAACATGATATATTTTTGATATTATTATGTCTTCACTGTTGCTATCCATTGAAAAGTTATCTGAAGAAAACAAACTTAATTTATAGACTAGGACTTTAATTGTCAACCTCAAATTCACGGGTGAAGAACGGGTATTCATTTACTATATATGTATATGTATATACTTAACTTTCCACCTTTATCTAACTCTCATAGCTTCAAATCCTGTAAACATAAAATATTCTGAATGAAACGAGAAATTTAATAAACTGCATCGTAGTTCAACAGTTGCGATTATATTTGAAATTTTTGTTCATAAGGATAATCCATTGTAAGATTTTCAAAGAGTTGAGATATGTGCAGATATTGTCAACACTGTGGCTTTAAAAAGAAATTGAGCTGAAGGTGTTTTAGAGCCGGAAAAAATATTTCCATAACCACTAATTTGTCATCATTTGAAGAAGAAAATACGAATAAATTCTAAACAACAATTTTCTTCTGTGGGAACAACTTCAAACTCCCTTAAATTATTCATTCATAATGTATATTACTAATCCAAACGTAGGGTATGGATAAAACAAAGATAAATATAAAATTTCACTCTTTGAATAAAATGTTTCCATTTAATTCCATCCCTAGAGATTAAGCTATCTACTTCATAGAGAAAGAAATATATATATAGAGGCCACAAGGACACAAAAGGTTGAAACTTCAGCTGACATAAGGGATATTATATTCAAATGTGATGATGTCATAAACAGTTGACCAATCGACTTTTTTTCATGAGTTACTGTTTATTGAAAATGATTAAACTGAAGATCTTAATCTATCTACTGCCTCAGTATGCCGAACTGCCAATGTAAATCCCTTAGTGCCCTCTAATACTTTTGTTCTCAGATATGATATATTTACAAATATCAGTCATCCAATTAATTTATTGATAAGATACAAGAAATTATGAAATCAATTCTTTTCAGTTGATTTTATCATTTAATGACGAGTTGACAAGCAAAAGCGAAGCTTTAATGGGCAGAATACGGCACGTACTCGAATCCAAAGTTGAAATGTGACATAAAAATAAATCTAGGATAATTATTATTCCTAGTATATGCGTAATAATAGTTAATAAACTTTCCCTTCGTTTTTTTTATTTTTTACCTGTTGTATTTCATTTCAGTAATTATTTTTGTTTGTCAGATGGCGTTAGAAATGTTTCCGTCTTACATATTTTTTTGCCTCAATTTGATGATGTATCTTTGATGTTACCTCTTTGCCTAACAGTCCTTTAGATTTGTCTATATTTATCTTTTATTAGTGTACTGAACTTTAATTTTAATTAACACGATTTAAACTATTTTAACTATAAGATATCCTACCTTTAAAATGGAGAATTTGTATGTAGCTAGGCAACAGATTAATTTTGGGCCTGAGTCATTTTCATTTTTGAACAAAAAGTGGATAAATGCTATTAAAATATTATCTTCATAATTTATAATGGTGTTCTCAGAAGAACATTAAGGACTCTTATGTATCCTGATTCTCAGCTGTTGATTTGTGTACGATTGTCTGTCTGATTAGATTTCTGAAATTAAATCCTATTAAACAAAGTGTAGTTCAACAGTTGGGCATCATTTTTTGACTACCATATAACTTAGAGTCTTTTTGGAAGGTCAGGTTAACAAATGAAATGATACAAAGATTATATTTGATCGTAGAAGGATTCCTTTAAGCAGGATTGAATGATGTTTGACACGTTATAGGGTGAGCCATATTGACATTTTGTAGTGTCCATTGAAAGCACGTCTTTATTATGTATATGCTTTTAATCATAGTATGATAGATCAAAGGACCATCAAATTTCTTTGACATAATATCAACAATTGGTGAATTGAGTGGGAAAGATAATGTATTTTCATTTTTTATACCTATATTATGTAAATTTAAATTATAATTCGATTAGAGACATTGGTAAAGATTCACAATTAAGATGAAGATCCTTCAGGGATGAAAGGAGTTCAAATACGACCAAAAGATATTGTTGCTAATATAGGTTTACAATATTATAACCATTTCACATGAGAATGTTAACAAGAGTATTTGTATAGGTAATTTTGTCATAATGATACATTTATACATTTTCATAGATACATATATTAAATAAGTTGTTTTGTATAGAATTCACTCATTCCAAGTTATGGGTAAATGCAGTTCTCTGTGTTTTTATATCACGCAAGGAACACACATATGTATATAGGTTTCAAAATGGCATTTAAAACTTTTGAAAGCTATTTTATACACCTTAACTTTTGATTCTGAAAGTTACAAAAACAAAACAAAAGAAAAAACCGATCATCTAAAGGAGCAGTTTTTGTGTGTTTTTATGTCTTGATTTCAAAAATGTCACTTTTTTTTTATGGGGTTCAAATAGTTAATTTATGTAACAAATACATTCTGTAATTTAAAAAAAATAAATTATGAAATATGTTTATAAGTTAGTTTTACGCTCTACAAAAATTTAAACTTTTTATTTTTGAGTCACCTTCTAGATGTTTTTATGTTCAACACCATACAATATGTAATTGTTTTCATATAACAAGACTCATACCTTTTCATATCCAATCTCCATCATCCAAAATACTAATACTACACAAATCTACTTTGTCCTTGTCATAAGCTAATTATTTAGGAGAAACAGATGCTTACTACTACAAAGGCAGATGGAAAAATTCCTTCATTTCTGTTACTATAGGTCCATTATATTGATTAATTTATACTTAGATATATACATACATAGGTACCTAAATATAATATAAGCGTATGTAAATATATTTTGCATGAAAAAAAGCAACAACAAAAAAAAGCACTCATAAATTTCCCTATAATTGAATATGGTTTTTATATCCATTGATAGACGTAAAATACATAAAAAATACAAAAACTATTTGCAGTCTCATATTGAATAAGTTTTTATTTTTTTCTCTTTTTTGTTATTATATTGCAAATTTTTGAAGATTCATTAACATAATAATAAAAAATAAAATTCTCTGTCATGACTTTGATATTTTTTTTTTCTTCACACATTTTATGGATCCATACTCATTATATGAGATTTTATTTATTGTAAATAATTATTTGCACATAATGAAATAATTTGTGGTATATATAAACCAAAAAAACTATTGCTGTTGTTCCTATCAAATATTAATATAATATAAACAACACATTAAAAAAAGAGTATTTATTGCAAAAAAAGCTTTTTTAACAATTAAATGTGTATTTCATTGCAAATTATAACTTTGACAATGATTGATTAATTTCTTTGGAACAAATTTTTGCACCAAAGTCATAACTCTGTTTTTTTATGTATATTAATAATTCTTTGTACATGTATTATTTGTGTTTCATTGGATAAATTATAATTTTTGGGTAGTTTTTGTGCGTGCAAAAATTTAGCCTTACCTATATACTGTTCAATGAGTCATTTTATTTCACTCTTTAAAGAAATCTCTATTCTTGCAAATTATATTTTTAGTAGTTTAAAAATGGATTTAAAAATAAATGTTTTAGTACCTTGATTTATGAGTATTAAGTACATATACAGGATGATTCCAGATAATTTGGGACATAAATTTATAAAGCTTCTGTTATTGTTTGCTTAAATTTCTGCCAAAATTAATGCTTCAACTATTGATTTATCAATGGTTTATACTATTTCAACAACTGATGATTCTATCATCAACAGTTCAATCTATTCAAACAATAAGAGCGCTCGTGAGAAGATAATTTCTCTTTATAGTAAAGGTTTGACTGAGTCCAAAAAAATAGTAAAATAATTACTGTAGGCTAAATCAAGTGGGAACAATATTCATCCATAGCTAAGAAAGCCTAAGAATAGAGCTGTAAGGATTAAGTAGCTCAATGACAAGGTCCGGAAGAGCTTGGTTCCAAATTCTTGAAGGAGCATGCGTCAGCTTTCTGTCAATTACAATGTGTCCCAAATTGTTAAGGCGCAACAAAAAAAAATGTTGTACTACAAGTCTTTTGACCATGACAGCTTGAATTTAAATAAAATAAAATAAAGTTCTTATAAAAAATTAAACTTCTTGAGTTAAAAATTTTTCTAGCCAATAATTATTTGGACCAGTCTATACAGATGCATCTAAAATGGATACATACACTTTGATAAATGAGCGTTACTTGAGCAAACATATGAAATGAAGATACATATAAAAAAGAAGGCAAAAAGAATGTCATATACTACATATAGGTTTGTATGTATCAGTTTAATGCCATCTTCACCAACATGAATGCATCGTATGTATTAAGGATGAAGCTAATTAACCATAAAATACCATCAATGTCAAAAGGTTTTTACTTATCCATCGAATATATGTAATGTTGTAATGTATCTATATCCATAGTTATAGGTACTTAAAAAGTCAAATAAGAGAAAACATATTCGAATTAGTACAACATCAGAATCGTTTTAATATAAAGACATCAGTATTTTGGAGCTCCATGTATTCTGATCAAATTTGTTTGAGACTCTTGAACAGGATCTTTATGTATGCTACATAAGTAAAAAGGTTTGAATCTCGGAACTTTGATTCATTTTAACCATCGGCTGTTGAACATATGTAGATTTGTAGCAGTAATGAAAAATATATTTATATTTTAAATATCGAGCTAGAGTGTACGTAATTTTTGAGTTGCAATAATGAAGATACTAGGAAAAAAATATGAAAATTGATGTCCAAACGAAACATTTTGATATACAAATAAAGATCTTATTAAGAGTGAGAGAGTCATCTACTTTCAAAGCCCATTTTTATCTAATGATACATTTATACTATTGATATTAGCGTATGATTGGCTTCTAAAACTAGTATGGCATCAGAACTGTGGATACAGAAAAAAGAATAAAGAGTATCACGAAAACAACACCAATTTTGCTACGTAATCATAAGTAGGGTTAGAGTAGAGTTTGTCCCATTTTCAGCGGGTCATGACTCAGATCAAAGATACCAAATTATTTTCAAGTACCTATGGATGAAAAAAATAATTTGTAGAAAAATGCAAAGTCTCTGCGTCTATTTTCCAGACCTCTCAACCACTTTTTAGGCTCAAAACAGTGTACAAAAAGTAGGTATTTTTGACAAACTTGAAAGGTCTCAAATTTAAACCTTTTGCTATTTTTTTTTAGTGCTGTCTGAAAAATTAAAAATAATTGAGCGCCTTTTTAAATCATTAATGTTATGTCCAAAATTTAGAATCTTGGCAAGAAATATACTATTTTTACAGAAATTAATTGAGTGCCTTTGATGACTCAGAGAATGGGAGAGTCTATTATGTATTATGGTTAGGTAGCCAATTAAATGTTTTATATATGTATAGAGAGAATATAAAACCACTTAATATTATTGACCAATGGGGTATCGAAGTCGCTACTCATACATGAATTTATTCGGATAAAACCAGTATTGATTTATTCAGAATGTATTCGTGAACAAAAGTTTGGTTCATGTCGATGACGAGACGAAACAATATTATTATACTTTCTTTAATATTTTGTCTTATTAAAACTCTTCTTGACAAAATACTATAATCGAGACAAAAAAGTGTGACAAAAAAAATTGCTGAGAAAATTACCACTCTTTCAAAGGGAGAAAATACATACAAAGATTTTGTTCCCCAGGACTTTTCAAATATTTCTTTCATAACCATTTATAAAAGCAGATTTATAAATAGGATTGTGTCATCTAAAAAAAGTGAGGAACAATAATTTGATATTACATACATACATACATATATATATATATATATATATATATATATACAAAACATGTATAATACTTTTAGTACATAACCTTGAGTCAGCTCCACTAAGTATGTATGTGTTATTTTTATTTTCAATGTCAAGCTGAGAAAACAATGGAGAAGTAAGGGGAAAAACAAAAAAACATTGTCAGAGTAGAAAGAAAAGAAATAAATCTTCTTGCAAAAACGATATACATAATATGAACACTGCTATGTAGAGATACATGAATAGATAAAGGGAATCAACAAACATAATCTAACACTAAATGACATTTACTTTTAGGTATGTGCCTACAAGTTTTTAGTGAGGGGTATTATTATATAAGCATGCAAAAGGCAAAACACAAAGAGGTGAAACGACGAAATTCTCATTAGTTTTTGTACAGATTCATTTGTCATAGAGTTGAGTTTTTTTATTCGCTAGGGGGAGCTGAATGATCATATAACTAACTGCACAACATCCACGTATTCATTTTGTTAAGTGAATGAAAAACAAGGGGAATTCTGCAAAAGAAAGGCAAATACAAATATTTATAAATTAAGTTTTATAAAAATTGACCGTCTTTGGCTACAAACCAATTATCAAGCCTTTTTTGGTTTCGTTGTGAGAATTGAAGCGCTGCTCTTTTAATGTGTGACATCAAAATGCAGACAAGTGATCATCTGATGGTGACAAGTCTGGTGAGTAAGCTGCATGAACCAACGGTTCCCAATTGTACGTCTCCGTCATTCCCGGGTAGCTCTTGTCCGATGTGGCGGTCCATTGTCATCAAGAAAAATTAGTTGGGGACGCTGATCGGAACATTCTGTGCGTTTTTGGCAAATAGCTCTGTTCAAATCGGCACATTGTGGTTGGTAGCGTGCACCGTCAACTGTTTCATCAAGTTTTAACAACTCGTACCAAATCATATCAGAAAACACACAGCATTGCCTTGCAGCCGAAGCGATCTGGTTTTGCTGATGTTTTTGGACTGTGGCCGGGCGGATCAAACTATGCTCTGATTAGAGCATGTCCCCCGTATACTTCTACAATCATTTGATGTGCTTCAGAAGCATTTTTCTTTAAATGATAAGAGAAAATCAAGGAAGTCAGCAAATCGTAGTTTGAATGCACAATATTCGACATTTTTAAGAAGGAACAAAATGCGTTGTTGTATGAAACTTCACAAGCAATGAACTAAATATTGTTGCCAAATAACAGATAAAAAATGAGACATTTGAAATGGTTTAAAAATAGTCCTAGCGACATCCGTTGCCTAATAGCTGAAAGTCTCACTTCATAAGTATAGACCTAATATGTGTTCACGAGTACACTTCTTTCAAGACTAAAATTATTATAGAAACATAAAAAATGATGAGTATGGAATCGTTATGACCATATTACATACTACGAAGTATAAAATATGCTATAAAGTCAACGTTGTAATATAAATTATATTTTTCACAAAATAAAAATAAAGACAAAAAGCAATCAAATAAATAAAAAAAACCATTGGTTGTAAAAACGTAAAATAAAAACCCTATATATGCAATTATATAGGTAATAGCACTTTCAACCTTTATTTATCCTATATGGTACTTGGAAGGTTCAATTTAAGCTTATAATGTTTGAAAATTTTCATTTTCTGAAGAGAAAAAAAACTTATTTATCTGATTTATTATATTATTTCACAAAACTAAAAAAAATGCTTTTTATTTTTAGACTTGTTTTTTCTATTCAGCAAATGTTTGGTAACTTCTGTAATATTAAGAGTTAACTTTACCTTACAAAACCAACATTTTTCGGTTTTAACAGACATTTTGATGGTTTTTTCAAGCCAAAATCAAATTATACAAGACTATTAAAAAGAAATGATGCTCTTACATTCATACGTAATAGTGCATTGGAAACATTGCACGATGTGATCTTTATTGGGGCACTTTCCTCCAAAATGAGAATGAGGAAAAATAGGGTCCAAAATCAATTAATAGCTAGTTAGCAAATTGTTGACTATTTTTAATTGTATAACAAAGAATTGCTTACAATTGTACAAGAGATAATTTGAGTTGAATCAATCAACGTTTAAAACACGAATAAGATACAAGATTAGTATTAAAACCGACAGCTGACACAAAGTATCATGTATATTTTTATGTTGGAGGGGAAGGATAAATAAATGTATTTTGAACCCCCAAGGGTTTTTTTTTTTTTAAATAAAAAATAGAACTAAGCTTCCCAATAGACAGACCAAGATTCAAAATTGAACAGCAGGCCCACACTTCGTAGATTTAGAACAAAATTAAGAGAATAAAAAATATGACAAAATAGCAAATTTTGCCTTATCAGCAATGGGCTCAAACTTCTCCAGGCCTTTTACATTTTTAACTGGGAGCCCTTATGCTTAGATCTACAAAAATTAGTTTAAATTAGATTAAAAATTATTTAATCGATAGGAAAATTTATATTATTCATATATATTCAATGTCAGCTTTTCATTCCCTATCTTTACGGAATTATTACACACTTCCTAAATGATAATAATTACTATACCTATAAATTACATAAAGAGTATATACACGTTTTGATCTTTGTGTATAAATTTTGAAATCAGTATCTACGCACAATATCAAATGTGTATAGTTATAAATAAATATATGTATATTTAGGAATAAGCATAACTTGTAATTGGATTAAGAAACTATGCATTTACCCTACGTTTTTTCTTGTTTTCTTTTAATATTTAAAATCCTTTCAACATTAACCATATAAAATTCCATGCTGTGAATTACCTAACATTTTACCAGGGTTTTTGTTAAGTATGCTGGTAGAAGGTACTTCATTATATATCATATTAAACCAACTTTAAACCAACCTTATAAATATGAAGTAATTACGAAATATTTAATGTTATACTATGTCTCTTCAAAAGATTTTGGTTGGGATAAAAACGTAATATTATAGATATTTTCTTGATAGTTACAACATCAAGTTGATATTTGTTGATATTCAACAAAACAAAAAACAAAGTTTGTGATTTATCAGATCATTTTTGTTTTTACATGTTTATTATAAATTGAAAAATGAGTTATTTTTTTGTTAAAAATGATCATTTTTAGACATTTTTTTCCGTTTCAAATTGAAAACTATAAATAAAATATGATAGCTTTCATGTTACTCATATGAACTCGAGTTTAAAATAAAAAAAAAGTTATTAATTTTATGTATTTTCTTTATAATTTTAAGATGAATGGAATGAGTTCAAAGTAAAATAGTCCTCTAAAAATAAAATACTTTATGGATTTTTTTTTTGAGTTTCTTACCTTTTATACTATGAACATTATATTCATTATAATTTTGAAGCAACTTGTAGGTTACTTTGGGCACATTTTAGACATTCTTAATTAAAAATTAAAATAAAAATATGAATCATAATTTGTTAGTGTAAATTAGCTTAAAATAAACTCATAACTTTAAATTTGAGATGGTACATAATTAATTTAGATATAAATATGACACCTTTCTTTGACTTTTAAATGGTCAATACTCTGTACAAAAATGTTATGAGAGACTTGAAAACATTGACAATATATAGGTTTTTATTATTATCGATAGAAAATAATATATATTGAGGCAATCAAAAATATACTCAATAGCGGGTTACTCAAAATGCAGTCCTTCTCAAAAAATTTAATTTGCTCGCCTCACTCATTTTAAGAAATGTCAGTTTTATTTTTTTAAACAAAAATACTTGATCAAAATCACCTTTAAGAAACTTAATATATATTTAATTGGACTTGACCAACATATTGGTGAGTCAATGAAATCGAATAATTTTTTGCAGGAGTAGAATCAGTATTAATCAAGCAAAGTTGCCGATTATTACCCATGTTTTATTTAATTAAAACATTGAATCCACGATTTTAAAATTGAATCTAATATCTCAAAATATTGACGGATAATTGATTTATTTTACAATTGCTATGAGGAAAATTATACAAAGATTCAATTTGAACTTCAAAGTGAAGATCTTAAAAGTTAATTTGAAAAAAAAAAAAATAACACACTGATTAATCAGATATTGATTTTTTTCACCCTCTAATAATTAATTAATCGGTGGAGTCGCATTTTTAATCAGCTCAATTAGTAATGGAAGAAGTTACTCGACTCATATGTAGATCATACTTGGGGGTAATATTATAAAAGTATTCTATTGTTTTGAATTAAGTTTTATAATTCATCTAATAAAATTTGTAGGTAATTTGTTTAGAACAACTCGTCATGTTTCTGAGTTTTATTAGATAGAAAAGTACAATAAAAATATAAAGTGCTATAAATTATTATATTTATTCTATGTACATAAATAAGTCAGTCATTCCATTTCGAATATAATAATTGAACTTCCCAAGTCGAGCTTTTTTTTTTTTTAGAGCTTTTAAACGATTGAAAATAATTATTAATCATCCTTTTTTCTTGTACTATTATCGACCCATAATTACTAATATTACTTGAGCTCTCATTGACCCACTTATTCTATTTGGGAATCAATTTGTATATGTAAAAAAAAACCAGAATATGGCGCAAAATGTGATTATATTAGAAAAAAAAAGGGGAAAAGGGTTGATAAAAAAGAAAAAGAAAAGCTTCTTACGTGTTTCCTTGACATTTGAAAATTGTTTTAGACATATTGTGTAAGGACCTACTTACATATCTACAAATAAATAAATATTTCATAAGAGATTGTTATCAATGAATACGTATATTGTACGTAATATAGTCCAAATTTGAACATTTCCAGCCAAGAGCCTAAAAGTAGCTTATTTTTCCCGATTATCCCAATTGATACTGAATGAATAGAAATACAATTCAAAATGTCTTCCAAATAATGAATATATATTTTTATATGTTTGTAAGGATTCACTACTGATTATAATTATAATAATTATATTCGATTGAAACACGCTGCCTAGCAAGCTATGTACAAGTGTCTACTCTTGAATATAAATATAAATGAATGTCTCTAAAAACTATGTAATAATTATTTTTAACTAAAATTCATCAATTAACCCCCTCAAAACATCATTTTATTAATTAACTAATTCATTTATACCATGAACTGCACGTAATTTGAACATTATCTAATGTTTTTCATTGATTATTTACCACTCATGAGTACTATAATCAATGGTTCATAAGTAGTTGCTTCATAGATATGCTTGGCTATTATATTTCTGTTCATCAACTCCATACTTGCTTTAGAGGATAATGAGTAGAAATAAAAAATATAACCACTGCTATCAATCATTTAATTAATCAATTATATAAGGATTAAATAAATGGCCATAAGAATACAACACTTAATAATAGTAGTATAATAATATCTCCTCAATGAGTAGAATTTAAAAAAAAGTATTATGTAGCGTAAATTGAAATGCTAATTCAACAAATAAACAAAAAAAATGTTTTTCTTTTCTTATCATTTCTCTATAAAAATCGTGACATTGTTGTTGTGACTTCCATTTATCGTGCGTACATCGTACTTGAACATGATCATTATTCAAGTTTCAGTTCATATATCACTCTTGTGATGAAAGTTAAAGAATAATAATAAAAAAAACCCAATAAAAAACAACTACAAATTTCCTTGCTTTGACTATTCTCAAGTAACAAAATGACTTTGTGTTATCCATTTATTAATAAAAATATGTAGATTGTTGATGCTTTCTAATATGTATATTGGAGCAAAATATAATCTTTATAATATACGAGGCTGTCGTAAGATCATGTAAATTCTATATATGTACATAAAACGCATCTAGATCCAAGGAAAGTTTTTACCAAAGTTTCAAACATTTGTCTGATGAATGTAAGATGAGGCAGTCACATTATTTAGTGTCAGTTTTTTCTGACAGAATATTTGATTATAAATAATATATATTTTGAGGCACACATAATAGCATGGTGTCGTAATCTTTCCCATTTTTAGGATGAGTCTCAGGAATATCCTCTTTAAGGAATTCCTTATTCTTTTTTTTATTTTTACGTATCTAATAAGAGGATACTTTTGTATATAAAAGATACATTTTTATAATTAGATAAGGAAAAACGGTTGGTACTTCTGTTATTTTTTGTGATTATGTTCATTCTTTGTTACATTGTTTAGGAGGAAACATTTTCCTCTAAGAGAAAATGTCTGTTTAAATTGTTTGTAGATTTTGTTGAGAATGCATTATAAAATTATATGTAATTCCTGCAACTAATGTTATTTTTAATAAAAGAAGATCATCCTTCCCATGGCATTATCATTAACATTCTCTTCCCACAAAATCATAAAGCAGGTATTTGATGTTAAGTTTAATTCAGTAGTACATTAAGTCTCACTCTTCACAACTCACATCTCTGCATAAGAAATCAAATAAATATTTTTAATACTCGTTATGAATTTCCTCTTATTTATTATGTCATTTGATACCATTCTATGCAGACAATATATTATGTTATATTTCTGATATCTCTTGACACGTATTTTCCATGTATTTATTCACTAGGGAATAACATATCAATTTGAAGGCTTTAGTATATTATATTATATGCATAAAAATATAAAGAAGAAAAAAAGCTCAGGCAGTAATTTTTGACATTAATAAACATGGATCTATGTATGTATATCCGTAATCTTTATCAAAATATGATGTTATACAAATGTTGAAACTTAACATAAATGACTGGTTCATATAATTATAAATTTTAGTAATTATCTTACGGTACATACATATATATTACAAAACTACGGGATGGATTGAGTGGGTTCTTGAAATGTGCTTCCCTTGAGACACTGCACTAATCTTAATTTTTAATTATTATTAAAATCATTTACACATAATGTATCAACTTATGAAGCTTTTTGAATAGAGATTCACACCAATATAGAGAAAGAAAGAGTGAAATATAAATTGCATCACTCATACAATATAGACTGTTTCTCCATCCTAAGCAACAAGGTATCTATATGATCAATATTTTAGAATACAATAAGTTTTTGCAGAGACCCCATGATATAATATACCGTGTATTACATAAATATTGTTCGATTTTTTTAAAGCGAGATTGCGTCGATCGATTTACAAAATTTAACAACATAAAGGCGTAAGTAACAAAGGTCTTTGTTTGTTTATTAATCGTGGGTTGATATAATAACTAATAACTTGGAGAGAGACAACCATATTAATGTTTCCAAATTTCTCTGCACGGGAATATCTCAAAAGAAGATTGTTATCCAGGTTGGTGTTGTACCAAGTAAAAAGCAAAATGAAGCTAAGGAATTACTCAAGAAAAGGTCTGAACAAGATCCAACACGGCCAATGTAATGAGTCTCAGTTTTGTGACTTCCAATGGGCTGAAGCTACCACTCATCTGGTTCAAACAGAGATACAGTCTCACTACAGCTGATTATGTTGTCAAGATCAAGTCAGAATTATTGCTGTAGGTCAAGACGAAATTCCCTGACAATAATGTGGTCCTCGAACAAGATGGTGCATCTGTGCACACCACTGATTCAACCCAGGGCTTTTCCTTGATCACAGCCCTTTTTAGAGACAAAAAGATGCGGCCTCCATACTAACTATATTCAAATCTCTTGGGCTCTGCTTTTTGGGTGCACATAGAAACCAAGGCCTGCTGCAAATACCAACCCAATATTAAAGCTCAGAAGGCTTCCATCTATGCAAAATAGGAAGCCGTAGATGAGAACGTGGTCAAGAGCTCGTTTGCCACATTGGCGCATGTTGGATGCCATAATTGAAGCCAAAGAAGGTCATATTGAAATTTAAAATTGTGTGTACATATATATCTACCTATGTACTGCAATAAGTAGATAATAAATATTTGCCTAGTTAACAGATTCCCGAAATAGATCATGATAAAATTTAATTTTTGTGATCAGACAATAGTTAAATGACACCCGATATAGCATACCCAAAGTTCTATAAAAAACTAAATTTATGTATGTCTCCATAAGTCATGGATTGAGTTCCTAAAAACACATTCTGTGAATATATAATTCCAAATTATGAAATGTGAATTAATTATTTCAAAGTTTGATGAGCAAACGTTTTTAGTTGTATATCTTTATTTACCAACAAATAATAACGATTTATATATATGTTATATAATCATTGCATTCAATTACTCCCTAGGCTCTACAACAATTATATTTGTACTATTTAGCATATAGTAATAAATAAATGTGAATGAAATTAAATTTGAAAATATTATTTGAATATATGAATATTCAGTGAACTGAAAATTACACACAAACACAAATATTATTTAGTCAATTAGCTGTCATATGTACTATGTGTATTTTTACATAAAATTGTTGCATGGAATAATACTTTCAAGGCTTTTTAAATAAGAATTTCCATCATTACTTTAATTTTTTCTCTTGAGGTGAACCTCATTACATATGTTATAAAAGGCATTTTCTCTTTTTAAACACGTTAAATATAACTAGGGTAATTAAAAATGAATCAATGTTGAATAAAACAGTTATTACACAGATTCTTTGATGTATGTATATAAAAATAATTCTTACCTTTGCTATCGAGGCTGACTTCCTTGATGATGTGCGGATCCTCCATTTTGTTAATTAGACTGACTTTTATGTCCTTAAAAAACAAAGACAAAATAAAACCATTAATTGAATTAATTATTTATTATTTAATAGAAATTAACTTAGCTTATAATGAAAAAAATAAATAATACATTTTGACTAATAATGCAGGTGCTTTCTCACTTTATCCCTTTCCCCTTTTGTCAGAAAGTCATTTCTTCCCCTTTCTCTCTTCTCTTCTTTTCAAAAATAATAATATACTGCTTACATATAAATTTTATTAGTAAAAAGGTATTTGGTAATAGGGAGTTTACGGTAATTTTTTTAAAATAAAGTTACAAAGCAAGTCTTAAACAAAAGATCAAAAATCGTTCTAATGACAACGTTTTGTTGTACTTAATGCTGAATTTATCACATTAATTGAAATAAATAAGAAGAAATGAATGCGTGTTATGCAGAGTACATTTATTTTTTCTTTTCCAATAGGAAGAAAACAAAAAAATATACCTTAAGTTCCATGACTAAATATTCTCAAAGAATATTTGCAAAAGATGACGTCATATACTGGTAGAAAGTTTTCTTAGTTATAAAGCTTAAGGTACATACTTCTTTTTTCTTCCTTTAGGTCACTATAAATTAATTTTTGAAAAACTGGGTTGAAGTTACACTTTGACCATAAATTGTTTGATTAAATACAAAAGTTATAAAATTTTAAACATTATCTTTCAATGCATTTGGATAATAATGAAAGAAGACTATGAAATTTTAAAAAAGTAAGTCGGTTATTTTCTTATTTTCTAAGTCGTTGAACGACATTTAAATAATTTTATTTTTTTTCAATTTTTCAATTGATACATTAGTTTACGCACCAAAAAAATACAAAATTAGGCTGTAAAATGTTCAAAAAAAAAATCAAAATTTAATGTTCACAAACATATGAAATTGGCATATTACACTTTATATTCAATCTTTAAATTTACTTTAGATTTAAATTTAGTAAGCCCACTGTAGTTTTAAAACTCAATTGTAAAATTTAACTCATATTAAAGACTCCAATAAGTAAGCTTTATTTAAATGCTATTTTGGGAAATGGTTGGCCTTTTTTTCAAAAAAAAAAATAAAAAAAATAAACTGCTCATATACATATATGTGAGTAGATTCACTCTTTTTTTATAATAATATGTGCTCTTTGAGAAATAAAAGCACTCAATAAGTTTGTATATTCTCATATTTCTAAATTTTAGAAATGTATGGGTGTGCAAATACACTCTTGTACAAAAAATATTTGGTTTCCTTCAGACTACTTTTTTTAAAAAACTAAAAAAAAAAAAACTGACCTAAATATGAAGATTTACATAGAAATAAAATTATCAATAAACATCGTAGATTGTTATACGATATACCTCAATATAAAATATCATATGTGAGATGATACATAGAAACAATGCTGGGATTTTTATCTGGCGAAATGCAGTTCCTTGCAGATGAAGCTTCTATATTAATTGCTCTACAATTTCTATTATTATTAGTTGTCAATTATTTCTCTAGAAGGTGCGATTTTGAGCAAATAATGGTCCATAAAAGTCATGCTAAATATACATCTAGCAGCAACACTATTTACTTATGACGTCATAGATAGGAATGAGTAATGATGATATAAAAAACTAGTAGTGCAGATGAGAAGGAAAATAAAAAAATGAAGATCATCATATCTTATCAATCGTACCAGTTGAAATTCTTCTTCTTCTATTTGACAAAAATTATATTCATCACTCTTTGGAAGGCGAAATCGCACGTTAACATGAATAATGTTTTTTTAAAAAGGTATGATACATGAAATATAAACAATTATCTAAAAGATATGTTAACGAATCTTTTAGGTATTTTGTTTATAAGTAGCAAAATTTAGAATAAAGAAAAAGTCAGTGTCTACTCCTATGAAGTATAAATAGCTGGAAAACGAAAAAGACTGTTTTCTCTTTTTTTTGTTTTGTTTTTTTCAAGGATCGTTTCTATAAAACATCTCACATATGGAGTAGTTTAATAAAAAATTGAATTAATTTTTTTTGTTTGGGAGCTTTTAATAGAGAGTGAAATGATCAAAGTCATTTCCTGCATTCAATAATGTCTATTGGTATTTTTTTAATATATATATTATAATATTTGAAACCACTTTCAATTCCTTTACACTATAAAAAATCATATTTATACATTTTATAAACTGTTTGTCTCCATTGCACAAAATTGATTGGGAAACTAAATTTAATAAATGTATAATATCCTTATTTTTAATAACCAAGGGCATATAAACCATACATGTTTATATTTACAAGGTAACACATTTACATAATTTCTATTAAATAAAGAATGAGTGTGAATTATTTTATTTTTAAACAAGGGATTGCTTTTATTTTGCAAGTACCACCATCCTTCTATAAATTAAGTTAATTTGACAGCATTTTTAAGTGTGAGGATATAAAAAAATGAGCAATTTTATGACCATATTTGTTCAAACTTAAAAAGTTAATAAATACATTTATTTAGTATAAGTGTATTATGGAAAATCTTACTATAAATTATAGTAAGACTCTGAATCATGAACATGCACAGTAATTAAATTTGGAGTGGTACACGTTTTGGCATAAGTATCTGATGATATGATTTTAAATTTATGACTCGAAAAAAAGTCTAGGGAGAACGTTATTTTTGTTTTTCAGTTATGAAGAGCCCCTTAGTGTCAAATTAGAAAGCAACTTTTATTTATGAAATCCTTTGTGATTTGTGAAAGTTAAAGGAGTTGAGACTACAAAAAACGCTAACACAACAGAGTGGATCAGGATATAAGAGCTTCAAATTGCATCAAACTGACTAAAAAGAAAGAATTTTAGGCCCAAACTATGTATAGTACATTTGGCATTGTGAATCGTACGATTTTACATACACACAGTGGCAAAAACTGATTTGATTTGAGATTCCAAAACTTTTGAAACCGTTTTCATAACTCCTATAGTCTAGACTTTACGTTTACAGATGGGCAACTTTTTTTAATGTGCAGTTTGTGAGATAATTGGTGGTTTTTTCTTTTTTTTGGTTTTTTTGCTAACAATTAGAAAAAATTCAAGGATGAACTATGGTATTAAATAAGAGCTTTATAATTTATTTTATCAAAAACAATATGAGAAATATCAGCTATTCAGTTGCTATAATTTTATTAAAAAATATTCCTAATTGAAAAATTGGGAGTAAATTTTTTGACTTATCCCGATGGAAAATTGAAAAATGTAGTTAAAAAATACGATTTTTACAAGAAATCAAAAGACAAGTTCAAATTGTTATGTTATACACTAAAATGTAGCAGCATGTTTTATATATATAAAACATTTTTGTAAAATCCAAGCAAAATTATTCGAATTATCTAATTTAGCATTTAACTCTTTTAAAAGATTGAAAATATTGGATTACATAGAAATAAATAAATGTTTTGTAGTAGTCTACAGTTTCTGTCCTCATAGATAATATATAGTTTTAAATTTTTAATAGTTTATAGTTTTTTGAAAGTAGAATTAGTACGAAACGTTTTTTTTCATTTTTAGAATCAATATTTATGATTGTATAATAATTATTGTAAATATTGTTTTAAAAGCCCTGTGCAGAAGTTTACACACGTAATTTATTATAAATCTTAATGGAGAATGCATTTAAATTGTAATGAAGAGTGAGTATACATCTTATAAGGTACATATATGTAATAGTTCAATTATGTATTTTATTTATAAGGCAGGACTTGAAGTATACATATACATTTATGATTAAAGCAACTTTGCAGGAGTTCTCTCAAAATTATGTATACATAAGGGCAGTAATTTTATATAAACAATGTGTTGAATACAACTTTATCCTTTAAAGATGTTGCTAAATTTACTGTATATATACATAAAAAGATTGCAAATAATTTTATATTACAAAGTAGTATTCTCAAAATATATACAACTCTTTTGCATTTTAAAGTCAGCCGTCGATTTTTTTAACTTCTCTTTCCCTTATTCATTACGAGCTTTTTTGGTCACTCGAAATCTCAACTTTCAAAAGGAAAAAAAATTTTTTTAGAAAACCAACTGGTAGCTACCCTTTTGTATTTTCCTTGTTACCAGCTTTTAAATATTGAGAAGAGTTATTATTTAAATAGGCTATACATTCATAAATTCTACCAATACATAAATCAATCGTTAATACTTTTATAATATTCAAAAATTCAAAAAAAGGGCGCACAATCCTTGATTTAATATATTTTTTATACATCAAAATCATAAATATTAATAATGCCCTATTTGATTTCATAGCACGTGGAGTTAGCTTCATTAAACCAAAGAGTCAACTGATAAAAATCAGCTGAAGGGAGAATACATAGTAGTGTTTTTGTTTATCCCAAAAAGTGAATAGTATTCGTTCCGTCCAGATGTGTTGAACATAACTATGTTGTTTCTAAGCTGTGAGCATTGAAAGGAAGAATAGTCCCATACTTGGGAAGATTTATAACTAACTATCAGATAATTTCAGAGCTTTCTTATAGAGCAAAGGTTGGTAGAGATGTATCGTAGATTGCATAGTTATGTAATTTAAATAATTATGCTTGGAGCTTGTCATAGAGTGTGAGGTTTGGTAAAGTGACTTCATTTCGGCCGATGGTTTTTATGCATACATGAAATGTAATTACCTCGATTTTGATCATTTTATTCTCGATAAATGTAGGTATAGGGACTATACGGAGGTATAAAGAGGGACTTACAACTTATTTTTCATTCTTGAAACCTTTTTACAAAAATAAGTAATAATTTATTTTCTAGTAATTTAAAAAAAAATGTTGGTACAATAATAATCTTCATGTCTACAACCACCAAAACTAAATACTATTTAAATATTAAAATATAAAAATAATCTTATTTACATTGAAAAATCCCCGAATCTTTTTTTTGTTGGTTTGTACTGCAAACTGTTTATGGAATATGGAAACAGGAAAAATTATTCTATAAAAAGCTCTAAAAATTCATTTAATAAGTTTTATTTGCAAGATAATTTCATTGAACTTTAATAAATTAGTAAATTACAGATAGTTAAGTGATAAATTAAGACCTTAGTTTAAGATGTTTGTTTTTGTATAATTAATTACACTGGTCAAGAGTCAAAAATCCTAAAGGGTATAAGTATAATAAAAGCTATTCAGTTTTGCACACTGATTTCAACTCTGCAATCGAACCCTACTTTTTGAGCTTTTTTAAGCCCATTTTCCAACTTCAACTTCACTTTAAGCCTAGAAGGACACTCATTTTGTGCATTAAAAAATAATGATTTGCTAGTGTATTTAATGTAAATTCTATTTCCAGTCGTTTTTTGTACCTAAAGGAACTCTCGGAGGCGTAGGGTACGGGAGTATGCCCAAAAGTCGGCCAAAACGTTTGATCTTAAATATTTCCTTGAATATTACATAAAATGGATTAATAAGGAATGCATACAAGAGCTGAGACTCACAGTTTTCAAACAAGATATCAAGTGCCCAATAAGAATCTTTAACTAATTGTCCATCTAAATGCACTAGAAATCAAAGACTCACGGTGGAGTTACTAGTAAAGTAGTTGCGCGCAGAAGGATTTCACGCTACTACTTCAGTCTATTTAACTTGTTTTTTTAGTAACTCTACCCTGACTCATTCATTTTCAGCGAATCCCCGGGGGAATGAAATGTATTTCGATGATTAAATAAAGATTTTTTGATTCCCGATATTTTTTGCCCATAGCAGTGATACTTAATAAACACTTAGTATTCTAAATGTATCATTGGTGTATGATATATTAATGGTTTTTTATTTTGTTTTTGCTTAGAAGAATCTACTTAGTATTAACGCAATGGTGTATATTCCCTAATTACTCATAAATGACTTAGATACAGCCTTTCAAAGTTACAAAGTAACTTATTTAGGTTACAGACATATTATTTCATCTTGATTTATACCTACATGCACACGTGAATTATATTATGAAAATAAGAAAAAAGTTCCCCTTAATAGGGTCGTCCTCCCAGCTTTGTGTTATTGCATGTATTGTATAGTTGAATAAAAAGTTTTGATTTACAAGTTTGGATACGCAGTATGGTGCAGTTGGCTTTGAACGAGTAGATTGTACTCTTATGGAACATATTAGAGATAGCAATATTTAGAGTGTGAATGCTTAATTCATTATTCTTTCTTTTCTTATGAAGTAGTAATATGTATATCTAGAAAAGAACAGAGAAGTCCTTCATACGAGACATCACATACGAGCAAGACTTTAAATGTATACTCGCAGGGTTACCCTGATATGTTGCCAGTGTTTTATTCACAAAACTAAATAGCTACATACAAACAACTGCATTAAATTTACTCTTGACATAGGATTCCTGAGTAACTCTCATATAATCATTTCTACAATCCTTGTGCATTCGTCTAACTGTGATTGCTGTATGATATCCCATGAGTACTTAGACCAGGAGGAGCATCCCGCGTCTCACAGGTAGCCATATTAGCGCCCAACGGTCAAAAGTTTAGGAAAGCTCTATAGTCAATAACTTTTAGGGGATGTAAAACAGACTAAGAAATGTGAAATTTGAGCCACATTGGTCGCGTGTTTTCGGAGTCCATATTATGACAAAAAGACAACTTTCCGACACACTTCTTCCTATTATATTCATATATAGATAGACTGGAAAACAATAATTGGATTTAAAATATGACAATGAAAGTCTAGAGAAGGCAGTTTTTTCAATGATTAAATATCGAGATTGAGGATAATTTTGTAAAACGAAGCAATTACCATGTCTACATATACCAATGGAACGAGACTTTATTTTTCAGTTTCTAGCGTTTATTGAGATAAAAAGGTGACAAATTTATTCTTCAAAATATTAGCCGTAGCTATCATTTATTACTTAGTAACGCCGATCGGAATAGTCTGGGCGTTTTTGGCATATAGCGCTGTTCAAATCGTCCAATTGTCGTTGGTAGCGTGCTTTGCCAACGGTTACCCGGGTTTTAATAACTCATACCAAATCATACTACGCTGATCCCTGAGAACACATAGTATTGACTTGCTCCGAAGCGATCTGATTTGGCTGATGTTTTTGGGTTGTGGCCTGGCGGACTACACTGTGCTCTACTAGGCCTTTACAAACATTTGATGTGCTTTAGAAACGTATTTTTTCAAATTAAAGATACTTCTTCAAAAATCGCATTATTTTTTACTGATAAGTATTTCCCCCGATAAGGAATAATTAAATTGAGAATTTTATATGAAAATAGAGGAGTAGAAGAGGAACTCATCATTGTTCAAGAAAGGATTGAAACCCCTATTCCATGGACTACCGGTAAAAACATAAAATTCTTCCTGAGAATTACTCTGCTCAATTTGAAGACGATGAAAGGAGGAAATCAAATATAATAAAAGTCAAATAAGTTGAGGATGATATAATACCCACATAATTGGAAGAACAACGGATTTTATATCCTACAACATTACTCACCCTCATTAGATCATTTCCTCTCTCTGTATTATTGCGTGTATAGTACCTATTTTCATTGTACACTCATTGTTGAATAAAATGCTTGATTTAAAAGTCTGAATACACCAAAAATTAATAAATTTGGTATTTATTTATTTCATACAAATATTGGTCGTAGAAATTAAGAAAACTATAACGATGTGTATTCAATGATTCAGGCCACACACGTGAGAGTCACAAAGCAAAATAAATCTTACAACATATAGAAGTAAAACCAACAGAGTTAGTCTACTTAAAATTTACTTTAAAATGGTGTATGAACACTTTAAAAAATGTTTTACTCATTTTGATGGCAAATCCTTACGAAAATGTATTTAGAAGTGTGCTACATAAGGAGTTATTAAAATTACATTTGATTTTTTTTCTGTCAAGTATTTTCTAAGCGGCTCAAAAGAGAGGACTACTACTTACTTAGGGCCAGTAGTTCATTGATGAGAATCAAAAATTGCTTTTGGATCTTCTCACTTTGTTTTTTGTGAGTATTATATTAACAGCAGCTCACAACAAATTTAACAGAAAAGAGGAAAATGCTGTTTTTTGTTCTTATCAATGAACCAATCATTATATTCCTCACAATTTGTACACTACAGATGTACTTATGTTACGAAGAGTTTTTTGAAATAAACAAAAAAACTACTATGCATTCTCTCTTCAGCTGTTTTTCATCAGTTGATTCTTCTGTTTTAAGGCAACTAACAACTCTACGTGCTAAGAAATCAAGGATATCGCGCCCTTTTTTTGAATTTTTGAGTAATAAACAAGTGTTCACGATTAATTTGTATATTGGTAGAATTTATCAATGCATAGTATATCTAAATAACAACCCTGCCCAATACTAAAAAGTTTTTCAAAAAATTTTCTTTCCCTTTTGAGAGTCGAGGTTGCGAGTGAACAAAAAAGCCCATCGTTTCTGCATACATAGAGCTATACTTAAATTTAAAAAATATATTATGCACACATAATATATTTACACAATGATAAAAAAATATTGTTGATGGGGAAATTTGATGTTATTCAAAAATTCAATTTAAAAACAAAGATATCTTTTAAAAAAAATAGTTTAATGTATAATTTTGCGATAATATTTATTTATTGATTTCAGTACATACTATAACAACATATAAACACATATGCTTGATATGCATATATGTATAAGGATTATATATATGCATAGAAAGTAAATCAATATATGCATTTACATATAAAAACAATAAACATTGTACATAAATTATACATATATTTTGCACAAAAAATCCACACATAACCATTTTTTCCTCCCATTTTATATGAAGTCGGAATTGAAATCATAGAAAAAGCTGTTTCGTTTGAATTAAAGGCTGTAAATCAAATGAATGAAGGCAAAAAGAATGAATTAGCTGTGTTCTACCCGAGTTGAGTTCTAAAATAGTATGTGTCTAAGGAATAAAATGTTCGATAAGGCTAAAAAACAAAGTAGCCTGTTGCCTGGGGGGAAATTTTCTTCTCTACATATTTCATATACTTTATGTCTCCCCTCCCTCCACTAGATGTCACTTTTGAAGTATATATATATATATTTACATCTGTCTATCCCTCACAGAATTCAGCTCGTTTTAACACGACGAGCTTTTTGGAATAAACAAAAATACACTGTATTCACCCTTCAGCTCTTTTTCATCTGTAATATACACCTCAATTGATGGAAAAACTATCTAAAAATTCTATCATGGAACAGATCAATCAGTAAATCACTCCATAAATATACAATTTACCATTAGTCAATCCTCTGAGCACCTTATAATTGATATTACATGTTTTTAAAAAGTATATCTCTTCAGTGGATTTGTTTTGAAGTAAGGAATCCCTCGTGATTAAGAAGTGAAATTTGTAAAATAAAGAGTTTGTTTACCTAAAAAAAAGTGAAAGTAAATCAATACCTAAATATTTAGATAAACAATATATTTATATTCATATAAATTATATCCTCAAATTATTTATTGATTAGACAATACATTCATAGTGATATTCAGAAATGACTTAAAAATGGGTGTCGGTATGTTATGTGCTACTAGGCCTATCATGGAAACCAAAATAAGGAAACTTTTGGATTGTATGCACTTTCCGTTCCAGCTATAAGAACTAATCAAAGATTCTTCTCTGTTGACTCAGGATTATAACCCATCTTTTTCTTTTTCTTTTCTTGGTTAATGGTGTTTATATTAACAATATTTTTTTTATTAGTTTAATCCCCCCCCCCCCCCAAGTTTAAAAACTGCTGCTTGAAATCATATCTTGACATACTGCTATGGGCAAAAAATATATATTACAAAATTTTTATTAAGTCAATATTAATTAACAATCAATAATAATAACCTGCTCTTGAAATTTAAAATTGTATGGTCTGTTTTTTGAGTAGTAATAGGTTATATATTTCGGAAAATAAATCACACATCTCTCAAAGTTTCAAAAGAATAGAGTCTGGAGTATTCATTGGCGCTTGAATCATCATCTTTCAGACATTTTAAAAAAACGAAAAATACAATTTTACCTGTTCACAAAAGGACTTGCATCTCAAACATACATGAATATTTTGACGTGATATTTGACACTTGGATGTTAGTAACAGTATTGCCAACTTAAAAACAAAAAGATATATCAACATCAGAATCCTCCAAAAATTAAATTCAAATTTCCTGATATTTTTTGCTTGTGCTAGTACATATATAATACAAAAGTCTCTACACAATAAATTAAGTACGATATCACACAAGTTATATGCGTGTCGTACATTTTATTAATATTCATTGTATTATAGTTAATGACATTACATTTTGATCTTATTTTGAATAGAAAACCCTTATAAAACCACTTTTTCTCCAGCTGAAATAAGAAACAGAATGAATTCTTCAAGGGAATAAAAATTAAATTTCTTTATTTCCAATAGAAAAAGGAACCTAAAGTTTTTCATTCCTAATATAAGGAACAATATATATGAATGTAGTTTTTCTCATCAGAAAGTTTTTTTATCTATGTAGTTAGACTAATACATGTTGGAATAGAAAGTATGTAAGAATTAATTAATTTCCCCATTACATTGAGAATAGTTCTAATTTATGGCCCTCAAATTTTATCAGATTTATTTAACTCAAAGAGCTCTGTATTTTATAGGAGGATGTTATTTATATTACATATTGTTGTAACAAATAGTTGACATCTCATTTATGCTATGGATATATATATATATATATATATTATATGTGTTAATGTACAATACTAATTCAATTAATATAATTAAATGGAAAGTATATATTTTTTGATCCAAAAGTTATTTCTTAATTCACACATATATATTTTTTAAATTGCTGATTACTGCGTTCATTAAAGTGTCCCATTTCCGTGTTTGACAAACATATTATTTGTAAAATTTCAGGCGTTTAAAAAACGTTACAAATATTATAAGTTACTTCAAATGAATTCAAATATAATATTTTCAAATCATTTTTCGCATTGATTACTTAGTACATTTTATTAAAACAATCTTGAAATGAATCCGGATTAAACAAAGTATCATTTTATCAAAGCTATGAAAGCAAAAATTGCTCTGAGACATTTCCAAGTCTTTTTTTTTTTACTTCAAAATGTCGTTTTTGAAGTAAATATATTCATATGCGTCTTTCCTTTATCGAGTTATTATTGTTTTAATTGACATAGCAAGATGAAATCTATAGAGAAATGCATGGAACCTTCAGTGCCCTAGCAGAAAAAAATTGCTTCATAGCCAAGTAAATTTGTTCAAAAGTTGTTTAAGTGGTGCTCCTTATTTCACCATTTTGGTCATTCCCTGTAGAGATCATCATTGGGTCTATTCACTAGAAGCAGAAGGGATCTTTCATCTATAATGTTATATAAAAGTGTCAATGTAAGATTAACTTCCCCCCCCCCCCCCAAAAAAAAAAAAAATAAATAAAAAATAAAATATATATATATATATATATATATATATTATGGTGAATAAAAGGGTAATATATTCTGAGCTCCTGACTTGAAAAGTAAAAAAAAAAACGAAAGAAAAGACACTAAAGAAAGATGGGAGGAATAGAATAAGAATTTTGCAATAAATGCTCTCTAATTTCTTCATTCACTTTCTTTCTTTCTTTTTTTATTATTGTCGTGGAAAAACATTAAGTTTTATTATCAAGTACAATTATATGTATTATCTTGCTAGGGAAGAAGACAAAAAAAGTCTATGTACATATGTATGTATGTAGAGTAATAAAACGGATTCATTGGGAAGTGCTTACCATGAAAAAGTACTTTCTTTATGAAAGCATTTATAAATATATACATACGTTCTATAAATATAGTGCATATGTATAAAGTCAACAAGAAAGCAAGTTTGTTTTTCAAATATTGAAAAGGAGAAAATTCACTTAACAGTTTTTTTACTTCATAAATCTAACGGCCAAATATTTTGACCTCATTTTAAGACCTATACCGCACGGTTTTTGCTAAAATGTCACGTTTAGTCAAGAAACTAAGGATTGTTGTCTATCCAATAGAGCAATTGGATAAATATTACGACTGCACAGGGAGCAGATATGGTCCTTGAATGAAGGTACATATTTTTTTGTAGCCCCAGAGGTTTATTTAGTTTCAGTTGGCTAAAACCAGTTCATCTGTTTAAGAACTATTAAGAATCAACTTAATCCGCTAATATGTTCACCATGAATCATAGTAATAGTAACTACTACATAGTCATAAACACCAAATGTTTTTATTCTTGATTGTGGCCGGTATTTTTTTACTCCTATAATACAGTTGCAATTATTGGAGTCATTATTTAGTTAATCGAAATAACCTATTAATACAAAGGAAAGAGAATGTCTTCAAGAGTATGAGTGCAGTTCTAACTCATTTTTGAAATATTTCAGACAAACTTGGTTTCTTCTTGACTTGAAATATATATATATATAAATTCCTACTATAATACAAGGAAGAATTAAGCAAAAGGAAAAGTTGCATGTACAAACAAAAGTATGTTGATATATCTGATAACTCTATGTATGTATGTATGTATACCTAGTCCGTTTTATTATTAGTAAAGATATTGAATCCAACAAAGAATATTAATAATATATATATATATATATATATATAAACATTGAAAAGGTCTTCCATATATGTACATACGTATATAATGCCACATATCTCCGTACATTCAAGCATTGAAAGGGAAGGAAAACTCAATGCATTCATTTTCCTCAAATGAAATATCGTATATTTAGTAGAAAAGACTAAAAAAACAAAACATTGACAATGAAATTTTTTTTCAATTGAACTATGAGTAATATATAGAGTTCTAATGACAAATTTTACTTTCGTATCTGTGAGTGTTCTTCTTCTACACTTTGGAGTTATAAAAAAAGGAATTGATGCCCTCATATTATGTAAATATTTATTGTACACGGTTTAAATTTGGTTAACCCATTATAGAAGTTTCTTTTACAAAAAACAAATATTATTTTTTTTTCGATTGTATTTTTCTAGTGGTGAAAGTAGTCTAATTACATTTACGTAATATAGTTTTGAGTTGGATATTCCAAATTGTTTTAAAGCATGTATTTAAGACTTCTAGAACAAGGATGATTCCCAACCTGTGGTTCACGACCCTCTTGGGAGTTGCAAGTACTTTTTTGGTTTGTGTGGCAAAAATTTATAATGTTAATGTACTTTTCCTTCTATTTTCTATGAGTTTTGATGAATAATAGTTCATTAATGAGTTTCTATGTTTCAAAAAAAGATTGGGAAAGTTATAAAATGATTTATCTCAGTTTTTTTTGTTGCAATGATAATTGAATATTTAAGAAACGACTATACACAAACTTCAAGATTGTAAAGTCGGGAAAAGGTTGTATTTTTTTTAAATTTATTTGGATTAAATTTTTGGATACTTTTCGATGTATGAATTTAATTTGTTTAAGGAAAACAAAATATCGTTCATGGACAAAAAGCAATTCAAATTGGAAAAAAAAAATCATTTAAAGATGCTACCAGGTTTTGATTCATATACATATTGAAAAAAATAGTTGAGTGAGTACTTGATATGCAGAGAAACTTTATAGAAAATGAGGAACATTTACTTTTAGCCTAATTTTAAGTATTTTTTTAATTTTATTAAAATTTGTGGTCATCCGTTTGCATTGTTTTTAAAGAATTGTTTCATTGTATGAATATCTTTTTCCCATCCGAATTGTGTGTTTTGCGTGTTCTTCTGTATATTCAGTTATTTTTCTTTGAAAAAAACAACTGATACCTTTATTTTATTCTTTCGTAATAACAAACAAACCCTAGGAAATCAATACTCTTATATAATGTGTAAATTTTTGTGTGATGTGGAGAAAAGGATATATATTTATCCTTTAGAACCTGAATCTATGACGTAAGATAGTTGAATATACATACAATAAAGATTCTAAGTATACTTCAAATCTAATAAAAAAGTTGTAAAAATAGATTATTTATTCAAATTTCGTTCTCTCAGCCAGCATACACATTAATGTAAACAAAAAAAGTGTTTTGAATATTGCATTTCACTGTAATTTTTTATCCTAATCTGATAATTTTCTATCATATTTTAGACATGATGGGTATTTACATATGTGGTATTCAAAGAATTTCCAAAGTATCTCTTCTAAAAATTAAAATATATTGGTTAAATGTGTAAAGAATTATGTTTGCCACAAAAAAAAAATAAAAAAAAAACGCTCGTAGCAATGACATGCATTAATAATCAAAATACTTCTTCTCTGATTAAAGTGAACAGTTATTATTATTAGCGATGTATATATTTCAGTTTGAACATATCATTGACGAAGTAGGGAACTCCATTAATTTTCCTGCATAGATATGTTTGTTACAAAATCTCAGACTCCTAGGGGAAAAAATCCATTTTAAATACTCAATCTCTGAACTTGTTTTGTCTCTGAATGCTTTTTTTAGAGGCCTCATGTGTTAACTTGGATGCTTTTTAACATTCTAAAGACAATTGTTAGTTTTATCATCCTTTAAGTCACATAGGAAATATGTTACAGTCCCAATCATCGAGTTCCAAGTGTGATAGCTGGAGTGAGACAATGTATATGTATTGTAATCTGTGGTCTTTTGACCTTAAACTTAAGCTCAAAGTGAAGTACTCAAGTAGTTGTCATTATTTATTTTAAAGATGATTCGTGTCCTTTTATTAACCCTTTCCAACCCAGAGAACACCGATGTCCCATAAATTCAAAATGTGCTGATGCGCTCCATTGTCGACTGATTTTTGTTTTCTTTTTTTTTGTTTGATAGATAATATGTTAAGCTGTTATTCATATTTTATAGTCGGTCATATAAAAATTTGATTTCAATATTTTTCTAGGCACTGAAAGTTACGATTTTTTATACAATATGTAGAAAAATCATATTTAAACCAAAATAACTTCTTCGTTTTTCAAGGAAATTATTTGTTAATATAAACTTAAAGTATTATAAGTTTAAAATATCTTTTAGTTCTAACACATACATTAGAAATTATTCAAGTCTAAAGGGAAGGGAGTTTTTTTTTTATTAATGTATTAACAGAAATTGTTTCATTAAATATCACCTGTAAAATGTACAAAACATATGATCTATATTTTTTATGTAAGATTTTTCAATTTTTTTTGTCAAGTAGAATATAAAAATAAAGAATAAATGTAACTAAAGATTTAATAAGTACGAAAAAAGTACTAATAAAGCGTGTATTTTTAAGGATGAGAAAATTCCCTTTCACACCCAGTGGGACACCAGTGTCCCATAATTTCTTAGAGAAACGGGTTGAGTTACAATTTTTTATAAAATCAAATTAGGTAAGTATGGTCAGTTTAACCTCAAAAAACAAAGCTTCCAGTTAAAAATACTTTCAGATACCTTACAGGTTTGAAAGGATTAAACTACAGAGTAGAGGGCGCACATCTTACTTGTGAATGGCACAAAAATATATGTTAACTTTTTTTTAAAATTTCATTACCTTCTAATCATTTAATAATAAAAATGAGTTTTCAACACACTTGAAAAACAAAGCAAAGTATGGGCGATTTCATAGATTATCCATTTTTTTTAATAATCTACAAATATTGAAAATAAGCATTTAACAACACGTTGTTGACTCAGCCTTTACAACACACAGTTCCTTAAATTTAATAACATATAGAGACCTCTATGTACATAAATGTACTTAGGAAAATATGGTAAAAAGCAAACTAATTTTGAAAACATAGTACAATTTTTTTATATATTGTAATTTATTGGATGCTATTTCTTGTATATTTATATGTATTTTAAATACATTTCAAGTAATTGCATTAGAATTTAGCATAAGTATAAGCAGGTATATACATGCATATATCATCAAATAAGCTAATATTGTTGCTTTGTATTTATTTTTAAATAAAAAGAAGAGTTTTACGAAAAAAAAAAAAAAAAATTAGGAGAAATAAAACTTGAATTCATTTATTAAACAAAAAGGCTTCAAACATGATAAATTATAGAGTTTTTTATATTATTTTTATTTTTATCGTTATTTTTTTTTTTCATATCTAAAGTTTGTTAAAATAAATATTTACTAAGCAATTCTTTTATAGGATTGAATAACAAAAAGAATAGAAAAATATTTAATTTTTTTTCATAAGAAATTTCATTTTGTACGTAAGTACAACTTAAAGTTGCAAAAATAAATAAAAACAACAACAGTTTATTAAATACTTTCTTTTTTAAATTTTAGAAATGATGTAGAACAATGGTAAATTAAATATATATATATATATATGTATATTTGAAAAAATAGAAAATTAGAAAAGGGGGAAAAAATATTGATTAAAAAAAATAAAAAGGATATTTATCTTGAAATTATTTTTTTATGAGAGTATGTTAGTCTATGCTGATTCAATTAAATTTAAATTAAAAAGACGATACTCAGAAAATATTTCACTGGGCAGAATGAAAATTTTTAAATTTTTAGCAAAATGTGTGGATTTTTATTTTATGTTTCAAACCGGATTGCTGTAAAATTTCCTCATGTTATGTTTGTAATCTTTAGAGTGTTTTGTTTTAGTATAATATATATATATATATATATTATGTAATCACAAATATATATATATATATATATATACATATACATATATTATGTAATTTTATTTATTACAATGCACTAAATACAAGTTTTCCTCACTTTGTTCTTCTAAACATACATAGATTTTGTCTATGACGAAATTGTTTAATGATGCTGAGTTGAGCTAAAAAGGATTTTTAGAGCTTTTAGGACAGAAAATGAAGTGCATTTGCTCTTGGGACCATGAATATGTCTTAATGAATGTTAATTTTCTGTGCTTATATGTACATTGACTAATCCATGAATAAGTTTGTGCGAATGTTATATATTCTAGTAGATCTTGAAGTCACAGATTCATATGTAATTTTTAATTTTTTTATTCGATTTACAGGGTTTTTACTCAAAACTTAGAAAATCCGAATGTCAGTATTAACAGGATTTTGTACAAAAAAAACTTTATTACATAAATAAAATTTATTTTTTAACAAAAAATCTTCAGTCAGCTTGACCCTAATCTTTTTTTATTCAATAAATTCACCCTCAGGAGTCATCACAGCACCGACACTCTTGCGTAAAGCTGCACATAAATCTATTTAATAAGCAGTAATAATGAATAAATTATATTCAATTTAAAAAATATATTTTCAAACTACAGGGGAATTTTTTGATACACTTCTTATATTAAAGTAACAAAATAATTTTAAATAAAATACCAAAATCGTTTTAATGACATTGTACAACGTTTTGTTTCAATTAATGAATTTCGTTTATCAAATAAAATCAATAAAAAGAAAATAATGCGCGTTATACAGAATACATTAATTCCCCCCTTTTTTTTCTTATTTCTTTACGTTGTTAAAAATACCTTCTAGAGAAACTTTGTAGAAATATGTTTAAAAGATTATAAAACAACAAACATTAGATTTGAATGTATTTGGGTAATAATAAAAGTAGAAAGTATAATTTTTTTTAAAATCCATACTCTTAACGTTGAAATCGTGGAACAAGCTTTAAAATGGTTTTTTTTTTAATTTTTCAATTATAAAACAATTAATGAACACGGCAAATCAAATAAGTAAATAAATAATTAATAGATTGTCAGTTTCTAATTGAATAAAAAATAAATTAATACAATACTTTCTTTTTACTCAATGATCATATCACATAATAATTAAATAATGTATCAAAATACTTGACTACAAATAATAGAAATAAGTTTTTATTAATATGTATTACATAAATTTCTATTCAAAGATCCTTCTGACCCCATATTGGGTTGCTTACGAAATAAAATCAGCTGTAAAAGAAAAGAAAGCAAATCTAAAATATGCAAAGAAGATCAAAGTGAAAAATAAATTTGTTGGTATTTCTATAATTCCCGATATTTTTTTCATCTTGAAAAACACTGATATAATACGTATAATGAATATTTAATTAGAGTTTAAGTATATTTTGTAATTAAATTAAATCTAAAATTAGTGAAAATATGCAATATAAATATGTTCTTATTGAATTATATTACAAGTTAGTTTCCCATGGCCCTTTTCTTGCATTTGATCTATTTCCTTTTGGAAATTGATAGTATAAAACTTTTTTTATAGTAATTATTGGGTCATAAACGATAAGCTTCCTTTATTTTATCTAATACTATTACTTACTTTGTTTTTAAATATTCCTTCACATAGTGATATGGCTCTTTAGGTAAGTATTGGTCTCAAAACCAAATTATCTTTTCTAAAAACAAACAAACACAGAAAATTAGTCTTAAAGTGCCTTGGTACCTTCTTGGGCATCAATCTTTCATAGTTTTGCTCTTGTCTTAGTAGTCTCGAGTGATATATGTACATAGGTAAAAATAAGTGAAGTAAGAAATTCGAAGTTTTTTTTTTTTTTTTTTGCTTATTTTGACAATAAAATTAATATATTTAGGAATATCCGATTTAGAGCAAATATATGTTATATGTTGAATAAACTTTCCCCATTTTGAAGATCATTTCATAACTCCGTGATAGAAGAAGACTTCGTTTTATTGGTAAAAAAAAATTGACCAGTTCATTTTCACAAGCCTCTCTTAAGGAAAGTTTTCTACCATCAAGAAAATTTATCATATGCTTGAAAAGATAATTATCGCTTGGTGCAAGGTTTGGACTATACTATGGGTGTGATAGAACCTCCCATCCAATTTCTCAGAACTTCTGGCGCGTCCTTAAAAATATGTGTCACCTGTCTTGATGGAATACAATACCTTTTTTATTGGCCAATTCTGGCCGCTTCGTGTCGATTGCATTCTTCAATCTCGTCAGTTATTGACAGTCCGAATTACGTGTTTGGCCCGATGGAAGTAGCTCATAGTGGAACAAACACAAAACTGTAAATGAACTTTTTTTAAAGATTATGTTTGACCTTTAAGCATACTTTAAGTTTTTTTTTTAATGCAACGTATTAATTTTGAGATATAGCTCACTAAAGACATCTAGCGAAAAACGTTCAGAACTTTTTACTTAACCGTTAATTAAACTTTGGAATTTACCTAAATCCTACAAATGGTATTTTTACTGATGAAGAAACCCAAATTCGGTTCCCCCCCCCCCTCGTTTTGTCTATAAGGCATAATTATTAAAGTTCAGTTTATCTTTGGATGAGGGGAAAACTGGATAACTATATGTATTTAATATATATAGATATTCAATATTTTTTCCACTTTTGTCTCAATACCTCAAAGTTTTGGTGTTTTGTCTCTTCTTCTAATTTATTAATTTATATTTTGACTGTTGTCTGATGAGTTAATTACATACAATGTTTAGGTAAATTAAGAGTGTCCCACATTATATCTTGATAATGATACAACAAACGAGCCACTATGCATGATTGTACCTTTCTGTATTTCTGTTTACCATGTAGGTCAAAATCCCTATTGTAGGTTGATGTAAGTATTCAACTTTATATAAAATTTCTGAAAAGTTTCTCTACTCAAGTTTGAAAAAAAGTTTGTACCTTTCTTGACTTTTGATTCTACCTGTTTCTTGTCACTAAGAATTACTCTTACAACAACTTTAAATAACTTTCACTTGCCCTTTATGAAGTCAAAACTTAATTATTTAGTTTGTGACAGAATATTGTATTTTTTTTTTACTTAAAATGCTCTTGAAAAGTTTTTTTTTTGTATGAAATTAAGCTTGGTACTTTGTATTTGTAGATTTATGTATTGACAAACCAATTTTCTATATAAATATAAATTTAAACTAACGTAATATTATTATATAATATTAAAACACATTATGAGTATAAATTAATCATGACACTTTATAAGATTAGTAAAACACAATATAATATTTTTAATTAAAGATTTTATCTGATCTAAATTTTTTTGTATATTAAGCTTAAAGAGTTTTTTTTTGTGTGTTTAATCAACTTATAGTCCAAGGAAAGCCAAAAAAAAGAGCAAATTTACACATGATTAATTCATTTGAATTAAAAATATGCCCTTACAGATCAATTACTTTCAACGTTTTTCTTAATCATTTTAGGGGTGTCAAAACCTTTTTTTAATATATTTTTTAATCTGTATACATATTCCAATTATAACCAGAGTATAATTAATTAGTGTGATTCATTTACCTTTGTGTAAAATACTATTTTAAAGTTAGTAAATTAATATTCAGCTCAATAAATTTCATGCAATTCAATTTAAAAAATATGCATGAGAGTTCGACAAAAGTTACAATAAGCTATCAATCAACATCAGTTGTAAGTAACTTTTACAGATCCATCATAATAAGTATAGATAAATAAGCAATTTAAAAAGTCATTTTTTATATTAAAATATCAAAAACCTTTTATTAACTTTTTGTATGAAAAAAGTTGCATTTTGAGTTCACAACATTTCTATAACATATTTTTAAAATTAAAGTTAAACTGTTTATTATTATGATGAAATATGTTTGCTTTTGCTGAAATTGTAAGATCTATGATCATAGATAAAGATAGATTGATTAATTTGTCATCTGATTGAATAGGCCGATGAAACAATTTGATGATAATTCTGCTCATCGGTCAAACTTTGCTGACAATAACAAAATCAACTATTAAAAAAATAAAAAATAAACGATATCAAAATTTTAAAGATTACTGTAATGTCTTATTATTTTAATTTAAGCTTCTAAGTTCACTCTTAATTAATATTTTTGATCCTGACAATCGCTGTATCATAAAACATCTGTAATCCCTCTTAATTTATATAATTTTCATGATTTAAAAAAAAATTATTTCTATATTTATCTTCAAAAAAATAAAGCCCTGTATAAAATTCTGACATGGTTACACTGTCCATCAATAAAGTACAATACCTCCGTCTTTTTTTTTCTGTAGAAAGTTCAATTAAATTCAAATAAATAAATAAATCGACTGATAAATTGGATATCCATTTTTTTCTTCTCAAAAAAAAAATCCATATGAATTTAACCCTAATATAATTTTTTTTGACAATGCTCTTTTTGTATTTTTGTACTATTTTACAAATTCTTAAATTTATTCATTCTACTTGTCGTTATATAAATACAAGGATAAGTATCTAACAAGGATTCATTATGAACGTAAATCTAAATTACATCAGGTAATTGCTATGTTTTGCTTGAAGCAAATTGCTACTTAAAACCTATATTATTTATGATAACATATGATATTGAATGCATGTATAATAACAATATAAAAAAGTCATAAAAAAAAGATGCATCCTGACATATTCAAACCAAGTTAAAAGTTATTGAAGGCTCATAAGCATAATGAAGAAGACATTTATTATTAATATTTCAATACAGAGTTTGCCATTGTCATAAATATGAATTGTAATCAAAATGAGGCTTTTATTATTAAACAATGTAAAAGTTATTTCATTTGCCATACTTATTTATATCTAAATGCATTTTGTAATGAGAGTAAAATTACTTTTTACTTGGTTAAAGTAGTAAAACAAATTATTCTTTTTTTTTTTTACAGAGAAACGATAAGTCATTGTACAAGATATGTAATTTATGTTTTTTTTTCTTCTTTCTTGGATTGTTGGAATTTTCAAAGTTGTAAACTTACGATGAATATTTTTTGGAAATTTATAGGAATTAATTTGAACAACATGGAAGTAAGAAAAAAGTCTACAAATCTCCTATTTTTTCGAAATCACTAGCATACTATTAAAACAATGATTTTGCAAATTTTCAGCTATTACAATTAAATAATAAATACATCAGTGTGAAAAGTGTTTTCCATAAATATGATGGATAACTAACTTTTACAGTTAGTAAGGTTTATAATTCATAAATATATAACTTTCCCTCGTGTTCCATTGACCAAAGTCACTTTTGTTTTATCACATCCTTTGTAGTATACAGGATCACCGAAACCAAGTCGAAATTTACCGGAATTTAGTCGGTAAAATATGTTAATGTTCGGTATTATATAACCCCTTTGGTCACAGTGTCCTGTGAAAATATTTCTTTAAGCACAATTTGAATTGCAATAAAATAAGGAAGTTCCACGTGTCATTTCAGCCTATTAACCCATTAGAGGAGATATATTAACCGCCCCAAAGAAGCAGTGAAAAATCTACCCCAAGTGGACTAAATGGGCTAAGATAGCTTGATTGATCCCCCTCTCCAGTGTGCCAGCAGAGAGAGGTTTCTCTCTGCAGAACTGAACCAAAACGGAGCAACACATCTACCTGGGAAAGAACAAAGTAACAATACTGATTCACATTGCAAGTTGCAGAGAAACATTCGCCACCTTTGGTTTTAAATCAGCTGCTACAAAAAGACGCATAAAGTAGGCTAAAGTGACAAATAAAAAACATTATACTGAACATTGAAATGCCTTGATATCATTCTTATATAGTCTACACACCATTTTAAGCCTATTAAATTCAGATAATATTTGACCGGGATTTCAAAAATTTGTCTTGTAAATTGAAGACCTACCGGTCACGTTGTCCAGTGCCAATATTTTCAAGTGGAAACCCTGATGTGAAGGGAATTTTACAAAAAAGACGTAATGAATTTATGACACAATAGTCGAACAACTATTTATTGTCCTTTATTTTTCAAAAAGTGGAGAGCCAATAGATCCTTGGCCCCTTCTGTTCCTGCGCCAATGATAACATAGCTGTGCGTGAAAAATATAGAGTATATGTTTTTTTATATTTATTTATTCATAAATTCTATTTTCCCTTCAATTCAAATAAATTTTAAAAAATTCCGAATTAAATTTACCTTCGAAAGTTTCTAGAAAGTTTCAAGTAATTTTCTATCCCTTTGCAACTCTAAAGACAACAAAACTTGAAAAAACCACAAAGACAAATCATTTACATATATAGTTTTCTTGTTCATACCATTAGTTCTGGGGAAATAACGGCAACTCTTAATTCAGAAATGAAATAAAACGTTCAGTATCTTTTACTTTCTCTACTTTCAAAAACTCAAGTTTTTCCTCTATAAATGAGTCATTTCATCACAAATTGTGCCAAAACAAATTTTAAGTCTCATTAAGTTTGATTCATTAAATGTATTATTTAAGTTTTTTTAAATTATTGGATGTTTGTTCAACAAAATATACATAAAGACCCAATCTTGAAAAGCTCATATATCTATGAAAACTAAAAGCACATTATTTTTCTTTCTTTCTTAGTTCAACCTTTGTATGTATAGCCTTTCATAAGACTCGTCTTCCTTTGACATTGACTTGAACTTTGACAAGCAAAATGTATCATGGTAAAAATAGTCTGAATCTCAAAAAAGGATAAAATTTCAATGAAATGAAAATTATATATATTGTGCCCTAGAGATAAAAGTTACTTTTAATTAATATGTGTACTAAATTTCCTTTTCATAATAGAGGAGTTAATAATTGTTTACAGTCCTTAATTTGTGGAGGAAGGAACTATGGACGTACATAATATAAAGATTTAATAATAGTAGTCAGTAATTCCTTTTTCGTAAATGTCAACTTTTCAAAATCTTATAATTAGTTTGTGAGCAGGAGATCCTAGTCAAGCTCTCTGTGGCCTATTAGGTACCTAAAAGTAGTACATATATCGTGACCTTAGAACAAATTTATAATTAGTTATTTTTTTTTGTGGTATATGTCAAGAGTCGTGACTCTTTCACTCCAAGTCTCTAACCATGATATTTTGGTTCATAAAAAGCTTTATATTTTTTTATTTTAATAAACAAGTGTTAATAAGGAAGCAAATAATACTCAAAAATCATCCTTGAACTATTTAGTGAGTTTCTAGAAGAATATAGTACACATATAGTTGGTAAAGATATATCTATAATAGAAAATAAATTTTTATTCATTTCATAAACTTTTTTTTTTAAAAAAAAAAAAAAAAAAAAAAAAAAAAAAAACCCTCCTCTCACACAATCATAAATTATGATTATATTTGAATATGAAAACAAAACAAAAAAAACAGAAAATTTCAAGGACATCAATGTTTTTTTTAATATTTTTCCGTGATGAAGCAAAACGTTTTATGAGCTCCATTCAAAGATATTTAAAATTTGAAAGGGGGGGGGGGGAAGACAAGACCAAATAAGGAGGAATGCGCCTATCTACAATTGATATATGGATATATCAATAAATACATTCCTTGATAAGTAAACAATTACTTATGCTCAATGCAGTTATAAGTCTAATTGCTTAAGATTTATAGCATTTCTACTTGTATAAGTATAAATAGAATCAAGGGCAATGAGCCATGTAAATAATTGTTATTTTATATTGATTTTCATTAACGTAATTACAATAAAATACAGGACCCCTATATATCAATATTTTAACTTTTGTAATACTATTTTTAGCATGTAATATATTGTATCGAGATTACTAATGCAACTATAATTATTTTTAAATAAAAAAAATGGATTGAAAAAGAATATGGCCTATAATAAATCAAAGATTCGATAATGCTATCAATATATTCAGTGTTTTATGTAGGTCAAGACAAAGTGGGCAAATGCCTAGTGCCCAAAAAAACTTTTAGCCTCATTTGAGGAGAATATTGATGCTTAATTATTATAGGTTTAAAAATATAAATTCAACATAAATAAAATAATATTTTTACACCAATTTTGTGTCTACTTTCGATTCATTCTAATTTTTTTGTTCTTTGTTACGTAAACACCGTCATAATGTTATTTTCTTTAAAACAAATCCCCCCCCCCTATATTGGCCAATATTTCTCCCTCAGCTTGATTATGCAGTCTGTGGTAGTATTTTATTTTTTTTGGGACCCTTAAAAGTCTCTAATTAAGGTTTCGTGTGTTTGGTTAATCTTTCAATGTATTCAACTCAACTGCTTTCGAGGGAGCTTCTATATTTTGATAATTAATTTTTAAATGGCTACCTCCCCTCAACTCCATGGAAGATTATTTCGATTTTGGAAATAACAAAAAAACTATTTCGTGGGGATACTGGTTGTGCATTTTAAACCAAATTTACACTAAACGTACTTGGAAATTCCTTAATTTTCCTTCTTTTAGGAAGTTGTTTTATACTCTACGGTCTAATAAAAAAATGAACTCATAGGTAATTTGAAAAACAAAACAAAAGCAGTAATGTAATTCGTACTTTTCTATACATATATCACGTCAATTTCTTGAATGTATCTCGCAACCTTTCCCCCAACAAAGAAGGAGAATAAAAAAAATCCCAAAATCAGATGGTAGTAGTTAGCCCATTATTTCAAAGTTTGGAAGGGTTTTCCATTTAAAAACAAATGGAATTGTTCACATTCATTGAAGGAAAACGAACTCTAATGCAACCAATCAACGTAGTTCATAATATTACTAGGATGTACTAAGGCAAAGAGAAGTAGCTGACAGACAAATACAGTTGAAGTAACAGCGTGATAATATATATATACTATATAGGGGTATGATAGTATCTCTTACATGAATGCATTTTTATAAATACAATTAAATTACTCATAACAGAGCTGATGAATAATATTAATGACAAAAATAAGGTTTTAAAACTTTATTATTTGTTTAGTCAAGGAGAACAAAAAAAGAAAAAAAGAAAAAAGTATCCTTTGTCAATATTGAACAACATATAAAATATCTAATAATAATATTAAATAGTTTTGTGTATGAATTACTGTGAGCAAAAAAATACCAGGAAATTTGAATTTATTTATTTTTTCTCACATTTTCTCTGTATCAACCACCTTTCTTTCAAGAAGGGAAAAGAAAAACGGCTCAAATCTTACACCATGGGCAAAAAATTACTTGGAATTTAGAATTACATTTTTTATAGATTCCGATAAGGATGCATGTTTTTGTATTGGTCGTAGGGACACTTGTCAGTGTCATTTTTACCAAATTACATGTACAAATATTCATGATATGTGTTTGAGAATCGTGTCCTTTTGTGAACAGCTAAAATGTAATTTTTCGTTTTTTAAAATGTCTGAAAAATGATGACTCAAATGCAATTGTAAGAAATGTTGTTGAACCTAAAAAAGTTACAATGAATATTTAAGAATGGTTTCTTTTGAAATTATGATATATCCGTGGTTTATTGCTCGCGACAAACATAGTTTATTACTTAAAAAAACGTCCATTCAATTTTTAAATTTAAAAGCATATCCAAAAACTCAGCAGTTACTGTTCGTTAATTATTATTGAATTAATAAAATGTTGTAGCTGTTTAGAAAATTAGATTACCAGAGATTACCAGCGCCATTACTTTTTTATATCATAACGCTCTCCAAAAGTATCATCATTTATTAGTCATTACTCATTACTATCTATGACATCAATAGTACCAAGTGTTGCTGCTAGATGTACATATATTTAGCGTGACTTTTTAAGTATCATTATTTGCTCCAAATCGCACCTTCTAGAGAACTAATTGAATAATAATAATAATAGAAATTCTAGAGCAATTAATAAAGAAGCTTCATCTGCGAGGAACTGCATTTCACCAAAAAAAAAATCCTAGCATTGTTTCTATAAAATATCTCAAATATGTATGTACAATACATAGTTTGAAGAAGAAACAAAGAAACAAAATAATGATTAAAAATATGGAGTCTTCATTATAGAGGGATTCTATATACGACCATATACATATATATAAATATATATGTATATAAACACGAACAAAAATAAACTCTGTAAATACTAGCTAAAGTACTGTGTGTCTAAGTAGATAAGTCTCTTAATACATATACATACACTATATTACTAGAATTTGTAGGACATTCATTCACTGCCTACTTATCTATATGTATATATGTACATGTACATACTTTTACACAATCAAAGCACTTTAATGTTTTTTTTATATATGTATAACAAATATCTATGTATGTACATAGATAATCATTATAAATAGAGCACTTTTTTCCGTCTCAGAGCATCCATGTTAGATAATACATATAGTATGTTGATATTTATTTATTTATTTTGAGAGAGGTTGTTCATGAAGTGTACAAACTTATATGCTGTTATATATTTATAAGATGTTGCATTTGGATACAAGGCTCAGCTGCGAGTTTTTATATGCTCTCAATGTTTTAACACGTTTTTAAAAACAATCACTTACCTCAGTGGTCTCCAACCCCCGGGCCGTGGACCGGTACCGGTCCGTTGATCAATAAGTACCGGGCCGCACAAGAATTAATTAGTTATTTCATTTATTATCTAAGTCTGAGACGATAATAAAGGAGGACTTACTAATTCATTTACAGACTGTAGGAGAAGAAGAAAATATTAAGTATAATAATGCAAATTACAAACGATAATTAATTGTGTGGGGTAGATGTTAATTATTTTTGAGTTGATATATCTTAATTGACTCATCAAATTTCACGGGCAACAAGCTACAATGCCTACTACATGTTCTCGGCGCATCTCGTTGCAAAGAAACAAGCTCATGGCTCCCATTGATTTAGCGTTACGGACAGTTTTTGATGTTATAATAATATGTTATATTGTTGGAGCAATGTGTCAATAAAGTTATACCTTCCTAATGTTATAATAGCATTGTAATGTAGGAGCAATGTGCTACTAAAGTTTCATATGAGGTCACAGTGGATTCACGTTTATTGTTGATATTAATATTTCAACCCCCGGTCCGCAGTAAAATTGTCAAACGTTGACTGGTCCACAGTTAGAAAAAGGTTGGGGACCACTGACTTGCTTAATAACATTTCATCATTACATATATTCAATGGTTCATTGCAATATATGTACCGCATATTAGAGCTGAATCTTCATGGACTCAGTACAAGTTTTATATTTATTATACTTGAATAATTGTCTTTTATAGATACAAATAAAGAAAAAGTCATTCAAATTTCAGATGTTTCCGTAAAAAATGGCAATCCATGGTTTTGAAAAGACAGTCATCAAATTCGGAGTTCCATCCTCTTAAACAAAATTATATATATACGTGTGCCTAACCGTCAATGTACAATTGTGGTTTTGTACTCTACTATGGATTTTGTGTACCGTCTCAGCTAGTGAGCCCCAATTCTGCATATGAGAGTGTTCCCATATATCTACAGGTAGAAGAAATATGTATGTATTAAAAAAAGTACAATAATGGAGCTTATGTTAAAGGAAAATAAATGTAATTAGTTATAAAATAAATATTTTATGGTTTTTGTCTGATAACTTTTTGATTATCCTCTTATGTCTATAAATAAAAAAAAGTCACATAAGTAGTGTAATTAAATCTTTATATAATTTACAACAGGTACATTGCTTTTTGCAAATAAGTTTTTGAGTAAAAAGTTTTATAAAGAAAGTATTCATTTAATACTCGATAAATGTACTAATATGAGCAAAAAATATCGGGAATCTCAAAATCAGAGTTTAGAACCGCTATTAAGATTAAAAATCAAATGATCGGTTTCTTGAGTGGTAATAAGTTTTATATCTCGAGAAATACACCACTGATTCTCAAAATTTTAAAAGAAACCAGTTTAGAATGTTCATTTCGACTTTTTTGGTGTCCACAACATTTTTCTAAATTGCATTTTAATTATCATCTTTGAGTCATTGACCTGTTCACAAAAGAACGCGTATCAAAAATATTACTGCATTTGGTTAATATCTACTTACATGTGTACATGTACACTTGCTTGTTTGTTTTTCAGAATTTCGTTGACATATAGTATGTTTGTGGTAATATGAGTGAAAGAAAAGTCATATCTACTATTTTAGTTAGGTATGTACTATGTTTGAGAAGGAACTTTTTTGTTCTAAATTGTTTTGTCATGACATGGGTATGATAGTATGTACCTACTTAGCTTTAAAAAAGGGCTAAGGAAGTAGCTCAAGGATTTATTTACTTATACTAAAAGTATATTTTGTGTGTTTATACATTTCTACAACTTTTTTTTCTTTTTATTTCTATATTCCTTTATTTAAACTCTGCATCGTCAAAATATTTTTTACGTTCTATAAACAATGTTTTACTTAACTTTACTTCCCCACAAGTTAAATTAATTATTATTGAATGTTATTCATATACATAGAATTAGTTATGTACCATATACATATTATTAAAAGATTTTTCATACAATGAATAGCGAATTGGAAAAAAAAAACGAAAAAAAAAAATCTTTATGTAATCCGATGCATTTTATCCTTACTTGTTTATATTTGGAAAGCCTTTTAACTTAGGGTTTTTCTAATGATTTGTCAAAGATTAAGACGATGTGATATTGATTGTCTTTTTTCATTTTTCCTTCAAAAAGACGAAACACAATAATTCAAATATGAGTTGATAATAACACTCGTCAACAGTCAAAAATAATAAAAAAAATAATATATAATAATATATATTCAGTTTTGCACACCGATTTCAAACCTGTAAAAAAAAAATTTCGAGAGTCAGATGGTTTTTAAGAAATCAAACCCTACTTTTTGAGCTTTTTTTTGGCCCATTTTCCAACTTCAACTTCAAATAAGTCTAGAAGAATACTCATTTTGTGCAAAAAAAATAATGATCCGCTATTGAATTTATTGCATTTCCAGTCTTTGTTTTGACTTCAGGGGATCCTAGGGGCGTAAGGGGCGAACGTAGGCCCAAAAGTCGATCAAATACTTTGTATTCAAAAATAATTCCTTGAATATTACATAAAAAACTGAGACCAACAGCTTTCCAATGGGATATCAAGCACTTGATAAGAATCCTTAACTAAGAAAAAAAATGATTTAATTTTCTTTATTTGTAAGAAATAAGACTTTAATTAGAAAAACCTTTTCTTTTGAATCACACAACTCTTATAAGAATATATATATATAAATCATGAGATTTCATGATAAAGAAAACAGTAAGTATGAACTCATTTAGTTATTCAAGCAAGTGTTGTCAATACCAACTCATTTGAGACCAAGACTTTGTGTGATCGAGATATATTACTATTATTATATATGTATATATATTAAAAAAAAAATTTTTTAATTTATATATAATGATTTATATATTTATGATTTTCAAAATGAGTGTTTGAACATATAATTCCTAGATCTATGAAATGAATATTTATAAAAATTATAAACAAACTTTCCTATATATGTATAAGTATATATACATAACTTTGTGGGTCTTTTTAACGTGGAGCTTTTTAACAAAACTTATAAATACACGTTCAAATTAAATTATAATTATATGAACACATAAATACACACTTATTTATGCAAGGATCTCTGAAAGCATAAAGTAAGTATTTGAACAAAGTGAATATATTTAAGTAGAGTGCATCTGTATATGTTATATCTACAGGCCTGATTGTTACATTTTAAGCAAAACATATGTGTATATACTTTTCAAATCAATTCCTTGTAATAAAATATCTGCACTTATATACAAAAAAGTATTTTAATGTGGTGCTTAAAAGTGAGTTAATTCAAATGTTGAAATGTTCACAAAAAATAATTTTGAATTTATTTTTTCAAATCCTATCTCTTTGTGTCAAGAACAGTTTTAATAATATTGCTACAACTCAAATAACACTGGTCAATAGTCAAAAATCCTAAGAGGTATGAGTATGATAAAAGTTATTCAGTTTTGCACGTTGATTTCAAATCTGTATTCCTTTTTTTGTTGAGAGTCCTAGGGTTTTTCAGAAATCGAACCCTACGTTTTTAGCTTTTTTGGGCCTTTTTCCAACTTTAACTTCAATTTAAGAATAGTAGGGCACTCATTTTGTGCATTAAAAAATGATGATTGGCTATTTTTTTTATGCAAATTGTATTTCCAGTCTTTTATTTGATATAAAAGGACTCCTGGGGGCGTAGTTATTTGTACTTAAATAACTCCTTAAATATTACATGAAAAGGAATAATAAGGAATGTATTAAAGAGTTGATACCCACAGGTTTCAAACGAGATGTCAAACGCCCGATAAGAGTCCTAAATTAAGAAGAAATTGTCCATCTAGATGTGTAAACTTTCATCCAATTTAGAGCAAAAATTCGCTAGAAATAAATGACTCACGGTAGAGCTACTTAATTAGTAGTGCACAGAAGGATTTCAGCTGGTTTTGTAATCCTTCTGCGCGCTACTACTTAAATTAAAAAAGTAGGGTCCCATTTCTCGAAAGACCTAAGAACTCTTGAATAAAAAATTAAATTTCGCATTTTAAATCAACGTGCAAAACTGAATAACTTTTATTATACCTATATCCCTTAGGATTTTTGAAAGTTCAAATATTTTGATCAGTTTAGTTAAAAATTATTCATTATAAACATAAAATCAATCGCATTATGACCCTATGTCATGATTCACTTGTTTGTTAATTGACAATAAGCTACGTTATTTAATTTTCTATTTTATCACAGAGGATGGAAAAGTATGAAATTTAATTTCTATGAGGTAAACCTTAATCCCTTATCTAACTTCTATGTACACCACCCTATGTAAATGTTGCCATTGAAATTATTTATATAGAATTGCGCATAACGATATATCAAAAATATCTGCTTCTGCTCCAATAACACTCCATATATCTCTTGAATGTTTGTGAATAAAAATTTTGGTATAAGTTTGGTAAGTTTTTTAAATCTACATATATATGAAAAAAGTATCAATAAAAGAGGGACAATTTATTATTTTTATTTTATAAATGAGTAACATCCATTTTCCACTCAAAAAAAAAGCCATTGGATAGTTTAAAACTTCTTTGAAAGTGTAAATTTATAACATTTAAGTCTGTATTATCTGCATTAAGTACGTACAATTTATCATTGTATAGAGACATATAACTTTTTTTTAATTACCTAAATATATAATAAACATGTATTTGAAGGATACTGTCCATGAAATGGAAGGACATACAAAATGTATCATCAATTATCGTATTTGTTGGTATATTTACATATATATTTTTAATAAATAAAATAAATTTAAAAATTGACTTGAATAGGTATGACTTTGTCAATCAAAATGACATTTACATTTATTCTACGTATATATATGTTATTATTTATATTAAAAGTATTGTGAAGTATTCATATCACCCTTGTACTTTAGAAGTTAGAAATACATTACTTATTTGTTCAATACCAAGCTTATATTTATGAAATGAGACTTTATTTTTCAATTTCTAACGTTTATTGTGAAGAAATGGTGACAAATTTAATCTTTAAAATAATAACCATAGCTAGGAACACATTTTCCCCGTCTCTCAGGCAATTTGTGGATGCTGACCCAAAAAAATTTATGTATTTGGCTGCAAACCAATCATCGAGCCATATTTTGGCTTCTGCGTGATAATTAAAGTACTGTTATTTTAATCTTTCGACGCAAACAATTGATAGCCTGATGGCACTAAGTCAGGCGAGTAAACTGCATGCACCAACGGATCCCAATTGAACGTCTCCACCAATTCCTCGGTCTCTCTTGTTTGATGTGGCAGTGCATTTTCATCAAAAAAAAAAAATTAATTGGTTACACCGATCGGAATATTCTGGGCGTTTTTGGCGTATAGCGCTATTCAAATCGGCCAATTGTCGTTGGTTGTGTGCACTGTCAAGTGTTTACCTGGGTTTTAATAATTTGTACCAAATCATACCACACTAATCACAGAAAACACACAGCATTGCCTTGCAGCCGAAGCAATCTGGTTTGACTGATATTTTTGGATTTTTCAAACTGCTTAGAGCATGTTCACCGTAAGCTTCTACAAGCATTTGATGTGCTTCAAAGGCGTTTTTATCAAATGATAACAGAAAATCTAGGAAGTCGTAGTTTAAAGGCTCAAAATTTTGCATTTTTAAGAACAAACAAAAATGCGTTGTTGTATGAAGCTTCATTAACAATGAACTGAATATTGTTACCAGATGACAAACGAAAAAAATAAGACATTTGGGATGGTTTAAAAATACTCCTAGCAACACCTGTTGCCTCATTGCTGAAAGTCTCATTTCATAGGTATAGACCTAATCCATGTTTATCATTTCTCAGACATGGAGGTTACTTGACATTCAATGTATATTAGTATATGACGACGATCTGCCAACTTTAATAAAGAGTCCATTTTAGTATGGACAGATTATCAAGGTGAATGGGATCTTTTAACCGCTCATCATTTTTTTGGCCTCCTTCCATCCCACGACAAACCGGTTTTAGTACAAATATATTAATGTCACTCAATCCCTTAATAATAAAAATACGTTTAATAATCAGTAACCAAAACGTTCTGCACTTATTTGTATATTTTGTAGTTTAAATGGTGAAATAGACAACGCAATTTTGGCTATAAAGGCCGGATGCACTTCTCAATTCATCCAAAAAAACAGAAATCGTGCCAAAATAGAATAATAATGACCCACCAATTATGATTTCACGGAAGCCTTGTGGCTAAAACTGTTCAAAGTCCTGCTTTGTTAAAGAAAATCAATTTAAAAAGTTGTGAAGAATCCCGACCAATCGATGAATGCGATCGCTGACAGCATCGACGTGTGATTCAAGATAACGGGTATTTTATTAAATGAATGTCAAATTTATGTCCCCGTGTAGATTTTTTTGCAAAATTTAAATCAAAGCTGCTAAAAAATACAGTCACAGCCGTGTTTTACTTTGCTTTTATCCAAGCATGTAAACGTTAAGATTCCCCTCTTTTACCATCAAATTTAAACTTAATCTCATGATTGATCTCTTAGGGTAAAATACAAACATATACCTATGTGATGAGAAGACAGGAATGTCCTATTGAAGAAGCCATGATCCAAGAACATGAGATACAAAAAACTCTGTGTGCAGAAATGTTGCCATACAAATTTAAAGCTATAGTCAAGTATGTACTTTTATAGATTTTTATTTATAAAGCTATAATATATGACAAAAAAGAGGCTCCATTATTTACTCTATAAGGAACATCCCTGAAATAGTTTTTATTCAACTATTTGATACATATTATGTACATATCACAAGTGGGAGTGATAAAATATCAAACTCATTACTTAAATATGACCGAATTTGTTTGACTAAAAGTCTCTTTTATATTTAATATGAAATAAATAATGGTTTTGAAAAAAAAAGCACACAAAAAACAAAAAAGGAGATGGAATCTTTAGTATAATTTTATCAAATGATTTATTATTCATAGAGCTCTCTCTCTCTTTCTAATACGTTTGTCCTCTTTCAATTCGCAAAAATTATATATTTATGTATGTAAGTATTTTCCTAAAAATATTTAACATTTTTTATGAATGATAAAAAATAATCCCGAATGACTTTAAGAAAAAATCGATTTGTTTTTTTAGTGATTTATTTATCATGTGATGATTATTATTATTATCATTATAGGATTGTCAATATATTTAGAGCTTTTAATATATTTATTTATTTTCCCTTTCAATATATTTATCATTATCTCTCTTTCCCTCTCTCCGCCCCCTTCCTTTCACTTTTTCCCTTTCGATATAAGATATACACACATAATATGCATATCTATGTTTATTTATTGACTATGCTCTTTAATGGTCTTCTTCTTCCTCTTCTTCTTCTTGACCTTTCTACGTGATATCTTTGTCAATTATATTATATATGTTTATTTAACACATGAATGAGGATCTATGTGTAAAAAAAAATATTATTAATAAAAATAGAGGTTAAGCCTACATTTATGAGAATATATCAAATTATAAATTATTGTTATCTTTCTTTGACACGTTTCATTGGTACATACGTATAGATGTAAATAAGTAATATTTATGTACATATTTATATATATATAGGTAAATATGATTATCATGTATTATAAGTGTGCAAAATATATGGAGTCACATTGAAAAACAACTCAAAAACAGCACTGAATTTGAATAAGTGTTATTCCTTTGATTTTTGTATCAAAATATGATGAAATTCTAGCTGTAGGTAGCTAATTTTTTTTTCCCTTTTTAGGGGGTCGGACTTTGTCATTGTCATCCTATTGGTTTGGTCTAACCCCCAAAGAAAAGAAACAATTCTTCTATTACAAAAGTTTGGCTTACACATTGACTAAAATTTTTTGACGTGTGCGTTAAATATTTCATATATGTAAGTAAAAGAGGGAAAAAGACAGAATATTTAATAGTATTTGAGGTTATATGTACACGTTATATGTTTCACTCTGTCCATCAATTCGTAACATATCCTTCAAACAAAATAAAAAACATTTATTTCTATTGAAAAGTAACTTTTTGTTTTCATTTTTTGAAAAGCTATCAAAACTTCGTACGTCAATTTAAATTGTCAGAACATTAACCTTTACCAACAGAATACTTAATTAAAAAAAACTGAGAGGATCACATAGAGAAGACTGCACCTTAAAGAGCTTTTTAACTCACTGTTTAAAATATTCAATTCCAGCAAGGACATCTCAAAAAGTGCAATGCCTAATTAAAAGAACGGATAAAAATAGATGTGACTATTTTTAGAAAGAGTGTTTTAGACATAATGAGCAAATTATAGCAGGATTGTCATATTAACAACATATTATGAAATTTGTGTGCTTTTATTATGATAAAGAAAACAACATTGGGGCTAAGACAAGAAACAGATTCATTAGTATTTATATTTTTGTATGGAAAGGAAAAAAATACAAGATAAGATATTCGATAAGTATTTATTTATCTTTATGAGATGTAATATGTCGAAATACGTACTTGGTAAGAGCTATGGCCTTGTCCTTCTTATCCTTGAATATATCATACGAGTTTGTTAGTATATCTTATTCTGTATTTTAAATAATATAACCATTTTGGTAGATATGTAAATATATTCTTAAGATTTTAAGACACCTTTAGCGTACGGTTTAGCAATTTTGCAAAATTACATAGCTTTTCTTTCTATCGCGTTATTGTATACAGCCTTGAGTTTTGGCTAAACAGTTGTTTCTATCACCGACAAATACGGAGTGAAATTTTGTTTCTTTATAGCTATTCTAAATATGAGCCCTTGGAAAGGTTGACACAGTAGATTAAAATGTTAATTAGGGTTCTATTATTTCGAAGAGTACTATTGGAGTATCAGGGGGAGAATTTAACTTCATTACGTAAAGGTATTTCGGCTCTACCGATTATGAACCATGACGCCATAGTTACCCTAAATACTCGCGTATAGGACGATACCACGTATAGAACGCAGTGAATATTTGACCCTAAAAACGATGGAAAAACTGTGTACCTGTGTATATGACGCATCCTAAATTTCCATTAATTTTTATAGAAACGGTGACCTTAAGTCAATCAAGGTGAACTTCATTCAATCTCTATGATCATTGTGTGTGCTGATTGCTGACTCACTCACTCATTCTGTCAGTCAGCAGATGTCTGACTAGCCTATATAGACTATCGTGGAAAGAATTGAATTTTAATAATTAAAGTATCCATGGATAAGACGCACCTGGGTTTTTAGATCAACTTCTTAAGAAAAAAAATGCGTCCTATACGCGGGTATTTACGGTATTTAGAGGAATGCCCAGTATTATGGGAGGATATTTTGCTAATTTGTCTCTCACGGCCTTCTTTCAGGGAGTCTTTCGGGCTCATCCCCACTCAAAATATATGCTTCGAGTCCCCCTGATACTCCATTAGAGACGAACTCATAACTTCCTCAAGAGAATGGAACTTTTTTCAAGCAACAAGCAAATATATGAGTAGTTTTTATAAATTAATACAATGAAAAACGTTCCTGGGGCCGTCTCTAAACTCTTCTCAGGCCTTATATATATATACTTAGATATGGTAAAAAAAATAATGTTCTCGAATTGAAGGGACTTCAACTCTATTCAAAATTGTCTAATATGAGGGCATCAAATTAGAGGAATTAATTTGTCAGTATATAAAAATAGTTTTGAGCATTAAATTTTCTTCTTCATTCAGAATTATTTTAAGGATCAAAGTACAAAATAATTTAAATTGTGGAGAATCTCAATTATTTGTTAGTCAAACCTACTATTTTCCCTACTTTTCTTTTTAAATTTATTTTGAAAAAGACTGCATTATTCAATTTGCCTCTTTTTACATTACATCATGAATCAATCAATACAAAAACGAAATATATGTATATAAGAAAAATGGCAAAATATAACTTATGAACAAAATATTAAATGTTAATATAAAGTCCTCTTGAGAGCTTCTCAAACTATATTTAATATGTTCGTAAATGCAATAGCTCACACAATTGTATTATTTAAAATAATGAATAAGAGAGACAAAAAACAAAACAAAAAAAAAAAAAACACACAATAATAATGACTCTAAAACTCTAAAGGATGAAAGCCCACTAAGTTTATTATTTCATTACACATATTAAACCTCATATAAAAATAATAAAAAGTCGGTCGAAAGGCTTTACATAGACTTTTTTTTTTCTATTTCTATAGAAAATAATTTACTTTTTTCCCCCGACGTTTTCATATTGTAGAAACGTTCAAAGCACCAAAAACTTTACTCAAACAAGTAGTGATTAATTAACTATTTTTTTAATGTATGTAACAAAAAAAATCCCAAAGATAAAACGTTTCATTCATAAATGATTTACAGTCTAAGTAAAGCACTTCTAAAAGAAAGTATCTGTGTACATATATATACGTAAATACAAGAGGTTGTATACTCTTGTATTTCTTGAAGGTAGTTTTTTAAAAATAAATAAATAAATATGTATGGTATCTATTATGCTGATGTAAATAAACAGCATATTCTTCTAAAAAAAACATATTTGAAGATGAGCACATCATCAAAAAAATTAAAAACATTATGATATCTACTTAGTAAAGGTACCTCAAAAGGGGAAACAAAAAAATAGAATAAAAAACTATGGTAATGAATATTTAATGTATATACATAGTTCTTTCATTCTATAAGAAAGGGGCAGTGGATTTTCAACACACCTTACTGAAATTTTGGTGTATGAACATAAAACTCCAGGGCTTTATTAAAGTTTTTATTACAATCTCATAATTAGTTCCCAAGATATGAAATGAAATGGTTGGATAGAAGAAGGAATGACGTAGTTAATAAGTTTGTAAAAACTATACTCATTTCTAAGGGATAATAAATCTACATGGATTGCACTAATTACAATGGTCAAGAGTCAAAAATCCTAAGGGGAGTAAGTGTAATAAAAGTTATTCAGTCTATTGCACATTAATTTCAAATCTGTAATGTATTATTTCGAGAGTCCGACGATTTTTGAGAAATCAGACCCCTACTTTTTGAGCTTTTGAGCCCATTCTACAACTTCAACTTCAATTTAAGTCTAGAAGAATACTCATTTTGTGCATTAAAAAAAGAATGATGATCCGCTAGTGATCTTAATGCAAATTTTATTTCCAGTCTTTGTTTTGACATAAAGGGTCTCCTGGGGGCGAAGGAGACGGGAGTGAGCCTAAAAGTCGGCCAAAACGTTTGATCTTAAATAACTCCTTGAACATTACATAAAAAGGATTAATAAGGAATGCATTCAAAAGCTGAGACCCATAGCTTTTAAACGAGATGTCAAGCGCCTCATAAGAGTCCTTAACTTTAAAGAAATCGTCCATCTAAATATGTAAACTTTCATTCAATTTTGAGCAAAAATTAGCTAAAAATCTAAGACTCATGGTAAAGCTACTAAAGTAGTAGCGCGCAAAAGGATTACGAAATCAGCTAAAATCCTTCTGCAGTTGTTTTTTAGTAGTTCTAAGTGTGCAAAACTGAATAACTTTTACTATACTTATACCCCCTAGGATTTTTGACATTTCAAATTTGTTGACCTCTGTAATTTTTGATACCTAGCCATGACCTTGATATGTAAACATCAACACATAGGATCATAAGGTTTGTAAGTTGCCTTTTTATGTATATATATCTTTTCTTTTCTTTTCATCATTCTTATATAGTAGACTAAAGGCAAAGAGAGAGCCTCTTCTGAGAGAAATGGAATTTCTATCAAACACTATTTTTTGGTAAAATAACAATCTAAGATTAGAATGAAAGATAGAACTTGTTGAAAAAAGAAGAAGTAGTAATAATAATACGAACTCATCAGTTTATTTTTAGGATATAAGTAGGTTTGTATATATGTATATACATATAAACTAGAATATATTGATCATTTTAAAATGAATTGTTATTTTATTTCCCTTCCGAGTAAAAAGAAAGCTGTCTATTTGTACAAGGATAATATATATGTATATCAAATATATGGATCTAAAAAGTAAGATGGTGAAAAATATACATTCATATATAATAAGTTTTAGAAGGTAACTGAAGGATTTAGAGGAAAGTATTTTAGTTTTGATAAGTTTGAGTTCACAGTATATTAGATTCTAGATATAGCTGTGAAAATAATAGAAGTATCATTTCTTGATAAAAATAATATAATAACAAACTACTTGGATCAATCAAAGGATAATTAGAGCTTCACAGCAGGGAAGGAACATAGTTGAAGATATGTGCATTTATAAATTAAATGTATTTTAGTGACGTATCTGTTAAAATATAGAATGAGTCTAATTGATGGTAACGATCCTGCCTTTTTTATTAATTAATTATTATTATTTTTTTTTTGATAATTAATATCTTTGAGGGATCAAATAAAAAGATGAATTGAGTTAGTTCTCAAAAATAATGCACTATCCTAACCATAAGTGTCGAATGTTTTTATTATTTAATAGATCACGGTATTATACTACTCATTTGAAATTAACTATGTGAAATATTTTTCCTTCAGCTGTTGATCTCTCTACTACTCCTTATTTCGTATTGTCTATACATACACTCATTTGTTGACAAATTCAAATTATATTTTGTAAAAGTCATGAATAGTTGTGTGCTTTTTATTCAATGTACAAAAGTTCAATAAAGGATATATGCGTGACGTCATCATTGCTGTAAGACGAACATTTTAGGAGAGACACGAACAGCTCAATTTTATTTCTAAGAATAATAACTTTTATTTTTTTTAAACTTAGGACAAGAGTGAATTAATGTCGTAAATTAGGATGTCTGTCACAGCGGTATTGACAAATCAAAGGACTTGAATCTCAAGCGTCTATCAAAAATATATGAGGCATCATTTATACATGAAACCTATTTTAGTCAATAAATTATCTATTACTTTTGCAAGGATAAAATATTTTTCATCCTATTATCCTAAGTACTTTTCTGCTCCCTAATTCATTAAAATAAACTTAATTGTAAAAGTCTAGCCATTTCATAGGAACTTTCGGTACCTATTAATTTGGTTTACTTCATATATCAATGTTACACTTTGACAACCAATTTGTATTTAATTCAGGTGGGTGTTAAAATAATCTTCTTTTTTTTTCATTTTTAAAGCCAATGATGAAGTGTCTATATTATTTAATAAATGTATCAACACTACATGTACCTCCAACATGGTGTCGCTTCGATTTATAGTGTAGTCTGTGACTTCAGGGAAAAAGTTCAATAGCAGTTCTATGGGTACAAATTATCTTGAATCAAAAAATCTTTATTTGATCATAAAATTGCTTTCCTTTCCCTTAGAAGTAGTCGATGTAATACATCTGTGCAAAGCTTTTTTCTAAATTTCAAAACATTTATTAAGTCAATAATTACAGGACAATAACTGCTGAATTTTTAGATATGTTATTAAATTTAAAAATTGGATGGTCAGTTCCTTGAGTAACAGGTTATGTATCTCAAGAAATAAACTACAGATTCTTACAATTTTAAAAAAATAGAGGCTGAAATATTCATATTAAATTTTTTTGACTTTTAATAACATGTATCACAATAGCATTTTAGTCATCATCTTTCAAACATTTTAAAAAAAGAAAAAATGAAATTTAGCTCTTCACAAAAGGACGCGCATCTCAAACACATATGAATATTTTAACGTTTAGTTTGGCATAGATGTTAGTGACAGGTGTACCAACTACCAAAACAAAAACAATTATCCCTATCAGAATTTTTAAAAAATTAAGTTCAAAATTCCCAGTTTTTTTTACCATGATGTAAGATTTGAGCCGTTTTTCTGTTCTCTTCTTGAAAGAAAGGTGGTTGAAACAGAGAAAATGGGAGATAGTAAAATACTTGAATGCACACGTATATCTATTATTTTTATTAGGAAATAATCATACAAATTCGATTAAAGGAATGGAGGGAGTGTCCTCTACTAAATTTGTATCTAAAGGAGATGTTAATCTAAAGTGTGTTTATTTTTTTATTTCTTTGCTTTCTTTTGTGTTTTAGTGGACAATTCTTTAAAAAATGATTATTATCCATCATTCCCCCCCCCCATTCTTTACTTTGAATGCAACAGCATAATATGAAATCTTTGAAGGCATTCTTTTCATTTTTTTTTGCAGAGACATACTTGAAGACAATAAAATATAAAATATGAATTGACCCATAGATTTAATTAAAAGTCAGATAAGTTTGAAAAAAATAAATAAATAGATTTATTATATGTTATATAAAGTGTACTTATAAGATATTTCCATACATAATATACTTAAATAAATGAGAAAATGTTAAATAGTGTGTTTATAATACACTGCATAGTTCCAATTAAAGCATATTGAAATAAATATAAATCAATCCTACAAATGAAGGGAAATTAAATAAAGGATTGATTTTTAATGGTTGAAAATATTTGATAGTTTAAAATGATAAATGTCCAGATATGATAGAGTTTCTTACTTTGGCTTAAAAAAGAAGTGGAAATATATATGTGTCAAGTCAGCAAGAACGCAAGTTTGTATTCAAATATTGAAAAGGAGAAATTTTAACACTTTTATGTTGTCTTACTTCATAAATATGTTTAACGGCCAAATATGTCGGTCTCATTTATAAGACCTACGTCGTTAGATTTTTGATAAATTGCCACTTTTAATCTAGAAACTAAGGATTGATGTCTATCCAATAGAGAAATCGGATAAATGTTCGACTACACAGGGAGCTGATATGGTCCCTGAAATAACTTTCATCTTATTCATAGCCCCAAAAATTTATTTATTAGCAGTTGGTGTCGGTTTAAGAACTACTAAGAATCAACTTAATCTGCTATCATGTTCACCATGAATCACACTAATAATAACTACATAGTCTGAAATACCAGATGTTTTTTATTCTTGATTGTGGCCGGTATTTTTTTACTCCTATAATAGAGTTGCAATTATTGGAGTCATTAATTAATTAATCGAAATATACCCTTAATACAAACGAAAGAGAACTGCTTAAAGAATATGATAACAATTAACACTCACTTTTGAAATATTTCAGATAAACTTGATTTCTTGTTGACTTGACATATATAAGAATAATTTAGAACACACAGTGTACTCAAAAAATTAAATAAAAGCTGATTTGTCACAAAGAAGAAAAACATTCTAATAAATTAGCATTATACGCAGTACATTAAATGTGGATTGCTTGCTACTTTTATAAGGAGACAAATTAGAGTCATATAGTTAAAACAATGAAGAAAATATATACATTACATCAAAATATCTATTTATCTACTTAAAAAGCCGTTATCTTCATTCAACTCTATAATTTTAAAGGAATCAACATCAAAAAAGTCAAATTATTTGATATTGAACATATTTACAAATCCAAAATCTTTCATAGGGGAGCTTCTTTTTTTTTTTTGGGGGGGGGGGGGGGAGAGAACATTTCTTGGTTATTTTTAACTTAAATGACAAAATATCCTGTACTACCACGTTCCAAGCTTTTGTTACTAATATATATTACAACATTTTTAAAGAAAACTTTGTTGATCAAACTGTGTTTCTTGGAAAAAGAATCTTGTTCCATTTTACATCATATAATAAGAGAACATATAGCAAGATGATAGAAAACAAACCTAATGATATACAGTGCTAAGTGCAGAGCAAACTTATTTTTAAATAATGAAATACGAGAAAGTATCCAGAGTATTGAAGAAGAAAAAAAGTTTGTAAATTATTTCACCATCAAACTCTCATTTTGAAGTTTGTTGTTTAAAAAAAAAAAAAATCAAATACATACATTCTCAAATTATTTATTCAGATTAAAAAAAAAATATGCATAGTATTTAATAAAATATGTACAAAAAAATACAAAGTTTAGAAATTGAATTCTAACTATAATACATTTCTCAAGACACAAGTTAGAATCATGAGAGGAAAAGGATTTGTACATCATACGCAAGATATAAATATGTTATGTGTAAAATATATGCTTTTTAAATAATTTCTTTCATTAGTTTTATGATTACCCAAATGAGTTTTTTTTTTACATTTTTTATATATTTATAAAAAAACAAACAAATATGTCACATACATATTTTGTCTCACGTTGACACATACACAAATAAAGATAAATAATACTTCACTAATTAATTATTCAAATACTAATGCCCACATAGTAGCTCTCTGTAAGCATTGAAAGAAGTCAGGGAAAAAATATTTTTGTCAAGCTACAATATAATACGAGCAATAAATAATTTTCTACAAAATTAAAGATTGCATTTAGAAAAAAAAAAAACCCAAAAAAACCCTCAAAGCATTATTAAACTTGCTAAAAAAAATGTTCCCCTATCAGACAAACTTCTATAACAGACTATTTACGTAGGATAGAGTCAGCATAAATGTAGTAGCCTCAAAAGCCTACTTTTAAGAAAGAGACATAAAAGAGGCTTTTTTGTGTGTGTTTTCTGTGCTAGCAGGACTTAGTTTGTAATTGTATTAATCCTGCTATGCTAGGGGGAAAAGTCTTTTTTATACTATACCATTATTGTTGGCTTTTGTAGAAGTAGGTAATCAGGATAGGTGCCTACTACGTGTCAAGTAGGGTAGTAAGGGGGAGAAGAGAGGCTCTCTACAACTAATCATATAATATATATTTAGAAAGCAAATATTTATTCATCGTTTTTTGTTGTTTTGTTTTTTTTACCCATAAATTTATATGTAAATAATTTCACATATTCTATGTACATATATATGTATATATTTGTCTGATTTCCATTTTTTTTGTCTCAACATCAAAGCAATACTACTAAAGTAAGATAATAGTAATACATATAAATATATATACGTATTTCAAGGGGATTTAAAAAGATTAAATCCTTTTCTTCTCAGAAAATGAGACTTCTTTTGAAGAAAAGAAGAATGATACAATCTTCGTTTTGGTATGTTGTTGTATTTGGTATGTTTAGTACTGTAGATATACTCTACTTTTTCGTACGTACGGACATATTGACGTACGTAGGTATATCTATGTACCAATATAATTACATACATTAATTTATGTACATACTACATGTGTTAAGTCAACAGGAAACCAAGTTTATCTGAAATATTTCAAAAGTGAGTGTGAACTGCACTCATATTCATTCTTGAAGACATTCTCTTTCTTTTGTATTAATAGTACATTTCGATTAATAAAATAATGACTCCAATTATTGCAACTGTATTATAGGAGTCAAAAAATAACGGCCACAATCAAGAATAAAAGACATCTGGTACTCCTGAATATCTTGTTACTATTACTATGATTCAACTGCAACGAAATAAATCTGTGCAGTCGTAACATTTATCTGATTACTCTATTGGATGATAGACAACAATCCTTGGTTTATCGATATAAATTGATATTTTAGCAAAAAAACCGTGCACGATAGGTCTTAAAATGAGGCCGACATATTGGTCGTTATACATATTTATGAAGTAAAAAAACTTTATTGTAGATTTTCTCCTTTTCAATATTTGAAAACAAACTTGCTTTCTTGTTGACTTGACACATATGTATGAATGAACGTACATATTTAAGATTTTGCATGAATTTCTAGACGTCAAACAAATATATCATTTTTATTATATATATATATGTAAGTATGTAAATATCTTGAACCTATTACCTACTCAAGTATTAATGTCAAAACAATTAAGCATACTTTGAAATACGGAGGATATATGTATGCATAGCTTTGTTTTTTATACATATATCTCTTCTTTTTGTTTAGCCATTTTTTTTTTTTTTTGACGATTATATGCATTCTGGGTAATCTATTGAATGGAAAGTACAACCTTTTTTTGCTATGAGGAAAAAATAAAACCTTGGAATTTGAATTATATTTTTGTGGGGATTTTGATAGGCACACATCTTCTTTTTTTTGTAGTTGGCACACCTGTCACTGTCATTTGTGACAAATAATCACGTCAAAACATTCTTGTGTGTTTGAGATATGCGTCCTTTTGTTAAAGACTGAAACTGAATTTTTCGTTTTTTAAAATGTCTGAAAGATGATGACTCAAGTGCAATTGTGAGAAATGTTGTTAAAATCAAAAAAAGTTACAATGAATATTACAAACACTATTCTTTTGAAACTTTGAAAGCTCCATGGTTTATTTCTCAAGATACATAACCTATTACTCATGAAATCGGCCATTTTATTTTTAACTTAATTATTCCTAGATTCCCGTCATTTTTTGCCCATAGTATATCGTACAGGCTATACACAATATACTAAACAAACTGTGTCGATTGTATAGAAAAATCCTGCTCTGAATACATAAATATGTAAGAAAATCTAATTTTCCTAGATTTTTCTAATATTTTAAATGGAAGATTGAATAACAAATATATAAATAGTATTCATTTGATTCTGAATGAATAATATTATATTTATCAAATCAAATAAGAAAATCAAACTTTTCTCTCTAGGCAAATTAAATTATTTTTATTTCTCTGGCATTATACATACTATAATATATTATATCAAAGTATACGAAACTATGATAGCAGTGAGTCATATCATTTTTATCAATTTAAATTGGCACATATGGTGATAAAAAAATTATTCATTTTAAAGCAAAAGGCAGCAGATGTTTTTTGAGGGTTTTTTTTCCTCTTCCTTATAAAGCATATTGCTCATAAAGAACAACTTTTGTTTAATTTGTGTATTTTATTTTTCATAAAGAAATAATGGACTCATAATAAAAAAGAGAGCGAATCTAATCTTCTTTCAAAATCAAAAAATAAATCAAATTAGCAATCTTTTTTTATGTAGAGTTAAAATTAACTCATAAGCTATGAATTTATACACAATAGTTAATAAAAGAAAATTAAATTTAGGAAAATGTAATTTATTAAAAATTTATAGACATGTGTTCTTTTATAATAGATATATAAATTATTCAAAATATGTAGTCTCTGTCATTAGTCACTACGTTTCATACACGAGTTGTGAATGAACTGCTTTCTGTACGGATATGCCTGACCGGAAGTTTTTCCCATGCTTCTTAAATGAAAATATTCCAAATTCTGGTAGGGGTGTAATTAAACTTTTTATACTGTACATAAGGAAGCATAAAAGAATCGAGGAAGTTCACTACTGGCTAAACGGAGGACACAAGGAATTTTTCCCTAATTGAACTCCTTCTTCTTTCAACCATTTCTGAATTTTTCGATCATCCTTCACAGCGATACAAATTTAGTTTGCTCATTGATATCTTTTAACAAAACTGAATTGAGTTTAAGTCAATCAGATTGGTGATTGATTCACGAGATGATGCTATAAAATTAAAGTGACAAAAATGAAGCCTTTAAATCATGTGATATAAAATCAAGAACATATGAGCATTAAATAAATCCGTAATTTGTATTCCAAAAAATTGTGTCTGTCGCATGTTTAGATGACTCTATTGTATAAATAAATACAAATTATGATTTGTGACATAAAATATGCATAGTGTTATATATGCACCAATAAAAACTCTCGACTTCTTCTTACTAAGAAAATATAAAGATGTTATGTTGTGAAGAACAATGAAAATGATTTATTTATATTTAAATTTTTGCAATAGCTAGGTCTTGTGACTACATCATTTGTTTTGTTTTCATACATATGTTAGTTATGTATTCGTTGTATTTTTTGGGAGTAAGTTGAGAAAGTAGTAGAGAGGAGAACGGCATGGGTATTTTTGGTAGGCCAACAAATTTGTATTCGATCTATTATGTTAAAAGTATACAAATTAAAAAAAAAAATAATGTTACCATTTTTTATGGTGGAAATATTTTCTTAATAGTATTTCGATATGTTTTTGCACCAAATAGTCTTTGATTATATTATGAACTGAACTTGGATTCAGCCCCAAAGGATTACAAATATTGAGGAAGTGTTTATAATAATTAATTGAAAGACATCTCAAAATACGACTTCATTAACTACTTTGATGACTCTTGTCATTAGAAAATCTGGAAAATCAAATTTATTTTTTTGTTAAAAAATTTCTTAAATTTGTATCATTAAAAACAATACAAGTTAACCAAAATATATTTTTTTAGGTTCCATATTGAATTATTGACTTGTTGTATTTTGTTTTTGTTTTTTTGTTTTTCTTAACCACATTCGGTTTTCAAAATTCTTAATTGGAATTTCTGTAGTATTTTTAATCCTTCTATAATAAAGGTAAGAAATTTTTTTTAAGGATTTGGATAACTTTTGTTATTATTTAATGGTGTTGACATTCATCTCAGAATATATTGTACATTTGTATACTTATTTATAAATATGGAGTATAAGGAGATGTGGACTATATTTAGAAAAGTTCTGGAAATTAAATATTGATTGACAACTGAAATACTAAATTAATAGAAAATATTTCAGTTTTTTATTCATTCAGTATTTCAGCATGTAATCAATTTTTTGCTTCCTATAATTTCCTCTTGTAGTCCCTCAAATTAAGTTAAATACGTTTCTTGGACTTTTGAAATCTCTGCTTAGAGTTTTTATAATGAAAAATGTTATGAAAAATACATATAAATTTAGATTTTCAGGGTCTTTCTGAATAGTTCCCTAAATAAGTGTAACTAAATTACGTAAATTACTGATAATAATAAATGATTTAAAAATAACTCAAAACTAAAATCAGGAAAATTTTACTTGATTTGAAATTTTTGAATTAATCAAACAAACAAACATAAAAACTAGGCTTATGAACTTCCCGTTGTCGAAGGTTTTTTTTATATTACTTTGAGAGTTTTGTCGTAGGGGCAGTCTACTCCACAAGGGAATGTTCCCCTGATACCAAAATAGAATATGACTTATTAATAAAAAATAGTTTATCTGATTGATGGACAGCTTGATTTATTAAAAGCCTCAGGTTGAGAATTTGCTGAGGGACATAGTTTATAAAAATATACGTACTGTATATAAATATATAGTATTTTTCGTCAAAATGTGTAAAATCCATAAAAAACACTTAATACAAGAATCAAATACAAATTCAAAGATTCATATAAATGAGCTAACTTGATTTTGCAAGTACAATTCTTTATACTCGTATATATAATATAATATTTTGTTAGAGGCTTTCTACATTCATTATTAAGTGCAAGTATGTATTTTGTTGTAGTACCAAAGTCATCTATGTTGATACATGTAAATATATTTGAAGAAAAAAAAGCACACACATAACTCAATTTCATTCCCCTTCTGATACACGTCAATTTTTAGTATATGGCTTGAAACTATGAAAAAAATATATATATATATTAAAAAAATATTTTGTTAAAAATCAAACGACTCAAGTGCCTTTTATATAGCATATTTTAAATGCCAACATAAAATGTGAACATCTTGCGTCATCGTTTTTTTTTATTTTTACTTGAAGTAGACCTTAAGAATATAAATCAATAAAAAATTTCAGATTCTGATTTATGATTATCCCGAAATAGGATACAATATCATCTTGTTCATTTTTTCTCATAGTTAGGAATTCAAGGAGATGTTTCATTTTTCAATATCATTAAATGGCTTACTCATAGGCAATCATGATTCAAATGACTTTTCTACGTTTCAATTTGGCATTTAGGCCCCAAAAAATATGCACAAATGTGTATAGGGTCTCGTTTTGATGTTAGGGCTATGATCATCAAACAGAAGTATTATAGTTTCTTTATAGGTTTGAATATGAGACTTATAAATAATACAAGTCATGAATATATCGATGAAGCTATAAAGGTTCTTTAATAAAGGCCATAGGACCAGTGAATATAACTTAAAGGGAATAAACATTTCCTTTCATCTTAAGACCTAACTTCATACTTATAGATGTAATTTTATGATATAACTTACTGTAGTAGAAACGGGTAACAAGTGCCATTGTAGGCACAACTTCCATAAAGGAAACAAACATAAAAATAAGAAACTAATGCTAAAAATTGATTCCAGAATTAGAAATATCATTCCTTCAGTCGATTTTATCAAGCTTATATTGAGGATAATTTTCACCAGAAAAATCCACTATGAGCTGCTCCCCTAGGGCCAAAATCTTAATATGGACCTTTACTGTCAACCATTTGGACCGTCTAAAGGAATCAATTGCCTAAAAGGGGACAGCTTTGGCCAATAGGAGAGGCATTGTGTTCCATTAAAACAACGCCAGGGCACAAACACATTGATGGTGACTCACTAGAAGGTCTGGAAGTTTAGTTGGAAGGCTCTTATATATATATCTTATAGTGAAGACCCATCAAGAAGTTAACCTGTAAATCCCAATGGCGAATGATTTTTTCGGTGAAAAATTCGATTCAATTGAAGCTTGTGAAAATCGACTGTTCTGGTTTTATGCCAATAGGGCGAAGGGTTTCTATGAAATAGGCATAAAGGAATTACCTTCAAAGTGGCTACAAATTATTGACCCAAAAGATTGTACATTTGATCTAAATCGAATCCATATAACTATGCTAAATAAAGCCTTCATGCAAAAATAATGGATTTTTATACACTACACCTTTCATCAATATTAAAATCAATTAAGAGCGATAGCATCACGTAATTACTTAAAAAACAGTAGATATTTATCATTTTGTAATAATTAAATAATATTAACTCTTGCAGAATCTGTAGGGTGATTACTATTATGTTTGATGCCACAAAAGTTCTAGGCATGAGCGTCAAACAATTTATCAAAATTAGTAATGAAGCAATGTGTGGAGAAAAATAATCTATAATTATTTTATCAATTTTTGTGTCAAAAGTTGTTTCTTTTTAAAGTATATGATGTCAAACGTATATAAATGTAAGTTTTACTTTTCCTCATACAAAAAACCAATTTCATTATAATTTATAACTGTTGCTGTACAATGAACTATTAGCAACAAAATCTAAAATTGGATTATATGTATGTATGTGTTTTTTTTTCTTCGAATAAATGATATTTTATGATATTAAATACTTGAGTTGTCACATTTAAATAAAAAATAATCATAATCATAAAAAGAGAATAATTAAACACACACATAAAAGACCACTACAATTTTTTCGTATCTCCTTAAAAGTTTATTATATATTTTTAATGAAATAAAATAAACAAGCTCCGTCATATCAAGTACTTTACCTCATCGCAATTAAATTATACTGAACAGTATATATACTGCAATCAAAGTTGTTTTTTTTTCCTTTTATTACATTGGTACAAAAAAAATAAGAAATACTCAATTGTGAAAGCCCATGCTTTCCAGCCTCCCCCCCCCTTCCTACAAAAATTTACAATTATCCATAATATTTTATATAGCCCATAAGTACCATAAGCTAATAATTTATTATTTCATAAACAATGGCTATTGATTTGTTGATAATAATTAGAAAGCTACTCAATGTGTTTTTTAACTTTTATTTATTTTCATATTTCATAATTTGAGTCATATTAATTATACAAGTCAACAAATTTGAAATATCAAACTTCTTAAGGGGTATAAGTATAATACAAGTTATTTAGTTTTGCACACTAATTTCAAACCTGTATTTTTTTTCAAATAGTTCGACGGTTATCGAGAAATCGAACCCTACGTTTTTTAGCTTTGTGGCTCATTTTCCAACTTCAACTTCAATTTAAGTCTAGAAGAATACTCATTTTGTGCATTAAAAAATAATGATTCGCTAGTGATTTTAGTACAAATTTCATTTCCAGTCTTTGTTTTAATCTAAAGGGACTCCTGGGGGTATTGGTAGCGGGAGTAGACCCAAAAGTTGGCCAAATCCTTTGTTCTTAAACAACTCCTTGAATAATACATGAAATGGATAAATGAGGAATTCATTAAGCAGCTGAGATCCACAGGTTTCAAATGAGATGTCAAATACCCGATACAAATCCTTAACATCGAAGAAATCGTCTAACTAAATGTGTAAGTTTTCATACAATTTCAAGGAAAAATTCGCTAGAAATCTAAGACTCATGGTAGAGCTGCTTAAGTAGTAGTGCGCAGAAGGATTACAAAATCATCTGAAATCCTTCTGTGCTCTACCATTGCTGTTGTTATATGTATAGTAGCTCTACCGTGAGTCTTTGATTTCTAGCGAATTTTTGCTTGAAATTGTATGAAAACTTACACATTTAGTTAGACGATTTCTTCGATGTTAAGAAATTCTGCTCTGAATAGGATAAAAATTTACCAAAAGTTTTTTTATTTTTATTTTCATATTAGTAGTGTCTTAATTGGAGTGATATTAATTATCATCAACATTAAAAAATATTTATATGAAATAGAAACTAGTGAGTAAATACCACCCTACAAAGGTTTGCACACGGTTTGATTACTCCTATTGAAAAAAAGAGACAACGAAGAAGCATGATCAAAAACATGTATGGTTAAGACTTTCTTGCAAAACATGCAAAGCAACTCTTTATTGTTTGTGACTCGGATCATTAACTTATTAAAAAAAATGTTTACGTATATTTGAGTATGGGTTTTTTTTTTCTTTTATGAGAATAAATTTATGTCTATGATATTACACGATTAGTAATTATATAATCAATAAAGATTCGTTGATCAGTTTTGCAAATATCTCATTCTGAGGAAACATCATCAATTTGATCATTCTTTATATGCTTTCAAATTGCTTTTTCTCCCTCTCAGAGGAGATTTTTTTCTTATTCTTCTTTTCCAATTCACATGATATTTAAGCATCAAAATAAATAAGAGCCTTGATTTTTTTTACCAAGCACTATGTATAATTATATAATTTACATAGTTAGTTATGTAAATCAGTTTTAACAACATTTAAATAATTTATGCAGAGAAAAGTAATCAAAAGGAATAGCTACCTTTTAGATATGAAATATTTTAGGTAAGATATACCATACAATTTAAATAGCTCGAATATGTATTATCGTAAGTCTAGTCGTAAATATTCGTGTTGTTGTATATAAAGTTATATATATATGTATACACTTATATCAAATATACCTTAAAACCATTCTAGATTGTGAACAGTTTACGTTTATTCCTCAATTTAATCCAATCACAATAATATTTCATGTATATTGAAGTATATACGTACAATGACTAAAAATGACTCTTGAATCAAAAACCAAAATTTAAGAAAGAGAAAAAAGAAATGCTATGTACAAATTGAAGAAAAGTATTCAACAACAGTCGAATTGAGAGATTTATTGATATATTATATTTGGAATCAATCGCACTGATTCTCTCAAGCTCAATATATACAGCTTTTAGAGAGATATAACGCATAATGAAGAAGAATGGGCCGTGGGATAACAGGACACTCTCCGATACATACAATGAATTTAATTTGCCTTTTTTTTAAAATGATTCTAATCATCTCGTTTTCCTTTTTTTATAATCAAAGCATGCCTTTGATGTAGGTAGACATTGCACACATCTGCATAAATATGCCTATTTAGCGTGGAAACAGTTTTTAGGAAGTAAAAAATATACATATTTTGTAATATATTGCTCATGCAACCCTAAGAGCCTTTATTCAGCCTTCTTTAATTTAGATAATGAATGATAACAAAAAAAAAAAAAAAAACAATACATGATTTACATATTTTGTTAATTGTACCCGAAACATAGCTCTGTCCTTTTTTCATGAATAGTAATTATTAAAAAATATTATTTTTATAAATCATATTTATTAATGTGCTTCAGAATTTAATGAAACTTTTTATATGCATGAAATTATTTTATGCATCTATTTTAATAAAATCTCTTTTGAAATCATTTTGACCATAATTACAATTTTATAGCGTAGTGCAATGGTTTAGAAATAAAATTTTAATGCACTCAACTTGGAATAAATAGAATAAGTACTGATAAAAATGACAACATGCAATAACAAAACAAATTTTCATCCTTTAAAAGTGTGAAAGAAGAAAAGACTTGATCAAATATTAATTTTTCATTAATTAGAATAGAAAGTCCTTTAAGTAGAGAACAACAACTATCCATATAATTATTATTCAAGGAACAGATCCTATAAAAATATTTTGTGATTTTATTTGTGATGTCCATTTGTTTAGCAATCAATCATATGAAGAATAAAAAATCCTTTATTTTATTTGTCATATTCTTGAAATATAATAAATATATGGACCGATAGTAGCACATCTATAGACTTTATGGCTTTCTAATCATGCAGTTGTTTCTTTTTTAAGAGATGATTTTTGATGTTTTTTTAAGCTATACTCTAACACTGTGCGTGTCGATAATTTGACGAAGTAAATTACCATTTAATGAGGAAAAACCACTGTGAGTACTACACACACATTTACTAAAACACTAAAAGTAATTACTAAAATAATATAAACACTATACCTTTTCAAGTTCAATATGTGAGTAAATATACGTACACTGAACTTGAACCTGTTTATTCCCATATTGAACTTGCTTATTTGCATACTGAACTTGAAAAGGTACAGTAAGAAAAAAAATGAACTCAGAAATACAAAAAATGTTCAACCTATTTTTGTACAATAACTTTATATATTTTTTTATAGTCCACTTTTATTTGAATGGAAAAAACAACAACTAAAATTTGAATAAACATATTAGATGATTAAAATATTAACAAAAGACAAATAGCTCATATACTATTTGTTTGTGCCTACATACCACATCTGACTCAAATGGCACCACACTAGATATATATATACTATTTTATATAAGATATGTTATTTGTAAATGTTGAAAAAAAAAAAAAAATGAAGAAAAGTGGAAAATTATTCCTTTGATGTGACACTGAAGATGAAATACAATTTTGTCAAAGAATATTTATATATGTACATACATAGTGCCTCCCAGGGCATCTTTAATCATTCATCATTTCAAAAAGTGGCTTCCATGGAGGTTTTATCTTCTCTTTTTCTGAACAGTTCTTGAAGTCAAAGATATTGTGGGCATATATATGTACACAAAATATTCCTTTTAAGTAGATATATTCAAATGTTTCATAAGCTCAGACTTTATTGTATATAAGTACTGACCCATATTTAGGCATTTGATTTATTTAGACTTTAATTCTTTCGTATCATGGATTGAACTACTTTTTTTGTTTGTTTCGTCTAATGGTAAAAAGTTGATTCAACATTTATTTAACTCTTTCTTTAGATTTAGAAATTGTTAAAAGTTCTTTAGGGACTAAAAATTTTCTACATACATAAACCAAAACCATCAAATGAACAGTATGAGAGTTGAAACAAAGTAGTATGTACATGCATGCATACATACATACATACATATATTCTTCAAAACAAAACAAACTTCTGTCAAAAGATAGGATCAAAAAATATCTAATTTATATTCTAAATATTGCTGAACACAACATAAATATATATTCATCAAAGAAGTCTTTTTGTCTCATGTTCCAATGAACACACATTCATTTCTGCTTATCACAATACTTTATGAAATATCCATCAAATATTATTTTATTGACATTTTAGTTCATTATATCAGAGTTTCGTGACATATGCATAAAATAGAAAGTAAAGGAATAAAGCCTCAGAAAAAGCATTCCTATCTTGGTCAACTCCATCTACGACTGAAAAGAATAAAATATTTATTCTAATTAAACATTAAACTTTCCTTGAAATCATTGAGATTAGTTCAATGATACTTCACTTTTTCAAAAAAACAAAAAACACTGATAATGACTCACATACACATAAATTTATATATGTATACATCACTAATGATTAAAATAGTTCCAGATTTATTTCTTAAAGGAGTCTTGTCTTTTTAATAGACATGTATAAAATATAAATTAATTCAACAACAAAAGTACAAATACTGAATGGATGTTTATTTTTTAACTTTTACATAAACGTAAAAAAATAATAATATACTACTCATTACTAGGTAGTTGGCAAAAAGTAATTATAGTCGCAAAATCAAATCTAAATGTATTTTTAAATTTTATAAGATGAAATAGAAAAAAAAAGTTTGAATCTGGATATTTCTAATTAAACATGCATTAAATTAAAAGTCTTATTATACAAAGCAGAGCATTGTAATGAATGATTGTCATAGGAGACAATCAGAAATGCTACTATTGATACTATTAAAGTTACAGTGGGTTTTTAGTAACGGGTATTTTGCAGAAGGGGAAGTAAGCAAATAAGTTGCCCATTACCGAAAAAGCAATAAGACCTCTAACACCAGTATTCTCATTTCTCCATAGAAGGGCTACATACAAGCTTATATCTAATATTCTTAGGGATATATCAGTTCCAATATTTTGACGTTCTGTTCGGTCCCTTTCTAAAATTTAAGGGCGTCTCCTACATTGAATTCAAAAGCCGTCCCTTAGAGCAGACTTTGTCCAATTAAATAGACATCAACCAATGCTTAATTATTCTTGGGTATTTTGTTTATTCAAATATGTATAACAATGAAAAAAACTTAAAGTTTTAATGAACAAATTACAGTTGGTCAACTAAAGTATTTTACTATAATATATTAGTGTAGTCCACTTTAAAATTTGGAACGTTTTTCAACGACTGATAACGAGGATGAAGCCTGATTTTTAGTCCCATACAAAGGACTAATTCAAGCCTAACTATTATATTCAAAAAAAATTGCACAAGAAAGCAAAATTATATATATTTTTCTTAAAATACTTTAGATCTCATACCCGATACTTGGAAAACTCTCGATAAACTGATAACAACGAATCTGTAATTACATTTTTTTAAATCCAATCCAAACATTTTTCATTTTCTTTATTTGAGTGTTTTACACTGTTTATAGGACTGCATTTGTTATTTAGTAAGGAAAACAAAAGTTATATTTAAAAAAAAATTTTTAATTTTAAATATCAACTTAATTTAAAAAATGTGTGAAATATTTTATGTGAGAATCATTCAAAAAAAATCAATGTAAAGCTTTTTAAAAAATCATTTATTGATAAGAGTTTTGTTAAAGGATGAATAAAGTCTATATTTTTTTATTTATTTCTTAATAAAGACTATATTTGAAGTGTGAGTAATTGATGCTCCATTGTTAAAAAATTACTTGCATTCAAATGGTCTAGCATAGCAACAATATTGATTTCTTTTCAGTTTCATTGAGGCAAGAATCCCCTGGGTTTAATATAAGGTATAATCTATATACTTTTTATAATTGTATTTCTTTACTTTCTTTTTTAATATTTATCTTGTAATAAGAGTTTTACAAATCCTAGTTCAAATTGAATAAATAAGACCTTTTTTAGATATACATATACATATATAGTACGTTACATCCTTCTTTGAAAATAATAAATCAATTACCTATGCCTTATTATATTGAAATTTATATATATATATATATATATATTCTAAAGTGTAAAATGTATTTTTCATAAGGAAGAGAATAAATCAAATTAGGATTGCATTAAAATATGTCATTTTTTGATTATTGCTTTTTTACAATAATAACTTTATTTCCCTTGTTTCTCTCTCATATCATTTTTTTTTCATAACCATAATATATACATATAAGCTGAGTAGTTTCGTATATATGTACGTATGTAATCTATGTACACAAGAAGAATCTTTCTTGGATAAAAAGAAATTTATGTTTGTGTTGGGATATAAATAAAGAGTAAACAATCTTATTTTGCAAAAGTTTTAAGGGGAGATGTAAATACAAGAAAGAAAAAAGAATAACAAAGTATATACAAATCATTTGTTAGATAGTATAAATCAATATCAAGAATGTTCTATGACTAAAATAATCTAAACTTAAAAGAAGAATTTGATCCCATAATTTCAAATATGACCTTGGCTTGTATATGTATATAAGGCTCAGGCTCTTCAAACATAGATCCTAAGATTTTTTTGAATTGTTCCACATTTGTAAGGCTCAGTTTCTTTCTTTTCTTGTAATGCTAAGTAATGACTTTACTGTTAAAGTTTCTTTAAAAAGGAGTTTTAGTCTTAAAATGTTTCAACAAACTTATCTCAAATAGACTAGAGTATCAAATCAATTTTGAATTTTTACATTGAATTCAAATTACTATTTTTGGAGCTATAAGCATCTAAAGAAGAAAAAAACCATCAATTTTCTTATTCAAAAAAAGATCATTTCAACAAAAAACATACTAAAGATAAATGGTTTTAGAATCTTTAAACATTAGGGTTTGAATGATGTTCTTAGTATTTTTTTTCTATCTTTAACACTAAGCATATAAAAACGCCTTTAGTTTTGGAAAAACTCAAATAACCAAAAGATTTTATGACCTTCTTCTGAAGAATCTGGGCTCATGGAGAAAAAAACCCACATTTTTTGAAAGGGGATCAAATGCTACTAAGTTTGATCCTAGAACATCAATTGATTGGTTGAATGGTTGATTCTTGTAAATAAATGCATGTCTTTTAATATCTTTTTGGATTATAATTTCAGTCTTAACTAGGTATTATTGTCATCTGATATCTTGAGATTTACTTGCTTTCTTAGTAATGGAAACAGTCGCGTGGATTTACGTATCTTTCTGGAAAGTTCCAAATTTTCGTGAAATAGCTAAATACCTTTTTAAAAAAATGTTTGAAAGGTAGGAAGAGCTTATGGTATTTGAAGAGACTATTTAATAACATTTTACTGCTACATATATGACTTTCATCAAACCATTGGCACAGTTGTCTCTCTCCTCCCTCATCTTTTATGACCCCAATTTCTCATTGCAATGAAGATACTATAAGCATAATAGGCTTTCTCTTCCGGTGTCTCAGGATTTCCTGGGACTTTGCACCTATGAGGAATTCCTGGGAAACTCACAATTGATCATCTATACATTTAATGAATCGCTCTAGATAACAATCTTACTAACAGTTTTTGCTCTGCAAATACTAGATCTCTGTGCATAGACAAAAAATGATATCCCACTAAGGAATAAAATGTTTTTAATTATTGATGACTTTTTTGAATATAAAAGACAAGTTACGCTCATTCTTGTATTTAAGACTTAATTTAAGTTTCTTGAGCAATACGACTTGTCTTATATTTTTATTAAAGGAGTAACTATCCTTGAATGGTTACTTTGTTCTAGTTAGATGTTTTGCAAGCGTATATTTATATAAACAAGGTATCTATTGTGATTCTTAGTACAAATACCTTTCCAATAAAGATACATTTTTTTAATCTTTCCGGAATGCAGGTAAGACTATTTTGAAATTTAAACGTTCTTCATACAATTCAGGTAATACATTAACTAAATTTCACAGTATTTTTGTATTATTAACTTTATTCTCCTGAAGTTCTCTGCGTCCCATCAATTTAATAGTTGATTTTTTGAAATTTTATTGAAATACAATTTCCTAGGAAATGAGAAACCCTAATACATAGTCATATTTCCCTTTACTCCTTCTATTTTTTGTTTTTGTTTTTGTAATCCTTCATTCCATAGCAATAAAGAAATTTTTGTATGAAATCCGTACGTTTCTCCGGGTATTAACTAAGCACATATAGTTAGTAAATATCGAACATTTGCAAAAAAAAAAAAATAATAATAATAATAGTAATCTCAAATGACGATTCTCATTTATTTATCTTAAGTTTATTGCATCAGTGTCTCGAAATTGGTTTTATAATATCTAACAATGAATATTTACGAGGTTAGAAGCAACCAAAATGATAGACTCTTCTCATAAATTCAACAAGTTTGTTGAAGTGCGAAAATAATTACATAGTTTTTATTTATTATTTACCAACATAAAAATGCAAAGGTTCAACATTTTTTTTTGTATCTGTGAAAAATATGATCATTGTACAAACATAAAATAGAGTTTGTTTTTTTTTTTCTCTCAAACAAATTTGTCTTTTAGTTGCAAAAAGAGAGCTACAAAATACATTTATCTTCTAATACAAAAAAAATCATCTAATGTTGTGTCACAAGTACTGGGATCCCCTCGACTCGAACTTGATGTGAAACAAACTCAACAACAGTCTATATCAACAAGTAAAGAATTTGTATGAAAAATAACATGGATTCATCCATTGTATTCGTTTTAAATATAGGCAGTTAGTGACTAGATTTTATTATTTTTTTTAAACAAAACAAAAATTTTTGTATGATATCCCCTTTCTATAGAGCTTCTTTTTTTATTATTATTATTTTTTCACAAAAGAAAATTTAACAACATATGCTTACATTTGATAAAATAAAATATGATGGGGAAGGTGGACTCTCCCAGCCTCCTGTTGTCACGGGCTAGAGTGTTATGCATAGTTGTAATGAGAAATATTGCGATATTTTATTATAAATATTTTGAGCGGAACGCAATTTTCAAATCTCTGATAACAACAGCAAAATAACCCTTCAAACAACAACGTAGAAAAATGGAAAAAAATATTTTTTTCTAAAAAAAGCAACCTATCTCACTATCATTCATATTCAAAAAAATATTTATATATGCTTGATATGTATTATACAATAAGCAAAGAATATGGGAATCAACATGTATTTATTTAGTCATCAAAATTCATTTCATTCCCCTCAAAAATAGTTCCAACTTTTTTTTTTTGCAATTTTCAAAACAGTTTATACAAAATGTATACAAAGTCAATAATTACTGAGCAATAACTGCTAGTTGTTTCGATAGACTATTAAAATTAAAAATTAGATGATCGGTTCTTGAGTAATAATATGTTATGCATCTTGAGAAATAAACCAGGGAGCTTTCAAAGTTTCAAAAGAATAGTGTTTGTAATATTCATTGTAATTTTTTTTGATTTTAACAACATTTCTCACAATTGCATATTATTCATCAACTTTCAGACATTTTAAAAAACGAAAAATTATATTTTAGCTCTTCACTAAAGGACGTGTAATTTGTCACATATGTCAATAACAGGTGTGCCAACTGCATAAAACAATAGCATTTATACCTATTCGAATCCCCCCCCCCAAAAAAAAAATCAAATTTCCCGGTATTTATATCTCATTTCTCATTAAAGACTCATAACTATTTATTACCATTATATTACAGGTATTGAAGTATTATATGTTATAGACGTATTAAATTAGTACCAGTATCGAAACTGTGAATCCAGACAATAAAATAAGTAATTAATATCCTGAACGCAACATTGATTCTACAAAGTAAATCTATCGGCCCTAACTTTATTTATTTTCAAAAAATCTAACATCTACAAGAAAGTTTTGAGAAAAATATTATTATGAAAATATACATATTAATAACATTTTTATGTAGAGTATACATTTTTCTCTCATGATGGATGAATATATGTTATATATAATATATAAAAAAGCTATAAACACCCTTAAGTCACTCTATGTGCTTAGTATATTTCATTTATACTTTGATAGTTAGCATTTTTAAGTGTGTGACATTTTTTAAAAAAGATTTTTAATGGAAACTTGGGAAAATATTTTGAAAAACACATGTAGCAGAAAATGATATGTAATACCTATAATGAATCACAAAACTGGGTCCGAATTGGAGTTCATTAATGTATGAGGAGTAAGTAAGAAAAGGAGGGTTCCATAAACCCCTGGCCAAGAGGTTTTTTTTCTTCTTATCTATCCAATAAGTAGCAAAACGACTCGATAATTATAAAGCTACTTCACAAAAGAACACTAATTTATTTTCTAACATAAATGATGAGAAACAAAATTATACTGTCCTTTAATAAATAAATATAATTTAAAGAGCTATTAATATTTATCATATATGTATTTACATAGCAGGGCTTTCGTATGAAAAAATTAACAATGTACAACGTGACCAACAGATCTTCAATTTATCGGACAAATGTTTTAAATTCCGGTCAAATATTATCAGAATTTGATAAGCTTAAAAGGATAATAAGGCTATATAAGAATAATATCAAGACATGCCAATGTACAGTATAATTTTTATAAGTCATTTCAGCCTACTTTCTGCGCCTTTTTGCTACAGTGAAATCTGCAGGAGCTGATTTAAAATCAAAAGGTGGCAAGTGTTTCTCTGCAACGTGTATGTAATATGCATCAGTTTTGTTGCTTTATTCTTTCCCAGGCAGCTGTGTTGCTCTGTTTTGGTTCAGTTCAGCAGAGAAAAACCTCTCTCTGCTGGCCCACTAGAGAGGGGGATCACGCAAGCTATCTTAGCCCATTTAGTTCACTTGGAGTAGATTTTTCAGTGCTTCTTTAGGGTGGTTAATATATTAATCTATCGATTCTAATGGGTTAATAGGCTGAAATGACATGTAGAACTTCCTTATTTTAATGCAACTCAAATTGCAATTAAAGGAATATTTTCTCCGGACACTCTGACCGGAGGGGTTACAAAATACAGGACATCAGCAGATTTTACGGGCCAAAGTCCAGTAAATTTCGTCTAACGGAAACACTGCTATACAATATTAATTTTTGGCGAAATGTTCATTCGCAAAAAATATTTTTTCCTTTAGCTGCCCACCAAATCTTACAAAAGTTGAATAAAACAAAATATACACACACTTAGAAGTGAGAATAAAAATATGTATATAGGTATATTTTAAAGATATAAATATCATTCCATATGTTTGCTTTTGTCTTCTGCTTGCAAAAAAAAAAAAAAAATAGAATGGGGATTTGATATAAATAAATATATATATACCATAATAAAATTTATTATTTTTTCTGCTCCCTTGCACAAAAATAATAAATTTTCAAAATGTTATTTCCATTTTCTTCCTCTAAGAAAGGTATAACACAATATGCGATACACTTCATCTTCATATACTGTTTATATAAAAAAAAAAATTCCATCTTACACCCGTATGTCTGAGACTCCAAAAGTACTTGCATAAATTGAACTTATTTTTGACATTTAGGCCTTTTATGGACACTGCAACAAAGGCCATAGGCTACTTTTTTTCCTTTTTTTTACCTCCATCGCCAAGGAGTCCTTTGAGGTGTCTTTATTTACTCAGTTTTGTGTTCAACTTTATATTTTTACTCTTAGCAGTTATGTATAATTTTTTTTTTACCTTTCTGAATGGGCTGCAAATTATGCAGAATATCAATAGATTTATGTATATGAACTCAAAGAGGTTTTAAACTAATTAGGAGTTCTTCAAAACAGATTCAAAGAAGCTAAATGTTTGAAGAAACGCAATACCAATTTATAAGCTTTTATACAAATTAGTATTAAATGGATTAGACTGTTCAAATATCAAAGGGAAACTTATTTGATATTCGCTACGATTAAAATATGTGGCCTTGAGCTAAATCTAAAGACTTAAATTTAATCAATAAAGGTACGTATAAATGCATGAAATGTGTTTTAACATACTTGGATGTCATTTACATTTTATGTGTCTTACGTAAGAATAATTATTTCTTTTATTTGTTCCCAATTTTTCTCATCCTCATACTCGTGTCATTATTATATCAAATGCTGTTTCCTATCAACTATCTACAATTCCACTTTTTGGACTACTTGATTTCACATATTAAATCAGATAAATACATTATTATAAGTATAAAAAGTGTCAAAACATGTCATACAGTTAAATATAACTCATGATCTTGATGACTTCCTCTTGGATTTGCAACATTACGAACTTTATTTTATATTTCAAGAAATGGTTTCACTTTGTATAGGCTGGAATGTACTCTGGAGAATACATAGTTTGAGTATTAATATACATATAGGTATATAGTCTGTATAATGGATGTAGTAAAAATACATTCATTATTTTTGCATAAAATTGAAGATTTTACTCTATCTAGGCTTAGTGAAGTGGTTTCAAACGTTTTTTTTGTCTTTTTGTGCAGTGATTACATGAAAGTCCAAGTCGACGATTTCCATTACTTTATGGACATTTTCGACAATTTAATAAAGGGTTTCTTTTTAATTACACCCAATATATAAAAATAAGGAAAGCAAACACTGTTGATAGTAGTAAGATCCTTCAGGGACTCCTTTGTTCCTCTTATTTAAACATATAAGGATACAGTATAAATACGCTAAATCTAGGTACAAACGTATCCCTTGGCTTCAAGTAATTTCTATTTTTTTATACAAAACAATGAGAAATTTTACCTGAGCTAATGTTCCCTTGTATTTCATTATAATTTATATTTCGTATTATTTGATTGAAGAAAATGATAAATACAGTAATGACGTCAAAAGTATATTCTGACGTTATTGAAACAATATTTTGTATTTACAAAAATAAAAAAAATGTCTCAAAAGCAAAGGGAGCTTTTAGAAAGTCAATTACGATTTCAGTTTGAATTATTTAGTTGTTTTTTTACCAAAAGAATTTTCAAAGTGTGGGAGAGCAATTTATTCCCTTAACATCTTCTTCTGAGTTGTTTATTTTTATCTTTTGTTGGTTAAGAGTGTTTATTTATTCAATTATTTTTCTGGTTTGGAGTCCCCCAGCTTAAAAAACCCACTATTATTAATAATAAATTTAACCGAGTTACAAAAAGATAGAAATTATTCACGCAGACAACCTCTATGTTCTTAGTTTGAAACTCTTAACTTTTTTATCAGAGACTCTCAAGTGGTCAAATAAAAGATAAAGTATTCCTTAGAAGATAAAATATATTATTATATTTTATTTTCTATTATTTTTCAAAATATATTCATACATTAAAGCCATATACAAAAATAAGAGGAAAATGATAAAAGCTTTTAGAAACTGAAGACCATTTATGTAAATGAGTGGTCATTGCAGGGATATAAATATTTGTGCCTTGCAAAATTCTATAGGAAAGCTTTTTAAAGTCTGTATGTATAGACTTTGATTGATTTATATTAAAAAAGCTATTAATGATTTTGCTAAATCCATAAAATGGTCAAAATTAAGCCTTATTAATGTATCCTTTTTATTAATTCGTCATTTTATAAATAAAATTATTATTTTACCTTCCATAATAAAAGTTAGTAAATGATATGTAATCTGCAGCAGAGTAAATAACCCCAGGGGACCTCGGCTCCTTCACTAATAAATGAACAGAATTAACAAAACAAAATGAAATGATGCACTCAATTAATACAATTATCATTAAATAAGACTTTATGAGCCGCACAAATTGTAATTTGCTCAATGTTCTTGAATCTCATTGTTATATGTATATTGTATGTACAAAATATCAACTTTAGCTAAAAAAAATTGATGTATGTATGTTTAGTAAACAATGGATTTGAAATTATTCTATATCATTGGATTGTTTCTGTTTTGTTTCAAAGTATTAGACTCTTAAAGAGAAAGAAAGAAAAGAGGATAACTCGTGAAAATTATGTATTCTAGCCTTTGGGAACATATATTTAAGTAGATTTATGTAAGTAGGTAAGTTCTTTGTACATAAAATAAATAAATATCAGTGAGACTTAAGTTTGACCAACTATCATTTATATGAAAATATCCATTTGTATAAAATGGGTTACTTGTAGTTTGAGTAAAATTGTCTCCTGCAGGTTCAGAATCAGAGGCTGTATATATTACGTACAAGTCATTTGCGGAATCAACATAGTCTATAGACCTTGTATGTAGTTTGAGTCTTACTTTTTGCATTGACTACAAATATATCTAAATATGACGAAATTGTCATGCACAACCATAGGGTAGATATTTTAAGTGTTGAGCAATTTAGTGCTTTTGGAGTATAAAAAGTCAGAATAGTGTATTGTTGTTTGTACGAATATCCACCTTACAAATCCAACAATTTATCTGGAATATTTGAAATATTTATTTATATACTTTTAAAGACTGTAATCATTAGATTGTTTCTCAACTTAAGTAGTGTCTCTTCAGCACTTTTATATTCTTTCAACAAAGATATTCAACTGGTAGATTCAATACAGTGTACATGTATTTTAAATACTAATATGAGCAAAAAGCTCATTTTGGTAGGGATAAATGGATTTGTTTTTTTTGTAGTTGGCCCACCTGTCACTGACATCTGTGCCAAGTTACAGCCGAAATATTCATATGTGTTTGAGATACGAGTCCTTTTATGAACAGCCAAAATGTCTGAAATATGATGACTAAAATGCGGTCATAAGAAATGTTGTTGCCAACCAAAAAAGTTACAATGAATATTCCAGACTCTATCTTTTTGAAATTTTGAGAATTTTTGGTTTATTTCTCTAGACTCATAACTTAACACTACTCAAAAAAAACTGATCATCCCATTTTTAATTTTAATAGCATATCTAAACTCAACAGTTATTATTCGTTAATTATTGACTAAATAAACATTTCGTAACTGTTTATTAAAATTGAAAAAAAAACATTGATGCATGTGCATTGAATTGGGAAGCTATTTTTGAGGGAAATGAAATGAATTTTTGATGATTAAATAAAGATTTTTTGATTCCCGATATTTTTTGCCCATAGTATCATGTTACTACAATACATTAACTACTAAATTTGAATAAACAAGACACTCATGAGACATTGCTTCAATATTATAACAATGATTTTAATGTGAAATTAATATATTAGATAATTATTTAATTTACCCAAGTACACATATAACTAACTTTATATAGAAGTATATACATATCTACTCATAATATATGCATATTTATATTCACGGATTTTTTTCATATATTATATGTTAACTTTTATTATACAACCTACGTTTGTAATTAGGTAATAATATAATCATTAATTAGTTAAAATATGTAATATTCATTTAAATAGGTATATACATCATTATATCCAAGTTTTAATGATAACATAATTTTCCCATAAATACTCTAAATTCTTAGAAGACTATTTATAATCTTTGATTATAGTACTAATACTACACATAGGTAGGTAATTATTAATTATTATTAAACGTTAAACATTATCTTGAGTATTAATTAAACTTGATATGTATTTTCCCAACTTTTTTGCTCTTTTCAAAAAGTATCATCATGACATTGCATAGATTGACGAGCAAAAGTTAAGTATTAAAAAATATATGGATTAGCAATAACGTGATAGATTTATTTTATTTAAATCGGATTGATCATTTTGCAAGACATTATTCTCGATTAGAGAAGTGAATGAGGGTTGTCCATCATTGACAAGTGTAGATTTTACAAATTTGACTCAAATGATAAGACTTTTTTATGCTTTGTGTGATTAATTAATTAATTAATTAAGCATTATCTTACCTTACAAATAAAGAATAATTAGCAAAGTAGCAGGGAACGATAAAAAGCACAGATTGTTTCAGACTCTTCAATCAAACTAACAGGAGAAAACAACCCGTACAAACACACAAAAAAAAAAACGAACAAACTATTTGCAAAGGGTTAGAAACTTTTGGGATAGAAACTCATACACTCACTAAATGAAAGAAACTATCAAGGGATGATGATCCTTAATGAGGAAAGATTCCCTTCCGTCCTTCCTTCCACACTAGTCTAACACCAACTGATGATGTCTGTTTCATAATCCTTCACTTCTCTCTCTCTTGCTCTGTCTTTCACGTTTTGTCTTCTTTTTTTCTTTTTCTTCCTTCCTTGCTTTTTTTTTATTCCCTTATTCTTCTTCTTTCAAACAGTTTTTGTGCCTTCTTCTTCTTCTTCTTCTTCAAGAGCACACTTAAGTGCATTTTAATGAAGGATGAATAAACTCACAGAATGTCAATTCTTCATGTTTATATGTACATATGAGAGGGAGGATATTTGATTTCATACAATTGCTCATTATTTGATTCTCCATTCAATTTAGAATAAAAAGGGAACTTTTTCATTTTTTTAAAAAAAAAGAAAGATCTTTTTAATTGACAATAAATATATGTACTTTTTGTACAAAGAACTAAAAAGTAAAAAATAAAGATATTTAACAAATAAATAACAAGACTATACATTATGTATAAATATTTTTGGCCAAGAAGGAAGTCCATTGTAACTAATAAATAAAGAGGACGTTTATTGGGCAAGATATTTGACAAATATTGGCATGCATATTCTTTAACTCTTTATAAATTATATCTGATACTCTAGAGCAGCAGTACCTTGTATTTCCATATGGATAATGTATGAAGTACTTTTTGAGTCATATTCTAAAATGAATATATTATATTATATAAAACAGGTGTTTTGAACTCTGAATAGTTGCTCATTTTGAATAGTCCTTGGACTTTGATTTAATCACATCTAAAACAAACCATGTCAGACTATCGTAGAAGATAATAACAGTTTGCATAACTGCCTTAATAATGGGCTTCAAATGAAAGTAAATGTACATATATATACTTTAATAGCAGTCACTTTATGACTTTGAGTAAAACTTTTCTCTCTCTAGGATACGATTATTCGTTAGTCAAGGTACCACTGTAATAATATTAGTATTACTGCTCATATTCATGTATATGAAGAAAAGGACTGTAAAAAAAAATAGTCCTCTCCCAAATCTATCAAAGCTTATTGATTTAAGTGCATTCCCTATAATATTATATAAGTATTTTATTGCTATGTTTGAATTCTACATATAGGTAGATTATTATATTAAAAATAAATGAATGAGTGGAAGGTCTATTTTGATTCAAAATCATTACTCTCTAAAATTTAAAGTAGTCCAGAAGTTAATAAAAAAGTTTCACTAAGTAAACTGGGGTTTTTTTTTGTGATGTAGTTTTTTTCTCTCGCCCCATTTTATGTATGTATACATTATGAAACATTCGTTTAAATACTGCAAAAAAAAAACCACTTTACTGGGTTTTTTTTTTATTGACAACATGTTACTCCCAGGGTCTTTGTGTATGTATGTTTTCTTACTATTAAATAATATGTAAAGAGCAAATTAATACATTTGGTCTTTGAAGAAAATAATTTGTATTTTATTTTGGTGCATTACTCTAGCATTAAAATTTTAAATGCTCTAATAGGATTGCAAGCCTCAGTAAAGGAAGGACAATATTATATTGAAATCATCTTTTGTTTTTTGTATGATTTTTCAATTGAAGAATATCAGTGCATTTTGTGAATTTATATGTGTCACAAATAGGACGTCATCAAAATATAGATTTATGGATGAACATACATTATTTCTATAGAGATCACAATATATGGCATTTTTATTTGACCAGAGTCCCAATGTTGAGTCAATTGAAACCAGAGCTGTCTGGGATCGAGTCATTTCTTCATGAACTAGAAGAAACCATGTTAAAGTGGACTTCACTATGACTCAGAATTGGCTTGGACTTAAAACCAAATAAATTTAGAATTGTAAGGATTTGGCATTTGTGTTTAAAGTTATTTTTGAATGCCTCTTATTTTAGTTTTCTGTTACTTTCCACTACAATCCTAACCGTGAATATTTTTTTGGGGTTTTTCAACACTTTGACACCATAGAGTTTGGTTGTGATTACTTTTAAAAGTGACCAAGACTATTTTCATAATTATACATTGGAAATCAATTTATGCATAGTAGTGAAGCAAAATCTCTATCAGGAAGAGTCACAACAATGAATAATTGAGAAAAAACAACAACAATACTAAAGATAAGTCAAATACCAAAAAAGTGTCAAATATATTTGCAATTAATATTTTATCAACTCAGATCTGTAGTACTCTGCTTTGAACTCGACTAGTACACGGAAAAGGTAGTGTTTAAATATAGCTCTGACTTGAACCTTACTAGTCTAAAGTCGAACAAAAATTTCAAAATATCGACAAAAAAACTCAAACTCATTAGTATAACATGAATAGTAGTTGCCTGGCTGTTAAGAAAGTCTGACTCACGACCTCAACTCAACCTGTAAATTTCAATAGTGTCAATACTGGAGCAATTAAATAAATAAATAAATAAATAAAAGAGTCATTTCTGGAGATTGTTGACAACACGGAACGCACATGTCCCAACATTTTTTCCAATTTTCAAAACAGTCCACCAATTGAGAATATTGCAAAAATTAAAAAAAAGTTTTTAAATCCATTCGGTGGTTCATGGTTAGAACCAGGGCGGTATCTGATCGCCTTCAAACATCGAAGTATGAATCACCAAATAGATTTGAATACTTTTTTTTTTGGAACTTTATTCAGAAACAGAATATCTACAACTTTTGGTTCAACGAATTTTCCCTGGGTTTAATATTTTCAATTTTTAATCAGACATTTCAAAAAAACGAAAAATTGGATTTTAGTTGTTCATGAAAGGACACGCGTCTCAAACACGAACAATATATAGACGTGATATTTGGTACAGATGTCAGTGACAGGTGTGTCAACTTAAAAACAAAACATTTACCCTTATTGGAATCCCAAAACAAAATAAATTTAAACTTGAATTAGTCGTCTGGAATAAATTAAGATAATAATGTTGATCAAGTGAATTCAATCTTACTGCTAAATATGTAGGAAATGTACCATGAGTTGTGGTGAATAGTGATACGTCATTTCGGATCCTTTTGTCTTTTTTAATTAAATAAAAAGTTTCAGAGTTGTAGTAAATATATCTTCTTGTGATGTTTTATACATATATTTATTATGAAAATATATTTAAGAGTATAATATAAAATATTCGATTCCTCTTTCTGGAATTAATTGGTTATTGTGGATGAGTATATATTATACATACATATGTCGTAGCAACATGAAAGAGTAAAAACGAAAAGTTTTTATTTGATGAACAAAATAGGCAGAAAAACACCTATTATTTGATAGAAAATAAACATTTCTTTTAATTTTTAAACTTGTATACTTTTGAACAGTTTTATGTAGCTACCTTAGATCATATTACTTTCTCAGTGGAAATTGTTTATATAAAATGTATATATATATATATATATATATACAGGGCTTTGCAGATAAATTGTTTGTTTATTTTTTCAAATGGCTATATCTCGATTCCCAGTTTGAATGTATTAATTAAATAGAATGAAAATTTGTATTTTGGTATTTTGTGCTTCGAGTTATTTGATGTGACCTCGTCCCGCTTCAATAGCCTTTGTAATCCTTGGCCGTAATCGTGCTGCAGCCTGGATTACATCATTAGCTGGGATCCTTCTACAGTTCTTAGTGATATGGACATTTAGGGAGCTAACAATGCTGTAGGAGTATTTGTTGACCTGTTATTGAAGGATGCCTCATAAGTCATTATTGAGAAGATTCAAATCTGGATTATTGCTTGGCCAAACTTCAGCCTACATGAAAAACGAAACTCTCCTAGATAGGAATGACTGAGCTGCCTTGGAGGTATGACAAGGAGCAGAGTCCTTCACAAGTACCACATTGGTAAAGCTAAACTTCTCCTCCACCCAGGGAAGCAAGACCTCCTTTAAGATCTGCAGGTACACAGCTGTGTATAGCTTAAGTCCAGCCTCGGTGAAATGTGGTGGCATGGTGGAGCCATCATTTGGTGACAACACCAAAAACAAGGAATCTGGGTAGATTCTTGGACTTCAAAACTAATGGGACTTCAGTTGGATCATAAGCAATGACTCTTGAATTATGACGATTAATTATCCTGTGAACCATCGAATTGGGGAGCTTGGCCTTTATGATCTCAGTTACAGTCCCTCCGGGACGAGATAAACGACTATAGCCAACCTTTTCTCTTTCATTTACTTACCAAAAGTTTTAAGCAAAGTCTCATATGAACGAAAGAATTCAGCCAATCATATGAAAGCCAATTTTATTACAAAATTCTATTCTATGTGGGAGCCGAGATATAGCCATTTGAAAAATTCCCAAATTATCTGCAAAGCCCTCACATATATTTATGCATAAGTTTGTTAAAGGGAGTGGGAACCTTGTAATTTTAGACATCGTGCAAAAATAAATAAATGTCAATTAAAACTATTTTGTACTCACATTTACTGTGTGTGCACACTTTTAAACAATAGCAGTAATATATTGAAACACAATTTTTGATGGGAAAGAACTAAGTGAATTTGATTTAGAAGTTACTTTGGTACCTGTAAAATATTTATAAAGTAATTTGAATGTGATATTAATTGCCTTCATTGTTGTTACATGTTATTATTTTCTCATTCAATTTGTATGACTTTCTTTTTTTTTAATGACGTTTTTTCTAACTTTGAAGGCTTCATATTTTTTTTTACTTAAAGTGAATTTAGATTGTACTTCTAGCTTGTATCAGGTCTATGAAATGTGATTTTATTTTTCAATTTCTAACGTTGATTGTGAAAAAAAGGTGACAAATTTAATTTTCAAAATAGCTAGCCACTAATTTTCCTCATCTCTCAGGCATCTTGTGGATACAGCACACAAAAAAATTGACCATCTTTGGCCGCAAACCAATCATCGAGCCATTTTTTGGCTTCCGTGTAAGAATTGAAGCGCTGTTTTTTCAATGCGTGACCCATGGATGTGAATAAGGGATAATCTGATAGTGCCAAGTCTGGTGAGTAAGCCGCATACATCAACGGTTCCCAATCGTACTTTTCCACCAATTCCCGAGTCGCTCTAGTTCGATGTGGCGATGCATTGTCATCAAGAAATATTACTTGGTGACGCCGATCAGAATATTCTGGGCATTTTTTTGCATATAGCACTGTTCAAATTGGCCAATTGTCGTTGATAGCGAGCACTGTCAACTGTTTTATGGGGTTATAACAACTCGTACCAAATCATACCACGCTGATACCAGAAAACACACAGCATTGCCTTGTGGTCAAAGCGATCTGTTTTTGAATTTTCAAACCACTGAAGTATTGTAATATGCTTAGAACATGTCTACCGTAAGCTTTTACAAGCATTTGATGTACTTCAAAAAGTGTTTTCTTCAAATGATAATAGAAAATCAAGAAAGTCCGCAAATCGTAGTTAGAAGGCACGAAATTAGACATTTTTAAAAACGAACAAAATTGTATGAAATTTAACAAGCAATGAACTAAATATTGTCGCCAGATAACAAACAAAAAAAAAAAAGAAAACATTTGGGATGGTTTAAAAATACTCCTAACGACATCTGTTGCCTAATAGCTGAAAATCTCATTTCATAGATATGTAAAGACCTAATATCTACAGAGCTGTTAGAATATGGGACCATTTGCCCTTCTAATAATATTAATAGATACGCATTATTTTTAAGGTTCAAAGTCAAATTATTAAGGCCTCTCCATAGCGTAACACGTACTGACTCTTCCTCGGTACATACGAGGCAATTTATGTGATTATGGAATTTTAAACAAAAGGTTATTCTGGAAATACTTGAGGAAAAAATGCTTTGTCGTATGGTACTAAGAAATTTTGAAGAAAAAAGACTCTTATATCGGTACTCTTGGTTTCTATAACTGCCCTCAACATTTTATATTTTATGTCGAAAAATAATCAAAATACCAGTACAAGTTTTAGTATATAAATGCGTACAAAAAAATATTGATCTTGTGCGGATTTTGGGTACTAAAGTTCGAATGCGTGTATATAATGTCTTTTTTTGCATTATCAACAATAAGGTTTTTTTTTTTTGATAAATTATAAGATTATTATTGCATGAACAAAGCACAATAAACATTCCTTGAATCTCTTTTTAATTGGATTTGAAAAAGTTATGGATCGGCTGGTACATAAACGAGAACATAATTTTATGCGTTCACATGTTTATACTAAAATTTTTAATTATTTATTTGCCATATGTATTTTAAAGAACAGTGTAATTACTTTCCTTCATTAGATATAATGTGGCAATATGAGTCACTGATTCAATCAACAAAAATGTACATATTGTTGAGATTGTACTTGAAAGTTTTCCTTAGACAGCTAGAATGCATTTTAACACTTATTCATGTGATTTTTAATAGTTATTTTAGTTAGAGAAGAGTGTCAATCCATATGTAGTAAATTTAAAAAAAAAATATAACTGTACAGTTGAAAAATAGAATTTTTTTAACATTTAGGGGTTTTTCAAAGTCTTCAAAGTACTTTTTTTGTAGATTTTTTAAATTTTCTTCTTCTTCCTTCATTTATCAGCCAAATGAACATAAAGTTGTAAGGACTTTATTTTGAAACTTTTTGAAGGTGAACAAGTATTACTTAAAAAGTATTTGTACTAACTTTCTCTAAAATGTACTATTTATAAAGAGAAATGAAAGTAAATTATGAAGAAATAAAAAAATAAATGTACCACGTATAAAATTTATAATTCTCTTGTCATTTCTTTCATTTCTATAACAAATTTAGGATTAGTTATGCAGAAACGTTGTTTAAACGATTTTGATCCTTCATTTAAGACTTGTTTTATTATTTTATAATCAAGTATCTATCAAAAATGCCCTTTAATTTGAATCTATTATTCAACATGTGTCTCATTGAGCATTTTACACTTGCATTTTAGGATGTTTTTATCCTGCTTAAATAGTTTGCTATACAAGTTTGTTTCGTAGTACATACTATCTTGTCTTGAAGGGTTGTTTTGTGGAATTGTGCACCTAAAGTTCTTTTCATACTATGATTACTCTGTTATTTGTACTCTTTAGAAAGTAGAGGCTTCTCTTTATGAGACTCGACTAATTGCAAAAGCAATTGTTGTTTTGGGCTTCACCTTTTGATATACATAATCTATTTACACGGAATATGCAAATCAATTTCATTTTTACCTCCATTGTTACCCTCTTTTAAAGAAACAATGGTTTTTCACATCATATAGACAACCATCTTTTTGTGACACCTCTAATAAATAATGACTTTATAGGTTCTATAAAAGTATTAAGAACTTTGAAAAGTTGTATTGTATTGTTTGTAATGAAATTAAAATTGTCAGTATATATAAAGTCATTTATTTGAATATGTATTCTGAATTAAACGTACAAGGGTTTGTCATATTTACTCTTCTTTCAATTGGTATTTCATTATCAACAAATGAAAATCCAATATTGACTTCTTAAGGAATCAAAAACAATGAAAATTATTCATTAACTTTCATAGATTTCATAGATATATGAAACAATAATTCAACATCTTTTCCATGGACAGTTGCTGATAATGTACATTTAAACTATATCTTCAAATATGAAGAAACGACAAAGAGAGAAAGATAGGGAGGGGGGGGGGGGTCAGGATCTGCTCAAAAATTTGAGATTGAATGTCCTCTACAAAGGGATTGGCATCCTTATATACACGTAGTTTTGCTCGATATACCGGACCTATAGGGATATTATGGTAATCACACTTTTAATGTAGTATTATGCTAAATTGGTATTAAAACCCGTACTTGCAGATCTATTACGTCATAAAAATATTGGTCCACCAATGATGCAACAAAAAAAATATTACTTAAAGTTTCTGAGCTACAAAAAAACCCTCTTGTATGTACTAATTAATTGCATTGTTATTAAGACATTTTTTTAACTTTTAATTTTATTATTTTTTTTTTGGCAAAAAGTATCTAAATACTTTCAGTTTTTGAACAGGAACTTGTAATGGGTATCGTGATAATAATATTTACAAAATAGTCAAAACAGCAAAATTGATTCTAAAACTTTTGAAGATAATTTTAGGATAACTATGGTGAAAAAGTTTTAGAATCGATTTCGAAACCTATTTTGCTGTTTTCACAATGGTACAAAAATTTCTTACACCTTTACCTTTGGCTATAACTGCATATTTCTTTGTTTTTGAATCAATAAAACTGCATACGGCAATGCTTACCCACACTTATTTGCTTTAATTATGACTTTTGTCTTGTGTCAATCCTGTCTATAGAACCATAACAATATATATTAAATCTGTTTTTTCCAGCAATGTAAAACAATAGGATTTATTTATTTTAAAAAAAACATTTGTTACAATCCTCTTTCTTTTCAAAATATACTTACATAAATATATATTATTTAATCAAGAGAATTGTTCACATAGATATATAAATAATTTGATGGGTAGAAACAAATATTCTTTTTTTTTTTTAAATATTTTTTCTATGTATACCAATCTGTCATGTTCATTTCTCTAGCATGATAAGTTTTAATCATTATTTTACTAGACTTTTTTACTTCATTAAGTGCTCAATGAAAAAAATTCCTTACATTCCTGTATTTTATTTTTAGGAGAGATGCATAAAAAGGATGCATTGTGCCTGTGATTTAATATTATTTTATTTTTGTAGCTTAAATAAAATTAAAAGAAGACAAACATCTTTAAAAATAAATATTGTGAAAGCAGTTTGTTGCAAGTTATGGTGCTTAGGGAGAATTAAAAGTCCCATGGGGGTGAATAAGAGCGAATGCATGAGTGTAACGTTATATACAAAATAGTTGATAAGAACATATGATTACTTTGAGTAACTATGTATGTATATTTAAAGAGAAATGGCATTTTTTATTATTATTACAAAAACTCATAAACCGTTTACTTTATAAATTTTGATAAAATACGATTAAATTATCAAGCTTACTTTTTGAGTTTTTTTCTCCTAGGGAAAAGTATTTACATTCTCATTTTGGTGAAAAAGATCTTTCAATGTTCCTTACTTAAAATTCTGATGTAAAATTGTATTTAGTATCAATTAGGGATATTTTTTTTGTAGTTACTTTGAGATAAACAAACGACAATTAAATGCATTTATTTTTTTTATTACATATACTAATTATTACATGTCTAAAAAAATATTTTATTTATTCATGTCTTCCAACTTCTACTTGGACAAACAACACAAAAAAAGAGAGAGAAAAAAAAAACCCTGGTGATTATCCAATTAAGACATTATTTTCAGCTGTTGAACTATTCTCTATCTATTTAATAGTAGGAATGCTGAGCAAACTCAATTTTTCAAAACGCTTACACGTAGAAAGAGAAGGAGAGCAACAACTGACCTAAAAATATATTTTCCTACGCACCCATTATTTATATATTATATCTAATATCATAATATGACATAATTTTCATGGGCTCTATGGGGTTTCAATATACAGCATTCGTTCCTTTTAAAAATGGGAGTTTTGTTATAAGTAAATTTACTTAATTATGGAAAAAAGCTCCCCCTGGGAATTCCCTTCTAATGTTAATTTAATTTAGTCACATAAATAAGTAGGTTTTGCTATCACAAAATCTAGCATTTTTTAAAAGGGATGGAAAATCACGACAGAAAAATTTCATACTTAAAAAAAACTTGAATGTTGTAAAACAAAATAGCTCAAAATGTGCCTAACTACCATTGAACATATATATTTAGCCATTTGTGCTATTGCAATCAGAATGAAATTCATAATATCGTATTTGAATAGGCGTTGCGTAAGTAGTACTATGAGCCAAAAATAGTGTATGAAATTTGCATTTAATTTTTGGGGGAATTCAGATATGGATAAAAATTTTTGTTTTTTAAGTTGGTACATCTGTCATTGACATCTGTACCAAATTACACGTGAAAATATTCATGTGTATCAAAGATATGCGTACTTTTGGGAACAGCTAAAGTCCAATTTTTCGTTCTTTAAAATGTCTGAAAGATGATGACTAAAATGGCAATTGTAAGAACTATTATTGAAACAAAAAAAGTTACAATGAAGTTATATTCCAGACTGCATTTCTTTGAAATTTTAAGAAACCTTGGTTTATTTATCAAGGTACATAATCAAGAAAACCGAGTATCCCATTTTTAATTTTAATAGCAGATCTAAATTCAGGAGTTATTTTTTTGTAACTATTTTGAAAATTGGAAAAAGCAAACACTGGCACATGTGCATTGCATCAGGACGGGGACCACTTTTGAGGGGAACTTGGATGATTAAATATGGTTTTTTTTATTCCCGATATTTTTTGCCCATAGGAGTATATCATTATGTAGACCAGGGGTGGGCAATTATTTTTCTTCAAGGGCCGAATGATAAGCAGAAAATATTGTGGAGGGCCAGACCAAAAGTTTAAAATCTTCTTTTAGTTAGTTTTCTTAAGTCCAAGCAATTTTTTGAGGGCCTCTCAAAGTGGGACTGTGGATGTAGACAGAAAACAAGATATGGACTCAAGTGTCCATGTTAATAATTTAAAAAAATATATGTTTTTGCATTTTTTTCTCGTATAAATTTATTGTGTTATTTATATTTATTTTTAGAGTCATTTCACGCAATAATGAAACTTGAAACTTTTGGAGTCCATGAGGATAGGGATAGTAGCGTCAACTTATTTACATACATGACTTTATAAATAGTGTAAAAAATAAAAGTGTTTGTATGGTTGTTGTTTTCCAAAAGTGCATTAATTAATTCTTTGTACTTACTAGGAAGTTGATTTTCTATGAAATACCTATATTTATCGACTATGAAGATAAAGGAACTTTTGTATTTGTTTTCCTGTGTCATCATTTAAAACTTTTTAGATGAACATTTACAATCATTTAGATACTTTCACACAACTCTGTAAAAACTCATTCAATGTTTTTTTTTATGAAGGGCCAATAATAACTTATTAAAAGCTATCAAATTAATGGAAGAAATATATTTATATTATATAACGGTAGAACCACTTTAATTTATTTCATCATTTTGAAATAACGTATTTTTCCTCTTAAACGAATATCTTATTCCACAGCTTTTTTTGCATCATTTTTCAACTCAAAAGAAAAATTTTATACCGCTTAATTTTTTGTATTATTTTTTTGAGCGGAAATGATTTATTATTTTAAAACATGTATAAGTTTTGATATAGATAATTTTATCAATACGTAAATAAATATTCAACAATGTATTAAAAAAAAACAAGGAAACATCTCATAAATTATATTAAACCAACATCAAAATAAATAATATATTCTTAAATTTTTATTTCATTTATTGTACATTGTAAATATGTGCTTATAAAAATTGTCTTTACAATATATTATTTTGAAACATTTTTCATATGTTATTTACAACCATTTTTGTTTTGTTTTGTTTGTGTATAACGACTGTCAACTACTTTTACAATCCTACATATAGTGATACCAAAGTACTGACACATTTAAAAAGATACAACACTGAATTGGTCCTGGAACGAGTAACAAAAACAGAATAAAAATTGTCTTTTAAATTTATATATAAAAAAAAGTAGACAGCAAAATTTCTGAACTAGCTCGTTTTTTAGGGAGTAAGAAAATTATATGTATTGTGACAGCACAAAAGTGTATTTGAATTAAAGCAATACTTACGAAACTGTTACTGAGAAATGTTCCTTTTTATATGTAAAAAAAAAAAAATTTATGATTGTTAGTTATTGATTTATAGAGATAGTCGTAAGAACACTTAAATAAGATCAAGTCCACATCTGAAATATGTACTTTATGTTGTATCGTTGTGCATTTTGAAGATTTAGAAGAAAAAAATGACAATTTTATACAAAAATGAGTAAATATAGAAACTTTAGAGTGAATCTATGACTCCTAAATAAGAGTAAGAGTATTTATTTATTTTTATCAAAAGGAACATTTTTATATCATGGTCCACTATTTTTGAAGATAGAGTTTCCTATCCTCTAAGGGCTAGTAAAATGTGGGTTGTACGGACATCAACTTTTTATAAATACGGATAATTTGCATTTATGAAATTTAATATTCAATAGCTCAGATGGTGTTAGGATCCAAAGGGACTTGTGTGGATGGGTTAGAGAGAACCTTTTTTTGTCTCTCGGAAATAAAGTCCTTTCCCCTGCCTTCTGGTTATAATTGTTTTATATCTTGATCTTTTTTTTTATATTAGGAAAGTACTTTTAGATGAAACGAGGCGTACCATAATAAGGTGGTAAAATAAATTCGTCTACAAAAGTTCTAAAAAAAACCACACGAGATAATTGTAATTTAAGAGCATTTTATGATATGGTTTAAGTGATACATACTCTGTTCAATTTTTTACGCTTCGTACATATTTATTCTTGGTTTTGTAAAAATAAAATGTCACATAGCATCATCATAAGTTTTATTATATGATATACCATACATTTATATTTTATTGCTCAAACAACAAGGATGTCAAATTAGATCTATCATCCAAATAATGTATTTTGTCGTTTCCACAAGTTCTTTAAAAAGGCTTAAAAACGTTTCTGAAGATATATCTCTTTGGGCAAAAAATACCGGGAAGTTTAAATTTGATGGAATTTTGACAGGAATAACTAAAATCCATTTTTTTCGTATTTTAAAATGTCTGAAAGATGATGACTCAAATGCAATACTGAGAGTTGTTGTTGAATTCTGTGCGATGCATTATAATAGCTTGGAGTAGGGTAGAGACTTAAAATCTAAAGATATTTTTAACAAGAGACTCCATGGTGATAAAAACTCATCATAACATTCAACGGAGTCAGATTCATCTTTTGAAGAAAAAAAAATTCAACTAATTTGTACTTTCTATATGAGAGTGCTTATTTGGAGTGGCATAAATAATTGTAAACGTATCTAAAAGTATACTATTTAAATAAATTAATTTATTTTAAGAGAGAATATATCAAGAGCCCCCCTCTGGGATGGAATCCACCATATATTTTATTTAATAAAGTTTCATCAACATCAATATCTAAACTAAGGGAAGTTAAGTTTGAAATTTCTTCTATTTGTGGATAAAAGTCTTGAACAGACTTTGCTTTTTTTTATTCCTTCAAAAAAAAAAGGAAGACATTTTACAAATCCACTATATTCATTTCCTAAATTTTGATGATTAAATAAATATTTCTTGATTCCCGATATTTTTTGCCCATATTAGTACATCATCAGTGTCGCCGGATAGTAAGACTTATAGGTACCCCTCACCACTTTAAAAAAAAAAAAAATAAGGTTTTGTTGTATAGTTATATAATAGTTTGGGTCATAAACAAACTAAAAACGCCATGATTATACAATTTGGTCCCCTTCCTCTTATTTACAAATCAATCCTGGCGCAGCTGTATATCCTCTACGCAAAGGTAAGTATATACGTAAATAGGTTTATTCTAAGAAAAAATCAAAAAGTTGTATAATTCCAATGCATCTTTTTTTCATTATTGATCTAAAAATAGGTTCAGCAAAATGAAATCATTTAAATGTCCAATATGTCTTTAGTATTGTGCAGATCATGTTATATAAGTGCAATTGGTTTACGCTAAATGGGGTTAAAAAGAGCTCCCCCCCCCCCTCTTTTTGTAGGAAAAGTTGAGAAACACATACAATAAAGAGTACATTTAAAAAATTGTTTTGTTTTGTTTTTGCTATGGATTCTATTTGCCGTAGGAAAGTGTCGTTTGAAAACTCTTTAGTAAGTGTCTTCTCTTCCATCTTTTTCTTAGTGATACATTAATTCTTGGAAATCATTTGACAATGTATGTATTTATTTAGTATGGATAAAAGTGTCGATAAATTCCTATTCTTCTTCTTTTTTTTCTCACTTTTTCCCCCTCTCCACATAGGTCTTTATTTATTCCAATCACACCTATATAAGTGATAATGAATAAAAAAAAACTGGCTTTCTATAAAAAGATTAATTGAACATTTGAGTTTAAAATTAATTTCCTTTTTTCCCCTTAGACCTTCGACATTAAAATAAATAATAGTTACACATGGTCTGGTTTTATAGAATATCAATATCAACTCATGGTAGAGCTACTAAAGTTGTAGCACGCAGAAGGATTGCGAAATCAGCTGAAATCCGTGCTACTACTTCAGTCAATTGCAGTTTTTTTTATTAGCTCTATCGTGAGTCTTTGATTTCTTTTGAATTTTTGCTCAAAATTGAATGAACATTTACAAACTTAGATGGATGATTTCTTCTTAATTAAGGATTCTTATCAAGCGCTTGGCAACTCGTTTAAAAGCTGTGGGTCTCAGCTCTTCAATGCATTTCATAGAGGAATTATTTAAGTGCAAACAATTTGGTCGACTTTTGGGCCTACTCCTGCCCCCTACGCCCCTAGGATCTCCCTTAGGTCAATACAAAGACTTTAAATATAATTTTTATTAAATATGCTAGCGGATCATTATTTTTTAATTCACAAAAAATAAATTCACAAAGATATAGATTGAAGTTGAAGATAGAAAATGGGCCAAAAAAACTCAAAAAGTAGGATTTAATTTTCGAAAACCATTGGATTCTCGAAAAAAAAATTACAAACTAGAAATCAGTCTGCAAAATTGAATAGTTTTTGCTACACTTATATCCCTCAGGACTTTGACTATTTACCAGTGTAATTAATCAGACATTATTGCAAATAAAAAAACTTCGAATACAATTTTAAAACTTATCCGACATTTTTTAGTAAACTTCAGAGGGAAAAAGAACGGTTTTTTAGAGCTCAATTGATAAATAAATATGTTTTAGTTGTTTTTTTTTTTCGTTAATTACAGAAATTGTTCATTTAGTTAAAAAAATTTTGAATCCGGTAGTAGTCGTATTAATAATGAGTTAGGTTAAAAAAATAAAATGCAAAATTTTAGAATATTTACTAATTTTCCTTAAATTTATCCTAGGGTTAGTTTCAGTTTCCCAAGGCCAATTTTTGCTCTGTGAATAAACATATTCAAACACAAACTTCACATAATCTGTGCATTAATTATGGAATTTTTAACTCACGACAGTAGAGTGTATGTACATTGTACATAGTCGATTGCTTAAGCATACAATTTATAATATTTAAAAGCATTTTAGTAAGTACCTTTGTAATAATACTATTTATTCAATTTTACGTCGACATTATCATAATTTCATTCTCTAACTTTATTTGCTGTTATATCATTTTTTTGGATGAATGAATCTAATTTAAATATTTAAAGACTTGCTATCAGCATTTCGAGTCAACTCATTATTATATCATGAATCATTTAGAGTAGGCGTATATTCTTTTGAAATAAACTGCTAAAAAAAACGTCTTTGTAAGACTATGAATTAATGATAAACTGTCTAACTTAACTTGCTCACACCATTTCTAAATATACTGTGTCGCAAATGCCGCTACACGAACAAATTAATTCATATTCAAACAGGAAAAAAAAATCTTATGTAAAGAGAAGATTTATAAGTATTTATGGAATAATAATATTAATTTATTCATGTATAGTTTATTGAAGCCCATAAAATATATGTGCATTGAGATTACAAGAGCATTATAGTCCACATAATAGGAGGTTCCCCTGAAGTGCCAGGATTTTTTTTCATCCCCCTCAATATTTGCTATTTATTCATTTTAAAAGCTACAAAAAAAGAGTTTTAGGAAAAATATAGGGCAAATACATGAATTTAAAAAAACGTGTCTTCAAAATCAATTATTTCCAGTATTTACCCATGCAACAGCAAAGAATTGGGTCCTAGTTTGCTTGAATATGATCTAATTAAGCTGAATAATTTGCTAGTTTAGAAGTAAATACTGGAAATAATTGATTAGAAAGTTAAGTGTTCAAAGTTTTAAGTATTTTTTGCTACTACTATGTGCAAAAAATATCGGGAATCAAAATATCTTTATTACATTCCCCTAAAAAGTAACCTCGCGGCCCTCAATGCAATATACATGTGTCAGCATTTTTTTCCAATTTTCAAAACAGTTACAAAATGTGTATTAAGTCAATAATGAACAAACAATGACTGTTGAGTTTAGATATGCTATTAAAATTGAAATCGGACGGTCGGTTCTTGATTATAATAGGTTGTGTATCTCGAGAAATAAACCATGAATTCTCGAAAGAATCTTATGATTCTTAAAAAGAATAGAGGGTGAAATATTCATTGTAACTTTTTTAGGTTGGCAACAACAAAATTGTATTTTAGTCGTCATCTTTCAGACATTTTAAAAAAAAACAACTGTATTTTGACTCTTCACAAAAGGACGCGATTCTCAAAGACTCTTTGACAGGTAATTTGGTGCATATGTCAGTGACAGGTGTGCCAACTTAAAAACAAAAATTCAAATTTCCCGGTAATTGTTGCTCATATTTGTCCATTATCTTGTGAAGCATTATCAATTTCTTGGAAGCCTGCCCTCTACTCACGGCGGAGCTATTAAAAATCTAGTACAATGGACTGAAGTCTAATAGACGGCAGTAGGATCGTGAAATCAGCTGAAATCCTTCTGTGCACTTTTACTTTAGTAGCCCTACCGAGAGTCTTTGATTTCTAGGTAATTTTTGCTCAAAGTTGGATGAAAATTTACATATTTAGATGAACGATTTCCTCATAGTGAAGGATTCTTAATCTTATTCCTTATGAGTATCCTTTTAGGCTTCAATTGCAGTTGAAAAATTGGCCAAATTATCTCCAAAAGTAGGGTCCCATTTCTTGAAAATCGGCAGTCTCCTGCAAAAAAAAAAACACAAATTTGAAATCAGTGTGCAAAATTGAATAGTTTTTATCATAATTATGCCCCTTGGGATTTTAGTCTACTGATCAGTGTTATTTATCTAATAAAAGGGAATTATCCATAGCTATACAAATTTGAGTACAATCAATGTGTACATAGAGGAAAAATTGACAGCTGACAAAGTAATAGAGTGTATACTTTATTGTTATTTGTGGAATAATAATAATATATGTAATCATTCAAAAAGTCATAAGAGTATTACTTTTTTTTCATTTTTTTTTTCATATAGAATGAGTAAGTTACATATATTTACATATGTTTTATATCGAAAGGAAATTACCCTTTTAAAAATGTATTGAATATGGTCGTTATTTTTATTATAATAGCTACCTGAATATGTATGTTTACATCACAGTACATAAAAAAACATTTTATATATGTGTGTATGTAAATACATACTTAAATACTCTTACTACTTCAGACATATTTATAAAAATATACAAAAAAAAACCCATCAGAATTCATATAATACTTTTTTTAAGAATTACTTCTTAGAACACAAATAAACATGTTTCTACCTCAAGGCAATGGGAAGAAAAATACAATATACATATGGTATATGCAGACAAAATTTCAAATTTCATTATGAAATTTGTTTTGTAATGTAATTTATATGTAGGTAGATTGTTTGTTGGTTTGTTTGTTTTTAACTTTTTTTTTAATGAAATATTAGAAATAATTTGTACTCAGTGATTTCATTTACTTTTTTTGTATTCCTTGTTTTAAAAAAAACCATATTATTATAAACATTCAATGACAAACAATTTGTTAATGATTAATACATAGTTATATGTACATATATAGTATTTGGGTGAGCAAAAAAAAGTATAACTGTGAAGGCAGTTAAAACTACATGCCTTGTATAAGCAGGAAGCAAATACTTTTAAGTAATTCTATGTATGGCTATAATAAACATCCATATCAAATTTTTAGGTCATACTCGTTTTCAAATTTATTATGAATTTTGATGATTAAATACATATTTTTTGATTCCTGATATTTTTTGCCCATAGTACAAAGCTAGGTGAAAGCTCTTTTTGAATAGGTTGTGAATGCTAATATCTTGGAAAAAATAGTTAATTAATCAGAGCATATTAAAAATATTGAATTTGTATACTAAGCAAATCTTATTATGTCTTTGTTTACGTATTCCCTGGTCACGATAAACATTACTACTACACTAATCATTATTGGTCGTTGTTTATTATTACCTTTGAAAGATGATTACAAGAAAAATTATGCTTAATAAATGACATTTTTATATTAGATCTATATTAGATCTAGTAAGAAAGAAATCCATTTTTTTGCAATAGATGGCTGTAGTGATCTGTATCTCGCGTTGTATAAGTGCAATTATATGATGCTAGATTTTGTACTAAAGAAACTTCTAGAGCAGGTTTGTGATTACTTGACTTTGTAGTGTTTGAGTGCGCGTCAAAGATGGACACTAACAAGAAGAAAATACGCTATATTAAACAATTTTTCTTCGATAAAGGCGAAAACTCAAGTCAGGCAGCTGAAAATGTTAGCAGTGTTTATGGTCCTTATACTGTAACAGCCAATCATGTACAATTTTATTTTTAATATTTTTCAGGGTTTTTTTTTTGTCAACTATTGGATCGTCTAAAGGAAGCAATTAGCCAGATGCGCCGAGCTTTGGCCAACATGAGAAAAATTGTTTTTCATCAGCAATGTGACAATGCTTCATCTTATAAAATATGTACGGAATGGTCTCAACGTTTCAAGCATGGTGATTTCAACGTTGAAAACTAGTCTCGCCCTGAACAGCTAAAAAATTCGAAGCCAAAGAATTGAAGATGTTACTTGATGAAGATCCAAGATAAACGCAAGAGAAGCTTGAAAAATTATTGGAAGCTACGCATCAAGCTGTTACCTTATGATAAAAATCCATGGATATAATTAACAAGCAAAAAACCTCAAAAAAAACTGACTGATCTAATTTATAAGCCCTACAAATTAAATCTTTAGTTTCAACCACTGGGATGACCCTGCTTCAGAAGCGCCTGTAGGCCTTTCAAACTTAAAAAAGTTATCTTTTTATTATTGATGCAACTTATCATGAACTCCTTAGTGTTATGAAGATTCAAATCTTAGGTTGCCATATCGTCGGAGTAGTCATGTCATAATTTTATTTGAGAAAGTTCCTTCTATGGACCCTATGCTTGTTGAACATAGAGCATCGTTCTACTCCCACACCCAGAATCTTGTTTTTGTAGCTTGCTTGCTCCAGAATAGTACTGCCTTTTCTAATACCTCTAGATCGACACCGGTTTTTTACCCTAAGAGCCGTAAGATTTCTTGATTAAAAATTTCACCATGATTATGAATTAAAGCCATTGTTAGCGTAATGAAGTATTCTGGATTGAATACACTGTATACTGACTCCATGGTAGAGTCATTATATTAAAAAGTTATTTGTTTAAACTTTAGAGGAGCAGTTGGCATCATTTTATTTTTCAAATAAAAACTATTGTAGATTTGACGACCGTACACTTTATATGATTATAAAAACCGTTTAAATACATAAGGATAAAAATATCTTTAAAAAAATTAGCTGTTTAGTAAGCTGATATTTTAAGGACTTTTATTTTTTTAGAAAGTTCTATAAAATAACTTTCTAATTGATTAATTATTGCAAATATTAATAATAATCTAATTTATTTTTAGAAAGATAAAAATTTCATGAATATTGTCAAATTTAATATTACAACATTTTATCCAACGAATATTGTAACACCCCTTGGGCAAATGACATAGTGAGATATAGATCTAAATATATATATATATATATACTTAGGTTGTAAGCATTCATTTTGGTCGAGTAAACACTTACAACATTTCACTGTTCCTTATCGTAAATGTATATTTTTTGATGGTGAACGATATGTGTACATATATTGTACATTGAACATAAAATATAGATATAAATATTTATTGATGTACAAACCCTTAAAAGTTAGGCTAATAAAAAATAGTTATTATGTATTATTCTTGGATATCAAGTTTATGAAAAAAGCATCATCTTATATGTATGTAAAATGTACATTGATAATATATTACAAATTGAAAAACCAAATTTACTATGTTAAAACAAATTTTTTTACTAAGGAGTAAATAGTTGACTTTGCAACCCTTCATTTTAGCATTGATTATTTCCAATAGTGGAACAGTACCTATAAGGTCATGTTTTTTAAACACATTTTTTGATGATTTGGTGCAAAGTTGAAGAAGTCAATAGTAGATTGCCCAATCATTTTTTAAAAGCAAAAAAAATGAAACAATTTTGTTAAAATTACTCAACGTTTGAGTCAAAAAAGTTTCACCCTTAAAAACTTATGTTTACCAGCAAAAACCTCAGTAGAAAACCTACAATTATAAATTAATTGTTTACCATTTTAAAGGACCGTGTTGCCAAATACTTGAGGTCTTTATACAAATAGATATTGTATTTTATGTTAAGATACATAATTATACTGTTTGATGTTTGATGATAAACACTGGTCAAGAGTCAAAAAGCCTAAGGGGTATGTAAGGGGTTATGTAAGTATAATCAAAGTTATTTAGTTTTGTACACTGATTTCGAATCTGTAAATATCCAATTTCGAGCAAAAATTTACTAAAAATCAAAGACTCACGGTAGAGCTCTTTCACCGTCAATATAATTATAACTTTTAGAATTTTTGACATTTGAAATTTGTTGACCTGTATAATTAATCAAGATGCTTGACCATATGTCAAATATGTTTTTGTTTTTTAATTATTAGTAAAGGTTTAAACTTGGATACAGTATTTATTTGTATTTGTTATTCCTAAATTATTCTTTTATTCTTTATTTATTGATTAATTACGTAATTACTAGGTTTTATAACTATTTTGTTAAATTCTGTCCCTTAAGAAAAGAGTGAATGCATTTTTATTTCATATTTTTATACATATTATATGAAGATTAAAAATATTATTGCATAATTGCAATTTGGTGTAAAAGAAAAACAAATTAAAATTAATCTTCTTAATTTTTTATTAAAATTCTGCTTATGTCTGAATATTGAAATACGAAATTTAAATACTGTTCGGTTTTACTTTTGTATTCAATGTTTATTAGAAACTATTGAAAAAAAGAAAAGAAATTAAAATAAGCCCCAGAACTTGATTTGTTGATGTCACAAGTTGATATCCAGTCATGTCACAAATAGTATCTAAAAAACACGGGGATTTTTTAAAATTGCTAATATTTTTGTTTCTTGAGACGCTATTCGAACTATGTTAGAGCAGTACAAATTTCTTCAAAATTTAAGTATTTATCAAATAGGTACCTATGTTTATTGTAAATTAAGTCATTTGTATGCCTTTAAGTATCATTAAGGAATTGTTTTGCTCTACATGACATCTTAATTTATCCAAACTATTTCGTACTCTTCAGTACTTTTACCCGAAACTATTCGCTAAAAATAAAATGTCTACATATTATACAATCTAAAATTTACACTTATTTATATAAGTACATTGTTACATATGATATCCGTTTTTTTAATGGTTTGACACCTCCAATGAAACATAAACCCTTTTTGCATCTGTATATGTTCCTTTTTGGGTTATTTTGCTTGTTCTTTTCGATAGGGACTTAAAAAAAAGTTGAAAAAGTTGAAAGCCTCTTAGATCATATTTGGCAAGATATTATTGTTCATTAAAAAAAAAAAAAAAAGGGGGGCACCTTGCTATCAAATATCTCTAAAATTTATAGTCTTCCGTCCAATGTTGCTGTCTTAATAAGTCTAAATTTAAAATTAAATGAGGTACATATTTTATTTAAAATTTAAATGTCTGTGATGTGTTTAAAATAAAACATCATGTTTCATATCTACTTCTGAATATAATAACTTCGGTTGTTTTTTGACCTTTTATATTTTTACAACTTATTTTAAGTACCTTTAATTTTTAAAAACAAAATGTGTCATAATTCTTTGTTGCAAATTAGAGTTTCTAGAACATTAACACAGCTGTCGATTATCAAATTTGATACCTAAGGACCCCTTTTCTATTGCAAGATTGGGAAAATAATTTATTTGTTTAGCAATGCTTAAGTTCTGGGCAATCAAAACAGTGTTTACATTACGGTTGGACTCGACGGTTTCCATTATTGTTTCGACATTTTTGATAATTGGTCTTCCATTGTGTGGTGCATCTTTGAGATGCAAAATTAACTGAAACAACGAAACCAAAATTATGCGTAATTGACTGTTACAGTATCATAATGATAAACACTATTCACATTTTCAACCACCTGGTTTTCGTTTTGCCTTTATAGAAAAAAAAAACCCTGTAAAATAGGGTGTATTTTCACTTTGCTGGTGGCCATCTTTGGTGCAATCACAAAACTGTCTTGTAGTTTTTTTAGATCAAAATTTTATCTTTTTAACGCAGTGACTCTTAACCGGGTTCGGTAAGTCAGTTTGCATTTAAGTGTGTAAAAGTGGGTTATTTAAAAAAAAAGTCATTGGTGTTTGAAGGTCACGCAACCTCTCTTTATTATTTTTAAGAAAGTAAAGGAGTGTCCTTTGAAGTGAGGGTCACTAAGACTCACTCAACCTCTCTTTTTGTTAGTAAAAAAAGTGAAAGACTGTCCTTTGAAGTAAAATGGGATTATTCATTTAATGAGTGATTAGTCTTTGTGAACTTTGTTGTGAAAGGCCTGAAGTCAAATGAAGGTCGCACTTGGTGAGTAAAAGATTGGGAGAGCCCCTTTAAAAATTTTATTGCCTTATATTGAGTATTGTTAAAAGTAGCCTTACGGCTATTTCTTGGCCCAATAAATAGAGGCTAAAAAAACTCCGACTCGTTCGCCAGGAGTACCAACCGGTATAGTTACTGTGGCAGTGTTTAAAAGAATGAATCAATTTATTAAAAAAAAAATAACAACTTTTAAAATCTAATAATGGGAATGCAAGATACACATTACTATAGCCATCTATTGGAAAATGAGACTCTGGGTTCATTAGGAAGAGATCTTCATCAATTCTCATTTCTCTTCTTAAACCTCAGTTCGATATGAGTCATCAATTTCTAAGACTCTTTGAGTACCTAAAGTTGTCTTTTCTTCCCTTATGATCTCACTTCCACTACGTCTAGATGTGCCTTTCCATATCCTAACTGGCATACCCTGGGTCATACTCAACAACTGTTTTTCGTAGTTGGCATAATGCGTATACTAACTAGTTTTTGTAGTACTTAAAACTTTTGTCACAAATTTTTAATTAGTTTTTTCGTATCAAATCACCTTCCTCATAATTCTTAATTTGAGCTTTTCGAATATTTGTACATATATTATAAGTTTATACAAACTTTTGAGTAAGATGAAAGTTTATTATTACACTTGAAAAAAAAAATTATATTTTATATAGGTACATTTAACCCTAAAAAAAGGCAATGCTATGGTTAAAACTAACCCTATTTTTGAGGTTAATAACGCGTCAGATTTAATTATTTAGAAAGCAAAAGGAATTCCTTTAAATTGTAAATAAAAAGTATATCATATACAAATAAAGTATTTGCTTCTTATCTTTAGATGTTATATTGATTTGTTTTCAAAATTATTGAGGCAAAAACTCCTTGAGGTGAATAATTGAAATTTTTTAAATTCCGTGATAATGAAAGACATTGTATTAAAAAAGGAAATTAATTAATATAAATACATGTAAATTGATAAGAAACAGAATTTATATATATTACACAGGTCAACAAATTTTAAATGTCAAAAACCCTTAAGTGTATATGTATACTAAGAATAAGAATCCTTAACTAAGAAGAAATCGTCCATTTAATTGTGTAAATTTTCATTCAATTTTGATCAAAAATCCACTTGAAAACAATGACTTAAAGTAGAGCTACTAAAAAATAAGTTCGATAGACTGAAATAGTAACGTGCAGAAGGATTTCAACTGATTTCACAATCCTTCTGTCTCAGCTCTTGTATCCATTCCTTATTGATCCATTTTATGTAATATTCACGAAGATATTTTAGTACAAACGTTTTGACCGACTTTTGGGTCTACTACTCTCGCCCTTAGGATTCCCATTAGGTCAAAACAAAGACTGGAAATTGAATTTGCATTAAAAACACTAGCGATCATCTTTTTTTAATGCACAAAATGAGGTTCCTTCTAGGCTTAAATTGAAAGTTGAAGTTGGAAAATGTGCCAAATTAGCACAAAAAGTAGGGTTCGATTTCTCAAAAACTGTTGGTCTCTTTAAAATAAAAAGTTACAGATTTTAAATCAATGTGCAATAGACTGAATAACTTTTATTATACTAACATATACCCCTTAGGATTTTTGACTGTTGACCAGTGTTATTCTATCAGCCTCGAGTTATTTCTGTCTCAATACAACTCAAGACAAATCAAATGATTGTTGAACTAAATTTACGCGAGTAAATTATTAAAAGATATTATCAAAAACCAGATTTGAAACAATAAAAAATTAATGAAGGAGCGGTGATGATCAATGTGTTATCTCTATCTGGAATTAGATATGGAATTTAAAATATGTATCTGTTGTTCTTGACTTGTGTTATGACTAAAAGATAATGACTAAACTTTTTCATCCTATTGCTAAAAGAATTTGCAAAAAAAAAGAGATAACATATCTTTGAGGGTATAAAGCAGACAATTAATGTTTAAGAAAAGATATATTTTAAAAGCTTCATGCATAAAGACAGAAATGTATGCAAATACTAATTACAAAATTATTGTGAAAAGAGGGCTACATCTTTTTGCTAATATATAAATCACCTTCTTTTTCAGTAAATGAAAATCTTAAGTATCCTTCTTTCAATTTGTTATTGTTGTTACTTTGCAGAAGTATTTCGTACTCGTGAGATGAAACTGTCATATCCATAAAAAAAAAGTAAAATAAGTTTTCAAATAAACTAAAAGTACTTTTTTATCAATAAAATGCGAGTGGACCGCAATTATGTACATACAAATATATTGACGTACAAAAATCTCATTTCTACGTGAGTTGTCATTTTCATTCCTTTTCTATCTTTATACAATAATAATAATGATAATAGGAGGTCTGAATTTGGCAAAGTAAAATAAGTAATGTGAAACTGACGTGAACAGAAATCATTACATTTACTTTCTATGTAATTGAATATACACCATAATATCTACAAAATAGTATTCCTATGAATGTCGTATATAAAATGCAGTGTTAAATTAGAAAAAAAATTATAATATAAATGCATTTATTGAAACTTTTAATATTTGATGAGACAAGACTCTCAAAAGTAATTTAAAACCATTATATTTTAAAAGTGTTTTATATTATTTTGTACAATATATTTGTAGCAAAACTTAGTGTATGAAATTTCAATCAAAAAAGCATTATGAGTTTTTTTAATATATATATATATATATATAAATTATTTACATTCATTTATTGGAGATGTATGTATTTATATGAAATGTGAGATGTTTAAAAGAAACAATACTTGGATTTCTATCTGGCGAAATGCAGTTCCTTGCAGATGACGCTTCTTGATTAATTGCTCTACAATTTCTATATTGTTATTATTTTTCAATTAGTCCTTTAGAAGCTGCGATTTGAAGCAAATAATGACCCTTAAAAAGTAATTCTAAATGTACATCTAGCAGCAACAATTGGCACTTATGACATCATAGATAGGAATGAGAAATGACTAATAAAATGTGATACTTTTGGAGAGCGTGATGATGTAAAAAAGTAATGGCGCTGTTAATCGTACCAGTATAAATTGTTATTCCTCTATTTTGGCAAAAATTATACTCTTCACTCTTTAGAAGACGAAATCGCACGTCAACACGCATAATGTTTTTAAAAAAGGTATGATACATAAAATATAGACATTCATCTAAAAGATTCGTTAACGAAATTTTGTACATAAGTATCAAAATTTAGAATAATAAAAAAGACATGGTCTATTCCTATGATATATAAATAGCTAGGAAATGGAAAAGACTGTTTTCTTCTTTTCTTGTTTTATTTTTCTAGGATCGTTTCTATAAAATATCTCACAAATGGTATTTTGAGAGTAAAGCCTTTGTTTTTAATTTGGTTAAAAATATGTAAATTAAAATGTCTGGAAGGTAAAATTAAATATATATGTTAAAATGTTAAGGAAGGGGGCTATGTTTATATTATAAGGTTACTTACATATTATATGTGTCGTCATAAGGCGTGAATGAGTCAATGATATAAAAATGTAGGTATTCTTTCTTGGGATACTAAAATCTTGTTTCCTTGAGATTTCTCTGGGTTTTACACCACGAAAATCTTATAATTAACTAGAATAATCTGATTTAAATTAAATATATTATAATTCATTAAATTAAAGGTTAAACACATATTGAAGAATATTTGGGCTTTAAGTTTGTACGATTTATACATTGCAAATGATGCAGTATTGTTAATGAAAGATGTTCAAGGAAGTTCCAAAATGTTCTGAGTATCAGAACTTTACTAGAACCATATACATTCTTTTTTTCCGTTTAGTATGTACCGTAAAGGAAATAGTCTTTAACTATATCAAATATGAAAATAATAAGAAAAAAAGTACAAGGAATCGACCTACAAAAATCTTAAGCACTATTTATGTGTTGGGTAAATGATTTCTATACTGTTTCATATTTATACAAATGTTCATTATTTGGAATGTACGTAGTATCTGTGTTTTTGGAGCATTTAAGGCATTAGTTGCTTTTAATATAAAGAGTTACACATGTGATATGGAAGTTAACCTTAAGCTTGCCAGTCGACAAAATTGTGTATTTTACAGTTACACAGCAACACGCAATTCAAAAAAATTATATTTTACAAATTATTTGGTTGAGTATTTAGTTCTATTGAGTTTGTAAATTCATTTCTACAATTATTATTTTGTATAGTGTTACTTTATTTCTTATTTAATTAATCAATACAAATCCCCAAGATGCCCTGTTTACATTTTAATGGACATATATATTGATTAAATTATTTCAATTAATTTCCTTGAATTTCCCTGAAAGTCAACTTCCTGGCAAATAGTAAAGAGTAAAAAAATTGTTTACTATTCAGATAAGAAGAAGAAAAGAAAAAGAAAAGATGAATGCATTGGCTAGGTGAGAAATTTGTTGGAAGACAAAGAAAGAACAAAGATGGGAAACAGACTTATGAATTGATGAGGGAATTTATAAGAAAAGGTTGCGTGATTACTGATAATAAAATTTTCTAAATTATTCAAATGAAAATAAATCATTTTGGTATAAACAGAATTTAAATTTAGAATCGAGATAACAAGATTTCACAGAAAGGATGTATGGAAATTGATTTACACAGATTCAGCATTTAAGAGGAATAAATCTATTTTCTATGAAGTACATTTGTAAGCTGTACAGAAATAAATGAAAATTAATCGTCTTTGAAATATGATTCTCTTCACATTAAATATCGTTGAAAATAATACAAGAAATTAGAAGGAGAAATGATGAGGTCGTGAGGTGTGAGCCGGTTAACCCTCAGTGGCTAGGGAATGTGAATAGGGGAGAATTGCAGTGACTAGTGGGGTGTAGGCTAAGACATACCCGACAGGTACAATTATTATTAAAAAAAATGAAAAGTATTTCTTCAAGAAAATGAAATTGCACGTTAACTCCTTTTCTTAAATATTGGACTCTTCCAAAAGTAGGGGAGGAAGATCAGTCAGGAGCTGTAAAGGAAAATAGGGTGCTTACATTGATGATTGGTACATATGAAATAAAGTAAAAAGACCAATTGATGATAAAATTGATTAGTTTATAAAATAATATAATTACAAATATATTTTATACTTAACTATTATTGTATGTTGAAAAATCCCATTTTTAAAAAAAGAGTAGACGTAGAAGGAAAGAAAACTCCATAGCAAGCCAGGAAAAGAAAAACTTGTCTGATAAAGTGTGCATTACTTTGATTTTAAGGAAACGAAGGAAATTTATCAGGAGAAGTTGAGCTATTATTTCAAATTTTAATATATTATGTAATACAATTAGAGAGTCACACATGTGATATTGAAGTTAACTTTAAACATGCAAGTCAACGGAATTAAGTCTATTTTACACAACAACACGCAGTTCTGCCAAAAATTACCCTCAAAATTGAAAAAAAAAAGTTTTTGTTTGACTAATTATTTGGTTGAGTATTTAGATTTATTTATGACTACAACTTTTGTATAGCGTTACTTTACTCCTTACTTTATTAAATAGTACAAATCCCTCAAGACTCATTTGTTTATATCTTAATTGACAAATATCAAAACTATAGCAAAAAATAAATTTGTTTAATTGTAGCTTAACTTTCCAAAGGAGGAAAAACATATGAGATAATTTAGAATCTTTGGATAATGTATTCTAGTAAAAATTTCATATGAATACTTTTTAAACTAAATAAATACTTTGATTGAACAGTAACCTTTGTTTACTCCTGGGATCTCAAAGCTTAAAAGTTATTTTCCTAGGATTCCTCCCCTAAGTCAACTTCCTAGAAAATGAAAAATCCTAGTAGTAGGCACTTATTATAATTGAATTTTCGCATTCCATTTGAGAATAAGGAAAAGTCAGGGATAATCTCTGTATAATCTTACACTTAAGTGGATAAGCAATCGAGCTTTGTATAAGATTTAAAAAAATTGTAACATTTTATATTGATTTTGTACAGGGTGAAGTAACTTTAAGGGCTACATAAATAGTTCAACATTATTTAAATCATATAAGTCCTTCGTTTACATTTTTGGACCTCTTAAACCCCCTAACAAACAAAAAACACACAAAGTCAAATTGAATTTTGTACTTTTTGAAAGGATTTATCCTTACAAAAATACTTAAGATCCATGAATTTATATGAATTGATAAACAATTTGAGTATTTTTGAATATTCTGTGTCATCTATTTTTTTAATACAAATGCTGTTTTTTTTTTTGCTGATATTCAGATTCAAATACGAAGGTAATAGTTGTCATTTTTTTTATTTTTTGAAAATATTATTGTGTTCTTCTGATGAGAAAAATATATATTATTTAGATCTTTAAACTTACATAATTTGTACTAAAAATGGAATCAAAGTGTGATAAATATTTGAAGAATTTGTGATTTAAAAAATAAATTATCCATTAATTAATAGGTTTTGTGATCATTTATCTCTATTTTGTATATTGTATTCTTTTATTCACTTTTTATGGATTTCAACATCCAAGACTATTCATATAATAATACTCAGTATTTCCTTTTCCACAAAATCTCTTTGAGAAAGATCAAAAACAATTAATTATAATCGAGAATAACTCTTAAAATATTTTTTTTAAAAAAAAACCCAAAAAAAACTAAGGATAAAATATTGAAAATACTATAAATTGAGAATTTAGCTTGAAGGAGGTTCAAAAAACGTAATGAACAAAGAAATACACACAGTTTTTTGTGAAGAAAAAAACTTGGGTTTTCAAAAACCACTGGAAAATAATAATGTAAGGTTTGATTTAAAATTATTATGCAAATTAACAGTATTAGGAACAAAAGCAGTTTATAGTTAGCATTCAATTTTTTTTTAAATGCAGTATATGTTTTGCTAAATATAGGCATTCATATACGTATTAAATATTTGGCAAATTTATATATACACAAATAAATCAAATTTTAGTTCTGTTTTTGTTTGCTACAAATGTAGTTATTATGAAGATATGTGAATAGAAGTCGTTAAAATTTAAAACACAAAAGAAAAAATCCTCATTCCAACAAATGTAACTTATTATTTGACGTTTTGAGTATATATATACATAGAGTCATTGTTGTTATTCCAAATGGCAAACATTTTAAAAAAGGTTTTTTTTTATTTAACTCAAATCCATTCACTTCAAAATAATAATAAAAAACATTTTGTATGTTATCATATATAAATAGAAATAACGTTCCTTTTAAGGAACATAAACTTTGATTCCCAAGGTCAAGACATATGTTTTGCTTCGAAAATGTGTTTATATAAACGAACATAATAAAAAGTTGATACAAAAAAAGCAATTTTGTACCTTCTAAAAATACATTTTTTTTAAATTGATATTAGTGACTATTACAACCCCTAGATTGCAGATTTATAAAAGAAATGTTTATTCTTTTTGTTTTTTTTTATGCAGAAATTTCTCATATTTTTATTTGCTAAGGTTGAATAACCCTAGCATAGCCACTTCTGCTATCAATGTAGCTGTCGGCTGACTTTGGAGTCATCAGACTCCCATTTCAAATGACCCAGATTAGTATAACAGAATGATATACTATGTTTGATAACAATGAATAACAACTGTATGCGAGGGTACGCCCAGTCCGAGTACACTAATAGACGTACTCATACTGCTCAATGATTGTAGCTATTTAAGCTCCTATAGGGAAAATAACAAAGTCAGATGTAAACCAACCTTACTCACATTACTGTCGTATCCGTATCCAACAGTAGCAATATCTACATATCACACAGCTTCTCAGCCAAAAAACAACTCCCAAAGATCTACTTCAATTTTTGTACCCTTTCTAAAAATTAGACAATTTGACATTTAAAGATAAAAAAATCAAGTCAATGTCCTTCCTTTCTTTAAAAAAAAAAGATTTGATCCTTGAAAGTTCTGTCATTTCACACATTTGAATGAACTCAAACAAGAAGAAAAAAATAAGGATAAAGAAATCAAATTCATGAGATTTTTTTTTTTACTTTGAATGAGAACAAGACAAAATATAATAGCTTTAAGGAATAAAAAGAGGAACAAGTCGAACAGTGAACCCCACAAACAGATATATAACTTTTTTAAATATCACTTGTTTCTTTGTAACTTTTTCTTTTATGAATTCTTTATGAATAGTTCTTAAAAAATATATATATATAATATATAAGTCAATACTAAATGTTCTCGTTTTCTTTAAAAAAAAAAAAAGGTAAAGAAATTCTTTTTAAACCATAAGCTTTTCTTTAAAAAATAACTTTTGTTCAAACTTATTTTTGTGTGCTCTTCTAAATTATAGCACTAAATTCTCTCATTCAGGATTTTGGAGACCTTACTACTGGCCATAGTGGATCTACAACAACTGTAAATGGGGCTGAATAGCTTATTAATGGTAGAGTTAATGTTATTCTTATTTGTTTATAAATAGGTTAAAGATAATTATACATTGAGGAAGTCAAGTTTGTAGTACGGAAAAAAACTCTCGATTATATAAAGAGTATTTAACTTCGGAAAAGCTTCTATTAAAAATGGATTATATTAAATTACATACCAGATGCTTTGTAGCAATGAAGTAATGTGGATATTTATCACACTCTGTGTAACCAAACTGCTAGCTCACGCATGGGGAATAATCAAACTCAAATGAGGAAGACAATTGAGTGTAATATAAAAAGATTAAGATATTTAAAAGAAAAGTTAACTAGACAGCTTTCCAATCTTTAGGATGTATTCTACAATAAATTGTGATTTGGGTTAAATCATTTGATTATAAACGATACAACGTCTTACAATTGGGCAATTACAAAGAGTTATACACTACTCTAAGATCCTTTGATAAACTAATGAAAAATTCTGACAATATTGATAATGTCCATTAAAAAAAATGTTGACCATGTGATTTAATTTGTATGTAGCTTTTTTTAGTACGTATAAGTAATTGTTTCTATGTACAAAATATTCTTTCTTGAAATGACCTTTAAATACATTGTCAAATAAACAAAACACTATGAACAATTTGAGAATTAAAAACAAATACATGAATACATGTGAGTCTAAAATACTCAAAAGGGTTGCCTAATAAGTAATTGACCAAGTTTGGGTTCAAATACGAGAAAAGTTATCAAAAACAATATTATTTATCTTAATAATATAAGTAAGAATTATAAATTTGGCAAAATTTTCGTAAAAAAACAACAAAAGTTTCCTTAATTAAAATTAATATCCTTACTGAACAAATTGCTAAGACAATTTTCTTTTTTCACAAATATAACTTTTGTTCATAATATCATGATAAATTAATCGAAAACTAAGAAGGTATAATAACTTTTTGAGTTTAAAAAGTTAATTATATTAATGTCCGCAAAATTAACATTTAGAACAGGATGTGAGAAATTAACAAAAAAATATGTATATAATTAAATTAGAAAATTCAATAACCCACCATATCAGATCACTGAGCTATAGACATGTTGAATATCCAAGAATGGGGTTTTTAGGCTATACTTTTATAGTTTTTTGTGAAAGGCATTTTATAAAATAATAATTGATTTGTTTCTAAATTTAGACTCGATGGCTCATTGTAGGTATAACTGGCTTAACTAAGCCAATATGCTTCTGGCTTACTTAAAATAGTAAATTTCATACTGTAGAACGTGTTCTACAAAGGGCAGGGATCCCTCGTGGGACATGTGTGCATTGAGTAAAATCCAAGGAATATCGAAATGGATTCAAAGAATGTATCTTTGTTAAAATAAAATAAATTTCACATTTTTAGAATGAGGGAGGAGAATGGCTGGGCATAGTTACTCCAAAGATATTTTAAAATGTGGGGAAACACACATGTTAGCTTAAGGATGTTTCCTTGGCCACAAAATGGCCCTTTTTTTAATGGAAGATGTAGCTTTTGAGGTATGTAAATAAATTTAATATATATATATATTTGTTTTTCTTTCCTTGCCAGAATTCACCTTGTTTTAGTAGAATTAACAAGGTGAATTCGTGGAGGTTGCACCCCCTAGTGGACAAAAAAGTAGTAGCCAACTAAATTTTTAGAAAAAAGTTGATCATGATCAACACCTCCGTGTTTTGTAGCATAAAGTTTCCAAAATTATATTTGAGTCGAGTGCTACTCAGTCTTTTTTTACAGTCTTACTGCCTTTTCATAATGAATAGTTGTTGGAGAAAATCAAAGATTATTTAGGAATAAGACAATGTAAAAAGATTATTTTTAACTATATTTATTCGTAAATATCCTAAAGAAACAAAGAAAAAACAATCTAATGGGTTTACAATGCCAATAATATATTTGAAATAGTATACCATGAAACCCTTTTGGCATGTAAAATTTTTTCCTTCTTAAAAAAGCTTATAAATGAAGTATGAAAAAATATTTATCTATTTATATAGATACTTGTAAGAAAAAATAACAAAAATCATACTTTTGAAGTCGAACTATTAAACTACTCTGAATTTGACAGAAAAAAAATTATATCATTTTATCTACTTTAATATAATGAAAAAAAAAACTTTCAAATAAGATTAATAATTTTTTTTTCTCTCTCTTTTGAAGACCCTCTGATCTCTTGAATAAAAAATTGAATTAAAAAATGATTGATAATAATTTTAAATAGTAATGTTGAGATATCTTCTATTAAATACTTTTATGAAAAGTTACACAGTTGTGGTATGGGAATACATACAAACAAAAAACATAGATTGTCCAAGTGGCAAATCTTGTCTAAATCAATATAAATAGCTATATACATATTATGTATAGTATAATTTAATCTTAATGGTTTTCCAATAATCGAAAAGTACTTATTTGAAATTACTTTGTGCTAAAAGACTCCTATAGCACAACTAACCCCATTACTCACCTATAAACTTTAAGTATTATTAAATATGTGGTCATATCATGTCATTGACGTAAAGAAATTATAATATTAATCAAAGGTTTTTGAAATATGGGAAATATATCTTTATTTAGATGTAAAAATTTAATGATATTTTGGCATTTTTGTATGACAAAATTTTATTTTATTTAAATAGATTTTTGTTTGATTACACTGGTCAACAGACAAAAATCAAAAAGTATTTATCAAAAATACAAGTTATTCAATTTTGCACATTGATTTCAAATCTATAATTTTTTTTTCGTGAGTCCGACGGTTTTCGAAAAATCAAACCCTATTTTTTGAGCTAATTCGGCCCATTTTTCAACTTCAATTTAAGCCTAAAAAGATACTCATTTTGTGAGTTTAAAAATAATGATTCAATTTCCAGTCTATGTTTTGACCTAAAGGGACTCATGGGAGCGTAGGAGATGGGAGTGGGCCCTAAAGTCGGTCAAATCTTTTATAATTGAATATTACATGAAACGGAATTATAAGGAATGCATTGAAGAGCCAAGACTCACAGCTTTAAAATGAGATGTCAAGCACCTAATAAAAAGGCTTAACTGTTGGAAATATGTTAAGGAGCAGATGTAAGAAATCTTTAAAAAAAAATACAATCATTTAAGTCAGACTTTGGGTCTTAAATATAGATACAGTTTTTTACAAGTTTCTATATAAATTATTAATTAATTTATACATAATATTATTGGAACACAATTGAAGATATAAAGTACATTTTTCTTGGTTTAAAAACAACCACAGGAAATAACACGGATTCTGAGAATACGTTGAGCTTTAATAGTTTTACAATATACTCTTAGATGTTTACATAAATATGTGAAATAAATGATTCATACTCTTAACCTTATGATATTTTTAGGACAATTAGAGTTGAAGGGAAAAGTATAAAGATTTTAAGAGTTCATATTTATCCATGTACTTTGATGAAGAGTTAGTGATATGATGTATTTATGTTCATATATTACATTTAATAAAAATAATTGGTTTAATTTTTCCGAACAGAATGACAAACAAATTCCTTGAATCCATACAGGTTTTTATTCTTACAGTAGATGATAAATAAAAAATAAATAGAACGAATCTAACAACAATTGACAATAACATTTTAGAAGTCATGTTGTTATTGCATGAAACCATTGAAAAAAAAGAAATAATCATTTAGTCGGATTTTTCCATATTATAAGTCTTTTTTTTGATGATATATATAATATAATATATAAGCAAAAAATACCAGGAAATTTGGATTTAATTTTTATTAGATTATGATAGAGATATTTTTTTATTTTTTGGTGTAAGTTGGCACAAATGTCAGTAACAGGTGTGCCAACTTACACGTCAAAATATTCATAGGTATTTTATGAATAGCTAAAATCAAGTTTTTGGTTTTTAAAAAATAAATAAAATGTTGGCTGAACCAAAAAAGTTAAAATGAATATTACAGACACTAATTTTTTGAAACTTTGAGAATCTGTTGTATATTTCTCGAGATAGAAAATACCAGGACCTTTGAATTTAGTTTTCTTAGAATTCTGAAAGGATAATTGTTTTTTTTTTTTGAGTTACTGATACTGACATCTGTGCCAAATTACACGTCAAAATATTCATGTATGTTTGGGATACCTTTCCTTTTGTGAACAGTTGAAATACAGTTTTTTTCTTCTTTTAAATGTTTTAAAGATGATGGTTTAAATGCAATTTAGAGAAATGTTGTTGGCAACCAAAAAGATTGGAATGAATTTTCTTTTAAAATTTTGCGAGTCCGTGGTTTATTTCTCGAGATACATAACGAATTACTACTCAAGAAACCGATCATCTGATTATTGGTTTTAATACAATTTACCATTATAAAAAATATTTCATTATGGTTATTAGAATAGTATCAATCGGATCTTCTTTGAGTTTTTTTAATAAATCAGATTCTAAAAGCATCTACAAAGAGCAGAGACGCTGAGTTCTTCACAAACTTGGATTAGAGTCAAATACAAAACAGTCATCATAAGTCGTTAAAGCTGAGGTCGAGATAAGGATTTGACGAAGGATATACAAAAAGGTAATTGTTGAAAATTGAGATAGAAGTTGAATATACATTAACACTTAACAAAAACTCTTTTTACTATTAAAATTTTGTGATTATTATTGAAAAACTTTTCAAATCACTTTTCTTTTTTATTAACTAAATAAAGTTGGGATTCTGTGAAAGAAAAAAAAATTATATAGTTTTTTTTACTTTTTTTACAAGAGACTATTGCAAGAATGAAAGAAAATTGCCATGTTAGAAAGTGTGTAGTGAGGATTTATCCTTTCCCAATATATTATCTTTCTGTAGTTCTTAAATTAATTTCTTTGTTCACTTTCTTTCTTTTTTTAATGTGGAAACATTATTCATGCTATTTTGTGAATTTCCATTTGTTATGTATATCTCTCATTGCAAAAAACAATAAATGCAAATATATTTACCTATTTATATATATTTTGAACTTGAAATTTGTCACAACAATTGTATATTAAGGTATTCTTGTATTTTTAAGTAGGGTACATTAGTTTATATATTTTGTTTTTAATGGAAAATAAATTTGTGTAATTCTTATTATTTCTCAATTACACTATAAACACGTCGAGCTTTTTGAGATACACAAAAATACACTGTATTCTCCCTTCAACTGTTGTTCATCAGTTGACCCTTCTGATTTAAAGCAGCTGACTCTAAGGGTATTATTCTCATTTATGATTTTGATGTATAAAAAATATATTAGTTCAAGGATTGCACACCCTTTTTTTTGAGTTTCTGAATATTATACGAGTATTAACGATTGATATAATTTATTAATGAATAGATTATATAAATAATAACTCTGCCCAAATTTAAAAAGTTAGCAACAAGGAAAATATAGAAGGGTAGCTGCCAGTTGTTTTTCCAAAACGAAATACGAGATAACTTATATGTGTACATTTTTTTTTTTTTGCCAATTAGTAAAAAAAAAAAAAAAAGGTAAGGTTGCGCCATCTGTAAGAAATATTTGTATTTAAAATGTTGTTTCTTTATTAATAATATAACTATTTTCCATAAGGAAAAAAATGAAATATTTTTTTTAAGATGTCATATTTATATAATTAGTTAAGCCCTGGAATTTAATGAGTAATTAGCTCTTGATATAAGAAAAGTGTCACTCATTGAAAAAGAATGAATGGGCTTTTATTAGTGATGTGACTCTTGAGTTCAGTAATTTGATTATTGTATTTCGTTTTTCATAAAAATAAACAGAATCTTTTTTTTTTTATCTTAATTTTGACCTCTTGAGGTCTTAGACAAGGGGGGGGGGGGGGTCTTAATCACAAGGCATATACGTATTTAATAGGTCTTAAGTACAGAGAAAATGGAAAAGTTCAATTAATAACATAAAAATATAACTCGAATTTACAAAATATTCAAACCATTTGTAATACATATCCTTTCTAGTCAATCGAAATATTAACTTTTCTGCTAAAGACTTTACCTTGTGCTCTATCAAATTTTGTGTACGTTTTTGATCGGTGTAAATTTCTTAAACTTGTGTACAATAAATCATATGGACGACTTTGAAACTCAAAGTTGTTCTTGAATTATTTATTTATTCCTTTATAATGGAGCTCTCCATTTCTAAAACATAGAATCAAACATTATTCCCCTTACTTCATTAGCTAAATATGAAAGCCACTGATAGCTGCACTACAAAATGAACAAGTTAAAAAAAAATGTTAAATATTTTTGAGAGTCTTTGTAAGAGAGTAACTTTTTTCTATGGCTGGGTTTAAAAAACACACACTTCAAAAATATAATTCTTTATATAAGTTTTATTGGTTAATTGTTAGATTTCCCTCATTCTTATTTAATTAATAAATATGCTCTTGAATACAAATTACATTTTCCTACTCTTATTTTAGGAGATTTAATAAAATTTACAGTAACTTCATAATTTAACTATTTAAAAGTATAAAAACGAGAGTTGTTACAATGTAGTCATGACTAGGAATGAAAATCATATGCAATTCGGGCGTGTGATAAAAAAGTGGAGTTGGCTCTTCAAACAGGTCTTTTTGTTTTCCAAAACTGTTATCATTTTTCCAATATTACTGAGAGGAAAACATCTACCTGATAGTAAAGATGTCGCATGAAGGAATACATGGATTAAGTTTAATAAAGCAAATAAAATGTAAGCAAAAAGGGCTCAAGTCCTCGTATAATTATTATTATTAGTTAAAAATATATAATTTCCTGACATTAATTTCAGTTAATTTTATGCCTCTCATCCATGTTATTATTTATTGTTGTATATATAATGGAGAATAGCAGCTTGTAGCTCAGTAAAACGTCATGACAGCTCAAGCTGCTTCCCCCCTCGACATTCATTAAATTGTCAGGGTTGCCAGGTTGATTTTTTCTTTCTTTTTTTATTACATGCCCGAATTGCATATGATTTACATTGCTAGTCATGACTTTTGATAATTCAAACCAGTTTAAATAGATATTTTCTTCAGAAAATTAAACCATTAATTCAATATGCCAGTAAATTGATAAAAAAATTTAAAATACATACTTTTGCGTATTTTCAATTTTTATTTTGTCAATTTAAAAATAAAATCTCCCAACTCAGAACTTTTTCCTGTCGATTATAATCAATCAAAGTTAGAAGACTTTACTTTTCTCATTTGTATTTATTTATTTTTTCCCCACATACTTATTGAAAGTCTATATATATTAAAATCCATAAGCTCTCATAAATTACTATGTATTACCAATATCATAAAATAGCCGAAAAACCCAAAAAAATAAAATAATTTAATTTGTGCAACGTCTTTACATTTTTAATTCATATTTTTATAGAATAATATCTACATATCAATTAGATTGATAACAGATCTGTGTAATAGAGACTTTGTTTGAAGACAAATATGTACGTATATATATATATATATATATATATATATATATATATATTTACATATAAATAACTATTCAATTTAACTTATAAATGAAATAAGGTGTTTTGTGAATAAAGGGATTTTATTTTCTATTTGTTTGATTAATAAAATATACTTTTTTGACAGATTAATTAATTACTTTCGAATTCATCATTTATATGAATAAAACTATACACTAGACATAAAGGCATAAAAGTTCTTTGGTAACATTTCAAAGTTCTGGTAAAAAAAATAGTTAATTTAGAAACACTCAAAAAAAATTAATTAATTAATCAGGCAATGAATCTACTGCATTGATTGATTCTTTTCATCTTCATCTTTGGTACTACAATGTGTTCTCCTACTTCAATCATTCTTGAAAGGTTTTTTTTTTTTGCTTTCATTAATTTCATTAATTGATTGTTTAATGTGAACTTGAGATTATATTTTTATATGTATGTATGTATTGTAGGGCATTTAGATGCTACCCTCGTTGTTGAAAAAAACACGTAAGTAGATACTTTTGAAATACATTTTTGTCGATTAAAAATACTGAGTGTAAAACTTTAAAAGTCAAGATATATTTTTAGATACAAATATATCATTTCATTACATTATTTTCTACTTCTTTTTTTAAAAAAATTATCTACATACATAATCATTTGAAAATCCTTTAAATTGAAGTTCTTTCTGCATTCCTTTGTGACAAAACAGTATATTTTGCCATTGTTCTTCAATATAAATATCAACAAGGAAATTTTGTACCAGTTTAATATCTTGTTTAGAGATCAATAACTTATATATTTCATATTAGAGATGAAGGAACAAAAACGAAAATTATCGTAAAGGCCTTTATTTCGAGTTGTAATAATCCAAGGTATCAACATCTGACCTTTGTACATGAAGTATACAAAATTACAACATAATATATATACAATTGTTTGAATTATGTGTTCAATAGGTATATTTCCCCTCATATATTCCGCTTATTTGGATTTTATTTAACATGTAAAAGAACTTCTTGATGAATTGATATATTTGTATTTATTTTCTTGATTTTGTACTTTAATGTGCTTATATTTTTTTTATATAAGCAAATATTATTTTTAATCACATAATATCATACAGTCGATTTGGTTTTTATTATAATTAATGATTTATTTACTCATTTTTTCGTCAAAGAAAGATTTCTGTAATAAATAAAGCATTTTTTCTTTCTTATGAATATAACTAAAAAAAGTCATCAAAATATATTTGTTTTTCCTAATCAAAATATAAAAATATTATTATTTTACAACATTTTTTCTAAAAAACAAATAATTTTTCTGATTTCTATGAAGCAATAATCAACTCTTATTCTACATATATAATAATTTAAATATGCATACAAAAGTTTCAAATTAACAAAAAAAAAATATGAAAAACTTAGCTTATTTGCCCTTTTCTTAATAATGAGATATGTCACTCCTTGAATAATTTATTAAGAAAGAATGACTTTTAAATACACATACTTAAAAATTAAACTATATTTTTTTTTCTTTTTATAACATATCATATTAAAAACACCGTTTATATTTCATATTGACTCTTTTTTTTTATTTTAATTATGTCAATCGGATCTAACATTCCGATCCTATTATCACTATTATTAATATAGTCTTGTCACTCTTCTTAAAGGATCTTTTTAGCACAACAGTATATTTATTTAGAGATTTTTTTAATAAAAAAATTAACCTAAGGATATGTAAAACCTATCATTTACACTCTTTAAGGAAATTTTTGAATAGAGTACATTGCAACTTCACTTGCTTCACTTTTAAGTAACAACTACATAAAAAACATCTTTGATTGATGAAAGAATTACTGGATTCAAACTAATGGGTTGACTAAATTAAAAAATTCTCGTTTAAACTTCCTATGTTCATAGCTTGAGGAAATTTCATGAGCACTCAAAATCAAGCAACATTTTAACCCTATGATGAAAACTAATATACAGGAAGGTGTATATTTAGTCCATTGTTTTTTTACGAGAGGGGATTTCAAATATATACAATTTCAACTTCTCACCGACAAACGAAACTATCAATTTACACCCCTCACTCCCATTCGAAGAGAAAAACAGAGCTATACTCTGATCATCATTAAACATTTTGTCTTTTAAAATCAGAGTAACATAAATGGGAATATTAATTGTATTTATTATGATTTTTGACAAAATTCCCCTATACGGGCAAATTTAATACAATGAAGAAAGTTAAACTTATTAGAAAACAGATTCTAAAGCAGTGGTTCTCAACCTGGGGGAAATGATAGTATCCCATATTCTCCTTATTTTTTCTATCATTTATGAAATTTTCAAATTATTTCATGCTGAAATATTCCCATATATTCAGTCTCATTCACATTTTCTCCCAATAAAATATTTTATTTGAAGCAGAATAGTTCACTTCATCTCTTTAAACTTATCATTTTTTACAGCATTAAATCTCAAAATTCACACAGGATAGACGGATAAGCATTAATGAGTTCAAAGTATTGCCATGAAAGATTTATATGATACAATCGTTTTGTAGCCAGATAAATTTGAACAAAAGTTGATAACTTGATCTTCGTTTCCCCACTTTTTTTTATAACTTTATAGATAAAAAACATATGTGTTTACATGCTTGTGGGGTTTAAAGTGTATTCATATTATTATGGCACAGTGTTTTCTACCTGGGTACGCTGGGTTATATTTAGACACATATTTCTGATTGTTCAGTGGACACACTGAGTAAACAAAATATTTTAGAAACGCCATTTTTTATCTTCTAAATACAGATATATGTACATAAGAAGACCCAGTATAAGAATGTTCTACACGTTAATTTACACAACTTGTACATAAAACCAAAATGCTCATGGCTTGAACAACTCTCAAACCAAATGGTTATTATGTCTTTATTAAGCATTTGTAAATACAAGAAAAGTCCGTATGTTTTTCTTAAAGGCATTTATAGGTAGTTAATAGGAAGGAAGCATGAAAGGAATAATGTAATTTATTTTGTTAAATCCATGCCCTGTCTGCACCCTAACCTCAAGTAGCTCCTTTTCAACTGAAGTAATACGAAAGATGGTAAAAATAAAAACAAGTTTGAATGTGGGTAGTTCGATGAGTACTTTTGTATTTATGTTAAATTGAACATATAATCCTTTCTTTTCACAAAGTTTTAGAAGAAGTTTCTTAAATTTTATTTCTATCAAAAAGACTCTTTAAATTAAATATATTTCATGATAATAACAATTATTCTATAATATATATTATCTCGTCAATTTCTTGGAAGCAGATAAATCCTATATTAAATGTATTTATCAAGTCTTAAAGTAGAATAACGTTTCTTATTGCAAAAAAAGAAAAAGTTTTTTATTTGATTGTGGTTCGTAAAGTAAAGTATACATATATATATTTAAAACCAAGTGTTTCCATACATATGTATGTATATATATGTAGGTATATTAAATAGAAAGCACTATTTTAAGTAGAAGAGGAAGGATGTATGTATGTATGTAGCAATTCAAACCAATTACTCTTTGTTATAATTTGAATTACTCTTACATAAAACAATTTTTTTTTCTCTCATTCAAAAACGTTCAAAGTTTCATCAAAAAGAACCTTTATAGTATATATTATTATTATTATTGTAAAGGCTTCATTTTGAATAAAATGATTTTATAATCTATATATAGTTCCTGGTAGTTTGAAGAAGGTCTGTAGATCAATCAGTACCGGATTGCACAAGAATTTTATTAGTTATTTCTGTTTATTTTATTATCAAAAAAGTCTGAGACAATAATATAGGGGGACTTACTACTTCATCTACAGACTGTTGGAGAAGAAGAAAATATTAAGTATAATAATGCAAATTACAAAAGATAATTAATTGTGCGGGGTAGTTGTTAATTATTTTTGGGCTGATAATTCTTAATTGGCTCATTGGATTTCAGAGGCAACAAGCTACACTGCCTACTACATGTTATTTGTGCTCTTTTGTTATTTGCAATCCTATTACCATTTCCAACATCCTATCTGTGTGAAGTGGGATTTTCTGCAGTGACAGCCACCAAAACAAGGCAAAGGAGTAGACTGGAGATAAGCAACACACTGCGAGTGTCCTTTCTGCCATTATTACCTGATGGAACCATCTCGTTGCAAAGAAAACAGCTCAGGGCTCCCATTGATTATGCGTTACGGTTAGTTATTGATGTGATATTGTTGGAGAAGCAATGTGTTAATAACGTTATGACTTCCTTATGTTATAATAGCATTGTAATGTTGGAGCAATGTGCTAATAAAATTCCATATGAGGTCACTGTGGATTCACGTTTATTGTTTCTATTAATATTTCAACCCCTCTGTCTGCAGTAAAATTTTCAAGAGTTGACCGGCCTGCAATTAGAAAAAGGTTGAGAACCACTGCTTCATATAACTCAAATGAAAACCTTAGTATCTTATATATATATATACAGGCCTGCACTCGAGCTCACTGGGTTATCCACCCCACTGACTCCTAGGCACGGAGTGTAAAAGCAATATGCATATGTACCTATAGTTGATTCTATTCAGAATATACCTCACGAATCCTCCTATTGACCCATAATCATTGTTTATTTCGGGAGTGTTTAGAATTTTTTGAGGAAATTATATAATCTATAACTCAGCTTTGGTAATTGATGTGACAAAGTGTTGAAAAATATGTTGTTGTTTTTTAATAGGAAATCAAGAATACTTTGAAATAGAAGGATTAACGATGGGGAGATCTAATCATATATTTTAGAAAAGGGGAATTTTTTCTATCCCACGCATTAATCTTTTATGCTCTATAATTTTTTAATATCTTGGCTACTCAAGATGAACACAGACATATGAAAAAAGCTTACGTTGTATAAATAAATTAATGTACACAATATGAATGACTAGAATAATGGTTTGGTGTGTAGTTAAATGAATTCAAGGAAAGGGATCGTAGATGGAAAAGAAATGTATTTCTTCACAATTTTTCACTCTCAATAGAATTACTGATATGTAATTAGTATGACTGATTGTGGTAAACTTTATAATTTCATCATTAATGTACTTAATGGTTGATCTCTATTATATATTCTGAGATATTTCGTCTTCTTGAATCTCAGAGTCTAAGACTATATTGTTAATTCAAAATGCATTCAAACTCTATTTGAATCATCATCGAATCCGAACTTTCTTTCCTTAATACCAAGGTTTTTATTACAAATATGCTCACTGCCAAGGAACGTGTATCTAAATGAGACCAAAGAGTGATATTCATTGCTACGTCTGGCTGCGATCTATACAGTGTTGAACATAAATATATTCAACATTAATGGTAATCCCTAAGAGAGCTATCGAACAAAACAGTGCATATTTGACCTAAATCGGATTATTCTATTTTCGATGTTAAATATAATTTTAAAACATAATGTATATTTATATTTTCTAAAGGTAAATTTCCTTTAGTTTATATCCTAAATATTTAAGTATATTTATATATTTTTTTATTGTAGAGTATATTAATTATCATGATTTTCCATCCTCTTCTGGATGGAAAATTCAACGGAGATTGAAGGAATGAAAAAAGTGAAGTTGGTATCAATTTAATTTAATATCTGCTGGTAAACCATATTTACTCTTTTTATCTCTGGAGCCAGAATAAAGAGACTCCAAAGGATTTCCATATTTTCAAAGGATTTCCAGTTTGAAAATTAAAAATATATTTTTTCGAATACCATAAGATTCAGCTTATGTTTAAAATATATTTCAAGGACTTCTGACCTTGGAGATATAAAAAAGAGCCATATCTGATGTACGTAAAAACAAAAGCATACATTTACCAAATGTATCCTCTATTAGAATTAAAAAAAGTATGATGACAGCTTTAAAAAAAATTAAAAATATATCATACAGCTTGCCTGAAGACCAACTGACATGACGTTTACTGAGAAAGACTCTTTTTCATATCTCTTGGAAGGGTAATATTAGTTATATTTTCTCTCTACTCTTGACTGAGCTATTCTTAATGCAAATTAATGATTGAAAATACTCCTATAATCATCTTAGAATATACGTAGTCCTTCATGAAAAACATCAACTCTCTCAAAACAGTCAGATTGGAGTTTAATCCAAACAAGGGTGACAAACGCACACACTAACATTCTGTTTTAAATATATATGTAGATAAGATTACACAATGAATAGGATTTGTAAACCAATTACAATTACATATATGTAATGTCTTCTTGATTAATTATCTTTTATCTTAACTCTTAAATAATTTTTTACGGAAGATAATATAAGATTTATAGTGTAGGTAGTAACTGATACACATCACAAGGAGAAGATCTTTATTGAATTTTTAACCAAAAGGAGATATAAAAAAGCCTTAATTATGTATTTGATAACACTGGTCAACAGTCAAAAATCCTATGGGGTATAAGTACAATAAAAGTTATTTAGTTTTATACGCTGATTTCAAATCTATATTTTTTTTTTTCGAGGGTCTAACGGTTTTCGAAAAATTGAACCCTACTTTTTGATCTTTTTTTGGCCCATTTTCCAACTTCAATTTAAGCCTAGAAGTATACTCATTTTGTACATTAAAAAATAACAATCCGACCTAAAGGGAATCTTAGGGATGTAGGGGGCAGGAGTAGGCTCAAAATTTGATCTAAACATTTGTACTTAAATAACTCCTTGAATATTACTTAAAATGGATTAATATGGAATGCATTAAAGAGCTTTTATTATATTTATACCCCTTAGGATTTTTGGCATTTCAAATTTGTTGACCTGTGTAATTAGCCAAAAATGTTGGTCTCTTCTTCCTTTAGTGATATGCTCCTGAAGGTCTTAATTCGAGCTCATTATATCAACTACCAAAATATTAAAAAAGCAGTAAGTGTAGACAAATCAACAGCTGACCAAAAATAAATAAAATACATTATGTATTTTCTTGCATGTAGGAAAACACTATGTTAACCATGAATAAAACATTTCAAAATGAATAATTAATTTTTCAAAAAAATTACACATGTTGTTTTTCTCTCTATTTAAAAATATAAATTATTTTTTAATAAAGTGCATTTCCATACTGATCGATGAAAGAAATCTTATATAATAGCTCTACCCATATGAAAAGTTAGCTCATGTTTAAAGTATTTTTTTTACTGCCGTGTTTTTCTTTTCTTTTTTCTCTCTCTTATTTGACTTTCTATATAAATAAACTACATACTTTCAGAATTGTCTTAGTGTCTAAAACCTTTTAGCTAACATATTTTGTAAGAAATTTTGGTTCTTGTTTTCTCTCATCCTACCCACTCGATCATTGCTGTAAACACTTTATGTTGTTTTTTATTTTATTTAAGTTTGTTGTCATGTGAATAAGATAAATATCTGCCATCTCTAGAATGTAGTGCCTCATTTTGTCCTTATGGGCATAAGCATTTATGTACAATTTTTATTTTTTTGCCTTAAAATATTAGCAGCTGTCTAAGCTCCTTCCCTTTCTTTCAAATTATTATAGTTATATAAAATTATGTGTGTAAATTTTAATTAAAATTTTAATTTCTCAATAGGTTTTTTTTTTTAGTATTAATATATGTCGGATTAAGGATCGTAAAAACAGAGTAGCGTATTCAATATATGCATTAAGGATCCCAAAACATTCCTTTTTTTCCCGTTTATTTCCATCATGATCCTTAATCTAAAAAATATCAATTATAAATTGATAAGATATGAATTTGTACAAGTAATTTTCCTTTGATAATCTGTACAAGTTGATTACATTTGCTATAATCAAAGTGCATGAATAACTCTGTCGCGTTGATTTAATTGCTATCACTCAAGTTAATTTGCAATGGATGGGTGTATTAAATGAATTGAAACGAAAGTAGCTCTTATATTGATCAAAATGTCTACTTTTATAATACATTAGATATTTGAGCTGGTACTTTGATAAATAACATGAAGATTAAATCAAAAATTTAAATCCAATTTTTGTAAAGAATGAGAGAGGAAAAACGGGATACAGACTTGATATTTAAATCCACTTTGGATGATTTAGGCAACTACATATGCTAATTGACTTCATATTAAGCATTTCATATAATTAATGGATTATTCAATTACTTTAACTGTTCTAAAGAATTTTCTGAGCAATTTCAGGTATTCTTAGAACTTCCCAATCATTAGCGTATTTCCTGTTATTTGCTCGAACATTATATTTATCACTTATATTTTTCGAAAGGATACAAAATTTTTACCCTCAACTTTTCATGAGTTGGATGTACAAATAACTTTATTAACGTTTCTTACAACATTTGTAGAAAGTAACTTTGTTGAATTCACGATTACAATTGATAACTCAAATTGAGTTTATTGACTATCGAAAAAAAAGAAAGATCTTTTGATAGGAAAGTCTGGTACTTTTAGTACTCATTTTAGAAATAGTATTTTTTTTTGTTTCTTCTGTCCTAATGAATAGATTACGATATAACTCAACACGCTGTCATCAATTAGAGTCTTCAGCCTACAGATTCAGGTTAATATCTATTATTGTACAAAACTAAGAATAATTATAAATTTATTTAACTTATTTTTGTCTTAAACACTGTGACCAGTTAATTATCTCATAAAAGTCAACATATAACAACATATTGACAAAATAGAAATTACTCATCGAACGCCTACAAAAACTATTCAAAACATTAGCATATTCTTATTTCACAAAATTAATTAATATAATACGAACACAATTTATGTAGTATCGATATTTTTTTTATTAAACTGTTAATTCCAGTGATGTGAAATTTAAATCATTAATTTAAACAATGTAAAAAATATCTTTAAATATTGAAACTCTTAATAAATATTTTGCATAACTATCTTTAAGCTTTTCATATGAAACATAAAGGCTCGTATTTTTTTTTTTATTATTTTCCTTTGTCTTGTAATAAATGAAAGCCTAATGATAATGAATTAATTTTAAAAGGCTAAAAATGATCATATTTTCTTAACTGAGTATATGTTTTGTAATAAAGTTCATTAATTAATACTTAATCCTTTTTTTTATGTTATAAACCTACACAACAATTTTTCTATGTTTAATAATAGAAATACATTATACAAGTTTGATTTAGAGAGGGGGAAATGATGATGGAACTATATATTTGTAGACTATAAAGGAGAAACAAACTCAACTCATAATTGTTGGATCTTATAATAGTTATACCTAGAAATGAGTTGTTAATATAAAATATATGAGTATATTCAGAGTTGAAAGATTGTTACATATATAGGATATTTCTATCGTTTGGCAATGAATAGCATAGTACGTAGAACGAAAAAACTCATTTCCTTTCGAATTCAAATTAACATATATACTATAGAATCTTTTGTTTAATTTAAATATAAAAGTCATCAAAGTCATCTCTGATAAAACAGCGCCTAGCAACTTACATATATTTCTGCCTTAAAAAAACTTGCTGCAGATAAATAGGAGTTTTTTAATTCATCAAACAGGATTTGAAATTATGATTAAGTGGCTGGGCTTCATTATTTTTTCCCTATGCAAAGACACTGGACACTATATTATGGGGGTCAGATAATTTTTCTAGAATTGTCTCGATCCTAAACATATAGTATACACATAATGTCTGGTTAAAATTATTGGGCATCCATATATGTACATATAGAATGTATCCGTCAAAATCCTGTAATAATAACTTGATATATAATATATATACAATTACAAATAGCCTTGAATCAAATTTCTAATTGAAGGTATTAAAACGGCCAAAAAAATTGTTAATAACGATCATTCGTAAGTCGAAAATAGTTATTACATTTATAAACGAATATGAATACGCAATATGTTAATTTTTTTCTTTTTGACAGAATCTCAAACTGATCTACTTGGAAAGTTGTTGTCGAACTGCAAGATACCCACGGGTCACTTATTGAATAGCCTTGACTAGAAGTCCTGTTTACTATGACCGTATAATCAAACAATTATGTTTGAATAACAAAAGTCATTGAATGGAGTAAATAAAACGATTGGAAATATGATCCCTGGATCCGAAAAGCAGAAATACAGGTGAGTTGATAAAAAGATAATTACATAAATACTAAATATAGTTTTATACGAAATAATTTTTTGTACAAAATTATTTTCCGATTAGTTATGCTTAACGTGTCGACAAAGCCTTTAATTAGAGAACTTAAATTACATTTTTTGCAAGTAAATAGAAACTTGCATGTAAACAAGAAGTTTGATGAATGCATAGTTTGCAAAACATCAAAGCAACATATATTCACGTAACAAGCAATTAATTAATAGAAGCATGAAACATCTATTTAGTATATGACATATTATTCTAAATGCCAGAAAATATATGAACATACATCATTAAAACATCATTGATCAAAATTTAATATGCATTTAGAATTGATATAGATATTTAGATTCTTACCTATTAATTTACCTACATATATCTCTAATAGATTTCTTATGTTAAGATAAGAAACTATAATCTATACTTAGTTTGTGCACCAATAAAATGTTAAAAGTATTGAAATAAAATACAGGAATCTGTTATTTGGTACATATCGAAGGCTCGGAGTAAATGTCTAAGAAGTCACTTTGCGTTCAAAGTGAGATTTATAGTGTTCATTATTCTACAGGGTATTAATGTTTTTTATATTATTTAGACAAAGGAATTATTTAAATCCTTACTCTAAAGTCTTACGCTACTAAATTACTTAATCAAATGCTGTAATTGGAAGATTTTTTATAAAGAGAAAATTTCAAAATATGATCAGGAAACAATCAAATTTCTTAGGATGACATATAATTTGACATATTTCATGGTTTTGGAAATAATTTTTAGTGAAAAATTTTTAGTGACTGTTTTTACATATATGTTCTTCGTGGTTTTTCATTAATTGTTTTTAATAATAACACAGGTCAACAAATTTAAAATGTCAAGAATTCTAAGGGGTATAAGTATAATAAAAGTTATTCAGTTTTGCACACTGATTTTAACTGATATAATTTGTTTTTGTAGACAGTCCGACGGTTTCGAGAAATTGAATCCTACTTTTTGAGCTAATTTGACCAATTTTCCAACTTCAACTTCAATTTAAGCCTAGAAATATACTCATTTTGTACATTAAATAATAATGATCCTCTAGTGTATTTAATCCAAATTCAATTTCCAGTCTTTGTTTTGACCTAAAGGGACTCCTGGGGGTGTAGGATGCGGGAGTAGGACCAAAAGTCAACCAAATCGTTTATATTTAAATAACTCCTTGAATATTACATGAAATGGATTATTAAGGAATGTATTAAAGAGCTGAGACCCACAGCTTTCAGACGAGATATCAATCGCTCGATAACACGCCTTAACCGAGAAGAAATTGTTCATCTAAATGTGTAAATTTTTATTCAATTTAGATCAAAAATTCGCTAGAAATCAAAGAATCATGGTAGAGATACTAAAAAACAACTGCAATAGACTGAAGTATTATTGGCGTACAGAAGGATTTCAGCAGATTTCGTAGTTCTTCTGCGTCCTACTTTTGTAGCTCTATCGGGAGTCTTTGTTTTTCAGCGAATTTTTGCGGAGATATCTTGGTTCTTAAACATATTTTTTGACTCTAATTTCCAATGCTGCTCTATTGGTTATAAGTTTTGATGAGTCGACTTTTGTATGCTTTGTATGCATATAAAGTATTTTGTGAGTGAGTTTGGTACAATAAATATTATATAATTTATAATTATTTTTGAACTGTTTAATAAAAAGAATTAATCTAAAAAGTTTTTTCTGTTGCTTATTCGTTCATCTTTTGAGATTATATACTTCAAAATGCAATTTTTTTTTCATACTACTTCTTCATAAAAAAATACCTTTTTTTTATATTTATCTACATATGTAGACTAGGCATAAATACTTATCTTTCCTTCTGCATAATCATGATAAAAAGTTTCCTTTCTTACATTATATGAAGACAAATGGAGCGTTAAAATGTTTTTTTGTTAGATATAAACGACGGTAGAGAGAATTGAGCAAAATAAGATGCTGTTAAATTAAATATATTAAAAATATGGGAATTGACTGAAATTCCTTCACAGTAATTAGGAACAATAGATTTATTTTATGTATATAATTATGTACCTTGAGCAAAAACACACATTGGATCAATATGGTTGAAATACAAAACGGTGTAAAATGTTGAACTACAAATGGCTAAATAAAAATAACTCCATAAAATATTTAACTATTGTACTAGTCCTATCTGAGACAATCTGACTTTGCCCAGGGGTATGTGAAGAGTTTGATATTGTAGATGTAACAATGCAAAATACATAACATTTTGAGCATTTCAATTTTGCTAGAGTTATGAATTATGAAAACGTTTGTAAGATTTCCAGCCTATCTATATTATTTATTAAGTCACTGCATTGAACAAATAAAATTTAGAAACAAAGAAAGCTGTCAAGGTAATTATGAAACAAAGAAATTTGATTAACAATTTGTTGTATACTAAGCTCTGCTTAGATTTACAGGGAGTTTAAGCATCCCTTCTTTAAAGATATCATTTTAATAAATTAAATCATTTAAATCGTTCTAAACCAAAGGGTACTCAAAAGTACATACATTTTTTATTAATTGAATAAGGAATATCAGAATACGTTCATAAAATATTTTTGGGGTATGATTTATCCATTTCAGAACTTCCTTTCATATTTTTCGTAATATTTGATTCAATTCTCTCTACTGCCATTTATATCTAACAAAAACATGTTCACGTACCATTAATAAGGTTTCGTGTATTTGTTATTATTTTATACCTATAAAAGTCTTTTTATGACAAATTCTCAAAGTAAATGGCTCAAATGATTGATAATTAGTTATTAACTATTTTGATCTAGAATCATTTGGATAGAGGAAGTACAAATTAGTTCGGTTGGTTTTTAAAAGATGGATCTGACTGTCATAATCGCTTCATAATGACAGCTGATTTTTTTGATTTCAAAGAGATTATACAATTGTTAATAATATTCAGTTGATATTGCATTGTGTTTCATATAAAAAACCTATTTTATACTTTGTTGAATATGTCAAATTTTATGGTAACTATGCAGCATTTGTAGAAGGTTTTATGTTTCTGCTTTAGTTGGAAGGAAAGTGCAGCTGAGGTGCATCAAATGCTTTCAAAAGTGCATGGGAACATTTTTTCAACTAGAAAATTATGTAAGGAATGGACTTAACGTTTTAAAAAGGGGTATTTCAGCGTTGAAGACATGGCTTGCTTTGGAAGGTCTAAAAACTTCAAAGACAAATAATAATAATTGGAGACATTACTCGATAAATAGCCAAGTCAAACGGAAGAAGAGCTTTCAAAATTGTTGGACGTTACGCAACAAGCCGTTTTTGTACGATTGAAATCCATGGGTACTACTCAAAAGCAAAAAAAAAACCATTAAAAAAAGGAACTGAACTAATTTGTATTTTTAATGTATTATATTATGAATATTCAAAACTCCTAATTAGAAGGGGGAAAAATAATTTCATATAACAAAATGAACCTTTTTTTTTAATAATTAATTTTCCACATCATCAGTTTTTTACTTTATTGACTAAAAAAATGTAATCATTAAACTATTCAGACTATTTACAAACATTGCTTCATATCAAAATAAGTATTATATTCTCTATGAGTGGATAACATACTTATTTATTCCTCCTGAAAACCAATGTGTATGAGGAAAAATACACAGATAAGCTTTGATAGAATTGAGGGCAATTTATCATATAATTGTATTGTTGTTATTTGTTATTGACACGTCTTGATAGATTGTGCTCTCACGGGGGTCTTTTAATAATGAAAATTCTGCTTTCTTTTCTAATTTGTCTCCCTGCTTTGTTCAAATATCATTTACATTACTTTAGTTATGTTTTCTCACATACACAAAAAAATAAAAAATACTTGGAAATATAGGGATGTACAAAAATATTACAATATTATATATATGTGTCTATAGCAGGAATTTATTCATAGAAAACTCAATTCTGTGGCTTAATATACACTTGTATTGTGTATATCTAATTTACATAGAATAACAATTTATATATGTTAAAAGTATATCTTTGACATCAATTTTTAGTATCTTTAGTGTTTAAATCAAACCATGGTATGTGAATTTTGATTCATTCAGTTATTTTTTATTTATTTTGTGGTCTATTTAATAAGCTAGCGAGTATTTAAAGAACTAAAATACTCACAACTGATTTTAATGTACATTTACAAGTTGTAGAAGTAATTATATATTTATAAAAGGAAATATGAATACATTTGAGTTTTGCTCCAAGCAAACCTTTGTTATTTTAAAATGAGTGACCCAAAGCTATAAAACAAAGTGGCCAAACGATGATGACCTCATTATTAGGGATGGGTATTTTGTCGAGGTAGAAAACGCACCTCCAATAACTATCTCATGTTATCGACTGATTGTTATTTGACAATATGCAATCAATAATACACAATTGCAACTTACCTCTATGATACGAAGAAAACTGAGTTCAAATTGATGTTCAGGGTAGACGTACCAACTGATATAATTTATCTTTTCTTTTTTCAACTCAACTTTATCTTAATTGTTATCAATTTTTGCACATATTTATTTAGCTACTAAATGACTTTTAGTTGGCTCAAGATGACAAAAAAGAATGACATGTATTACTATTCAACTAATTACTCGACCTTTTGAATTATATTTTGTTGCTTCAATTAAAACAAGGTTAGTTATACAAAGGGAATGCAAATATGTAAATGTACATAAGTATATCTATAAAATTATATACATATATACTTTAAAAGCGACATCTCGTGGGAGGAAATGATGTTGTATTTGTCCAACTATAGATTCATTCTTATCCTTCAATCAATTCTGTTATGTTTATAATATTTATTAAATCTTATGATTAATATAAATATCTATTACCTAAGAACATTTATCAACCCAGTAATCAGTTTGAGAAAAGACAACAAAATATGGGTCATTCATCCAAATGGTTAAAACTCTACTGAGCTAAATTATATTGGATTAAGAATGAATGTTTAATACAGCTATTTTATGATATAGGTATGTATATTGAAAAAAAAAAAAAACAAGAAAAAGGAACAATCAGGAAAGCAATTTGCTTCCTATTTTATCCTTTTAGACAACACAAACGTGATTATATAATTCTATAACAGCATTAAATAGGAACGTTATTATAACTTTACTACGATATTTAAATGCTATTAGAAAATAAATAGTATGTTAAGCCTTTTTACAACATGTATTCTAAGTATACATATATGTACTTTATACATATATTAGGGTGTTCAAAGAAAATTATTTTTTTTTGCTCAAATCCTTCCTTTATATATGATAATATTATATTATGGACATTGTATCAAAAAAAAAATGAGTAGTGAGAATGAGAGAAAAGGTATTTTTAAAAATATATATATGCGCGTTATACAGAGTACCAAGAGATATAAACTTATTTATTAGTGGCTTGTTTGAGAGTCTTATGAGGCTAAAATTAAAGCAATAACATGGTAATAACAATGTTGAAATATATATTTCTAATCTACAATATTTAATTTCATATAAACCTCGTATCTCAATTCAACTCCATACTTTTAAGGAAAAAACAACAGAAAATTCATATTTGTGGATATTAAACAGATTTTCAAATCAAAACACGCTCATGAAGGATCTTTATTTTGGCTATTTAACTGTTAGTTTCATGTTTAAGTGACTGAAATGCAAAATATCTTATCATACCAAATTATAAACTTAAGTCATAGGTTAAGTTTTTTTTGTCATAAATAGGTCTTTTTTTTTTGGTAAAATCTAAGCATACTTTTGATTTGAGTAAGCTTTTAATGAGCGTTCTAAGAAAAAATGATTTATATTTTTAATCACATGTTTTTTCCTTAAAAGTATGGAGTTGAATTGAGATACGAAGTTTATTTGAAAAATAAAAGTACTATAATAGGCCTTAATAAGATGATGAATTAAATGAAGTCTTCAATATTCCTTTTGTACGTCATACACACGTAGAAAAACTTGTATAAATCTTTTTTGTTTACACATATAGTATTTTATATAAGATAATAATTAAGGATTTAGTTGAGCTTAAGGAACCAATAAATAATGACATACACATAAATTATTTTACATTTCAAATACTACTACGAATAGGTTGTTTTATTTTCCAAGCAGAGTAGCACACACAAATTTTGGATGAGGTCCAAGAGAAGGCCCTTGAATAATTATTATTATCATTATTTTGGATTTATAAGATTTATTTTTTTAATGTCTAAATATATAATATTGTAACTAGTCATTATATCTTACAAGGTCTAACTATGTACTTAATAAGAGCTTTTGCTAGTGCTGAAAGTGAATAGAATTTAAAATAAGTTTTGTTGATTTTTTATAAAGTATTAGGCAAATACAAAAAACTTAATTTTCAACTCTTTAATAAATACATTTGTTGTCAAGTGACAAAATTCAATAATAAGCAAACTATTGAAAGAGATTTTTTTTTTGTAAAATATATCTATTTTTCAGAAATATATTTTATTTGTTGAAATTCCAGATTATATTCAGAGGACTTTTTGACATTTAATATATGTACATATATATATATATATATCATCAAAGGTTTTTTCTACATATAATTTTAAAAGTTAAGGACTCTGAATCACGAGGAACTGAAATTAATTTGATTGCTAACTTGTATATTACTTGACAAATTTTATTGAATTCTGTAACTAATAATTTTTATACATCACTGATTATAATCAGTGATGTATAAAAAGGGTCCAACTGACACGCACGCCCGAGATGATGTCATAAACAAATATGGTACCCTTGAAGTAAGGCAGAATTTCAGCCGATCACATTTAAAGGGGCGGAATGTAACTTATTATTTTGATGTTTTACTTAGGAGTATATTATTATTATTATTATTATTGAGTGGCATTAAAAATTTGTAAAGGATAGAACACTAAATTTGTAACAACTAATGCCATAGCATGAGACCTGAATCATTTTTAAATGGACTCGGACTTGACTCGAATATTAATTATTATTTAATCAATACTAATATAGTATAAACCTCAATATGACTTTGTCGGAATTGCACCTCAAAATTACTACACTTTTACACATAAGTGAATCCTAAAATTCATATTACATATTTAAGAAACACATACAATTAAATGAAATGATTTTACTTAACCATCTAGTGGCTACTTTTTTTTATTCAACAATTTAATTATCATTTAAAACTATTATAAAAACTTCAAACGGTCAAAACAAAATAGGATGAAATTTCATAATGATAATCTCAAATATATATACATATCTATACAAGAAAAACTGAACATTGATTCGGAAAACCAATGTGATTCCAATTTAAGTTTTCATAAATAAACAATAAAAAATAAATGAAATTGATAATACGATGAAAATGTACATTATAATTACAATTTTAAAGTTTTCAAATATAATTTAAAAGAAAAAAAGTAATAACTGTCAGGGAGTTAATTACATTGAAATCGACTACTATAACAAGTCATTGAATCGATTGCATATGTTCTAAAAAAAAACTAGAAACATCAAAAAGAAATAAATGAAAAAATATTTCATAAAAATGGAATAATAAAGTTCATGAAGACCAATATACACAAGATGAGAGAATTTTAATTATGACATTAGATAAAAGCACATCCCCTCATCATGCAAAAGCCCCTCTCAGAATCATAATTGACTATCGAAGCATTTTAGTACAAGTAAAAATTTTTCAAGTCAAAACAATATTCTTCAACTGGATGTATCAGGCATTCTTTATACTATCCACTTTTGAATGTTTCAAGTGGAATATCTTTTCGACTATTGTCACACTTGAAGTCCTTAGTCTCGTCCATTATCATAAATCTATACTTTTCGTCAATTTCCCGTTTTATTTTGAAAATGCTGACTCGACTTAAGAGCTCCAATGATTGGGTTACGAGAAAACAAGAAGAGACGGATTTACCGGCGTATTTCTCCATAAATTGGATGCAATTTTGATGTCCTCCGACTGAAAGTGGGATAATACATGAAGCAATGAATTACGATAGGTCAGATGTGAAATCAAATGTATCTAAATCTTTACTAATACCATGTTTATTTTTTTTTTTTTTTTTGTACCCCTAAGGGTACAACTTTATTTTATCATTTCTTTAGTTAATTTCTATAATATTTGATTTCATGACATTGATTATAATCTAACAATAAAATACTGGTGATACATTAGAGAATTGGGAATAGACATTGCTATGGTTTAGTGATTAGTTTATAGATAAAATTTGTTAAATTTGGAGGGAGCGGTGTTTTAGTGGTTCTAAATTTGTATAAAATATTCTGAACTTTGGTTATGATAAAATTAATTTCATTTTGATTGGGGCCTATATATATAAATGAAAAATGACTAGATTTAAGGATTACTCGAAATTTTTTGAAGGCTATTATTGTTAAAATATCTCTTATCTCTTTTGTGACACTGCATTCTGCTAGGAAGTGGCTTGATGTCTCTTTTAAGCTCTTGCAGAAGAAGCAGTGCCTATCTTCTGGTGTTCTGCCATGGATGCTACCAGTAGTTAGCGTGTTTGTTATAACTCTGTATTTGAACCAATATAGTGAGAAGTCGAAGTATTCATTGGTTAAGCTTCTGATTATGTTTGCTAGAGGAGCTTCTTCTTCAAATTTTTTCCTTCTCCGCTCCATCTGTGTTAAATACTGTGCTTTAACCACGTCGTCTGTTAGGATGGCCCGAACATGTTTATTTTTTATGAACCTTATAAAATTGAAAAAACAGTCCCTTGGTCCTATTTCTCTCTCATGACTAGTGATATAACTTAATACTCTCATCATTTCCAGTGTTTCATTCGCGGATAAGTTTTTTTCTTCATTAAAAAGTTCGCCTACAAAGTCTAGTCTTTTTTTGATGGCTGTATTGTTTAGAAATTCTAAACGATTGTTCTGTTTTATGGGCTCCTGCCATCTCATCAGAGGGAGAATCCTTTTGATCAGGTCTTCGTTAATTGCAGCAACGTTATTCCAAAATTTACTAACATATTTCAAATTTTTTATGATTTTAGAAGGGCCATTTCCTCTCATTTCTGCCATTGATATCCCTCCAGCCTCTTTCAATTTGTACTTTAGTATGTCATAGTATGACGAATTTTCATCTAGGAGTCTTTTAAGCCAGGTAAAAAGGAGAGACTTCCAATAGGTGTCTATTGGTAAAAGTCCTAGTCCTCCATATACTTTTGGACATGTGATTCGATTCCATGTTATGATTCTACTTTTATCATATTTAAAAATAAAGTTCTGGCAGATATCATTTATTCTTTTTGTGAGAGCTTCATCAAAAGGAGTAATTCGTAAAATGTGAGTTGCTTTGGGAAGAATTAGGGTGTTCCACACGTGAATTCGTCCAGGTAGATTGCTTCCAATTAGAGAGGCATACTTGAAGGATGTTTTCTTTAATTTTTCTTCAATTTTTTTAAGATTGTTCTCAGAGTTTGGTTCCAGTGAAATGTCAGCTCCTAGAATATTTGCTTCAGACAGAATTTTTATTTTTGTTTCTTGAAATGAATTTGTGAGGTTTGTAATTAAGCTTGTTTTTTGGATATTTACTGTCAAACCAGAAATTTTGGAAAACCTCTCAATGATTTTAAATGTTTCCTCCATGGACTGTTTTATTTCGCCAATTGTTCCTGAATAGAGAGTCGTTATGTCATCAGCATAGGCTTCCACTTTGCTATCATAATCTCCAAATGTAATTCCCTTTATTTTTTGAGCCGTGTTAATTTCCCTGATCAACTGGTCTACAGCGATGTTAAAAAGGCTTGGAGCAAGTGGATCTCCTTGCCTACATCCACGTCGAATTTGGAATATTTGATTTCTTTTGTCATACTCGGTGTTAAGGTTACGAAGGCAAACTGCAATCATTTTTATAAATTGCTTGCCAAAATTAAACTTTTTCAGGCACTCAATGATATGACTATGAGAGACACTATCAAAGGCCTTTCGGAAGTCGATTGCCATTACTGATATATTCTCACCTCTTTTTTGAGTTTCCCTAATGGAGTCGATAATTCCTCGAATTGAGTCTTCTATACGCCTTCCTTTAATAAATCCTTTTTGTGAATGATGTATCAGAGAAGGCAAAACTAATTGGAGTCTTTTGCCTAAAATCCCACTGAATATTTTGTACGAACAGTTAAGCATTGTTAAGGGTCTTAAGTTTTCGATGAGTCTGGGGTCTTTGCCTTTCTTTGGGATTAATATTAGGTTCCCCAAGGTGATGTGTTTTTCAAAGTTTCCATAGTTGATTGCTTCTTTGTATATTTTAGCTAATAATGGAGCCAGGAGGTTGCCATATTTTTGATAAAATTCCATGGGAAAACCATCAGGACCAGGTGATTTGTTTATTTTTTTGTAGTCTTGTAAGTAAATTTTGATCTCGTCTATTGTTATATATGTTTCCAGGGAAGCTTTCACTTTGTTGGTTAATTGAGATTGTTCCGGATCTCTTGTCCCGAAGTTTGTAGAGAAGTTGCTTGCAAGTGTAGAGGAGGCACCATGCACCTTACACATGCTTGATGTAGCTTCTTTTCCTTCTTGGCATTCTTTACAGTTATAAAAACTTCCATAAAACTCAGTAACCATTTTACTAATTTTTTGTCTATCGTGAATCTCCTCTCCATTTGTATCAAGCAGTAAATTTATGTTTTTGTTTTCCATATTTCTCTTTTCTAAATTTTTGACCTTTTGTAGAGTTATCTGTTCCTTGCTTATTTTACTCAGACCAGCTCTTATTAAGCAGCCTCTTCTTGAGTATTGAGAGATATTTGCCAATTCTTCTTCGGAAACAAATTTTTTGGAGCCGTCTTCTTTCAATCTGGACAGTTCTTCCATTTTCTGCTTTCGTTCGTTGCTTTTCTCTACCCCGATTTTTATGTAGCATCTCCTAGCACAGTCCAGGATTAATTTTAGTGCGTGCGAAGCTGTCCCAATTTTTTTATCTTCCAACTTCTTGATGACATCAGTTATTATTTCGGACACTTTGAAAGTTGTCTTATCATCTTCCAGCAAACTTGTGTTCAACTTCCATTTTTTCTTTTCTCTTTCTCTGAAAGGAATTTTAAAAGTTGTCAAAATAGGGCAGTGATCTGATTGTACCCCTTCTATCGTTTTATATTCAATAGTATTAGAAACTAGTCCCGACGTTGCGAGGACATAGTCCAATCTAGAGCTCTTAACTACGTTACTTTCCCTTTTTACAAAAAATGTGTGGGCTGGACATTCACTTAGTCTCGATGCCACATCTATCAAGCCTTTCTTTTGCATTATTTCTAGGAGAGAGTTTTTGGCATTCTTATTATTTTCATGTTTGTAGTTTAAAGTATCGCGTTTTTGATTCAAAACCAGATTCAGATCTCCGATGAGGATGACTTCTTCATTTTGCTCACCAGTCAAAAAATCTGTGTATAGCGATTCAAAAAATTGAGGACTGTCCCGATTTGGCCCATAAATGGATATTATTTTCAGTTTTTTCCCATTCCAGTCCAAATTTAAGACTGAATAATTTCCATTTTTGTCAATTGATTGTAATTCCGGTTTAAATTTTTTCTTAATAGCAACCAATAGTCCTCTCGAAGGATGGCTTGATTTTTTGACTTTTGCAGGAACTATGAATATTTCATAGTCCATGGGGAGATATAGTTGCAGTTTAGATTTTATTAAACGAGTGTCGCAAATAGAGATAAGATCTGGGTCATGTGATAGAAGGTTACTGATAACTAACTTCCTCTTTTGCCCATCTGAGATAGAATTAACGTTAGCAGATATAATTTTCATATGCATTCTGCAGCTTTAAAGGTTTTGGGATATCTAGTCACATGTTTACATTTCAATTTTTCCGCTTTGTGATTAGTGTTTGAAACAGAGTTATTATTTGTATGAGTATTATTTAGGTTCATTTTCAGGTTAAAAGTTATAAAAAGGAACTTTAAATTAAAAAAAACAAACAACGCAAAGGAAAAAGGGGCCAGCAATACAGAACCAACCGTACAAATCTGGGATAAAAATGAGAGAGGTAAATAGTCAATCAAATTAAATATAAGTAAAAATAATGAACAACCTTGTTGGTGCTTCATAATAAATATGTATGTATAATAGATAAAATAGATGGTAAGGGCATCACTCACGTTTCGGTAAATTGGCCTCACAAGTCTACACAGGGATCACTCCCATTTCCATGACACTTAACTCCCGAGTCCTCTTTGTGTCTCTCTCCTTGTCTTCAGATTTTCTCTTATTTTTCTTCTTGGATTTCGTTGTTTTTTGAGCATCCTTTAGAGGATCTGGTCTTTCTCTTAAGACTTTCGCCCATTCCTTCGCTTGATGTGGGTTTTTGACTTGATTGGATTTTTCATTACGTTCTTTTGTAAGAGGAGTATCGTTTTGATGGGCGCTTTCGGCGTTGTTGATATGATCTTCTTTTCTTTCTTGTCTCGGAGCTTGTCCATCTTCTTGGTAATTATCTGATTGTTCGGTTTCTTCTTCACATTCTTCCTCTCTTTCATCCTCTCCCCCCGACGTTTGATCCTCGTCTCGCTCCTCTTGATGTACCTCCTCTTCGATAAGCCTTGTCTCTTCCCATCCTCGAATTCGAATTGGAAGACCTAATTCTTCCAGAAACTCTTCTTCGAATTCCCAATAAGGTGTTCTTCTTTTAGCTTTACATTTCATCTTTATATGCCCAAATTTTAGGCATTTAAAACATTGTATTCTCTGAAAAGTTGAAAATAATTCGACTTTTTTTCCACCAATCGGAACTATTGAAGGCAATAATCTAGTAGGTTGAATATAGAATTTGAGTTTCCCGGACATTATTTTTTTGAATTTCATCGCAAACTCCTTTACGTCTTCTTCATCTTCCGTGAATTCCATCCTGTGGGGTATATCTTCTATATTGCTTTTTATTTCTCCGTGTATTTCCATTATTTTCCTCAGGGCGCCAAGATTTATCTCGGACCCGTTCTTAATAACAACTTCTACAGGTTCTTGTAGCATCTTAAGGTTTTTTAAACCTCTGATTGAGAAGAATATGCCTTCTCCCACTTTTTTATTTCCTTCGATGTGATTTAAATTTTCGATTACATTTAAAGGAGTCTTCAATGTTATGACAATGTAGCCGGCTTGGCTTTTGCAGTCGTTTATCCTAGTTATGTCATCCTCTTTTAAGTTTAGAGTTTCCAAAATTGATTTGTACTGTCTAATAGATGGGCTGAACCCCCTAAGGGGGTTACTCTTTTCGTCTTTCCAGTCCAAGTAAATTTTACTCCAGACTGGGCTTCTGTTTAGATGTTTCCTTTGATTCTTGTTTTTTGCCATATAAGAGTAGGATTTTTCATTGGCCTTATATTCCTTTAGTTGCAACTCTGAGGATTCATTTCTTTCTTTCCTTATAATTTCTTTTGTATTTGTTTGCTTTGCATCGATAGTGTATGTTCTTTCACCCTCAAAATCGCATTCCTCTCCCTCTTCTGTTGTCTCCTTTGCTAATTCATTTCCTTCATCAGGTGGTTTATCATGAGGGCGTGCTGACATTTTATATCTTCTTATGAATTGATGAAATGAATTTATTGAAAAACAAACTAGGAACGACTACGTCACTTTTACGCCGATGATATCAGAATCCTTGAGAATGAATTAAGTCCCGATCCCCCTCAAATCCTCAAATTCTGGCGGGACCGAGGGTCTAACCGTTGATTTGCGTATTCCAAAAGGGTCCTCAATATCTTATCTACACTTGGGTATCCAAAATTTTCACAATAAGACACTAGGACACAGTTGAATTATTTTTTTTTTCACCACGAGAAAAAGACACTTCCTTCCCTCGTGACAATATACATAAAATCATAATCATAATTGACTATCGAAGCATTTTAGTACAAGTAAAAATTTTTCAAGTCAAAACAATATTCTTCAACTGGATGTATCAGGCATTCTTTATACTATCCACTTTTGAATGTTTCAAGTGGAATATCTTTTCGACTATTGTCACACTTGAAGTCCTTAGTCTCGTCCATTATCATAAATCTATACTTTTCGTCAATTTCCCGTTTTATTTTGAAAATGCTGACTCGACTTAAGAGCTCCAATGATTGGGTTACGAGAAAACAAGAAGAGACGGATTTACCGGCGTATTTCTCCATAAATTGGATGCAATTTTGATGTCCTCCGACTGAAAGTGGGATAATACATGAAGCAATGAATTACGATAGGTCAGATGTGAAATCAAATGTATCTAAATCTTTACTAATACCATGTTTATTGAATGGATCCGGATTTCTCTTGTGACATCAGCGATTTGAAAGTCTCATGATCGGAAATTTCTTCAAGAAGAAGTCAAGAAATAGCATGGCCGGAATGCCATCACACTCGTATCCTGGGCAAATTTTTAAGCGTTGCTACCTCCATTGTCGGCGACCCAAGTTCCTGAATCAAATCCTTAGGCATTTTTTGACTTAATTTAAAAATAACAAAGAAAAATAAATATATATTAGAATTTATACATATTTGTTCCTTCGTATGTTTGATCTAGCATCACAGTCAGCCAGTAGGGCTCAAGGGCAGGGTGGAATATAGATAACTGGATCCAAAAAAGATGATAGGTATTAATTGGACTTTGAGGTAGTTTGAGGTTACTAGAGGCTGATTTTGAGGCAGAAATATGATTTGACGGCTTATGCTGCCTTATTTGAGGTTAGTTATCAATTCAAATGTTTCAGGAAATGGTCAATTAGGGGATTTGGATGAGGTCAAATGATTTCCAGGAGCTTATATGAGGTTGTTGGCGGCTATTTTCATGCTTTTGCCAATTCTAATTTTCATTATTACTTAATGCCAAAAATTATTATTAAACGGCGTGCTGCAGGCAGTTGTTGGATGCCTCATTTGAGGTTGCTTATTAGTTCAAAAGTTTCAGAAAATGTCCAACTTAGTGGGTTTGGATGAGTTCAAATGACTTTTAGGAGCTCATTTGAGGCTGTTGGTGGCTATTTTGATGTTTCCGCCAATTCTAATTTTCATTCTAATTTAATGCCAAAAATTAGCATTAAACGGCGTGCCGTAGGCAGCCGTATTTAGGCTAGTGTTAATATATATATTATGATCTCAACTTTTTTTTATCTTCAAGACTTAAAGTATATTTTATGTGCCTACATATTTTATACTTAATACATACATACATGTACTAACTTATAATAATTACATGCAAAAAAAAAAAAAAAATACTTAAGAAAATGTTTGTAAGTATGTATGTAAGTAAATTTCGACAGACGCTCGCTCACTCACTCACCCGTTTCTCACATAGCCATATAATTATATATATTTCAAGATTCTTCTTTGTGTGTGAGTGTGTGTAAAAATCCCAAGAATACAAAATGCGCATATTTCAGTCATGTTTTAAAACAGTTTTGTGAAAGAAAAACAAACAAAAAAAACTCACTCCATAATCATTTTTGAGTTAATTATAGTTACATATATATATATTAATTATATTGTTTCAATGGATTAAATTAAGCTAATTGTTCTTAATATTAAAGAAAGTAAGTTTATTTTAATTGTTACTTATTTTAGAAAGGACATTGTCACAGCATAACATGGTATATGAAATTATTTCTTCTTTTTTTTATTTTTGTATATAATTAAATAATTTAAAACTTTGAAGTTATTTTCTAATGATAGAATCACAGTCATTTCATCACATGGACAAAATGCACTATTGTATATATATGTATTATCCATCAACGCCCAAAAAAATGTTGACATGTGAAAATTCCTTTCACATCTTTTTAAAAAGCAACAGAAAAGAGTGAGTAGGTAAATAAATTGAGGAGGAAAAAAAAGCGAAATGTTTCAACTCATTAGCTTTCTAAAAGGAAAAAAAAAACTTCGAACAAGTAAATGAATTACCAAAAAAATAAAAAAAATAAAAATTTTTTTTTTCAATATTTTAAAGAAACTTCGTAGAAGTTTAAAAAATTATTCAAAATTAAGTGTGAATGTTTTTAGAAATATATACTAGTCGTACTATGGTAAATTACTCAAATAGCAATTACTTAAAGAGGAAGAGGAAAAAAAAGAAATTTATATTCAATTTTTAGTTGGTTTTTTTAATCTTTTGTAAATAAAAATCAATTTGCAGCTTTCTACTGAGAAAACCAAGGTTTTGATTGGCACACACAAAAAAATATATAAAAAACGAAAGAAAATTTTAGCCATAATCTGCAATTATGTACGAAAAAAGGGTTTTTTTTTAATATCAATACATTATAAATAACTCTTCTCTTGCAAATGTTTGTTTTTGTTTTTTTCGTACACAAATTTTGAATACATAATATGTGATATATGTACATTTTAAATGATCCATACAATAAAAGACGTGAGAGACGCAGATTTAATTTTATGATTTTTCTTTAAATAAATAAAAAATAAGACATGAAAAACGAAGCGTTAAGTTTTTTTAAAAAAAAAACATCTTTGAGGGTATTTTTTTTACATTATTATTATTATTTAAAAATGTCACTGACTAATATGAAAAGAGTGAATTGAAGTTTATTAAAGAAAATAACTTCTTTTATTTTATTTTTTTTTTTTGGGGGGGGGGGGGGAAACATTTTTTTTTTAATTTTTATGTATACATTTGGTAATGTTTAGCAGAGGTATGTAGATATTGGGTTTAATAATGACTCTAAAGACTCTTAAATTGATTTTTGTATTTAAATTCTTCATTTAAGGAGTATACAGGTCAACAAAAATACTTTTAAGATTCATCTCATTACTAAAAACTCTTATTAAATTGTTTTTTTTTTCTTTTTCATATTAAATTTGATTATTGAGCATTTTCGATTATGTATTTTTTTGAGTATTTCTCTACTCTTTTTTAATGAGGATTTGAGTCAAATTTTATGGATCAGTAAAAAAATAATCAGAAATCCACCTATAAAAACTGTATTTCCCTTGAAACGTATAATAATATTCATGTCAAAAAATATGTTTATTTTTGTATGTGAAATAGTCTAAAGAAAAAGAAATATCAAATGTCAAGGGTTTTATTCAAATAGTAATCATCATGTTTTTAATTTGTATATTAAGCAGAGGGAATTTATTTAAAGACTAAGTAATTGACTTCTAAATACTTAAATTCAGGAGAAATATGGATTTAACTTCAACTTTATTTTGTACAAAATTTACTCAAATTTGATATAATAATATGTACGTATATAAAAATTTAATATATGTATTGACCCTAGTTTATTATCCCATAATTTCAAAAGAAATGAATTTTCACATTGCCTATTTCAAAATAGGCTCTTCTAAAGAAAAATTAATTTTCCAGTTTTCCTTTGTAAATTTATTTTATGACTAAGAAACACGTTATATGTATGAATAAAGCTTACATCAAAGGATAATCTAAATCTTATAATGATGGATAATCTATTTCCCTTTTGTACCAAAATATTATATATGTATAAATATATAAGTAGATACATCACTTACAAATCATAATTATAATTAATCAAATCGATTCATGTCTTAAACATTTATTTTAACTTTAATGGTTATTGCCTCTTCGTTTTTGCTCTAAGAATGTAATCATTTTTTCGTTTAAATAATTACTTTTTTGTGCATAGTAAAAAAAAATCTTCAGTTATTTATATCTATATATATGTAGCTATCATAATTTCAAAAGTATATAAAGTTTAAAAAATTTGAAAGTATGGGTTAATTTGATTATAAATTCTATTTTCTTTTACTTTTTTTTAATCATTCTTAAAGAAAAGTAGTGAATTTTTGTAATTTTTAAAGTACATATATATATATATATATATATATATTATACGAACACAGACAAACTTTAATTTAAAAAGTAAATAAATGATTCAATGTAATACATACAAAAAGGCTTTTAGTATTTGCATACATAGTAATGTAATAATATGCGTGTATAAAAAATACATAGTTTAAAAAGAAAAAAAAGAAAAAAACACCTTGGATTTGAAACATTACACGTTATTTGTATTCAATTTCTTTTGATGATATTTTTATTATACTTTTCGTTAAATGTCAAAATATACATAAATATATGATATACATATATGATATCAAAGATGTTCATTGAAATTATCCGACATTCAGAATGAATCGCCTGAGAAACGTGTTTGAATGGGCAAAAGACAAAGTACATAGATTGTAGGATTATTTTTTTTACATTTTCTTAGGTGTTTTATTCTTGCAAATAGTTTTTGGAACATCACACCTGTCAATATTACATATTACATGTTTCATAATGCTGTAAGCTTCTTTTATGTTATTCATTTAAAGAAAAAGTTGAATATATTTATGTACATAATATATATTGATGATTCACTTGAAATAAAGTTTTTAAGGATTGCTACTCTGCAAAAGAAACTACAAATAAACATCAAAATGTTTCATGTTCTTGATGACGTTTTTTTAACTATACTATGGGCAAAAAACATCGGGGATCTCAAAATCTTTATTTAATCAACAAAATTCATATCACCCCCTCCCTCAAAAGTAACCCTCCCCCTCCCTTTATGCAATGTACATGCGACAACATTTTTTCCCATATTCAAAACTGTTACAGTATGTTTATTAAGTCAATATTAATTACAGAGCAATAACTGCTGAGCTGTTCAGATATATTATTAAAATAAAAAATTGGATGGTCGGTGTCTTGATAGCAATAGCATTGGTCAACAGTCAAAAATCTTAAGGGGTATAAGTATAATAAAAGTTATTCAGTTTTGCACGTTGATTTCAAATCTGGAATTTTTTTTTTTTTTGATAGCTCTTAAGTTATAAAGAAATCGGACCATACTTTTATAGCTTTTTTTACCCATTTTTCAACTTCAACTTCAATTGAAGCCTAAAAGAATACACATTTTGTGTATTAAAGAATGTTGATTCGCAAAGGGTATTTAATGCAAATTCCATTTTCAGTCTTTGTTTTGACCTAAGGGGGATCCTTGGAGAGTAGGGAGCGGGGGGGATAAGCCCTTAAGTCGGGCAAATCCGTTGTATTTAAATAACTCCTTGAATATTACATAAAATGGATTAATAAGGAATGCATTAAAGAGCTGAGACCCGTAGCTTTCAAACGAGATGTCAAGCGCCCGATAAGAGCCCTTGATTTTGAAGAAGCTACTTAAGTAGTAGCGAGCAGAAGAATTTCTGCTAGTATCTTAATCCCTCTGTGCGCTAAATAGCTCTACCGTGAGTCATTATTTTACTAACAAATCTTATTTCACCCCCTCCTCCACTTGATGCAATGCATATGTGCCAACGTTTATTCCAATTTTCAAAACGCTTACAAAATTTGTATTAAGTCAATAATTACAAAACAATAACTGCTGAGTTGTTTAGATATACTATTACATTTGAAAAACCGGATGGTCGATTTCTTATTCGTAATATGTTATGAATCTTGAGAAATAAATCACAGATTCTCAAAATTTAAAAAAAGAATAGAGACTGAAATTTTCATTGTAACTTTTTTAGGTTGGCAACGACATCTCTCTAAATTTTATTTTAGTCGTCATTTTTGAGACATTTAAAAAAAGTAAAAATTGCATTTTACCTGCTCAAAAAAGGACGCGTATCTCAATCACACATAATTACTTTGACGTATAGTTTGACACACAACAGATGTCAGTGGTGCCAACTACCCAAAATGAAAACATTTATCCCTATCCACATTCTCCTGGAAAATAAGTTCAAATTTCCCGTAGTTTTTTGCTCATATTATTACAACACATGAAATAATTACAAAAATAAACTTGATAATTGATTTATGATGATAAATTTAATGTTGATGATTATGAACCATTAATTATATACAATACATATATATGTTTAATGTTCAGTAATTAAAAAAAACCATATTTTGCTCTGGTTAATGTAGTATGTATGTGTAATGTGTACTCCTTAAATGTGAAAACTTTAAAAGTGGGTATGAAAATAATTAGAAAAGTTAAGGGTAAATGGAAAACAATTATTTTTAACGTACATATATGTAGAAAATGAAAGTAAAAAATTTGTTTTTGAATATCCCATTTATTAAAAGAATTTGTTTTACCATATAATGTGTAGAAAATGAGAGTAATCTGATTAATTATTATAGAAGAACTATAAAATGATAAAATGATGTCTGGTATTATTTGCAAATATTTATGCATGGATATGGCAAAAAAAAGTTATATTAATGTGCTTATTGCCAAATTATTTTTGTAGTTGTAATGTTGATAAATCAATAATCATTTATTTTTATAAATAATAGAATAATTTACAATCATTCGTTATATTTTAAGTACTACTGTGTAACTGCAGAGTGTTTAGGAAGGGGGGGGGGGAATGGAAAAAGAATAGTATATTTGTAATTTGTATGAATCTAACTATCAAAACTAAATTCGTAAATTATATGTATATATACATAATTACAACATATAGTAGATGAAGTAAAAATAAATCCATTATTTTTCCAATAGATGACTTTAGTAATGTGTATCTTTATCATTGAATAAGTACGATAAGTCTACGCTAGATGGCGTTTGAATGATAGGATTTCTTAATAAAAAAAACTTTTAAGGCCAGGGGTGCCAGAATCGGCTCGTAAGGAGATTCAATCATGCCTGCAGGATAATTTGAAAGTGGAAAAAATACAGACAGGGATCAAATTTTTTAACTAAATGTAGTTCATGAATTATCCGTTAGGGGCGCATGTTAGTCTTTCTTTATAAGTCTCATGTAAAGTTCATTATTATAATTTTCGATACAAACTTACCTATTTAAAGTTTGTGCAATTTTATGAAATGATTTGTAAAAGTGTTGTTCAATAAATTTTTAGAGAACTTTAACAATGTCCTCGTTGGTCTTTAAAACAAAACAGAGGAAAGACATGATATTATTTTGGTTATTTATGGCTAAGTATGCTATAATTTTAATGGTCCGGCCCACAACGTCTACCTAGGGGTTGTATGATGCCCGCTATGTGCAATGAGTTTCATACTCCTGTTTTAGACGGTTTTTGTGATTGTTTGAGCGTCTGTCAAAGATGAAGAGGAGGAGAGAAACAATAGGACATATTTTACAGTTTTATTTTTCGATAAAGGTAAGCCAGGAACGAGTACTCATATGTACTCTGAGGCTTCAACTTTGATTCCTGGTTATCAGATGCAATCACTCCGTGAACCATTATATAAGTATTTCAAGTGGGGCACTAGAATGACTCCCTTTTTTTTTACGTTAAGAGTTACATATCCTTTTGACAGTTGTTGAGTAATAGTCAAAAAAAAAAAAAAAAAAAAAAAAATCTGTCAGAAAATTGTTATTTTTTTAAATGTGTGGACATGGGCGTGAAGACAATTGACTACTTGACATCTTCCTTGTGCCTAAGAGAACATTCTCAATTTTAATGATACATTATACCCTTGGTTTAAATGCTTGATAATCTTTCTATTGGATTCTGATCCTGCTCCACTCAAACCTAAAATTTACCTAATTAGCCAACATACATTTTCCATTTTATTCTCGCCCACTTTGTATGTACACTACAGGGTGTTCACAAAGTCTGGCTACATAGGGGATAAATACATACCTTTAGAATAAAACAATTTTATTTCGTTATGAAGTGATTTTATTTTCTATATGATTTCCAATATTTACAATGCATAATTCGATACGCCTTGTGAAATTCTGGTGAACTCGATTGAATTGGTGTACATTGCCGTCGATTTCAGTAGACTGACTTATAATGCGTTCTCTCAAGAGGTTTAGATTTACAATCTTCATGAAACTTCTGCTCTACCAGGATTTTGTGGATAGTTGACCTTGGAACAACACCCAACTTCATGGATGTCCGACGAAGTGACTTCCTTGGGCTAGCATCAATTTTGGTCATGACAACCTCCTTCGTTTCGTCTGAATTTTTTGGTCGCCCGGAATGGGACTTGTCTTAAGACACTGCCCGTTTCTTTAAACTTCGTGACCAATTTCCCAAAAAGGCAGTAAAATAAATAGGTTGCCGATCAGAGTGTCGGAAGTTAAATTCATCGGGGATTTTGCAATTAAACCATTATTATCGTCTACTTAAGAGTAGCAAATTGTTTTTTTCTTCTTTAGACAGAACCATCATTCGATCTGGGGAGGAAAAATAACATAAATAAATAAAATATTTAAATTCATTTATACCCAGACTTTGTGGACATCCTTTATTAAGAAAATAGAACAAAAGAAAAAAAAGAACAAACATTCTTTACCTCTATATAAGTATATAATTAAAAGCTCAATTAATTTTAATTAAATAAAGTAGTTAAATTACATCTTACATATTAATTAACAGAATGATTGCATTATGAAGTGATTAAGTGAAATAAAGATTTATTATATGAACGATATTTCAAGACTAACAACATACATATATTGTATATTAACAAAGCAATAAGTGTATATAAACATACATACATCTTATTTAAATGAACACATGTTGTTTCAATATAATATGAGGTAGATATGTACCGTATTTTCCGATGGGGTATAAGAAATCCTTTTTTGCTCAAAAATGTTAACTTTAAAAAGTAGGGAATCCCTTATACATGGGAGTAAGTGTTTTTAGCGCCAGTTTTTTGTACTTTTTTCCAGAACTTTTGTTTTAAAAATTAACAGGGTCTTTTTTTCACGTGAAAATGTGTATTTTTAGATTCTACTAGTAAAAATTTTGACTTTGAATCAATGTCATTTTGTGTGTGGAATATTTGTATTAAGGGTAGACAAAATGAATTAATTACCACAAAATTAATTTGCATTTTTATACAGATAGTCTCATATGTACATTTAAATACAAAACGTCAAATGAGTTACATGATGTTGTGTACAAAAAAAAACATATTAATTGCATTGAAAAATGTGTTCTTTTTTTAACTTTCTCATTTGGCCAAAAAGAAAAACAAAACAAACATGTTGTATTCAGCATTCTACTGTAAAAATACACTATCCTTGTCATGATTTTTCACATTTAGAATAAAAATACATTTATTTAAATTTTGAGGGACAAGCCTGTATGCTTACAATATATATATATATATATATATATGCCTACATATTTAAAGACATAAATAATATTGCCATTAAGGCTTTCTAAACGTGTATAAATTCAAGAAAGCACTTGTTAAGTAGAAAATATGTTCTTATTGAAGCAAAAAGGTAAAACACATGAATCTTTACTACATATACATACATTCAAGTGGGAATAATGAATTATGAACTATCAAAATGTGAAGAAAAATTATTATATTGGGAAATAAAATTCCTCACTCTTAATATATTTATTTACTTTTTCAATGTTTTATTTTATATGCGTACATATTTTTTCTTTTTAATCCCATTAGTCTATATGATTGAATATGAACAAATGAGTGAGGCATCATTATCAACACCTGGGATAAACTAATTAATTAAACTTATATAAACATCCATTCATAATGTATATATATATATATATTTATACATATATAAGCAAACATGATTAATGAAGTCAATAGATACATTAAGCATTATATGAGGTATTATTTATGTTACATGTACATATTTGTTTATTTTTAAAAAATTATATCGAATTTTTTTAAATAAATCCAGTTTTAAGGGATGTTACGATTCGAGTTGTAGTTAAGTACAGCTTATAAAAGTTTTTTTTAATTTATTTTTTAAACTATTTACGTCTAAGCCTTAGTCCAAAGTCCAGCCCAGGGGCCAAATATGGTTCATTTTTATCCGACCTGCAGCCTTCCTTATAAAATCAATTACGTCTGACTCGGTTGTAGAATTAATACATTAAGTAACAGCGCTATTCATGGCGAGCCTTTTTGACTACTCGCAACCTCGATTCTCAAAAGAGAAGAGGAAAATTTGGAAAAACAACTGGGTGCTACCCTTCTGTATTTTCCTTGTTGCCAACTTTTTAATATTGGGCAGAGTTATTATTTAGTTATACTATACATTGATAAATTCTACCAATCATAATACTTGTATAATATTTAAAAATTCAAAAAAGGGGTGCGCAATCCTTGAATTAATATATTTTTTATACATCAAATCATAAATAAGAATAATACCCTTTTTGAGTTCATAACACGTAGAGTCAGCTACTTTAAATCGGAAGGGAAAATCTGCTGAAGGGAGAATACATTGTGTTTTTGTTCATCCAAAAAAATCGTCGTAATTACCTGCATGTGCTAAGTGCTGCCATCAAGAGGCTCAATCAGGAACAGCAAATTAGTATGTATGTATATGAGTAATTGACTGAATGCGTCCCAAATTTTTTAAAATGGTGACAGTCAATAAAAAGGGGAAAGTTGACTGTGTGGGCTGACGGTTCAAGGAGTCGTGAAAATTGGACAATTTCTTGGAAACCCCTGGAGGTCTAAGGGATATGAAGAATTTTTGATGTTATCATCTCAGATAGGTAACTATTTAAATCCATATTTAATACAATATTTGGCGTAATAACAGGAGAATAAAGGTCATATATAATGTGAATAATAAAAAATCTACCTCCAGAGTTTGAGAACCGATCCACATACTTATCTCACTAATCAACTGAAACTTTAGGCATGGAGAAAGGAGTACGTACTGAGGTGATTATAGGTAGTGATTTGTCATTGTGAGACAGACATAGCTTTGAATTTAAATAGATTAATGTCAAGAAAGTTTTCCTTAAGGAAAATTCATCATATTGATTTTAAAATAGGTATTTTAAGAGTCTAATTATCGTGCATTTCAAAATGATATGCCTGTTCTATGGTTTGAATATCCTGATATGCTAAAATGTTAGATCTGAAAAAATTATTTTCTAAGAGACACAAGTATTTACCAAAAAAGGTACAGAAATGATATCGTCATGTTGCTGGTATCTATTTTCTAGTCCAAAAATTGAAATTTGTAGCCTATTTTAACTCTTATTAAAATTTATTTAATAGTAGTAGCGAACAACGAGGGTATGGTAGAAATTTGTTTACTTAGATTATGAAATTTAGCTATCAAGAAATTCAAATCAAGGATCCATTACATTATCTAGAAATGTTTAATAATGAGGCTCTTAAAATATACATTATATAAAATATATTAAATCAAGGATTGCACGCCCTTTTTTTTGAATAAGAGTATTCCATTTGTATGAAATATCATACAAATATCATACTCGACACATATGTAAGAGACAACAAGGGGGTAAGTAATTCTCAAAGCAATGCTTCATAACTTTTTATGCAAAACATGGATCTTAAAAAACAATTCGCAATCGAAGCATAACATATTATTAAACTCTAATCCGTCTAATAATAGGAAGAAAAAGAAAAAAAAAAGACTTTGAAGAGTAAAGAGTAAGAGAGAGAAAGGTGGAAAGGGGGGGGGGTGTTTAGAAAAGCTGTCTACTTCTTTCCATTTCTTTATATTTATTTTCTAATTAAAAAGAGTCAAAAGAATTTTTAAGACACTTTGAATGTGTTTTTTTTTTCATCCTATGTTTTTTGTTGTTGTTGTTTTTGGAGCTTACACATATAGCCAGACAGTCTTTTCGTAGTCAAATAATTGAAATAAGAAAAAAAGAGAGAATTTAAAATAAAAAAATAAGGATTGAGGCGTCATATATGTATATATATATATGCATAGTAGAAATTTAGAAGAATGCTATCATTTGATACAAAGCCTGGAAAGGAGTTCCTAATCCTCAATTATTATTATTATTATTATTTTTATTATAGACCATATTATATACCTATATATACATATTACATATGCTTAAACATACATTCTGTATTTATGAGGGCTTTTTTTTAATTACAAAGGAAAATTTAATTAGAAAGGAGGGGAAATATGTGTCACAATGACCTAAAATAAATTAGGGATTTACTTATGTATTTATAAATCCCTGTACTCTAAGGATCTTAAATCCAGGCAGTAAAGAGTATATGTGTCAAGTTAAGAAGAAACCAAGTTTATCTGAAATATTTCAAAAATGACTTAACACTGCTATCATATTCTTAAATGAATTCTCTTTCGTTTGTATTAATAGGTTATTTCGATCAACTATATAGTAACTCCAATAATTGCAACTGTAATATAGGAAAAAACCAACTGCCACGAAATAAATCTCTGTGACCATGAAAATGATGAATGTTCTTTCAGCAGGGACCATATTGACTCCATGTGCAGTCGACACATTTATCCGATTGCTCTATTGGATAGACAACAATCCTTGGTTTCTCAATATAAAGTAACATTTTAGCAGAAACCGTGTGGTATAGCTCTTAAAATGACTCCGAAATATCTCGATGTTATATTTAGGAATTAAAAAACTTAAAAGTGGATTTTCTTGTTGACTTGACACATATTTTGTTGTAGAAGGACATAAGGGCAATACATATCTGTTTCATTTTATATAAACGCTACTATGGGTAAAAAATCTTTATTTAATCATCAAAATTCATCCCCCCAAAACTGTTACAATATGTTTATTAAGTCAATATTAAATACAGAACAATAACTTCTGAGTTGTTTAGATATGATATTAAAATTAAAAATCAGATGGTCGGTTATCTTGAGTAATAATAGTTTATGTATCTTGAGAAATAAACCACATATTCTCAAAATTTCACGTTCCTTGAAAATATTTTCTATGATATTTCGACTTCAATATATTAAATGAACAAACACATTATTTAAAAAGTAAGGGTGATCTGCCAATACCATTGGGGAGACAGGAGGCCAAATCAATTATAAAGTCAATAATAATTACAGAACAATAACTGCTGAGTTGTTTCGATATGCTATTAAAATTAAAAATCAGATGTTTGGTTTCTTGAGTATGTTATCCATCTCTAGAAAAAAAATTCTAAAGGAACCAGTCTGAAATATTCATATAGACCTTCTTGGTTGTAACAACAACATTTCTCAAAATTGCATTTGAGTCATCATTTTTCATATAATTTACAAAAAGTTAAAATTCCATTTTAACTCTTCACAAACCGACGTGATTCTCAATCAGTAATGAATATTTTGACGTGATACTCGTCCATGATGTCAGTCAGAGCCGTGCCAACATCAAAAACAAAACAAAAATGTATTCCTATTGAAATCTCCAAAAAAGTTAAATTCAAATTTCTTGGTATTTTTTTTTTTTTTGCTCATATATTAATATACCATGATTGAAAATACAAATTTGCAACGACAAATGAGAGTGTATGTTCAACACTCTTCTTCCCCCATAATAATAATCGTAGTACTTTAGATACATACATTATTTACACTCATTTGTCAAAATGTGTTGCACATCGCAGCTATGAGCTTATCTGCGTATGTATCATCAAATATAGGCAAGTATTGAAACTTTAAAGATATAAAAAGAATTACATCCATATGTTATTCCTTCATTTTGCTTCAAGGAATATAATACACTATTATATTATCTATATTTATATATATAAGTAAGAAAGTTTTTGGTGGTATATTAGAAAGGTCAGTGTGGGGGCTTCTTTATTTATTATCTTTGAACATATTTACAAATGTACATATATTATAAAAATACATTCTAAATACGTTAAATATAGATACAAACGTGTTTTCTGGGTTCATGTAATTTCTATTTGTTGTTATTGAGCCTAAAATATTCACTTTACCTGCCCTATATAAATATAAATAATAAATTAATTAATTAACAAAAATATGATTATATTTTACAAGCAAATAACATTATGACATTTTCAAAGATTTTTAAAATGAGTACTTAGTATGAAGTAAGTAATTAATCAATTGTAAGAACATTCAAACGAGTATATTTAACTAATTAATTTCATAGGTCAACTAATTTGAACTTTCAAAAATCCTAAGGAACCAGCTGAAATCCTACTGTGCCCTGCTACTTCTGCCTATTGCACTTGTTTTTCAGTAGCACTACCATGAGTCTTGGATTTCTAGCGAATTTTTGCTCGAAATTGGATGAAAATTTACACAATTATATGGGCGATTTCTTCTTAGTTAAGGATTCTTATCTGGCGCTTGACATCTCATTTGAAAGCTGTGGGCCTGAGCTCTTAAATGCATTCCTTATTAATCTATTTCATGTAATATTCAAGGAGTTATTTGAGTACATACAAACGTTTTGGCCGACTTTTGAGCCTACTCTTGTCCCCTACGCCCCTGGGAGTCATTTTAGGTCAAAACAAAGATTGGAAATGTAATTTGCATTAAATACACTTGCGATCATCTTTTTTTAATGCACAAAATGAGGTTCCTTCTAGTCTTAAATTGAAGTTGAAGTTGGAAAATGGATCAAATTAGCTCAAAAAGTAGTGTCCGATTTCTCGAAAACTGTAGGACTCTCGAAACAAAAAAATTACAGGTTTGAAATTAGCGTGCAAAACTGAATAACTTTTACTATACTCAAGAAACCGCTTAGGATTTTTGACTGTTGACCAGTATTAATATCATTTGAGAACAAAATAATAACTGTTAGGCTCATTTATTGTGTCAAATAAATGTATTTGACACATAGACACACACTAATTACAAATCCCTAATGAGTAGTAGGCTCTTTTTATATCAAATCTAGTTTTTGAGTATTTTGTATTGTAATTTCGAAGGAATTTTTGACTAAGAAATAAATCACATGAGAATTAATTTCTTATAATTTTTTTTTTAAAGTTTAACAGTAATTTCAAAAATGATTTAAATATATTTTATGTCAAATCAGCCAATTTTGAGAAAAAGTCGTGCAAAAGTAAAAAAAAAGAAGATTAATAACACCTCAATTTTTCATTTGAATAAAATAAAATAAAATAAATATTTTATATGAAAGTAATTGATCTTTTATTTTTAATAGGCTATTTGCCTTTAGAGGGCCTATTTATACAGCAATATTCATTTAATTTCAATTTGATGGAAGCAAAATGTGTAAAGGTTGTATTTTTATTCCGTATTAAAGGAATAATGCAATTTTAAATGGGTAAACTATGGATTTTTCTTATATTTTTTAATAACAAATCAACTTCGAGTGACTTTAGTCTCCATAAAATTTAAATTAAATTAATAAATATTACTTCATACGAAAACATAAATTAATAAATTAAACTTATGAAGGATGAAATTATGCTTTTTTTTTCATAATATATATATATATATTATGTGATTCTGACAAGTTGCTTTAGTTGCATTCACTCCCACATATTTTAATTAGCAAATAATTTGTTTAACATGTTTTTATTTAAATAAAAGTAAATTTTTCCTGTGTCTTTTATATGTAGACCTATTGTTCTGCAATTCTTCTTATTCTGAAGGAATATTTTGTAGTTCAATGTATTAAAGTTACTGTAATTAATTATTAAAGATTTTTTTGGATTTTTTTTGTTCTTTAAAATGATACATGCATCATTTGTTCCCCTCCCTTAAAAAAAATTATTAAAATTGTAACAAAATATATGTTTGACGTCAGAGTAATAAACACTTTGCCCAAGCTATAAAGTTATAGCATTTTACTTAAATATAATTAAAAAATGAAATTGTATATCTTAGAGACTACGAAAAACGTCAAAAAAAATTAATTTGTATTCAAAATGTGAAAATTTAATATTAAAGCACAACAAATAACTCAGTAAGTTATTTTTTCCTCTAATATTTAAGTAAGAACACTCTTAATGTCGATTCTAAAATCACATTATGATATATATATATAACTATATTTGTCAGTGAGCATTCATTACATGTTATTTATATGTACAAAAAAAAGATGAAGAGTAATTGATGTCAAAATTAGATTATTCTATTTTTTATTAGATAGAAAAATTATTATTATTATTTAAAATATTTGTTAAAATATTACATCTATCAAAAAATATATTTTACATTTCAAAATTGAATATAATTGATTAATCATTCTTCTACAAATTTAAATTTAAATTTTTAATAGGATTCATTATAGTCACTTCATTGCTACAAAATGCTTTCAAATGTTCTTTGTAATGAAGTGAGTTTTGGTTAACACGATTATCATTTCGCTTATATTTTTCGAGCAAAAAATGCTTTGCTATCACACTATGACAATTATAATGAATATTAATAATTAAAATGTGTAATATAATTAAATTAATTTGATGACTCCATAAAAAGGTTGAATACATTTTATGTATGAAAAATAAAAATAAAATTTCATCATATTTAGCATCTTTTCGTGTTTGATAAAATTTAGTACAAAAATCCGAGGATCACGGTTTGAAGATGTAAATTAAATAACTTGTATAACTTCAATAATAGAGTCTCATATGTTCCTTGTATAAACCATGTTTTAGAAACACTCACTTTTATCTTTGAGCTAAAGAAATATTCGTATTTAACTTTGATTTGCAATGCTCTTTATGAGTAAAAGCCAAGCCAAAAAAATTGTGAATAGAGATGTTAGGATTAAGAACATTGAAGATTTAAATGATTCATAAAATATACCAAAGTCTAGACATATTTTGATATAATTAATCATGAAAAACCATTGAAAATATTTGTTTCAAGAAGTATTTGAAGATAAATTCAAACTTGGGTCATTTAAATTGCAAATCCGCGAGTTGCATTAAAATTTGCATTATTTTAATTGATTTATTTTTTATTTTTTCAAGATTTAATTTAGCTTCTATTATTTGATATAAAAATAATAATTATAACATATGTTTGTTTATATTGTAAATAATAAGAATATTTTCTCCTCTAGCATTCATATGAAATAAATTCATTTCATTTCCTTTCAATGAATCGAATTATTCATTTGTCATTCAAGAAAAAAAAATTTAAATAGTATAACAATTTAATAATGAATTTCAATTTAAATCTGCCTATTCTTATAAATAAAAAAGATTTTTGAATATGGAATGAAGTTAGTTATATATTTAAATACATAGGTACCTTTTATTTATTTAAAAAAAATATTCATTAATAAAATTATATTAGCAAACAAAAGAAAAAGTTTTGTTCTAATTCAATTTGAAACAAATATATTTACTTACTAGAAATTTGATTGAATTGTTAGGTGGAAATATGTATTCACATATATGTAGACAGGGTGATGACTAAAACAAAACAAAAAATATACAACAATTTTTTATTACTTCTGGATTTGATTTTTGTTTTGTTTGTTTGAGCTTTATTAAGTTTATTATCTTATAAAAAATCATATGAAGAAATGTGAATAAATGTGATCTTGTTTATTATTATAAGAGCATTCATTTGTGTATGATTACTGTTTAGCTTCTGTACCATGATTAAGTGGAGAAGTTACATTGATTTTTTAAAGCACCTTTACAACTAAATTTATAAATATATATATACATAGATTTGTTGTTATTTTTTGGAAGCTGTAAGGGTCTTTAGTTTGTACGGCTAAGGTAGTTTCTAATTTACTATTATTGATTGTCTCTATTATGGAAATCATTGCTGACATAAAAAAACATGTTTCTCATGTTTTTAGAGATATGTATCAAGTCAACATGAAATCAAGTTTATCTGAAATATTTCAAAAATGAGTGTGAACTGCACTCATATTCTTGAAGACATTCTCTTTTGTTCGTATTATTAATATATTTTCGATTAGTTATATAATAACTCCAATAATTGCAACTGTACTATAGAGAAAAAAAAACCGGCCACATTCAAGAATAAAAAACATCTGGTATTTCTGACTATGTAGCTACTATTACTACGTAGTTGATTCTTCATAGTTCTTAAACAGATGACCTGGTTTTAGCCAACTGCCACTAAATAAATATCTGTGGCTATGAAAAAGATGGACGTTCTTTCAGGGACTATATCGGATCCATGTGCAGTCGTAACATTTATCCGATTGCTCTATTAGATAGACAACAATCTTTGGTTTTCTCGATTAAAAGTAACACTTTAGCAAAAACTGTGCGGTATAGGTCTTAAAATGACTCCAAAATATTTGGCCGTTAGATTTATGAAGTAAAAAAACTGTAAAGTGAATTTTCTCCTTCTCAATATTTGAAAACAAACTTGCTTTCTTGTTGACTTGACACATTCTCTTGTGCATAGTGCTCCATTCTACTCATTTTATATTCATTGTCTAATTTACAAAGTTAATTTTATTTGTATTTATTCAATTTTTTTTAAATAACAAATAACTAAAGTCTTCATACAGGCATTTAAAAAAAATCTTGTTAAATTCACGGCCAACTAACTTTGAAAAAAAAACTATGAGTTTCTCAAAAAAAAAATGCACTTCATTATTTTAAGCTACATGTGAATATACATTTGTAACAAAAAATAATTTAATTTCATATGTGTCTGTTTTTTTGTTGTTTTTTTACTCATAAGATAATTTTTTGTTCTTTCAAGAAAACATTTTGACGCATTTGCAAAGTGGTAGATACATATGTCTACATACTGTCAAGTATGTTATGAAAAAAAAATGCTTTTAAATATAATAACTTTAGAGCAAAAAATATGTGTGCATATTATGTTGTTGCAAACTTTGATAGCTACTTATTTATAGTCAAGTTTTAAAAAAAGATTGTTGCAAAATTTGATATCTTTGTTATTATTATAAGATACATCGTTTTTTTGTTGTTTTTTGTTTTAAAAATAAGTTTAAATATATATCTACGTTGAGTAAATGCTTTAGTTAAACGTCATTCAATCAATATATACATATTTTCTGCTTTTGAAATGATTTGGAAGTAAATGTTAAATAGTATACATATACATATAGGTATACTTTTTAGAAGGGAGTGTATATGTATTAGTGATGAAATTCAATATTTTGGTCAAAACCATTGGTTCTAGAACGAAAACAGAAATTTGTTAATTGTTCTCAAAGCAAGGATCGTTATTTCATCAGACTTTGAACCAAAAAATGAAATCCTTATGTAGTCTATATTCACGACAAGCTTTTAATAATAAATAAAAATACGATGTATTCTCCCTTATGTTGTTTTTCATCAGCTGACTCTTCTTATTGAAAGCAGCTGACTCTACATATTATGTAATCCAAAAGGGTATTATTATTGGTTATGATTTTGATATATATATATATATATATATTAAATCAAACTGAAAATAGCCCGTCAGTTGCTAGATATGATCTCAACGGTGTATAATGAATCGTTTAAATTATATTATTCCATTTAAAAGCCTCATGTCGTAATTTTGGCCTGATGTGGTCTTTTATTGTCCATGTAAAGAATCAGTCTTCTTCCAACAAACTAGGTCCTTTCCTCTTATATTTGTCAAGAATGCGATGATGACTTCTTATAAAATGATAGACAGCAGTATGGACTCCTTTTGAAAATAAATAAGTTTAAAACAAATCTATTGCAGTTCAAAGTTTAAAATTTTGTATAGAGCCCGGTTGAAACCTTCCTCTGTATCACTTTTCGAACAAACATTTTTTATGTATATATCTTTTTTTCACAAAAGCAAAAAAAGCAAAAAAAAAGAAATTTAATATTTTAATGTCCTTTAAAATGTACACAGTAAAAAAAAAAACGAAAGAAAAATATCATAATCATCTATTCTGTCAGTTCCTTCCCCTCATTGTCATCATTTGAATAGTATAGTATTATATACGCATATACACGGATATATGCATGTTTATAGCTCAATCATATTGAATAGAAGTAAGTTTCTTTCAAATGATACATTTTGATGAAGCTCTAACAAATTTATGCAAAATTGGAAATAAAAGGAAATGACGTTACATTTTGAAGCAGGAAGTTACATATAAATACGGGCTACATAACTACATAGCGCCATATATATAGTCTTGACTCTAAAATCAAAATAAATGATAACAAAGGCCTTTATTTTATGTACAAAAAAAATTTTTATCGATCTCGGAACCATGTTTTTAATTTATTTTAAATATCAAGAATGAGCAAATGTGAAAATTTCTGCTTAAAAAATGATATTTTGAATATTGTGTTAGATGATAGAACATAATTTTCAATTCTGAAATAACAACTGTTTTCTGTGTGAAGGGACAAGGACAAAAAACTAAATCAATTTGTCAGCTATTCAGTGATGCTTCAAAAGATACACTTCGATATAGTTGGTGATGTAAAAAGAAATCCATTTTTTTCGTATGAAATTGAAGACTTGATTTAACATAGTTTTATAATCATATTACTTAGGTCAAATGTGCACTCTTTTGTTTGATAACTTGTTGCCATTTTGAAGGTAACGCCATTATGCCTCTCTCATAGAAACCCTTCTTCCTATTGGCAAAAAACTGGGACGGTCAATTTTCATAAATAAAATCCACTATGAGCTCCAACGGCCCAACTCTTAATTCCGACCTCTACAGTCAAATATTGGATCGTTTAAATAAATCAATCGTTAAAAATTGGCCAGCTTTGGCCAATAGGAGATGATTTGTGCTCCATCAGGACAACGCCAGGCCATATACATAGATATTTACACGCCAGAAGCTCTAAGAGCTTGGTTTTGAGAGGTTCTTATGCATACATCTTATAGTCTGGACCTGGCAGGAAGTGATTAATACCTTTTCCTGTCTATGGCGTATACTTTTGCTAGTGAAAAATTAGTCTCAATAGATGCTTGTGAAAATCGACTGTCCCAGTTTTTTACAATAGGACGAAGGGTTTCTACTGCCAGTTTGAGACGCTCACGTCTTCGTTTGTTCATGACTATTTGTACATATATTTGTATTGTAGACAAGACATGGGAAATTAGACACAGTATCTAAACTCTGGATACATAAAATACATAAAATAAGCTGGTTCGTTAATAGTGATGAGATTATAGAGATCAGTCTCAACCTCTCGACCCTTCATGGTCTTCATCTCAAGCTCCAAACTCAAGCAACTAAATTAAAATTTTCCTTTTCCAAGAACAAAAACATTTTTTTTGTGTCTTGGTATCCTCTTGGTCACATAAATTCAACAATGATTTCGAAAAACAATATAAGATTAGGTATATCCGGCATTTCTCGATTTTTTTTGTCCTTCAAAATGAAATATACTTCAGCCACATATAAGTAATTTGTGTATTGTGTTCAATGCATTAATTCTAAGCATGATTATGGCTCATTCTTCTTTGTTCTTTTTTTTTTTTTTTTGCCTTCTATGTACATATATTGATGAGGTATTTGAGATGGTTAAATTTTTTTTTTAAATCAATCCTTGAATTAATTAATATTAACCAGTTTTTGTCACAGGTGTAGTAAGTTAATTTAAATAGCAATATTAGCTGAAATCTATTCAAGGTTTATATGTATGTACACATAGAAAATAATTAAATGAATTGAACTATCTATTTAACAGGTGTTTTAAATGGCAATAGAAAAGCTCCTTTAATATAACAATTTAAAGAATTATTATTCTATTGCATAAATATGATGTGAAAGATCTAACAGATTAAATCAAGAATGTGACTTTTTAAATTTTGCATTATCAGAAAGGAAGTATATAAGGTTATATAGGGCTGAGCTTTCACGTCACACTCATGCCGAAATTACCTTACTTCATTAATTGACATATAATTTAACATTCCTTTAAATAAAAGCTCTGCTTTTATTTAGGTTGATTATATGGATACCTCATTAAATTAAGAGGGTCTTTTAAGCTCACTCATTATATAAAGAGTTATTCTCTTTCAAAGATATGTAAGTATGTACAAAAATGTGGGTTGGAATGAGGAATGAATATTATCATGTAGGTTCCTTATATTTTCTGTTCCTTGTATACTCTATCTAAATTTATAAAGGTACATATATGAACGTACATACATATAATCTATTTCCCCTAATCCATCTTAATTTCATGTAGCATAAGTGTATCAATTATTGTCAGTGTAATTTATCTTCTTTTGAACGACTATGTATGTATAGCTACATAACTATATTGTACATACATTCAAAAAATGACTACTAGGGTAAAAAAAACCCAACAACTACTAAGTATCATATGGCCTTTCGGGGGAATCTGAGACAATTCTAACACTTCTTACTTTGGGTTTAATTACTGGGAGAAAGTTATGGGTATATGCACTAAAATTTAAGAGAACAACCTACCGTTCTGTTTGTTATGGGTTGAATTAATTTAAAATTGACCTTTTTTTTGTAGTTTTTAATTGTAGCCCGACAACTAATGTTTAGGGATGTTTTTTATAGGTGAGAGAGTGCAATTACTATCTGATACCTTTGCATTTCATTGGCTAAAAGGTAGAGGGTAACAACTGATATTTTTCTTTCTTTTCTTAAATTGAACTCTATTTCAACATTTTGCCCATGCTTACATATGTTTCAACTGTCCCCGTGGCAGAAAACAGCAACAACAGTTTTGAGTTTCACATAGAAAAAAATAAGTAATAAACAACACTGGTCAACAGTCAAAAATCCTAAGGAATATAAGTATAATAAAAGTTATTCAATTTTGCAGATTGATTTCAAATCTGTATATTTTTTTGTTCGAGAGTCCGACGGTTTTTGAGAAATCGGACTCTACTTTTTGAGCTAATTTGGCCCATTTTCCATCTTCAACTGCGATTTAAATTCAAATTTAATTTTTTATCCTCAGATTCTTCCGCTTTTATCCCTCATCTCAAAGACAAGTTGACAAAAATCAAGGATTTTTGGAGTCAATAATCCTTGTTATTATAGTATACAATTGTAGTGTAAATTTATAGGCTACAAGTTTTTTAACCTTTGAAAAAAAAGAAGTCTTCTGCAGCTCTGTTCCATGGCAGAACTCTCTTTCCTACTGTGTTTTTTTTTTACAAAGTAGAGAGCAAAAATGACTCATTCACTATTCACAAACGTTACTTCTTCCTATATATTTTTTACTATTTTTTAAGGAAAATATCTTTCAAGTAATAATATATTCATTCATACTTTGGTCTAAGAGAAGCATTTTTTTATTCATTTATCTACCCTTGTATGATTGAATAGTCAAAAAGTGTTGAAATCTTGGGCTGACTCAATTGTATACATATATGTGTATTTTTATTTAACGTAAACGAAAGGAGGGACCTTGAGTACCTTTGACGTCATAACATATTTAGAAGAATATAACGTAACTATGCACAGGATATGTGTCAAATCAAGACGAAAGCAAGTTTGTTTTCAAATATTGAAAAGGAGAAAATCCACTTTACAGTTTTTTACCACATAAATATAACGGCCAAATATTTAAGAGTAATTTTTAAGACCTATACCGCACAGTTTTTGCTAAAGTGTCACTTCTAATCGAGAAAACCATGGGTTGTTGTCTATCGAATAGAGCAGGCGGATAAATGTTACAACCTCAGCCGATATAGTCCCTGAAAGAACGTCCCTCTTTTGCATAGCCCCAGAAGTTTATTTAGTTGCAGTTGGATAAAACCGGTTCCTCTGTTTAAGAACTATTAAGAAACAACTACGTAGTAATAGTAACTACATAGTCAGAAATACCAGATGTTTTTTATTCTTGAATGTGGCCGGGTTTTTTTTTCTATAGTACAGTTGCAATTATTGGAGTTATTATATAACTAATCGAAAATATATTAATAATACGAACAAAAGAGAATGTCTTCAAGAATATGAGTGCAGTTCACACTTATTTTTGAAATATTTTTTCGATAAACTTGGTTTCTTGTTGACTTAACACATATGTATAAATAAAATACAATGTTGATCAACTATTTGAAAAATAGAGCCTTTATGTTAATAATCACCTACAAGCAATATAAAAATCATTATCCAATGAGGTATTTATGTACCTAGGCACATAAATGATTTATGCAAGTAACTTTCTTTCTTTCTTCCTTTCTTTTTTTTTTGCTTTTAATAGAGGTAAAAGAGAATCCTTTTCTTAAAGTTTTTAAAGTAAGGTTAATAAATACTTTTACAAACAAAATATATATATAATTATTCTATAAAGAAAAACACAGGGATTCAATGAAGGAATTGTTGAATTTTGAATTTCTCTGAATTTATAGCATCATTTTTTTCTATTTTTTTTTGTAAGCTTGATGGAGTAAATTACTGTAAGTCATACCTATGATTATAGTTTATTGATAAATTTACATATATGATAATATAATGTATTGATGATGAAATAGGGTCATTATTTATCCATTACTTCTTAACACATACATACATACTTATAGGCATCAAGACGAAAATAAGTGTATTGCCTATGTATGTATGTATACAGATAGGAAGGAATAGAGAAAGAAATTGGTTTTCTTTTCATTTTCAAAATGAATAGAACCGTTCATACTAATAATAGCAAAAATACAGGGAAGTTTGAGTATTATAATTTTGGGGATTCTGACAGGAATAAATATTTTTTTTTCTATGTTGGCACACATGTCATTGAGATCTGTGCCAAATATCACGTCAAAATATTCATGTGCGTTTGAAACTCGCGTCCTTTTGTGAAGAGTTAAAATATAAAATTTTTTATTGTCTGAAATATGATGACTCAAATGCAATTTAGAGAAATATTATTGAAACAAAAAAGGTTTATATGAATATCCCAGACTGGTTTCTTTTAAATTTGTGTGAATCTGTCGTTTATTTCTCGAGATACATAACCTATAACATACTCAAGAGAACTGACCTTCCAATTTTTAATTTTACTTAATAGCATATTTAAACTCGAATGTTATTGTTCTGTAATTATTATTGACTTTATACAAATGTTGTCAATGTTTTTAAAATTGGAAAAAGCGTTGGCAAATTGCAACGAGGGGGGGGGAGGCTACTTTTGAGGGGAATCAAATGAATTTTGATGATGAAATAAAGAATTTACGATTCCCAACATTTATTGCCGATAGTATTATATGCTATAGTCATGTTTGCATTACGTCTATTAGTAAAAGTCGATGTGCTTCTTATTAGTACGATTGTTATGAACATAAGTTGTAACTCTAAAATCTAACCCTGTTCTTGTAATACTCTATTATGGGTCGGTCGTTTTTTTTACTTTTAAGAAAAATTGAGATCTTAGGGGAGACTTGGAAGAGTTGCAACTTGGAACATTTTTCTCGTGTCACAATCAAGACTTATCCTTCAAAAAATAAAACTGGGCATGTCAAATTAAATTACCTTTCTTGTATATACATATATTAGGTATAGTAAAAAGAAATCCATTATTTTTGCATGAAATTGAAGGCTTTATTTAGCATTGTGAGAATTTAGGTTAAATATGTACCGTTTTGTTCGATAGCCTGTTGCCATTTTGAAGGTAATTTCATTATGTCTCTTTCATAGAAACTCTAATCCCTATTAGCAAGAAACTGGAACAATTGATTTTCACAAGCTTCTATTGAGACGACGTTTTTACCACCCAAATCATTTGCCATTGACAGGAACAGGTGGTAATCACTTGATACGACGTCCGGACTATAAGGTGGATGCATAAGAACCTCCCAACCAAACTCTCGTAGCTTCTGACTGGTCACCATCAATTTGTGTGGCCTGGCATTGTTCTGATGAAACACAATTCCTCTCATGTTGGCCATGCTGGGCTCTTCTGGCTGATTGTTTCCTTCAGATGGTCCAATTGTTGACAGTACAGGTTCGAATTAAGAGTTTGGCCATTATTTTATCGACATTTTCGACAGTTGGCCTTCCATAGCGTGGTGCATCTTTGACATCAAAATTACTGGAACGAAACCAAAATTGTACATGATTGGCTGTTACAGTATAAGGACCATAAACACTATTCACATTTTCAGCTGCCTGATTTGCATTTTCGCCTTTATCGAAGAAAAATTGTAGAATATAGCTCCTTGTTGGTATCCATCTTTGACGCGTACTCAAACACTACTGAGTCAAGCAATCCCAAACCTGCTCTAGAAGTTTTTTTTAGTACGAAATCTCATCTTTCTAACGCCATCTAGCATGTAATATAATCACACTTGTACAACGCAAGATACAGATCACTAAAGCCATATATTGCAAAAATAATCGATTTCTTTTTACTAGACCTAATATATATATTTCAAATTTGCATATTAATTTTTGAGTGAGTTATAAAAGAAAATGTATTTTTGAGGTATGAAGCTTCTTTCTTTTTTTTTTTTTTTGAATGAGTCTGTGTTTTTGTAAAGGTTTGTTTTAGTATTTAGCAACTTATATCAACAGCGTTATTCAAAATCGTTTAATTTGCAGATATTTGACATTATATCAAGGCTTTCTATCTTAGGGAGTGTTGCAACAAGTGGAACTACCGTTTTTGTTTTTTGTTTTTTTAAACCAAAAAGTTAATTTACATGTTTCAACTGTCCACATGCCCCTGTTGCAACCGTTTCTAATACTAGGAACGGTTGCAACATTTGATACCTTACCGTCTAATACAAATTGCAAAGAAAATGTTGATTGGAGATGTATCCAAATTGACTAGAGTAAAGTAGAAATGTATAATTTTATTTATTCATAGAAAAATTTGATACGTCTAATTCTACTCATCTTTAAAGGATTGAGCAAAATGCTAAAAGTGTTCTCAGTCTCCCCTACGTATAAAAATTAATTTTAGGAGGAAATAAGACTCATTTGCATATGTTACAATGAGTCAGTGACATTGTGTTGATTGTTCCATGCTTTGATAGAGAATGTGTACGGAAGAGTAAAGGAATGCCTAGTCTTTTTATGTAGGTATATCATGTCAAGATAAAAGCAGCTAGAATATATTTTCTCCGAAAAAAAACTTAAAAAAGCATGATTTATTATTAATAAACTATACTTTTTGAGGCATTACTTGTATGGATGTAACAAGGACTCATGCCAAATTTCAGGGTATTTTAGGCTCATCTACCATGCAGCATATTGATAAACTTTGTAAGTGCTATTTTGATTAAATAACAGAACTTTAATAAAATATTCATATCTCATGCACAGCTTATTTTGTACGGACCTAAATTGACCTCACATTTTTTATCTTATACACAAGAGCCTATATACCAAAAATTATCAAATTCAATGATAGTTGAGTTTTTTTGTTGTTTTTTTTATTACGTAGTTAAATTTTTGAACTTCAATTAAAAATGCGGAAACGAAACCTCGATCTATCAGCTTTTAAGTTTGACATGGACTATTAAATGTCTTTAAGTAACGATACCTAAAACCTAGTGCAAACATTCGCATCTCCTTAATATATATTTTTCTTTGTATTATATAATTATTGCTAAATTATTCTGATGCGTTCTTCGAAGGCATAGCAAATTGCACTCACTAGTTCCAAAAATTACCGTCTACAATTATTTATACAAAAAAAAATACACCTATTTGAAAGGTAATAAAGTCTTATTAATAAATCAAATGAAACAAGTTCAAGTTCAGTGTATTTATTCCCATACTGAACTTGCTTATTCCCACATTGAACTTGAATAGTTATAGATACGCCTACAATTCTTGTATATATACGTATGAATTGTAGTCTTAATTCTATAGTTGAGCAAAAAGTAGCAAGGAATTATTGAGATTTTTGCTCAAAATTGCTTTTGTATTGACTCTACACTCACATGTGTCTATGCAGATCTACAAGATCTGCAGGGGATGTGAGCCTTTTTATTTTGATGAGTAGTCAATAATTTGATGTTATTGAGTCATTTTCTCTTTCAATTTATTGATTAAAAAAATCCTTCAATAACGTCATATCAGTCACATAAAAGTAATATTACAGGTGAATGATTGTATGTACAATACTACAATGTATATATATGTAGATATATATATATATATAATAATAATACTCTCTGCATTTAATTGACAGACAATCAATTTGATTGTGCGCACATTTAATAAGAACAAATTTTTATCAATATATTTCTTAGTGTAGGATATTTGAAAGGTGGCAGCCTTCATTCAAAAAGAACAAAGAAGAAAAAATAATTTTTTTATAAGCTTGGGGATTTATTGAATGACTAGGTTATATTGTCTTGTACATATTTTATATAGTTATAAACATGGGTAAACTAGGCATTAAATGTAATATAAAAAAAACCGTTTATTTAATATACAGTGTACCTATATGTATTTACAATAAAGATTTGTTTAAATAGAGTAGAGTAATACCTCACATTACAAAATAACATGGACTGAAAAGCCTAACAAAGAAAACACGGTTTTTTTTTTGTTCAAAATTAGCTTTATTCATCAAAGTAATCTCCATCAAGAGCAACGCAATGATTCCAGCGCCGCTTTAACCTTTCAATATTACTTTTGTACTTAGAACGATGTATATTTTGCCTAAAAATAGGCCTCAGTTTCAACAATTACATTTTCATTCATGCGAAGTTTCTTACCGGTGAGCATTTTTTTTTTTTTAGATCTGCGAACAGCCAGTACTCACTGAAAGCCAAATCTGGCGAATACAGTGGATGTGGAAGCAATTCGAAGTTCAATTTATGTAGTTTTGCCATTGTTTTGATATACTTGTGACACGGTTTGTTGTCTTGATGAGACATAAAAAAATTATATGCGGTCGTTTCTTTGCATTTCGGTATTTGCAAATGCTCCAATAAAGCTATTTAATATTCACAGTTGATGGTATCTCCCTTTGCTTCATAACTCACAAGCTAATGAATAAAATATCATGAAGTTTTAGTACCTGTTTAGTAATGCAATAAAACTAGTGTCATCTATGTTTTAGGCCCGGGACTTTTCAGCCCATGCAATACTCTACAAGTGAGCGTGTTTTTAATTTCAATAACATGTAAGATCACAAGCGGTGATCCTTGCTTTGATCACCTCTTCAAAAAGGCAAACTAATATCATTGTCTGAACTAAAATAAATCAATTTGAAAACTAGAGACGTCAATTTTTGTCTAAATTAGTAGATTTGACCCAGGATTTTATTTATTTATTGAGTTGGTAGCTTCTATTTCAAGTCTTACTTTTTTCTTATCTCCACTTCTACTAAAAAGTTAACTTCTGGAGTAGACAATTAAAAAAATATATCGGATAATTGGTTTGTACCTAGATAGTTAAAAAGTTACAATATTGGTACATATGTAAATTCAAGAAGAAGATAAAAATACTGGCGATCAGATATTATGATGTTTGTATTTCGTTATATATTTATATCAAAGATAAGTTTTGTTGACAGAAGCAACAAAAAATTATGGTTAATTTTTACACCTAAAATTGACGTTTCTATGGATAAACATTTCACGGCTCCCAGTCTGAATCATAACCAGGGGTTATTCACAAGGAAGCCAGTATTTGTTTTTGAATAAATGCTCTACTTTAGAGATCGCTATAAAGGATACCTAAGGGTTCGAATGTAATGCCAGCATTCTTTGCATATCTTGAATTGGATTTCATTGACACTAGCCAAAAAAAAAAATCGTTGACAGTGTCAATGAATTGTTGCTATCTGTTGTGATCTTAAGGCTACCTGTAGCTTAGTTTTTAATTCAAAACTAGTGTATGATGGAACAAATACCGATTAATTAATTTAAGATGTGAAAAGAGCCGGCTAGGACTATCCACAGTACTCCTCGTGCACTAATAAATTCTGGAAGGCCAACGTTTTCCTTTCCATAACCTGGTCTAGGGAGAGACTATAGTTGGCCACTTTTGTGAGAAACAACTTTTGGTTGGTATTTTACATATTGGCTCTGAGTAGTTTCTGGCTACTAATAAAAGCCAAGCACTGATACAATATTGAAGATTTCAAGAAGTTATATTTGTCGGCTGACATTTGAGTTATCAGTCTCCCATTTCAAATGGCCCAGACTTGTATAACAGAATGATATACGATATCTGATAACAATGAATAACAACTGTATGCGAGGGTACGCCCAGTCCGAGTACACTAATAGACGTACTCATACTGCTCAATGGTTGTATCTATTTAAGCTGATATAGGGGAAATAATAAAGTCAGATGTAAACCAACCTTACTCACATTTACTGTCGTATCCGTATCCAACATTGTTGTAACCGACAGTTCTAATTACATTGTATAACGTTTTGTTGCAATTAATGCTGAATTTGTTATATCAACTGAAAGAAATCCACGTTCCTTAACATTTGTTTAAAGTGAATGCTCTGCCAAGTGCCATATCATAGCTACCATTCTGCTTAACTTGCTTATTGTTATATTACATATTTTATTGGCGAAAAGTTAAAAATGGGATCTCTCTAGCCTGTCAAAAATTACTATTTTGGACTCATTTTTGAACCTAGAAAGAGCTTGAGAGGTCTGGTAAATTTCCTACAACTTATTTTTGCATCCATAGGTTGCACAAGAAAATAATTGAATGCCTTTGACCTGAGTCACGACCGTTTTCAAACTAATGGATTGTCATTGAGCAGTTAGGGCTGCATCATACTTTCCTCTTCTAATTTATCGACTCGATTTGATCCTTAACAACTCGACATTACTCAACCTTCTCAAGTTGACACAATACTAGCTTTTATTCACGAGACGCTAATGTCACAAGCATATGGCTCATATTCATTTACACCCAATTTACAGTGAGCACTGCTCTAACATGAATACTGCTCGCCATACAAGCCGCTGCTGTATGAGATATAATCTGTACTTTGTCATAGATATAAAAGAGTGCACAATGTATGTGTTTTCCATTAAAGAAATAAATTATTTTTCTATTACCAAATAAATCATTAATATATTTAAAGATTACATAAATTTTGTTTCCATTTTTTTAAGATTGCTTTACTACACTCTTCATAGAGTTTTATTAAGGCTATGAGTGCAAATAAAGTGCTATATATTAGTCCTTAAATCAGCTTTGAAATAGCTAAAATAATATAGTATGTAAATATTTACTTATGTACACTAACATATGTATAATATGAACAGACATAAATTAGTATACATATAGAAAACTTTTATAGAATCAGAATAATTATACGAATATGAATCTCTAATCTAAACTTATAATTTGTATGTACTCATTATATTGTGAATATGTCATATGTCATTGTCTTGTGAAACGTGTTTTGACGATAAGCGTTCCAAAAAAATAATAGGAAATACATAAATTAAAGTTTTTTTAAAAATATTTGAGAACAAAGAGATACAAAAATATACATAAAAAAACAGCTCATTTCCTGCAAAAAATTATGACATAATTTCAAACATGATTTTATATATGATACAAAATCATCCAATTTTAATGCCAAGAAAAAAAAATCCTTTTATTTCAAGGGTTTATTCAAGGATGAATAATTTGCTGCTCAACCGAGTGGTGTCCGATCGTTTTTGAGCCAGGGTCTATATTGATATTTTATAGCGGATCATCAAGAAAAAAAATGTCTTCATAGTCTACTTTTAAGACTAAAATCAACATCTCTAAGAGTATTATTATAATTATATATATCCAAAACCATATATCTTGTAGCCTACATTGAATCATTTAGCAGGAGATCAATAGGGCACATCACTAATATATATATATTTAAAAAAAAGGGCTCATTCAATGCATCACGATTGGCTATTCATTTTTAAGAGAATTTGGTTTTAGAAAGTCTATTTTAGCAGCAATATCGATTTAAGTATCGATTTTTTAAAATAGAAATTACTCAATTGAGATTAAGTAAAATAAAATTCTGGGGAAATCATGTACGTTGTATTAAAAATTATTATACTGACAGTTATTAATTTAATCATATGTATAATTAAACTAAAATACTTACATGTCTAAAGGAAAAATAATGGTAAAAATATTTTGCAAATATTGAGATTGCCTTCATACTTAAACCCTTTTAAAATAGGAATATTACATAGACCTTAAAAAAACCAAGAGGTTTATAGTTAAAAACCATAAATCAACTCCTAACAAAGTCCCCAAACATTTTTTTTGTATGCATTCTTGTAGCGTTCAAAAATATGTGGGTTGCAATCTAAGATCTTTCCAAAAAGTCTTTTTAACACTTTTTGCTACTAACTTATATGCAGTAGTTAAAACAAATTTATAGGAAATTACTTTGATGGATAAATGTTATATCACTTGGTCATTTACGGTCATCAATGCAGCAGAGCAAATTTCACATTATAAATTAGCGTGAATAAAAAAAATTCTCCTTTATTGGATCCTTAATAGTTCATTTTGCGTCTGATTTTAATTTTTGTCACGAACAAAAGGAAATTACTTCTCACTCTTTACTAGATTGCAAGATTTTAAAGCCAATAGATTCACTCTTGAATGAAGAAATTGGAGAAAATCTTTGGCAGCGTTCTCAAAAAAGAAGATTTCTTTACTCTAACAACAAAGAAGAAGGAATATCCTCAGGCTGTAATAATAGAGACATAGTACTGCTTCTACTCAATCAAGGCATCAAACTCAATACTTGATGGATCATTGATGAACATTCTTAATGATTATATAGGAATTTTAAAAGCATTTGTATGTAGTTGACTAAACAAAACAATGAATAGTACTAGAGTCACATAAACTATAGAGATAGATAGATTTCTTTGTCAATACATTTATGTACATTACTCTGATTATAAAAATGTGCAAACAGATAATGAAAGTAAATAGAAAAAATAATGGAGTTTTTGTATTGACAAGGTCGAATGTGCTTGACTCCAACACACACATTTATAACTTTCTTAAGGGTTAGTATGTACATATTATATGATTCTAAAGTTAGTTTAAACCTTTATAAAATCCATATCTACAATAAAGAAAGAGTCAAAATCGAGATTTAACTTGTTTTTGGGCTCCTAGATAAAATTTCTAAAAATGTATATTCTTCTACGGACTTCAGCAAATTTAGCAAATCCTTAGACTTAAGGTCTTTGGTCTGCAATTAGATATCCTTTTTTACTACAAATACTGACTTTGAGCTAGTTTCTAGATGTGTCTAAATAGTTTCTAAATATTTGAGTGATATCAATCACTCAAGATATATATAGTTTTTTATCCAAATTGAAGCACTGAGTGATTATGTCTAAAACCCATGAGGCCAAGCATACAAGGCACAATGAGTGATATTCACGTGACTTCATCATGGTGAAAGTCAATCATATTGGCAGAGGTATAAAGAACCAAATGACTATGCATTTTACAGTATATAGTTAATAAACTAACTATTATTACTTTGTAAAGATCAAATATCCTACTTTTGAATCCGGAGCAAAGTTAATTGTACATATTCCTTTTGTAAATTTTTTGTCTAAATTGTTCAAATATGCATGTACATTCTTTGTCAGACAACCAATCAATCTGAAATATCCTCTCTCGTATATAATGTGCATATGTATAAGCCTTTATAGCAATATAATATATCTGTAATGGTTCTATTCCTTTTCATAAAAGGTTTGTCTTATTAGTCATAATGGTTTTAAAAAACATTTTTGAGAAATGTTTTTTTCTGTTTTGGCATGCACTTATAGATATATGGTATATATACATACATAAATTGAAAAGAAGTCCATTTTGGATTACTCAGAAAAAACCATTTGATAATTCACATAAATGGATACTAGAGATATGGGTTAATAAATTGTATAATTCCACATCTTATAAGAAAATAGAAGATGCTTCTAATACTAAAAGGGAAGTAGACAATAAGTTTAATTTTAAGTGCTTCACAATGGGTTTCATGTACTATAATATTTATAAATCAAATGGTTCGATAAGAGGGAGGAAGAAAGGAGAACCTAGCATTCTCGGCTTTGTTTTAAAAAGAAAATCTGAATGGTTTTATTTTATTTTTTTTTTGTATTAAAGAAAGATTTATTTAATCTTAGAAAGAGAATGAAGGAGCTTTTGAATTATATAACTAGGAAAATCTAAAAAAAATAAAAAATAGTCAAGGACTCAGTCATGATTCGTTGATTTTGATTTCAGTTATAAAAGCATTTATTTAAAGTGTGATACAAAAAAATAATTTAATATATACATATATGTATATTAAAAGAAGTCACAGATATTGTATTGCACCTATATATGTATATAATGTCGAATTTTTAACAGATTTTGTTGTACAGGGTTAAAAAGAAGAGTAAAGAAGGAATTAGATTTTGAAAACATGAGTTAAAAGTCAGGAATTAACGTTGCTTCAGATATTTTTGTCAATGTTTTGACCGTAAAAATTCATTACATGAATATTAGTAAAGCTATGTCAATTTTGACTTATGAGTATCTACATATGTATATATACATATATGTGTCAGATCAACAAGAAAGCAAGTTTGTTTTCAAATATTGAAATAGAGAAAATCCACCTTTAAGTCTTTTTACATCCAAATATTTTGGAGTCATTTTAAGACCTATTTTGCACGGTTTTTGCTAAAATGTCACTTTTAATCGAGACACTAAGGACTGTTGTCTATCCAATAGAGCAATCAGATAAATGTTTTAACTTCACATAGAGCCGATATGGTCCCTGAAAGAACATCCATCTTTTTCATAGCCCCAGAGATTTATTTAGTTGCTGTTGCCTAAAATCAGTTCATCTGTTTAATAAATATTATTAAACAAATACATCTGCTATCATGCTCACCATGAATGATAGTAATAGTAAATACATAGACAGAAACACCCGATGTTTTTATTGTTAATTGTGGCCGGTATTTTTTTCCTATAATACAGTTACAATTATTGGAGTCATTATTTAATTAATGAAAATAACCTATCAATACAAACGAAAGAAAATAATATTTCAGATAAACTTGGTTTCTTGTTGACTTGACACATATATACTTTGTACTCAAAATGAAAAGCGACTGAAAATTAATTTATCAAAGTCTTTTGAACTGGTTTTAAACCTGGGTCGGCGGCAAATTTAACAAAATTGTGCAATAAAACTGAACTACAATTTTAATTATATTTTGTATCCAATTCACTTATTAATGTGATCATCATAATATTTTTAGTTCTTAGTAGAGCAGAAAGAAGTCAATCAACTTGAAAATCCAAAAAGGATGACATCTCTTCTGAATATTCTCTAGCCATAGGTACCTACATTGTATATTTACACATGTCTTTGCACGAACTACTGATTCATGACCATGGTCTATATAGAAATCATGACATTACAATTTTATCATGATTTATAGTTCATTTTAAAGCTCTTTAACTTTTAGAATTATCTAATTTTTGATATGAGGTAAGTCAAAATGTTAAAAACTTCAAATATTTTAGACCAAATTTTAATTTAAAAACATTATTTTTATGATACTAGAGGTGAATATATACATGATATGAGTGTTTCTCTATTCATTGATTTATATCAATCCCAGGTCAACTTGGTTCGAAAAGATTAGCTTTGGTGAGACTTTCTGGATCCAAAAAAAATATAAGACAATCTACGAGAATAGATACTTTGAATTCCATAGTCGATGTAAATAAGTTCTATGAAAATTTATCTACATAAAACTTTCTTTATATGCAATAAAATATATTAAATTTGTGGATATATTCTCTAAAAATTACAATTTACATTGAATTTACATTAGTTTTTTATCGTTGAAAAATATTTTTAGTAGTGCGTTAATATGTAGATTATATCATGAAAAAGATCTCACGCTTTAAAATCAAATAAAAATCGCAATTTGATGAGGCACTAGCCTAATCTGCGTGGATTATGTTTATAAGGATATCGGCCATTTATGTACAAAATAAGTGACAGATGTGTTTTAGGGCTGATTAGATAACAGAATTCTTTTTTTGGCTTTAAGCATAGTGTCTAATATGTATGGAGGGAGGTGTAACATGGGTCCTAATCCTTTTTTTAGTTCATGATGCAACATGCATATATTATGTACATAGAGTATAAATGAGAAAACCTTGTTCATTTATCTCAATGTTTTGATTTTAACTCTAATAGTAGGTAGATAAACGAAATCAATCTAGATATACCTTTTAGTTATCTTCTTCCAAGCAGAATAATGTGGATTTTAATAAAGAGCAATCATATGTTATATTACATACATATAGTTTCCCTGTGGACTTTTACTAATAGAAACTGAGAGATATTCAATTTTGATTAAAAATTAAGATTCTACATATGTCTATGTATGATTTACATGTATGTACATAGTTACAAACCACCTTGTCGTCAAAAATGTAATGTACATACTTGAGAAGCTTTCAAATAATGTAAGGCTTCAAATAATAACAAATGTGAGATGTTTTATAGAGCCAATGCTAGGAGTTGTTTTTTTTTTGTCGAAATGCAGTTCCTTGCATATGACGCTTCTTTATTAATTGCTCTACAATTTCTATTATTATTATTGTTCAATTAGTTCTCTAGATAAATTTGTTGGAAGAGGGCGGAACAAAGGTGGGAAACAGACTTATGGATTGACAAGGGTTTATAAGAAAAGGTCGCGCGATTACAGATTATAAAATTTTCTAAATTATTCAAATGAAAATAAATCATTTTGGTATAAACAGAATTCAAATTTAGGATCGCGATAACAAGATTTCACAGAAAGGATGTATGGAAATTGATTTACACAGATTCAGCATTTAAGAGGAATAAATCTATTTTCTATGAAGTACATTTGTAAACTGTACAGAGATAAATGAAAATTAATCGTCTTTGAAATATGATTCTTTTCACATTAAATATCGTTGAAAATAATACAAGAAATTAGAAAGAGAAATGATAAGGTCGTGAGGTGTGAGCTGGTTAACCCTTAGTGGCTAGGGAATATGAATAGGAGAGAATAAGTAGGAATGTAAATCATATGCAATTCGGGCGTGTTATAAAAAAAGAAAGAGAAAATCAACTTGGCAACCCTGACAATTTAATGAATGTCGAGGGGGGAAGCAGCTTGAGCTGTCATGACGTTTTACTGAGCTACAAGCTGCTATTTTCCTTTATATATGTATACAAATAAAAACATCAAACCACAAACATTACAATACGTTACTCCAGATTCATTATTATATTCACAAATATCATTAACTCCATTCTCCTCAAGGAATGATATCCATTTTTTAATTTTTCCTTTGTTCCTCACCATGATATAATTAGGAATGTAAATCATATGCAATTCGGGCGTGTGATAAAAAAGTGGAGTTGGCTCTTCAAACAGGTCTTTTTGTTTTCCGAAGCTGTTATCATTTTTCCTTTATTTCTGAGGGGAGAACATCTACCTGATAGTAAAGATGTCGCATGAAGGAATACATGCATTAAGTTTAATAAAGCAAATAAAATGTAAACAAAAAGGGCTCAAGTCCTCGTATAATTATTATTAGTTAAAAATATATAATTTCCTGACATTAATTTCAGTTAATTTTCTGCCTCTCATCTATGTTATTATTTATTGTTGTATATATAATGGAGAATAGCAGCTTGTAGCTCAGTAAAACGTCATGACAGCTCAAGCTGTTTCCCCCCTCGACATTCATTAAATTGTCAGGGTTGCCAGGTTGATTTTCTCTTTCTTTTTTTATAACACGCCCGAATTGCATATGATTTACATTCCTAGATATAATCTTTGCAGACTGTTCTTTTCTTGTAAAAAATTATGTTGAGGTAAAGTTGATGTTACCTTCTTAAGGGAAAAAAAAAATGATAACAGCTTCGGAAAACAAAAAGCCCTGTTAGAAGAGCTAACTCCACTTTTTTATCACACGCCCGAATTGCATATGATTTACATTGCTAAGAATAAGTGACTAGTGGGGTGTAGGCTAAGACGCACCAGACAGGTAAAAAAAAAGATGAAAAGTATTTCTTCAAGAAAATGAAATTGCACGTTAACTCCTTTTCTTAAATATTGAACTCTTCCAAAAGTAGGAAGGTCAGTCAGGAGCTATCATGGAAAATAGAACGTTTACGTTGATGATTGTCAATCATGATTGATGAATATGAAATAAAGTAAAAATACCCATTGATGATAAAATTGATTAATTTATAAAATAATATAATTACAAATATATTTTATACTTAATTATTATTGTATATTGAAAGATCCCATTTTTAAAAAAAGAGTAGATGTAGGAGGAAAGAAAACTCCATAGCAAGCTAGGAAAAGAAAAACTTGTCTGAAATAATATAAAGTGTACATCAATTTGATTTTAAGGAAACGAAGGAAATTTATCAGGAGAGGTTGAGCTATTATTTTAAATTTTAATATATTATGTAATACAATTATAGCAAAAATTGATGAATTCATGTAATAGAATTAGAGTCATCCTTTATTATTTGAAGGGAATTATATATTTTTGAATTATACCAGTTATGAGTAAAGGGACATCTTGAGCAGTTGTTGATCTCATTCATTGTGACAAATAAAACATTAAAAGGAAGGAGTTAAATACAAAAATTGTTTGTTTTGATCCAAGCTACCACCTTGATTCATGTGAGGGGATTGAAGTTTAATGCAAAATTTGATTCCTAACCCTGTATCTGCTCTACAAAAATATTGAGCCAAAGACGGAACAGGTACTCTTATTACTTGGCTATGAAGTCTGTCTCGTATAAAATTGAATTTAAACTTTTTTGATGAAGAGTGGAGATAGTGGCACTGGAATCATAGGGGCCATTGACTCCCCCTTTGTGAGAAAAAAGAGATTTCGTGATTTAGTAATATAGTAATTTACGTCATAAATAAACTTGCAACCTCATAGTTATAGAATTTGCCACCACCACCACCCCCTTCTCAACTTATAAATCCATTCCAGCTCATCTGGCCAGAGATTACAATTGGGTATTACCAAAAAATCAACTAATTAAAGGATTGAATAAAATTTGGAATCATTCTAAAAAGCTACAAGAGACAGTAGAAAAATGTATTAATATTATATAATATCAAAAAGTTATTGCTGGTTATTCTGAGTGTCCCTTGTTAATGGTCTTGAAGATTTGATTCAGCTCATTAAAAAAAGTATTTAATTTAATCTTTTAGAGCCTCAAGAAGTATGAACCAATATCAATATGTGATTCACTTCTATCAATCAACTCTGATTAATTAATTGATTTTTAATACAACAAGACACTATTAATAGTTTCTTTGTCAAACAGAGTTGATATATATAATTAATTATTATCAAGGTGATATTTTTTAATCTACTTAAAAAAAAAGCCTATCCAATTGCAAGGACATGCCTCTTAAAGATCTTAATTGATATTAATTGTAATTGAATGTTCACGAAAATGGAGAAAAAAGAACTTGATCAGGAAGTTGCATCATGTTTAATCACATTTTCATGTAGTATCATGTAGGAGATATAGTTAATGATATAACATAAGTATTTTAATTATGTGTTTTGATTATGTCTATGTTTTTACTATATTAGGCTGTGAATTGAATTATTTATTGGACTCTTTGAATGTTATTTTATGAGTATTCTTCCAATAAAAATTAACTTATTTTGATGATTAAGCTATTTTAATGTTAAAAACTTTTTTTTACTAATATATACAATAGAATGAATGAACTTTGATGATAAGAACTTCTCTTAAAATGTGTGTCCATAAATATGCATATGTATAAAAATAGGTATTTCCCCCTATTAAAATTTGAGCACTTGTCACTTTTCGAGAAATCATTTTGCTATTTCATGACTTAAGTAAAAACAATTGTTATCACGATGTTGCAAGTCGTTCTTTTCCAATATATGCACATACTTATCCTTGAGAGTATTAGAGCATATTATAATTTAGCAATTATCGTACATACAATAAAAACTTTCTAAGTTGTTCATTGAAAGTTCCCAGATGTAAATTTATAGGTAAAGGCTATTATCAGCTGTTTATGAATCATCGAACCATTCAAATTGAGCAAAATATGAATGAGCAAATTAACAACAAGGATTGAAATTGCCATGCTTTAAGTTATTATGTACATGATTAGATAAAGTGAAGTGAGACTTCCTTGAATAGAAGTTACAATGCTTTCAATCGCATAAAGATCTCTGTGACCTTAAATAATACTCTCATGGAGTCCCGCCAAAGATTTAGGTAGTCGTTTGTGATTAAAAGTCCACATTTTAAAAGAATACAAAACTGCTCAATTACGGAGGTGATCCAAAGAACAAGAAAGAAATTGGATTACTAATAAGACTGAAAGAAGCCTTTTGATATATTATTTAATGAATATTCTATCTTTCCGTCTAGAGGAAGCAAAGACACTATTATTTAACATAGGCATGTATATTATCTTTGATATTAAAGTTTTATATTAGTTCATAGTCAACCTTAGCCTAGAAAAGTAGGAAGTCATTTTCATTGATACATGGGATTATACCCAGCTGTGTCACATTCAACAGCACTGTCATTAATTCCGAAATTTGATGAGTCTCACGAGAAATGATAAGGCAAACTTTCTTCTTCTTTTTTTTATATAGTCATATTATGGGTCAAATATTATATTATATAAAGAGCTCAATGATAGCTGAAATAAAATTATTATTAAAAAAAAAACTCATTACATTTTCTTCAAATTCCTGAGCAACTCATTGGACCTTGTCACTTTGAGAGCACACCATGGAGTCAAAAGCCTTTAGGAGTTGCCAGAACTGTAGGTACATCAGCCATCATGATATTTATGAAAAAGGTTTGGTTTGTGCGTCAATAGCTAAATGTAATTTGTAGATGCAAATCATTATTAGATTATTATAAAACCACAGGCTCCAAGAGGGGATCCTTTATTTTTCATACAAATAATAGTTATTTAATCATGCAGAACCTTATCATGTCTTTGCACCTAGAATGAATATAAATTTTAAATAATCGCAACTATGTTTTTATATGACAAATGCGTACCCACCTCTCCTTCTCTGTAAGATGATTTATGCTCACTACGTGAGCCCTATATATGAGTGACCTAAAGAAAAAAAATGCAAAACTACGATTCATACAAGATTAAAAATACATATATACAAAGATTTTTTTTGTGTGCGATAATTATATATTATTAAGTTACTAATACTTTGATAGCTAGTCCTAACTACTCCGTTCTTTTATATTTTATTGAGTTTATAAATATAATTACACTGGTCAACAGTCAAAAATCCTAAGGGGTATAAGTATAATAAAAGTTATTCAGTTTTAAACGCTGATTTCAAATCTGAAATTTTTTTTTGAGAGTCCTAAAGTCTTCGAAAAATCGAACCCTACTTTTTTAGCTTTTTTGGCCCATTTTCCAACTTCAACTTCAATTTAAGTCTAGAAGGATACAAAATGTTGATTCGCTATTACAGTTAATGCAGATTCCATTTCCAGTCTTTGTTTTGGCCTAAAAGGACTCCTATGGGCGTAGGGTGCCGGAGTAGGCCTAAAAGTCGGCCAAATCCTTGTACTTAAATAATTACTTGAGTATTACATAAAATGAATTAATAAGGAATGTATTAAAGAGCTTAGGCCCACAGCATTCAAAGGAGATGTTAAGCGCCCGATAAGAATCCTTAACTGTGATGAAATTGACTTTCTAAATGTGTAAATTTTCATTCAATTTCGATCAAAAATTCGCTGGATATCACTGACTCACGGTATAGCTTCTTAAATTGTCACGAGAAGAAGGATTTCAGCAGTTTCCTTAATCCTACGTGAGTCCTAAATATGAGAGACCTAAAGAAAAATATTTCAAAACTACGATTCATACAAGATCAAAAATATATAGATTTTTGTGTGTGATAATTATAACATATATTATTAAGTTACAATGTTCAAAATGTATCTTTTATTTATTGAGTTTATAAATAATTAATTCAAATCTTTGATAAATATTACCTTACCCACATCTCATAACAAAGAGTATAATAAAATATGTATGTAAATAAATAATTTTAACGATAAAGATCAAGCCTCACTCCCTACTCTTAATACCTTACCTCTAATCAATTTCAAAATAAAGTCCGTACATTGTAACTAGCAGGCCTTGTTTCACGACTCCTAGGATTTATTTATTTTGTTTTCCTTTCATAAGGAATTATGTTATAGTATGTACTTACAGTCTATTTACTTTTAAGCACATATTCTTTCACCTTTGTATTGCCCTATTTACCTTAAAATACCTACCTAACTAAATATACCCTTCATACTTCAATTTGTGGATCAAGGTTAAATGTTCTTGTTCATTTTATAATTATAGCTTCTGATTGAGGTCAATCATAAATCATTTTTGCTTGTTACTCCGTTTTGAAGCATAAATAGCAATGACCAATTATGATTAATTATAGTCACAGTTATAATTCCATAAAAAGTCCATCAACTACTGACTTTCCTATAGCTTGATATAGCTATATCCATATATTTATTAATACAAATTACATGACCGTGGTCTGGAGGTAAAGTGTAGGTAGAATTTGTAGCTCACATTAATCTTGGCGGCCTTTTTGAGATACACAAAAATACTACGTATTCTTCCTTCAGCTGTTTTTCATCTGTTGACTCTTCAAATTTAAAACAACTAACTCTACGTGTTATGAACTCAAAGGGGGTATTTTTATCATCTATGATTTAGATGTATATAAAATATATCAAATCAAGGATTGGACGCCCTTTTTTTAAATTTCTTAATATTAACGATTGATTTGTATATTGATATAGTTTATAAATGCATAGTATAGCTAAATAATAACTCTGCACAATATTAAAAAGTCGGCAAATTTTCCAAATTTTTCATTTTCCCTTTTGTGAGTCGAGGTTGCAAGTGCACAAAAAAACTCATGTGAATCTTATATGTATACATATAAGTAGTTATTCATATTACTTAGACAAATACATTTGTATAATGTACATACTATAAAGAAGTATCTAACGCACACAGTAAAAACTACGTGACAACAATATAGTAAGGAATTTCTTAACTTTGACAAATTATATTATTAGTTACTAGTAATAACTAATAATATAACTTATTATATAGACTTTCTATTACAGGGGCTCACCACCCTCTAGGTTTGTGGTTTAATTAGGAAATAATTATATGTTTTTTTTAAATTGATGACCTCCTTCTCCTTTAATGAAAATAAAAAGAAACTGCGGATAAATAAGTCATGAGTGTGTTTCCAACTTTTGGTAAAGGGATGGTGAGTGGCAAAAGATTGAGAGTGTCTGTGACACAATTTTGATTCAAAGTGCCAGGAATTGTATTTATGTTCATTGAACAATAAATTACTTTTGATTGACTATTCCATTCATACTATTCCATTTATATCAATGATATTCGGACTCATGTTTTGAGAGTTTAAATTAGCCCCACAAAAAGGGCTCAAAATATTTTAAAGTTTTGATTATTGTTTTATGCCTTCGTTTAAAGTCTAATAATATAAATATTTTATTATTATTTTATCACTTGTACTTTACGACATAGGGTAATCAAAATAGAATTATTTATAGAGTGTGTTCATTGTGGAAGTCGGTCATCTTTGATGATGCATAAACAACAAAATGTTATATGTATAAGAATAAATCATTTGTTTCTTTGAGATTTTGAAAAATAATTATGAATACCTGGTGATGATTTTTATATAGCAATGGACCTGAGAATTGGACAAAGGACATGAACAAATTTACTATCTCTCAAAAATGTCTTTCTCTTTTTTTATTGTTTCATAGCCTGATATGTATTTAATATAATATTTTCTCGAATTATTCTATTTTGCTGGACTTTAATCGATCCAAAACAAAATTAATGGTACAGGTTTATCCATTTCAGAAAGTTACTGTTTATCCTTGGAATCAATTTGCATTCAATAAAAGTCTATTTTTACTTTGAAAGTCATATGATGAAGTTTCTTTAATTTTTTTTTTTTAGAAATTTGTTCATTTTATTAAACATGGCATCACTTTTATTTATGATACAGTTTTTGACGTTAATGTAAACGATCTATATTTTATATAGAATAAACAAGACTATACAATTTTGTTAGTGAAAAAATGATACTCATATCTATGGTTAAAAAGAATCAAACGCAAATATAAAATTGCGACTCTCTGAGTATTATTTTTCAACCTCTGAATTAATATGGTTAATAAAAATATAGAACTAACAACAACATTTAAAAATAAACGAAATTATTCGTCTTTAAAGTAATTTTCTAAAATTTTAAACCTGATTTTTTGTATATTATATGAAACAAAATGCAAATAATGACAGACCAATTATACGTTGACATTCATTTGTTGCAATTTGAAACCTACAGGGTCATAAGTTAGTTATTTTGTATTCCAAAAACGAGTTTGTAAAAGAGTGGCACTTCATTAAAAGAAATTAAAAAGTAACCTACATAATTTCTACAATTTTTGAAATTGGAAAAATAATTAATTATCTTTTATGAAATATATGTCATAATAAAAAAAAACAAATAATAAAATTAAATTATGAATTTAGTACTCTGTCGACTCATAAGACGCAAAAATTTAAAGTCTTTGAAGTCGATAAAAATTTTGAAACTTGTTTAACTTTTCCTTTGTATGTTCTATTTGTGTAAATTTTAGACTTAATGAGGGATAAAGATGCGAAAAAAAATTTTTTGATTCTCAAACACAACGGTTCAGAATCACAATTCCTCAACAAACAGTGCTAAATTCCTCCACAATTTTTTTTAATTCAATTTGTCTTCATTTTGTCACATTTTTTCTCGTCCATAAGAAGTTTTTTAAACATATGTATATTAGTATAAAATAGGAATGTAGCAATGCATTTGTTTAAAATGTGCATTTTTTTTAATATATTATATGTCTTACAAAATAGTCAAAACAGCTTGAATTTATTCTAAAACATATTTTTGTGACACAAGGAGACAAATCTCCTGTACAATGCGCATGGTAAAACATTTCGTTTAGAGGAGAAAAAGTTATTCAAACGACACTTTTTACCAAAATTGTTTTGTTTCGTCTTTAAAAAAACCCTTTATTAATGAATATATATACCCAAAATTTAGAAAATCCGAAAGTCTGTTTTAACAGGATTTTCTACAAAAACTTTATTACATAAACAAAATTTATTTTTTAACAAAAAAAACTTCAGTATGCTTGACCCTAATCTTTTTATTCAATATGTTCACCCTCAGCAGCTATCACAGCGCCAACACTTTTGCTGAAAACTGCACAATACATTTTAATAAAATTGTTGGATATCTTGGGGCAAGAGCACTTGATAGTAGTCTTAAGAGGTTTCACATTCAGATGAGGAGACTTGTTGGTGATCCTATCCAAATAACCCCACACTGCATAGTCCAGAGGATTGAGATCTGGGCTACTTGAAGCCACATAGTGGATCCCCAGAAGTCGGCAAAGTTACACAAATAGAACTGTTGAGCCTGTTGGCTGGTATGGGCAGGAGCTCTGTCTTTGGTCTTCGTGTAGTTGCCTGTGGGATAGTTGGCTTTCAGCCACGGAAGCACACTGTATCTCAGAACCTCAGTGTAGATCTTGCTGTTAATTTTCTCCGTCGTCTTGAAGGAATATGGGGGCATGAACTTACCGTCGGAGGCCACGACCCCCAGGACCATCACTTGTCCAGGATGCTTGGTCTTGTGAATGCCCTTGACCTCCTATATTGACTGGGCTAGGAAGCGATCATTCCTGTAGTTGTAAGTCTGGTCCACGGTGAATATTTTCTTGTCATAGAAGATCTTTAATGTCTTCGATCTTCTACGCAGGATGGTCTGGATTTTGTGACACCTTGCGAGCCTTTTTTTTTTTTAATTTTGTCGTGAGGAGATGCATAGGAACTCTTGCCTACAACTTAAGGCCCAGATCTTGGGTTACAGTCTTGTGCGTGGTTCTTAGTCTCACGTTCATGTCCTTGGAAAGTCGACGGATTGAAATGGTGGGGTCCTTCTTCCCCTTGTTCTCGAGGGCTGCTAAAAAGTAACTATTCCTCTTATTGTTGTGGCCACCTCTGCTACAGGCCCTGTATATGTATACCTTTGCCCCAAGATTTGTACCTGGAAACATTGTAAACCGTAGACAGGGACTTCTCAACGATGGTAGCGATCTCCCTTTTATTAACATTGGCTTCGAGGAGATCCGAGATATGCTCACAAATTTTTTTCTCCTTGCCCAAAGTGACGAGTAAGAAAAAAGTATTAGTAATATTTAATGTTTGGTAAGTTGCAGTTCACAGGAACTTTTATAACAAATTTCTCTAAACCTAACAATTGGGGATAAAGGGCAACGTTAAGTATTTTCCAAATTTTGAATAAAAACCCTGTATACATATATATTCATTTAATCCCGTCTTATAGAGTTAACAATTACAGTTAGTAACGAGACTTTCACTGCAATCAAACCATTAAATGTGGACATTAGCGACATTATAAATATTTGTAAAGCTGAGATGTTTGTTCCTATTATCATTTGACTGGAATTGAAAGGGACATTCCTTAAGAAGCATCAAAACTGAAGAACATATGAATTTTTCCTCTTTAAATTTAAATACAATTTGAAATGATTTCGAATAAAAACGAAAATCCTACACTTATAGTGTATTGAGTGACTTATTCTAATGAATAACAGTTAAGAAATCTACTACCATTGGTGATAAGAATAACTATAATGAAAGTATGGCATGCAAACTTTTTAAAATATGAAGAGAAAAAAAATTATAAGGTCTACTCAGTCATATATTAATGTCATTTTATACAAACTTCTTCTTTTTTTTCTTCTTTTTGTTAAAAGTGCAATAAAAGGTTTTTAATAATTTTATTCATTTGAATTTTTATAAACTATTTTTTTATAAATAGGCAATTATGTAAAAATATTATTTTTTTTAGTCGAGTATATTTTAGATAAATGTAAATGTTTCATTGTAGTTCAAAAGAAATAAAAAAAAACAAGAATATATTTCTATTCACGAACATTAGAATTTCATGGCCTTAAGTCGAGATGTTACAAAACATCGTTTCTTATTTTAGAGAACGTCAAAAACTTGTGAGTAGATTGTTAATTTACTATTTCTTAGGAATCATACATATTACGTATGTATAAATAAATATTTAAGAAGCTTATTTATACATATAAGTGTGTGTACAATTATATTTTTGGTTATATATGTAATTCCTAATTGTTTTTTGAGTAATAATAGTGTAGGTCATATCCCTGGCACACTAAGAGAAATTGCCTTCAGAGCAAGGCTTTGTGCATAAAAAGAATATTCTTTTCTCTATTGATTATGCTTCAACAATTTGTCAGATATATATTCAATAAAAAAGCATTGGTGAAGAAAAAGATTTTTTTTAGTCTTTCAGGGAGTTGTCAAAGATTGCATACATATTATTATGAAGTCAACCAAAAAAAAATCAGTTAGTTAAAAAGTTGATTCAGATACGAAATCTTTCTTCAAAGCTGGAGAAGATAGGTGAATAATATCCTAATATTATATTATCAAAGCTTAGTAAAGTTAGTTCATTGATATCAATGGAGAGATATGGTATATAGACTTTAGTTAAAAGAAGCAAATTATTTTGAACATAGCTTGATTCAATATAATAATTATCTGTAGATCTACGATGCTAAAATACTTATGGCTATATGAAAATTCAAATTTCAAATTTTGTGAGTTCAAGTATTTTCATTCGTTATGAATTTTTCTTCTTTTTTTTTAACAAACCCCTTGTGAGGAGAGCTTAAAGTCGAATATACGTAGTCACTATCTCAAAAATTAGTATTATTTCTAAGCCCTGCTCCTACTCACTTGGTAGCTAGGTATATCTATTAAAGGCTTAGACAAATGTAAAGAGGTATTTGAGGTCCAAAAATATACTCAAAGTATGCACATATATAAAAACTACATTTATAGGATATGAACATGTAACATGTCTTTATACCAGATCTGAGAACCATAGTATCCCACTGCTCGTGGAGTACCCAATGGACTAAACGTTGAAAACATATTGTCTCATTGGTAGATATTCAAAAATTGTACAAAAAATTTCGTGGATAAATTAAGTCGATTACTATTATATTATATTTATCTACTCTTCAAAAATGTTATAGTGTACTTAGTAATTGATCTTTGTGCAATAATAGATTATGGTATGGAGAGAAAATTGACCCTCTTCTGTCTATGAAAGATAGTTGCTCTTTACAAGAGTGAAATACACTCAAGATCAATTGCCACAACTAACCATATTTGAAAAGATTTGAATTTGACAAATAAGTTATATAAAATATATATCACCCATACTTAACTAAACCTATGATTTGCTTCCGCATACTTTTCCTCAAAGTATATTGAAATATTAATATTTATAATGAGTTATACTATAGATAGATATATTATATGTAAAATAGATGGGCACCTTTTATCTCATTAGAATCTTTAAAAGTACTTGTCATGGGTTTGATATTATTAGAAAATATATTATGATCCGAATGCCTCATTTGCAAAAACAATGATAGCAGTTTTATATCGATCAATTACATACATTGAATATTTCTTATGAAGAACTATACAACTTGAAATATACGTCATATATAGGGGTGTATAATAAAGCCTCATTCATAAACTAATTGAATAATGACACTCTAGTAGTACAACTATTTATATACCTATATAATCTTTTTGGTGTGTTTCAAAGGTTTGAACTAGAAAAATCTATCTACTAAGTTTGAAATGAGAGACAATCAAGAAAATACATATATGAAACTCAATTCGATGGTTTTGAATTTAAATATGTACAAAAACCATATGTAGGTATGTATATAGTACATATGTGTCAAGTCAACAAGAAAGCAAGCTTGTTTTCAAATATTGAAAAGGAGAAAATCCACTTTTAAGTTTTTCTACTTAATAACTATAACGGCCCAATATTTTGGAGTCATTTTAAGACCTATCGCGCACGGTTTTTTTCTAAAATGTCACTTTATATCCAGAAACCAAGGATTGTCGTTTATCCAATAGAGCAATCGGATAAATGCCGATATGGTCCCTGAAAGAATGTCCATTTTTTTCATAGCCCCAGAGATTTATTTAGTTTTAATAGGCTAAAACCAGTTTAACTGTTGTAGAACTATCATGAATCAACTTAATCCACTATCATGCTCACCATAAATCATAGTAATAGTAACTACATAGTCAGAAATACCAGATATTTTTTATTCTTGAATGTGGCCGGGTTTTTTTTTCCTATGATACATTTCCAATTATTGGAGTCATTATTTAATTAATTGAAATATACTATTAATACAAACGAAAGATAATGTCTTCCAATATATGATAGCAGTTATAACTCATTTTTGAAATATTTCAGATAAACTTGGTTTCTTGTTGACTTGACACATATGCCTATGTAAAATATATGCAACTTTACATATTTGAATCATAGTCATAAACTTATTAAAAGCATTGCAATATCTGTATTAAAGGAGAATTTTCTATTTTCGAAACTATCCAAACACACACATACACATTGTAATAGGGAGGGATGTTAAAATTAAATTTAACTTTAGTCCAAATTTTATAATACAAGAGCGTATTCACGTCGAGCTTTTTTGTCCACTCGCAACCTCGACTGACAAAAGGGAAAGGAAAAAATTGGAAAAACATATGGTAGCTACCCTTCTGTATTTTTCTTGTTGCCAATTTGTTAGTATTTGGCAGAATTTATTATTTAGATATACTATACATTAATAAGTTCTACCAATCACAAACCATTCGTTACTACTACTTGTAATATATTCAAAATTCAAAAAAAGGGCGCGCAATCCTTGATTTAATATATTTTTTATGCATCAAAATCATAAATAATAATAATACCCTTTTTGAGTTTATAATACGTAGGATCAGCTGCTTTAAATCAAAAGAGTCAAATGATGAAAATCAGCTGAAGGGAGAATACAGTGTGTTTTTGTTTATCCCGAAAAGCTTGTCGTGATTCTAAGCACTCAAGAAAAAATAATATGAGGCCAAACAAAACTTTAAACCATTACTCCGAAGATTACGTACTTTTTCTTATGAATGCTCATTTAATCAAATTTAACTGCTATTTTATTTTTTTATATACTATCGATGATTAAATATCATATATTCCATAAACCCAGAAGTCATTTTACTATACATCCCATGGCACCAGTGACACCCACACTTTTTGCGATTAATGTAATAATTAATGGATTATTTGTATAACTGCAAATAGCATGTTAGATACATTTCATTTTTGAATCCAAAATTTTTTTCTTAGTATCAGTCGCGTAGTTTCATCTGAGACTATATAGAGATAATCTGGCACAGCTGAGACTTATATAATTTTTTTTGAATAGTCAGCAATGGTAAGTATAATGTAAAGAATATTCAAGAAAAAATAATATTTACTGATGGAGTAAGTCAAAATTTTGGAACTGAAGAAATGGTAGCTAATGTTTATACGTGAACTCGTCAACCTTTTTAGAGTCATTGAGGAAGAACGAGGCTCAGAAAAAAATATTATATTATGGTGTGTTCCTCACGACTGCTACGAGTCAACACGATTGCATCACTGAACATATTTATTCATTGTGTCACAAATATTTTGGAACCGATTAGCAAAAATGTTTCACAGAAATGCTTTTAAGACATAAAAGCATAACAAAAGTTGGGCTAAAAGTGAATATCATAACTTTTATAAAATAACACATACACACACCCCTCCCTAATTGTAAGACATTGCTTCATTTTGATGTATAACATACTATCTACAATCCACAAAAATATTATTTAATACTCTATTGTAAACTTTTGTTACATGAAACTATTAGTTGAATACGATTTGCCCTTGACACAGAGTAAATAAAACTATTTTGTGAAAAAATATATTATGATAAGACCAATGTATTCGTGTTCACGTATAAAAAAAGTGTTAATTTTTTTTGTTTTATTTACATAAAAAAGTTCTTCACACATGGAGGGACACCCCTGTTGGATTCAAAATAAAAACACTCAAACAAAATATTGGACTTTAAAGTTATTTTTTCTCAAATTATGTATACTTAGAAAATAGTTTGTTTCTTTTATAAGAAAAGTTTTAAAAGTTTCACGCCTGTACCTACATAGAGGTACATGAATGTTTTTGTTTTATTTATTTTTATGTCTTCAAAACCAGTTTGTTTATGCTTTTTGTATTCAATAAAACGATTCTATAAAAATACATTCAATAAAATATTAAGGATTCAACATATGTGTCAAGGTAACATGAAACCAAGCTTATTTGAAATATTTCAAAAATGACTTAGAACTGCTATCATATTCTTGAAGTAGTTTTCTTTCGTTTGTATTAATAATATATTTCGATTAATTAAATAGTGACTCCAATAATTGCAACTGTATTATAGGAAAAAACCAACTGCCACTAAATTAATCTCTAGGGCTATGAAAATGACGGACGTTCTTTCAGGGACCATATCGGCTCCATGTGCTGATGTAACATTTATCCGATTGCTCTATTGGAGAGACAACAACCCTTTGTTTCTCGATATTAAGGGGCATTTTAGAAAAAAAAACTGTGCGCGATAGGTCTTAACAGGGGCGTACTGGCCCGGCGGTCAACCGGTCAATGACCGGTGCGCCCCTCTAAAATCTTTACTAGGCGCCCCTTCGATTTAGCATAATGCGCCTTTATCGTACGCATATTTTTCTTTTCATCACAAAAGTTTGCGCTCAAGTTTCAAGAAAAATCAATTGCTCATATCCAAGTGGGTGATAAAAGGAAAAATTATATACAGTGGCGCCCCTCATTTACTCTTTGCCCGGTGGAAATTTTCGTCCCAGTACGCCCCTGGGTCTTAAAATGCCTCCGAAATATTTGGCTGTTATATTTATGAAGTAAAAAAAAGTTAGAAGTGGATTTTCTCCTTTTCATTATGTGAAAACAAACTTGCTTTCTTGTTGACTTGACACATATGTATGTATATGTTTCAAAATTAACAAATGAGCTGAACGGGACCTTATTTTCTTAAAGGAAATTGTATAGAATTAAAATGATTTCTTTCTAATAAATAACTGTATGTTACACCACTAGGTAGGTGAGACCTCAGGCCCTCAAATTTTCACATTTTGATGAAATTGAGTAATTTTTTAAACCAACACTAATTTTTGACCAATCAGAGAATCCTGAAATATTACATAAGTGTTCTTTTTGTACTAACATATATTAAATTTCAAAACTTTGAAATCTCCTCTGAAATATTGGTTTTTTTAAAAAAAAAAAAATCAAGTATTTTGGGAAAAATAAAAATGCCTGTGTTGCATAGTAACTTCCAATGTTTTACTTTCGTTAAGTATCTTTTGTAATCATAACCATTTTTTTTAGTCTTCCATCTGAACTTTTTACCTTGATAGACACAAATTATTACTATTAAAAACGTCAACTGTTAATAATCTTTCTTTGAAAGTGTTTTTGTTCCTTTAAAGCAGTGCTGCCCAACCTTTTCCGAACATGGGCCGGATTTATGAAAAAACGACGCCAGTGGGCCGGACTCACATTTCTTCGAAGAAAAATAACAGTTGTTAGCTTTTGCGTTAATAACAGGAATAAGTTAAAGACTCACGCGCGGGCCGGATTCTAAGGCTTCGTGGGCCGGATCTGACCCGGGAGCCGGACGTTTGGCAGCACTGCTTTAAAGCATGCTATCAGTTGAAATCCACATTTTCATTTTTTTTTTCATATAAATTTATATATGTTATTTAAAATAATGATTCTTAAATATTTTTTATAATACTTAATCGGATTTTTTGTTGTCTTTTAGGAACTACGTAATGAACTATCGGGGATTTTTCAATACAGGACTCCTACCAGACTCAAATCAACCTCCAGGCTCACGTGGAGAGAATCTTGGAGGCCTTCCCTCAAAAAGAAATCTATCCTCTAAATATCCCTATGATGCTCGTAGCTCTGTTCGATCTCGAAATTCAAGCTCCAATAACTCAGGAAAGAATAAATTCAAAATATTTCGTAATTGCCTACGAAGAGTTTTGGAGTTTACTTTTACTCAAGTTGGCGTTGGAGGAGTGGTTATTTGTTACACAATTATTGGAGCTGTAGCTTTTCAGGTCTTCTTCCTACCTTGTTGCTCTATAATATGTGTGTACCCATATTTGTTACCAAATGAAAAGTAAAAAATGTAGCAATTTCACATAATAATTGCTCTTTCAATATCCAATCCTACTGAAAGAGTAATATATGTTCATATACACAAAAATTTTATTTATTCCTTGAAAGTAATTTGTAATATGAGGGTATTTTTGACAAGTCAACAAGAAAGTAAGTTTGTTTTCAATTATTGAAAAGGAGAAAATCTACTTTACAGTTTTTTTATTTCATAAATATAACGGCCAAATACTTCGGAGTCATTTTAAGACCTATGCCGCACGGTTTTTGTCAAAATGTTACTTTATATCGAGAAACCAAGGATTGTTGTCTATCCAAAAGAGCAATCAGATAAATGTCAATATGGTCCCTGAAAGAACGTTTTTTATCCTTGATTGTGACCGGTATTTTTTTTCTTATAATACAGTTGCAATTGTTGGAGTCATTATTAAATCAATCGAAATATCCTATTAATACAAACAAAATAGAATTCCTTCAAGAATATGATAGCAGTTCTAACTCATTTTTGAAATATTTCAGATAAACTTGATTTCTTGTTGACTTGACACATTTGAGAATTGATGCCTCATTTATAAATGCCTTAGTATGATCATTCTATAAAAGTACATCACATTCAAAACGCATATTATAGATCCTCATTTAGTAGGCCATCGAACTTTCTGCTCCAGAGGAGCCCCCTTTGACAAAAGTTGAGACACATAGACTCAGAACTGTTCAAAATCTATGGAACTTGACAAAGTATTTCAATGTTCTAAATCGAGGTCGATGGGATGGAGAAGTGGATATCGTTCTAAAGGAGTATCAAGACCTCATGGTGGGCTTTATCAAGAGCGGCTATGATCAAAAAACTCTGGAAGAAAGATGGACGTTTCCAGCTGCCCTTATGTTCACTCTGAGGTAACTACATACTGGTTAGTTTGTTATTAATTTGTTATGTGCGGTTTAAGAATTAGCACATGATATAATATTTTCATAGATTAATGTCTCAAAATCTTGTACCTTACACCCTATTAAAAAAGTATGTTATATCTAGTGTCATCACTATGATTGGCTATGGAAATCTCGTACCCAAAACACAGTGGGGGAAAATAGGAACGATGCTCTATGCCTGCATTGGTATACCCGTATATATTCTTTATCTCATGAGTATGGGCAAGGTATTTGCTTCTGTCCTTAAGTGGGTCTACACAAAGATGTATCGATGGAATGTTCGTCGTAAGTGGAGACACCTTGAAAAGTTTGAAACAATTCAAGATGAAGAACAGTATTTTGATGAGTTGGAGCAACAGGTGAGGAGAGTCATTGGAGTTGTGATTAAAGAGTTCTCCCAGCGTGCGTACAAACTGCATCTGAGATGACGTCATAAAACATATGGTAATGCAGAGAGAATTCTTGTCCGCTGATATGCTCTCGTCTCTTCAATGTACATAAGGGAGAAAATGAAGAGGCCTTTATTATTTTGTTATTAAATCCCATCGTAGCTTTTATTTAATCTATTTGAGCACGTCATTTATAGGTTGTGTTCTCTACAGGCATTAAGATAGAATGATGACAACGATTTTGAAGTGAAAAGTGCTTATTGGGAGGGCTCTTTATTCACCACATCTCATGCAATCATTCATTTCATTCAAATAGGACGCCAACATTCAAATTTATATTTTCCAGGTGATTGTTCCCTCAACCACATGCCTTTGGGTCATGATGCTTTACCTCCTAATCGGCACTGTGACATTTGCTGAATGGGAAGGATGGAACTACTTAGACTCTGTATATTTCTGCGTTACCTCACTAGCTAAAATCGGCTTTGGAGACTTTATTCCCGGTACATCCAATACACTCTTCGCCACGGAGTCCAACTCAATATCTCATGATGAAATCCTTCGAAATGAGCAAATAAAACTCGTCATTAATTTTGTATACTTATTGGTGGGAATGGGTATTGTGGCCATGTGCTACTATTTGCTCAAAGAAGAAGTCTCTGTCAAGACTAAAATAATCAAAACACGAATACAGAAAAGAGTTAGAAAAGTCAAATCCAGAATCATATCCTGTCTTCAATGACAAATAAAAAACCTTTTTACATAATAGTTTGTATTTCATACTTTTTTCTTTGTTTTTTTTAATGAGTATAGAAATCAAAGCTTCATTTCCACATGAGATGGAAATATTTATATAGTACAATGATTTCAAAAATGTTTTTCAAATTAGCATAGCTTTACCTCTTTTTCATTTTAGAGCTCAATGGCATCAGATATCTCAATATTTAAAGCCTTGAATGGAGCTTTTAAGTCAAGATTGTCAAATACTTTCATTTACATAGACTGTTTGCTTAAAAATATTAGATATTTGAAAATGGATATAAATTGTAAGCACGTCAGATCTAGGAAAAGGGACTTTAGCTTTAGCCTCACTCTCTTCACAAATTCACCTTACCAAGATATTTACTGTCACTGTCCATCGAAATAAATTTTTTTAGTTTTAATTCATTTTTAGAGTGATTCAGGGTTTTGTGAGGTACGTCCCAGAAGGGAGCATCGGAAAAAATAATATAAAATCGCCTTTTTTAGAATGAGGAAGGGGCGCGTAGATAACGAAATCTGACTTATCTGGGGATGAAGGGGAAAGTATAAAGCTTGAGAAACAAGGGTATGATTGATTCTAGAATAGATAGTGACAAGGGAAAAAGTTTTAATATATTTTTTCATTTACATTAAGAGTCTGCCGCTTTAACTTAGAAAAGAGTCAACTCATAAAAACAATAGAAGGAAGAACAACATTCTATTTTTGTTTATCTCAAAAAGTTCGAAATATAGAATGATTTTATCTGTATTGTTTCTCGCATACTTTTCTCCAAAGAGAGATAAAAGTCTCAAAATTAGAACAAGTCTTTCCATCTGTAGTTGTATAGTTCAACATAAGAATAGATAATTGTTCATTGCGTAACAAAGGCTAATTTGAGTTTAACAGTCAGCGTTTTGAATACTAATAGAGAATAGAAATATATATTAAAGGAAGGAATCGACAGCTGACAAAGGGATAATGTAGATTTTATATGTTAGTAGGAAACGCCTTGCATAAGCATAGAGAGTGGCCTTAAAAACGAGTGCTCCAAAGGTCGGCCTAAAGCTTATAAGTTGATAACTAGGAATGGGCATTTTGTTGAGATAAGATAGCATGCTCGCAATTACTATCTGATACCTTTGAATTTATCTACTGATTTTTACTTGACAATATTAAATAATACTCAATAACTGTTTGAAACTGAAAGGATTGAAGTGAATTTGAATAGTCAGTAATCAAGGAGAATGGACTCACTTTCTGTAGAATGATTTCTTAATTATCCGAAATTGAACGTCTTATAATAATTGTTGCAACGATACATACAAAAATGAATTTAAATTGATGTACAAGGTAGTCGTACCAAATGATATTTGTCTTTCCTTCCTTAAACTCAACGCTATCTTAACATTTTACCCTTGTCTATTTATAACTGATTGTCCTGTGAACAATATATATGTATGTTTTATGGCTTAGATAGCTTGTGTGATCCCCGTCTCCAGTGGGCGAGCAGAGAGAGGTTTCTCTCTTCCGAACCAAATCACAACAGTGCAACGCGGTTGCATCGGAGAGGACAATGTAACAATACTGATCTCAATGGCAAGTTTCAGAGAAACATTCGCCACCTTTTGATTTTAAATCAGCTGCTGCATATTTCACTGCAGCAAAAAGGCACAGAAAGTAGGCTAAAATGATCAATAAAAAACATTATACTGTACATTGACATACCTTGATATTATTCTTATGTAACCTGCATATCATTTTAAGCTTATTAAATTCAGATAATATTTGACTGGGATTTCAAAAATGTGTCCTGTAAGTTAAAGACCTGTTGGTCACGTTGTCCGGTGTTAATTTTTTCTAGCATAAACCACCCTGCCCTTTACATAGTTATTATCCATTAATATAACCTAAACCTTTGTTCAATAGTTGTGCTACACCTCCATATTATGTGTAGGGCTGAATTTGAAATAACATTTTTCACTATTGGTTCATCAATTGTATCAGTAACTGCTTCACAAGCAAGATTCCTAGAGTTAAAATTGTTTCAAGTTAGTGCTACAGACTCTAATAAATTACAACTGAGGGATGATAGGGCGTCAAAATATTGATATTAACTCCCTTTGAAATTCTAACATCCTACTTACTTCTATTTTAATTCAAGATTGCATCTCACAACAAATAAATTGATATAATATTTATTTTGTCTGTCATCATCTTTTTAATGTACTCTAAGTCATAGAAAGATAAAGCTTATCTTCTCATTAAAATCAATTCGTAATAAATAAAAACTACAAAAGGATATGTCGAACAAGATGGATTCTTTTTTCAATATATATCTTATAATGTTATTACTACAGTAAGATTTGCATCAGATATTCATTATGAATGTAATACAAATGCAGTTATTTTTAGACTATATAAATTGTTGTCAACCGTCAAATTGTGGCAATTACTCATTATGTAAGATTCAAGTGTTGTATTGTGAAATGGAATCATGCTAAATATAACTCCCATTGAGTAAATAAATGTTTTTTTTTTTGATAAATGTAAGGTATTTTATAGGTTAGGTACAAATAGGAATCATTTGGGATCCAATATGTGACTCAATACTCTACCCACATTTAAACACATCTGTACCTTTCATTTTCAATTCTACCCTAATTTGAACTACTATTTTGTACCAAAAAAATTATAATAGAAATACATTTTATAGATTTTGTTTCCGACTAAAAAAAAATTACGAAATAAAAAGCATTAGAACTGAATATTTGAGGTTTAGCGACCTTGAAAGGTTAAAAAAAATTCAATTTGTACATTGAGTTACAACACAAATTGAAAAAAAAAAACCCTTAAAAAATAAATAAAACGTAATATTCACTACATATGAACCTTAATAAAGGTATATGCTCAAATTTTATATTGGAGCAATAGTTATATTGTTCATTCTACTCTAATTTGAAAATTAGATTGTGTATATGAAGGGAGCCTTCCATATCGATTTACGATACACATACGTGGAACAACGACTATAATCTAGCTATATGGTTTTATATTTTAGTTTATTTTTAGTAGGAAGAAACAATTTTTGAGGGATAATATAAATAATCTTTCTAAAGAAAAGTTCATCTGGCTACATGGTATTTTATAATAACAAAAAATTACTTTTTGACAAAAGTAACTAATTTTAGCAAGAGAAAACGCACAAAAATCTTGAAGAAATGTAGATTTCTTGTAAATTCTTAACGAAATTTAAATATCAGTTAGTAAATATTATATTATACAGCATTACAATTTTAACTTCTCGATAACTTGTTGCCATTTTGAAAGTAATTCCATTATGCCTCTTTCACAGAAACCCTTAACCCTATTGGCAAAAACTGGGACCGTTCACAAGATTTTATTGAGACAAATTTTTTACCAGCAAAATCCCTAAGGATTTCAGCAGGTTTCTTAATCCTTGTGCGCGCTACTACTTAAGTTGCTCTACCGTGAGTCATTGATATCTAGCGAATTTTTGATCGAAATTGAATGAAAATTTATACATTTAGAAGGACAATTTCTTCTTAGTTAAGGGTTCTTATTTGAGCATTTGACATCTCGTTTGATAGTTGTGGGTCTCAGCTCTTTAATGCATTCCTTACTAATCCATTTCATGTGATATTGAAGGAGTTATTTAAATACAAAGGATTCGGCCGACTTTTGGGACTACTTTCGTCCTCTACGCCCCCAGGAGTCTCTTTAGGTCAAAACAAATACTGGAAATGAAATCTGCATTAAATATACTGGCGAATCAACGTTTATTAATGCACAAAATTATAGGCTTAAATTGAATTTGAAGTTGGAAAATGGGCCAAAAAGGCTCAAAAAGAAGGGTTCGATTTCTCAAAAACAATAGGACTCTCGAAAAAAAAGAATATTGCAGATTTGAAATCAGTATGCAAAACTGAATAACTTTTATTATACTTATACCCTTTAGGATTTTTGACTGTTGACCAGTGAAACCTGAAGTGGGGATAGATATTTTGTTGATGTGAGTAAGCGTAAACACAATTAATATCTGGTACTTCTATGTTATCAGTTGATTAATTATTATTTGATTTTATTAACCCTTTCAAACCCGTAAGGTATTTGAAAGTATTTTTAACTGGAAGCTTTGTTTTTTGAGGTTAAACTGACCATACTAACCTAATTTGATTTTATAAAAAAATTGTAACTCAACCCGTTTCTCTAAGAAATTATGGGACACTGGTGTCCCACTGAGTGTGAAGAGAATTTTTCACCCTTAAAAATACACAGTTTATTAGTACTTTTTTCGTACTTATTAAATCTTTAGTTACATTTATTGTTTATTCTTATATTCTACTTGACAAAAAAAATTGAAAAATCTTACATAAAAAATATAGATCATATGTTTTGTACATTTTACAGGTGATATTTTATGAAGCAATTTCTGTTGATATATTAATTTAAAAAAACTCCCTTCACTCCCAGAGGGGCTTCTGTGTCTCAAAAAAGTTAGACTTGAACAATTTCTAATGTATGCGTTAGAACTAAAAGATATTTTAAACTTCTAATTCTTTAAGTATATATAAACAAATAATTTCCTTGAAAAACGAAAAAGTTATTTTGGTTTAAATATGATTTTTCTACATATTGTATAAAAATCGTAACTTTCAGTGCCCAGAAAAATATTGAAATCAAATTTTTTTATATCTAACTATGAAATATAAATAATAGCTTGACGTTTTAGCTATCAAACAAACAAAAACAAAAAATCGCTTGACAATGGAGTGCATTTTGAATTTATGTGATGGTTTTTGGATTTTTTACTATTCAGATTCACTTCAGTCCTCTCAGTTTCTACCAGATATGGAGTATTATTTATTATTGTCAAATAAAAATCAGATACAATGCATTTTATCAAATTGATTATTAAGAAAGTGATATCAACGGATACTTTTCTTTCCATCTATAAACCATGGATACATCATATTATGATAATTGATATACTTAAATGGTTTTTTGCAGTCTGCACATTTTTCTTTTGCATTTTTTCTCTCTTTTTGTTTTTAGTATTTCTATGGCAGTACAAAATGCAATTGCTCCTACCATTTTTGAGGGACTTTTTAACAAAACTTTTCCTTTTTCACTTCTGGATTCACAGGCATTTTGTAAGATAATTTACAAGCATTTCATCTCAAGAAAGACAAAGCTATTCTAAATGATTTAAAACAACTATACTATACATAGAAGCAGTCGTTATCCTCATAAGTTACAATACTATGTATCTATTAAATCTAAAAATATCTTGTTTGAAACAAGACCCTCTGATTTTGCCCTAACCTTAAAATCATAGCACACTTTAAAAAGTTTAAATATATGGATCTTTTGATGAAATATAAGCCTAAGAGTTAAAATTAATTTATTTGACATATTTAAAAAGTACTGTGAAAATGTTTAATTCACACAAATAAACAAATTGCAAAACAATACACCTTGTATTTTGATTAAATGACCACATATGATTATGAAAGCATAACTATCACGACTTTAACAAAAGTTTTTATCGAAAATGGGCTGCCCAGTTTTGACAGTATCCCCCTCATGAATACAGAACTCAAGATTACTTGGTCCTTCAAACAAAAGAACAATCGTAGATCCCAAATTAAATTCTCCAAAGAGCTCTCCTTTTACAACAGAATGTATTTCTTCGAATTCTTTTTTATTGATTGCACCAATTTTATATGCATTATGATTCGTGTTTAATTCGGAGTCAATTCCAACTCTTATAGACCCAACATTAGTTGCACCAACAGGCACCATTGAAAAGAAACCATACGCCCAATCTCCTAAAAAAATAAAATGAGATAGAATCAATCAAAAGGAAGTGCTCTAAGTCATCACATACGAACCCATATAAACAACTCTTTCATTGAGACAGAATAGATTTTTAATGAATTTTAGGAGAAAGGGATTAACTGAGAGCAAATAGCCTGAAAAATGAGTTCGTGATTTAATGTTCCAATTGGCCGGGGTGTGAAATCTGTGATAATCCCCTGGCGCTAGGTATATAGTACAAATATACATCGTTTTAGGTACGTTTTGTAGTCCAAGGAAGGATTTGATGGAAAATGAAATTCCTTTAACGGAGAAGCTTGAATCCGTGTACTTTGCGACATGAAGTACCTTTAAAAAGAAATGAAGAAATTATTATAAAGAGGTGTAATACAAAAATATGCGTGAGGAACAAACATAAAAGAGATTCTAACTTTTTTCACTCAAAATACATTTTTCGTGTATGTTTGCTCCTCAAATATGCAAGGATCATCCTCACCTTTCCGTCACAAGGAGACACTAAAGGAGATTCGGAACAAATGGGTCGAATTCCTTCCTTCAATTCTCTTCTAAAAAAATGACTAAAAGAGCTGAATTCCTGAAGTTCACACTTTGCTTCATTCAAGTTGCAGTTATAAAATTTAGAATAAGCTTTAAATATGGGCTCCCTAGCCCAAAGAGGAATTTCAGCATCGGCAATTCTACCCATTGCCCTGGAAAAACCACGAAACGTTCCAGGTTCTTTTTCATTATAATGCTGCCAGGTATAGTATGTTCCTAAACCACCGAGAATAGCACCTATTTTTCTCATCTTTAAGAGATATATTAATATGATTCACAATTCATTAATAATTAAATTAAATATTGAAATTTAAATATTCGTTATTTCAATTTGCTCTATTCTATTGTCATATATAAACACTCTTCATTCGACACATGTTTATTTGTAAACATCAATCTATGACGTCATATTAAACTCATAAAAATAAACAAATTGCTGCTAACTAGGGTAGAGTGGCCGGGGCAGGTTGATATTTTACAATGTCAATATCTTCGATGACTAAAAGATTTAGTCCCAAATTGTAATTTCCATATATGTATATCGTAATCCTTCAGCACTAATTTTAATTCGAAATAAAAATTTTCTTAACCGATAACCCGTTGGTTATTAACATTCATTATTGAATCTGTACTCAACCTCTAAATACTAAATAATAAGATAATTGACTCGGTCAGACCCATTCATATAACAAATAATATCATTCATCTCACTTTTTAACTTATATTTGGACAAGTTTTGAGTTTTACTACAACGTTTATGGGAAATATACAAAATTAAATATGTGGATAAAATTTATTTATGTTCAATCTTCAGTATATTCAAAGGGCTCTGGGGGTTCTGGTTCATCACCGTCATTGGCCGTATCCACATGATTTTTCTTAATTTGTACAGGTTCAACGATTTCGTCCTTTTCTCCCGTTTGATTAAACATCATAATGATTCCACCAATGGAAGTATCCTTCAATGCTTTATATTTAGTTGGATCTTCAATATGAGTCACCTAAAACAAAATGATAAAATAAATATAAGAAATGGAATGTAGACAAAATCAACTTTAGTTAATCATAAAATTATTATTATTATTATATATATTTATAAAAGAATACATTTAAATCAACTCACTTTCAATTGTTGTTTCATTACTCGAGCAGGATTACTTAATGCTTCGAAGTGTGGCTCTTCTTTTCTCTTTTCCTCCTTCTTATCAGTTTTTTCCTTCTCAACAACCGGTTCCTTTTCATCAACCTCCATTTTTTCGACATCTTTCTTTCGTTTTTCGGCATCCTTCCGCTTCTGTTTGTGAGTAATGCTAAGTACTGCAGTTGCAACCTTTTCTTTATCTTCTTTTTTCTTCTCTTCCAACATAGGGGGATAACCATAGACAGAAGGTTTAGCGTTTGATTTAAATGAAACAACTGGCATATCAAGGTTCTTATTCAGTCCAATTAAACAAGAAGGAGTAAAAGCTAATCCAAGGAAATGACTCAATGGAAACCAATACCAATATTGGGTGAAGACTAACATTCCAACTACTGCAACCATATTTGTATGACCTGTTCTGGATTGAAGGGATACAGTAACATTTCTACCACCTCCGTCGATAATTCCTTGAGCCAAGATAGCTCCAAACTTAGCCATTACATCCTCATGTTTATCACCAATGACTTTAGCGTAAAGAGCTCTAAAATCTTTTACTTTTGGACATGTAAATTCAGTATGTTGAATTAAGATTAGGGCAGATGCGATCAATGCCCCTTGTCTGACATAATTAACTGGATCATTCGTCATCGGTTCGATCAAAGCGATAGCTTCTTTAGAGCCCGTACCAGCACATGCAATACCAAGTGCCATGGCTGCTCCGTATCGTACATGGGGGTTGTATGATTCTGACAACAAGGAAACGACACCTGGGCAATGATCTGGTGTTTTGAAAAGGATGAATCCCAAACCCATTACAGCAGCACGTCGCACGTCATCATTGACATCACTCACGGCAACATGTAAAAGTCTACGAATAGCCTTGTTTGACCCAGTACCGCAATAAGCCATAGCAATCGTATACATACCTGAACATAAGACATTTAAAATGTATGTACAACTAATTGATTATAAAAATTTAAAAAAATATTACCTGATCTTCTTAAAATTGCGTCTTTATCACTACAGAGCGAATCGATCAACGGGTCAGCCTCTTCTAATAATCCATACATAACTAAAGAAATTCCAACAGCCAATCCTCTCAAGATTTTTTCGTGCTGAGTTTCATGAGCATAAGCTACCATATCCTCAATAGCAGTTGCATCTTTAGATCCAAGTTGAACAAGGCCCATGGCTAGACCTGCAGCTTCTCCAACAACAGCATCATCTTGGAACAGATTGTACTTAAGCTGTTCATAAATATCGGCTCTGTGGGTTCCCATAGCAGCTAGACCGAGTCCTAAACAACCTCCATGTCGAAGTTGCTCAAATCCTCCTTCTTTTAGTTGGTCAAGCAAATACTTTGTAATTTCTCCTCCATGATTGGCATGAATGAGACCAAGTGCATATAGACCACCACCCTCAGCATAACCAGAGGAATTTGCTGAGTCCTTAGGCAAATAACTTTGCATCAAAGATAGTGAATCTCTTTCATGACCACGATGAATCACACCAAGACTCGCAGTAGCAGATAATTTTGCCCAATTGGTAGCACGACCAAGCCATTCAAGATTATCTCGAAGGAAAGAGTCATGAGTAGTTCCACAGTGCATTAAACCATTTGCAATCACAGTTGCTGTATGACAAATGCTTACACGTACAGCATCCTTGAATATAATAATTAAATTACAACTAATTCAATAATAATAGTTATAGTTAAAAGAAATCCATTATTTTTGTATGAAATTGAAGGCTTTATTAAGCATAGTTGGAATGATCCGATTTAGATTAAATATACACCGTTTTATATGATAACTTTTTGCCATTTTGAAGGTAATTCTATTGTGCCTCTCTTGTAGAAACCCTTCCAACTATGCTAAATATAGCCTCTACTTCATGCAAAAATAATGGATTTCTTTGTACATCTGTAAAATGTATAACTCACTTTAGTTTGTTTTAAAATCAAAAGATCCGAATGATCATTTCTAATAAGAAACTGCAAATGTAAGTAAATAGTTTTGTTTCCACTGAGAATGCTGATAAGTTTCTCCGTTTTGGAACTTTGTTCATCTTCTTCAGACTTGGAGCCTTCTTCCATTTTAGTGTCCTCTTCAACTGGCTCTGCTTTTTCAGTTGATTCTTCTTTGACCTCCGCTACAGGGGAAGTTCCACGAATAGCTTGTACAACAGCATTTAAAAACTGTTGGGTTGCAGACTCATACATGTCAAATGCAATTTGATAAGCCATCATTACGTCATTAGATGAACCCTATATGAGTGGATGGATATAATAAAAATTAATTTTTTAATTTTTAAACTCTACATATGAGATACTACAACAACATAAAACTGATCTTATCAGACAAGGAGATCTTTCAGCAAATGAAAGAGCTACACTAAAGTGTGAATTTACGACTTCGGAGCGAATATTTGCAAATAAGAAAAACCATAATAAATGGCATTTTTTATACCCTGGTTTGAATATTTTAGGTCAAAAAATGAGTTATGATTATTTTATATTTAAGAGTATAATATAAATTGATTTTTTCTAGATAGTTGTACATAGTATCACAAATTCATGACTGATATTTGGAAATTAAAGTATATACCTTTGAGAGAGTTTCCAAAACTCCTGCTACAGCTTGTGGATCATCTAAAAATATGAGACACTGACACATTTGAACATAATCCGGCTTTTCAAGACCTCGATATAAATCAATGAGCACTCTAAGAAGGGTAGCACGGTAAGTGCGATTTTGAATTAAAGTCATAGATACACGGAAAGCATAGGAGAGCATCCCATTCTCATCATTCTAAAATGGGGAAAAAAAATAACCATGTATAAAATGCAAACGATTTAAGGATAATTCACCGACAAATATTTAATAATAGACATTATACTAATTAGTAAAGAATTTTTGGCTTTAGCTATTACTGTTACACATTAATAAGTTCCTCTTAGTATATGTTAAAATATCATCCCAATGAATTTCCAAGTAAGAATAGATTTAATTCTTTCTTAACCGGAGCGAAAAAATGGAATTTTGACTCATGACCTTTGTCAGACTGTAACACGTTCCACCAAGTGATCCAATCGTAAAGAAATTTGGCTCCTTTTTTTATCGTTTATTTTTTTACAAGAATCTACAAAAAAAATTTCCAAATGGCCACATTTACAAACAATAATGGCGGATTTTTGTTTGGAAAGATCAAAATTTTAGAATACAGAAGCCAAAAAAAATATATAAATTATAGATCAAAATATCTTTTAGAAATAATAAAACTGCATCATATAAGTTACATTTCCACAAAAAATTGGAACCTAAATAATTCAATTTATGAAGTATCAGGGCTTATAATGTTCAAAATTTTATTTATATTACACTACTGTTTTCTTTGTGTCGCCATCATGATACTCTAACTTCAGTATCATAACTCCTAAAGTAACTGCTCAAAATTCTTTTTAGAATTTTCTCTAATAAAGTTTAAGCTATAGCGTTTTGAAGTATGCTCAATATCATGCAATACCTAATTACCTAAATAAAAAATTAAGCACACAAGAAAAATAGGCACACTTCATACAAATATAAACAGGATTTCCAATGCCAATATTAATTAGAATAATCTAGAACCCATTCAACCTAAATGATAATAGCTAAAGACTTGAGTAAAAAAAATTTCTATTAAAAAATATTTTTGAGTGAAATTTCCTCATAAGAGAAAATAGATTTACGGATTCCTTGATTGCCCGTTGAAAAACATCTAATCTGCGTGCTTCAATGGCAATACCCAGAGCCTGTTTGTACTCTCCATCCTCGAAGCACCTTTCAAACATGCGATTCACGACTCCTTCTTGTGCTGCATTCACTTCTTCCTCATTGTTACGTTTGGATATGTAGGAGTCAATGATTTTGGCTATAAAAAAAGAAAGAAAAAGAGAGGTGGTGTCATGAATGAGGGGGAGCGGAGGACTTCATAACACTTCTTACCAATGGTCGTCTCAACATACTGAGATCGGGAGTGAACATCAAAGAGGGACCCCGCACCGAGGGCGTAGTGAAGGGAATCATCATAGGAGCCCAGGTGGTAGTACACTTTGGAGGCAATGAGGGCCGCTAAAGACCTTTGAGGAAATTCTTGCTCTTCATGAAGGATCTCAATCTTCCCAATGGACTCACTGATCTCAGCCCAAAACTCATCCACGATCCCTTCCAACTTCTTGAGAGCAAAGACTTTCAACTCGGGCATAGGCTCCTCCAGCAATGCCAGGATTCCACCCGCAGAACTCAATGATGTAGGCATTCTCACGCTATTGAATATCAATTTATTTTAATCAACAATGATGACTTTTACTACTTTGAAATAAGTCTCGAAGCCGAATTTAATAGCTGAAGATGACTTCGCTTCTTTTCTTTTCTTTCTCTCTCTCTCTTTTCTTTCTTTCTTTTCCTTCAAACTCAATAGGGATGGATCCGTTTTGTAGCAAATCAAACTTCAACTCGACCTATTGAACCTCTCCTCTCTTTCATAAGAAAACATATTATTAATAGTAATTTATTATATATTTATACAATATTATATACATTTTCAAGTTCAATATGGGAATTAATGAAAATACAAAACAATATTACGAATATTTAACATAACAATAAATGATTAATTAATGACAATAAAAAAATTGGATAAAGCATAGGACTGTAAGGCCCAAGTCTTAAAATTTTGTGAATTGAAAACTCTTCTTCATTCACGACATCTTCAACCCTGGAGTGGGCCGGTGCACTATCAATATCAAGTACTTCTGGCCTTCCATATATATCCCTTGCTTTTTTTAAGCATTCATGCACCCACTCCATGGCTGTATCCTTTTAAAAACTCGTTTCCTCGTTTCACCTCATGATGAATAAGGCCAAAGGCTTGACCCATATATCCAATAACATAAACATGGATCCCTACAGAAGCTGCTGCAAATGTAGAGCATCTGCTTTCACGTGATGAACTACCCATTGATGATCTTGAAATATGAAGATTAAAGTTAGTCTCTTCCATAAGCAAGATTGGTAAGTTTTGAGACTGATAGGAAAGTAAGCTTTCAACAAAATCTTTACCTTTATTCCCATATTGAACTTGAAATATATGACAGAATATGATGAAGAATTAACTTAATATTAATCCGTATTTGCATAATAAAACATGTAAATATGACCATAGGGCCTTTGGTTCCAATAAGAAATCTCAAAATTTCCTTAATCTGTAAAGTAGTCTATAAAAAATAAAGATCTTATTATTCCTAGATTAATTCATTTTTACCTAAGTTGTATGAACAAAGAAAAAAAATGAAAAAATATTTTACAAAAGTTCTAACATAAATATTAAAGTACATATATTAAGAGAAATATAAAAATCCGGACTCATCATCAAAGATTTCGAAAAATTTACAGTATTTACTCTGAATATAATTGTCACACTGTTTCTGAACATGATATTTCGTGGAGGTTGGATGATGCAAGAATCATTAAATAGGCAGATGATAGTTAAAACATTTTTTAAAAAATTATGATTCTACGAAAAATTATGTCAGAAATAAGGTATGGATGGTGAACAGGGGTATCCGTTACTTAAATTTTCAAAAAAGTACAAAACGACCAAAAAATTAAATAATTATTTAACAAAAATTGAAGTATAATAAACTAAACAAAAGCCAGAGATAAATTTTAAAAACTCTAATCCGGATTAAGCCTTGAAAAATATGAAAAAATATCCACCTATCCTTTTGGGAAAATGTTAACAGCGTCATCTGTTTTGTAGACATATACGTACCTAAATACTATAGTAGACTCCGACATTTGAGTCTCAAATACTTGAGATTGGACTCGAATTTGCAAATTATTAACTTTTTCACACAACTTGGGAAATGCATAGTAATCACCCTTCAAATAGTCAATAAACAATAGCATTCAGAACAATTTCATTTGTGGAATATACGTTCGGTCTCTTAATTAATAAAACATTTCATATTATTTTGTTAATTCAATTGTGAAAATGATTTTCCCAGCTATCAAAACTTAATGTACATAATATGTCGTAAGCCCAGAGGAGAAGTGCCACAAGTCACTTTATGTCAAGAATGAAATCTATAGCACACATTCATATACTGATATAGTTTTTCATAATATATGAGAACTACCTAAGGAAACATTCAATACCTTGTCTTGTAAAATCTACTTGACAAAAATGCAACATGTTAGAGTATCTTGATTTTGTAAACTTTAGTCTCCAATATTTGAAAATTGTGGCGTCCCATGTCATTAAATGAACGACTCGAAGGCAAATCATACAACTTGAGTTCATATCACACGTATTTCTACAATATTGTAATGGAAATCAATGAAGTATCTACAACGAATGAATTATGAAACTAAAATGGATTGATTGTCACAATTAGTAGTCTTATACAAAGTATTTATATAAAAAGACATGAATAAATAATTAAGAACTAAGTAGTACAAAATATCATTCTGAACTTTTCTTTTCGAGCATTAAAATAGCATCTTCCAATGATCCAAAGAATAATGAAGAAAACTCAAATTTTTTGAACATTCCTGACATCTGGGATGCAGGAGAAATGGCATGAAGATGGAGGTGATGTACAGAGACAATAGGCCAATGAAACCCAATTTTTGCATCCGAGATTGATTCGCCATTGTCTTGTAAAATCTAGAAATATAAGTATTATAAATGTTTTTTTAAATTGTTTAATTAGATTGAAGGAGATCATTTACTTGCTCAGCAATACGGCCCATCGATCGAAGCGTTTCGATATGTGACTTATTCAATAGATTCACCTTGGGATGATGATCTTTAGGAACAATAAGGTAATGGTGTTTTGCAGCAGGGCTTCTATCTGGGAAAGCGACGAACTTGTCATCTTCAAAAAGGATACGTGATTCAAGCGTTTTACTAGCAATTTGACAAAAGACACAGGAAGTTCTATTTAGGGCCATCTTCAGCTCTTTTATTTCTAATATTATATCGCTTATCAAGCAGAATGACAATCTAATAAAATAAAGTAGGGGAGACGGGAGATAGTTGAAAATTTTTTGCTTAATATATTGAGGAAATGTGCTTATTAAAGAACATCGATTCCCATATTATGTGTGGGCTGCGAATGATAGATCTTGGATTCACCGCATAATGGAGACCATTTAAAAAAAAAATGATACATAATATTAGCCCTAAGACTCACCACATGCTCAACACCTATCATCTAAGAAGTTACCATCTGAATTAACTAATTTGTTACTTTATTAATTGTACGTAACTTTCAAAATTCCAATTCCAAATGTTGTTGTTTTTTTTATAGAAAAATATGTTTAGGAAGAAAATCATACGATATTTACTTTCCAATTAAGTCCAAAATAGTGACGTCTCTATCATTTATGAGATTATTTTAGTCTCATTTACTAATATTCAATATTCAAATTACGAACTGATTGTATGAATGTGAATTACATTTTATAACCTTTATTGACTATTTGTTTCAGAGTCAAGTATACTATGGTTTTATACATATTATAGTTAAAAATGCTTTCATTATATAGATTGTGGGGTCTTTTAATTCGTAGGAAAATGAAATTGTGTAGTAGCGTTCCTACATAAAAATGACATGAAGGACTCAATAAATAAAAAAAAATGTACGTATCACTACAGAATGGTGAAACAAAAATGAGTTATCTATGAGAGGTTGCAAAGGAAGTTGTCCGACTCTGAATGAATGGAAGTCGAGCCCTCTTTTATTTGGTAGCTCGAATTTTATATTATGTTGTGGAAGCTGAAGAGACTATCACTAAGTTGTTGTTTTTGTAAATAGCGGGGAAATAGAATATTTTGATTTCACTGCTGGGGAAGGAACACTACATAAATGGGGGAATCCGTGGAGAGTGTTCGTCGTCAGAAACTCATTGATACATTCCGACACTCCAAGGCCAAGATCAAAGAATGGGAAAGGGAATTTACATTGAATAACAATGGTGAAAAGGCCTCTTTACTTAAGGCTCCCAAGGCCATTCAAATTTGTTATAAAAACTGTAAGAAAATTCAATATTTCCTGGATAAGTCCGACTTGGTCGTTTCCAAACCTACTACTTCCTCCTCCTCCTCCACATCCACGTGGGGCTCTCATCTCAATGTAGCTGCCACTAAAAATGAGTCCAAGAAGGGAGATGTGATGAGTACTGAGAGTCCGTCGACGCTTGTTCTTCTTGACTCCCAATCCCTGGGCCCTCCAAAGGTTCGCACATCTCTGAAACGGAAAAAACGTGGACTGAGTAGTGCATCATCATTCATTGGGAATTTACATGATGATGATGAGGAAGAAAAGAAGAGGGAAGAATCCAAGGACGTGATAGAAGAAGAAGTAGGAGACAACGATGTTTTCACTGAAATTCCCTGCTCATCCCAGTTAAAATGGGCCTCTTCGTCTGATAAATCAGCTCCCTCAACGATAGCATTAACAAGGCGTATAGATGGCCCAAACACTGCAACCATAACTGCACCCACAGACTTGGAAGAGGAGGAGACACCGAGTAAAAGACCCCGTTTAGAACAAGAGTCTTCCTCTCCCATGAAAGAAGCTCCTCCTTCTCAGCCCTCTATGAAGGAACAACTTGTATCCAAAAAGACCAACTGGAATGACAATTATCGACGCATCAATTTGAAGAAGAAAAACTTTACACGCTTTAATAAAGGCATAGGTAGAAAACGAGAAGCGAATGCGAACAAAGCCAAGTTTAGATCCAAAGGCAAAATATATCAACAATCTCAGTCCAAAAAGAATCTCAAGGTCCCTCCTATGAATGATGTAAGTTCCTCCACCATTGTTATTCCTGAGCCTTTACTGCCTCTTGTGGAAATGAAAGCGACTTCAAAGCTTAGAGAGATGCCTGATGAAGAGTTGAATGCCCTAATTCATGAAGCTCTTATATCCTTTGGTCATTCAGACTTTCGTCAAGGGCAAAAAGAAGCCGTTTTCAGGATATTAAGGGGAGAGTCAACTCTTGTTGTTTTGTCAACGGGATCTGGAAAGAGTTTGATTTATCAGATACCTGCATATCTTCTTGCTAAGGAAGATTCCCGTCTTACCATTGTTGTTTCACCCCTTGTGTCTTTGATGGAAGATCAATTAAGAAATATGCCTGCTCTGATTCAAGCAGATTTATTGCATAGTGACTTAGGTAGAACTCAATTGGAAAAAATTAAAGATGGTCTTAGGGAAAATAAACTGGCTATTCTTTTTATGACGCCAGAAACCCTATTTTCCCAGTTAAAAACACTCAAGGAATTTATTCCTCGTCTAGGTTTTGTCTGCATCGATGAGGCACATTGCATGTCTCAATGGTCTCATAACTTTCGTCCAGCATACTTTCAGCTTGGTGGAGCTATCAGGGAATCATTAAAAGCCACTACTATTTTGGGACTCACCGCCACTGCCACAGAGAAAACGATTACGACAATAGCTGAAAGATTGGAAGTAGATTCTGATGGTGGAATAATCAAGGGAACTGTTTTAAGAAAAAACTTGCTCATGTCCGTCTCGAAAGATTTTCGTCGTGATGAAGCTCTTATAGAACTGTTGAGTAGTGAAAAATTTAGTGGTCTTGGATCTGTCATAATTTATTGCACCCGTAGAGATGATTGTGAACGTGTAGCTGCAATTATTAGAACTAGGAGGCGGGGTGAGAATTCCTCCAAAAACAATATAGTCGCCTCTTCATTTCATGCAGGACTAAGTCATGCAAAAAGGAAAAAAATATATAATGACTTCATTTCTGGAAAATTAAAGATTATTGTAGCAACAATTGCATTTGGAATGGGTATCAACAAGTCAGACATTAGAGGAGTCGTTCATTACAACATGCCTTCTACTCTCGAGAGTTATGTTCAAGAGATAGGAAGAGCTGGTAGAGACGGAAATGAGTCTTATTGTCATTTATTTATGGATGCCAAAGGTAAAGATCTCAATGAGCTCAAGAGGCACATTTTTTCAAATTCTGTGGATCGAGTCATTGTAAGGAAATTTGTTGGCTGTATATTCAATGACAAAAGTTTTACTCTTGACAAAGGGGAGTACCGGGATGTTGTACTTCCGACATATAAGTTAATTGAGCTCTTGGATATGCCTGAGGAGAATATTACAACTCTTATGTGCTATCTGGAAGGTCATGAGAAACAATGGATACGAGTCGGCCGTCAAATTAGTGACGTCGTCAAAGTTCAGATTTATGGATGCACTGATAAGATTCGTAATAGTGTACAGGATCATCGAATATTTGATTACATAATACGTAATAAAACGTCTGATAGTAGCTATCGAGTGACAGAAATGGCTAAAGAACTTCAGATCACTTGTGAAAATGTATGGGATGCCTTGGCTAAGCTGAAATACGCAGGAGCGACTATTGATTATGGTCAACCAGGATTTTATCTACGAGTACGGAATGATGTTAGTGAAAACGACTTGGATGACATTCAGAATTTACTCTGCGATAAGATATTTAAAAGGGAAAAAAATGAGATAAGCAAGCTACAAAGGACCTTTCGTACCTTTCTGAACGTATCTCATGACACCTGGGAAACTTGCATTGAGTCTTTTGATCATGATAATTGCAAAAAGTTGAATTCTTACATCAATGATTACTTTTCGGAACAAACTGATGATGTTGCTCGTGCGTCAGATTCCTTTTCTTCTTCCACTGTTGATGAAAGGCCCATTCGACAACAGATTCGTCAATTTTTGTCTATTTATTCTGATCAAAATTGGACTGGAAGATCTATAGCAAGAGTTTTCCACGGTATTCCTAGTCCTAATTTTCCTGCACAAACATGGTATAGGGCACGAGGGTATTGGAAAGCTTTTATGGAAATAGACTTTAACGTTATTCTTAAACTTGCTACAAAAGAAATTGTTGGGATGCGCACAGGTTTAGCCTGAGTGATCCAATTTTTTTCTTTCAAAAAATGCTTTTACTTTCAAAGTAACTAGATATTTTTCTTTTTCTGTTGTTATTTTAGTCACTCTGTGTAAACTAGACATAGTTTTTTCTTCGTCTAAATTTATAATACCTATCTATATATTAGTATTTTTTTATCTGTTGTATTGCACCTTGACACAAGCATGAAATGCCTCTAGAAGTATTTATTAGTTGGTGTACAATAGGTAGAATTATTCATAAAACATTTATTTATTTTTCAATATTTATTGTTTTTTTTTCTTTATTGACATTATTTGATATTAAATTACAATTTCATATAAAACTATTCTTATGACTTCCCTGACGAAAAGTCTTATTATCATCATTCAATCAAAAATGGGTTTGTAATCGAGGAGAAATACATACCTTAGGGCAGAAATAGAGAGGATCTCTTAAAATATCCTCCATTGTTATAATTTGAATTTTTCATCTAATGACAGCAAGTAAATTCATTTTTGTGACTACTATCATAAATTTTATAACTATATTGTAATTTAGAATTTGGGGATCGTAAATCATTACACGCCAAGACAAATGGAGGATATTATGAAGAAAGATGACATCATAAAAATTCAAAATTGAATTTTAAAAAAGCCTGATTTTCTAAGCAATGGCTGAGTTTTAACAACTCATGTATACATATTCACACTAAAGAGAGAGAGCGATATCTATCGATTAAAGTCAACTTGTTTGAACATGCGGGGTTCCCTTTAATGACGAGTTGCTGCTTTAATCTTGGTTTTGACGGTGATGTCAAAATATTCATGGGTTGAGACAAGTGCCCTCAAAAATTGGTTTCGAAAACTAAAGCATCATGAATTGTTACTAAAGGTTCTCTTCTGACAAGTCCAGTAACTCAAATAACTCAGGTTCCACATCGTAGGGGACAATGTTCCCTACTTTTTTAAAAATTACAAGAAATTGAAAAATAATAAACAATATTAGTTTATTACTAAGAATGTTTCCCTATTTGTTCGGGCCTCCTTAAAAGTTTCTTTCCTGTTACTGGCTTCCCCAATATAATAATAATTTGATAACTTTTTTTTTAACCCATCTCCCCTCAGAATTATGCTCTAAAATTTTACTGTTTATTATCTCATTCAGTTATGAAATGAGTTTCTAGTTTACCTTTATCTTGCTCAAAGATGAATATTTATCCTCAGTGACTAGTATTTTTGAATAATTTCCTATTTTCATAAATACATCCTCATTGGATTATATTAATACACCAGGTTTTTTTAAAGCTTACAAATGTCGAAGAACGATGAGTTTATGATAGCCTATGACATTCACATAGATTATATAATGACTCTGAGTCTAAAATACTACAGGATAATTCTAAAAAACAAAACAAAAAACATTTCCATTCCTACTGTAAAAAAAAATTTCTGTGCATGTACCACAATACCCTATTTAGTCCGGTTTTCATTCTAATATCGTTTTTATTTCAATATCCTTTTATCAATAAAATACACCATTTAAATAAACAAAGAATCAAATGTTGTTTCGTAGCACTGACTATCTAAAAACAGTCCTGTATCTACACAAATCCAATTACCTGGACTGTTTGGAGTATTGCTGTATTTCAAAAATATTTTGACATCAAACATGAGTCATGCCCCATGTTAACATGCAATTTAACCTATTATCATATAATAATAATTAATTTTCCAGCGTTGCTCTGTGAATTTAATGAATTTGTATGTAATTTGCTACTTTTATAGTTTAAAATGAAGATACTCATTAATAGTTTCATTTTCAGTTAGCAAATTTATAAATGCGTGCAATATTTCACAATAAATCTATGTAGAAACTGGAATGATCATAAGCACACAATGCATACACAAACTGGACGTAAAAATCTGTACAAAATTAGGTCACACATTTCAAAGAGTGTAAAGAAAGCTGATGAGTACAATGTTTACATGTACTCGCTTTCTAAATTAAGCAACGTTCAACAATTGCTACACGTAAATATACATGTATACCAACAAAAGTGCTGATTACACAACTTCATAATATTAGCTAAGGTAGATAAGAACTGTCACCATTCTATAGAACTATACAATAGAAAAAGAAGAAAACTGTCAAATTGATTAGTCATATATTTGCATATCACTCACAGGCCACAAGCAGTGGCACTCAGTCCACCACTCTGACAATAATAAAATATGACCGAATATTGATCCAAATGGTAAGTCAATGTTGTTGGCTTATGCCCCAAACTCTTCCGTAAAGTCATCGATTACTAAAAATAAAGTCCCTACTAAAAATGAATCTACAGAAAGAAACAGGTTTCAAATCAGTTTATATTTTTTTCATTATAGTTTTTAATTACAATTAAACACAAGAAACATGGTTAAAAAAATAAATGAGAGTAATTGATAATAAAATATATTTAAACATTTTTAATATCTGTAGTGGTCTGGCTTGTAGGGTCCGTCAACATTGAGACCCAAGTATGAGGCTTGATCCTTGGATAATTTGGTCAATTTGATGGCCAAAGCATCTAAATGGCTTCGTGCAACCTCTTCGTCGAGTTTCTTTTCCAAAATGTGAACACCGACTTGGTATTTACCAGGGTTGGTCCAAAGATCAATTTGAGCCAAAACTTGGTTAGAGAAGGAGCAGGACATAACAAAAGAGGGATGTCCCATAGCACAGCCCAAGTTAACAAGACGGCCCTCGGCCAAAAGGATGATGTTGTTACCATTTTTCATTGTGTATCTGTCTACTTGAGGCTATAAAATATATGATGGTATGTATAATAATTGCATATTCAATTCAAGAGCTATTAAATAACTTACTTTAATGTTGACTTTCTTGGCGCAGTTTGTGTCCAACCATTTAACATCGATTTCACAATCAAAATGTCCAATGTTACATACGATAGCATCATTCTTCATTTTAGAGAAATGTTCTCCAGTGATGATGTCCTTGCATCCAGTTGTTGTGACGAAAATATTGCAACGAGGAACGGCATCCTCAATTGTAGTAACTTCATAGCCTTCACAGGCAGCTTGAAGGGCATTGATAGGATCTACTTCAGTAATGATGACACGACATCCAAAACCTCTCAAAGACTGAGCAGATCCCTTTCCTACATCACCGTAGCCAGCAACCAAAGCTACTTTACCAGCTAGCATAATATCCGTTGCACGCTTAATGCCATCAACAAGAGATTCGCGACATCCATAGAGATTATCAAATTTGGATTTGGTAACAGAGTCGTTGACATTGATGGCTGGAACCTTTAGTTTTCCAGTCTTGAACATTTTGTAGAGATTGTGAACACCCGTTGTGGTTTCCTCGGAAACACCCTTAATGCCTTCAAGAAATTGAGGATATTTTTCATGGACGAGGTTAGTGAGATCACCACCGTCATCGAGGATCATGTTTGGTGGTTTACCATCTGGGAATGTGAGGGTTTGTTCCACACACCTGTTCAAATAATATTTTAAATAAATTATAGTCTATGTTGATTAAATAATATGAGAGTGATCCAAGAAACTTACCAGATGTACTCCTCGTCAGTCTCTCCCTTCCAGGCATAGACTGGGATGCCAGCCTTTGCCATTGCCGCTGCAGCATGATCTTGGGTGCTGAAAATGTTACAGCTTGACCAAGTAATTTCAGCGCCAAGTTCGATGAGTGTCTCCATGAGTACGGCAGTTTGAATGGTCATGTGAAGACAACCAGCAATACGAGCTCCCTTTAAGGGTTTGCTAGCACCATACTTCTTACGGAGATGCATGAGTCCAGGCATTTCATTTTCGGCCAATACAATCTCCTTCCGCCCGAATTCGGCGAGGGAAATATCCGCTATAATAATGACAGAGGCATATTAATAATCATAAATAATAACATACATCAATTAAAAAGACAATTCAGGACATACCAACTTTGTAACTCGGCTTAGACATAGCTTTTTATAAGTTAGAAATTTGTTAAATTAGAGTCACAAATAATCAGACGACCGTCCAAGAAGATGAAGCAACGTGGAGAGAAAGACCGGGTGAAGTTACACTTCTTTAAATAGTTTTGAAAAATAGAGGCGCAACTGCTTCTTCTTACATTGTGTCTCACTCTCTATTATATAAATTCTCTGCTTCTTTTCGATGCGATGCAGGCAATATGAGGCAACGCATTGCTGTTACTCCTCAACAACAACTATCCCAACGAATACACCCTTTTCCCTAGTATAAAATAATTCAATACCTCATTAAATTTAGAAAATGAGTCACTTTTGTCAATAACTCATTTATCATCATATTTATTTAATTAATTAATTATAAGGGATCTTGTGGGGACATTCATGCGCAATATGAACTTTTTTTTAACAAACAAAATAAAAACGAGCATCTGATTTTTTTTTTTTCTTTGTACGTTTTAAATTTATTTTTATTTTAATTCTGATGCGAGTGTTGATCAAGTGTGCTTTTGTTGATTCACGTAGAGATTCTCTCTATAGTATAACTATTTAATAATACTCTTGATAGTCTTTATAATAATAGTTTAAAACAACTATTTTGGAGGTATTCTTTCCAACTGTTCACCATTGAGAGATTAATGTCTCAGAATTTGGAGTTCCAAATATTAAAATAATACGGAAGTTTCAAATTATGGTTCTTTGTTTTACAGATATTCCTAAAGGGTTGGATCCCTTTTTATTTTTTTAGTCAATATTCGCTTTCCGTCATGAATTAATGATACGATATTGAAATCAGAACAGGATTCCTATCATCAGATTTAAGAGACAAGTTATATGGTTAAGGTGATACAAGTCCTTTCGAATCAAATAAACAAGTCGGTCCGTAGTTATTTTCAAATATGTACCTAACTCAATGACTTGAGAGTGACTTGTTTTACTTGACTTGAGAGGGCCACCATGATTAAGTAATTTGGCTCGAGCCTAGCCACTTGAATCCCCTGATTCAAATATATATCCCTGATTGAAGTTAAGTCTCGAACTGATATTGTATGCCTTATGTATACAAGTTGGGATTTGGTGAAAAGTTGTAAATTGAACTAGCAGTTTGTAAACTCTACAGATTATTTAATTAGTACACCTGTCATTTTAACTAATAACTATACGTTGGTGCTGTTTTATTATTTTGACGTTTAATAATAATATTTACTTATTTATCAAGTTAATACGAGTCAGAGAACTTGAAACGCCTGTATTTTGATACTAAGAATATTCTTCGACATTTTTTAATAATTTAAAAAAGTTTGCTCCTTTAAACAATTCTCCGTCTGTACTTTATAATTTTATAATGTGACACAAAATACCCCTATTAGCCATTTCCATTTAAAAAAATCAAGGATTACTCCTTATTGTGCTTCTATTGGAACTTGGATTATACTAGTCACAAATATTTACACTCCAAATTTTTCATTACAAACACTTCATATCATTTTGCGACTGCAACTTATAATATTTGTATAGTTCTTCAAAATCACAAGTTACACATAAAGATACAATTCAAATATTGTATTTTTGACAAATATATTATTGTAAAGTAACAAACTGATATTAATTGTAAACACTGAGTTTAAATTCGGCCTGGCTAAAATATATGTATTATATATTAAGGGCGTACAAGCAATATTATGTAAGGCTTGAACTTGTATAATAGTTTGTATCTCATGGGTACGTTCAAGTAGTATCTTGGGGACAAGTTAAAAAAAAGGGTTTTATCAGTTTCACTACCCATATTTTATTGAAATGATTCACAACAATTCTAACTGCCTAAACAATCACTAAAAATGGAAAATAATCTACTAGTTTATATAAAACAGAGTAAGACACTTCATGAGCGTATAATATGTACAAAGTTTACATCTTGCTATGATGTTGAAATATTGTCTTTTTGCTACTGCACAGAACATATTTTCCAATTATAATATATAACTATGTAATTTCTTAAAGATATAGAAACAAAATTGCAATTTACGTCTTAATTTTATTCATAACATGGAAAATAAGTAAAAAAAAAAAAAAAAATGGGGAGTGACCTAAAAAAAGATCACCAATTATAATGAGATCTATTAATACACATCAAAGTTTGATTTGTTTTTGTCTAATATAGATAATTTATGAAGAGGTTGCGTTATTTACTTTTCCATAAAGTTACGTAAATTTTACTTATTGTAAGAATGACAAATGAAAATTCTGTTTTTTAATGATGATATGAAGAAAAATTCAGGTCGAATGACTTATAATAAGTTATAAGATAATACCCAACGATGATTTCATGTTCGATTAAAAAAAAAAAAAAAAATGAGGACAATGATAATCACAAATTAAGGAAAAAGTTAAATAAATAATTTTATATATTGAATATTATTGAATATTAAATAGTTATTACAAACTGGAGCTATCAATGAGTTAAAGCTTCTCAAGTATCATCAAAATTCATGAATAAAACGCTTGTCTATCCAGAAGAGTATATATATATAGTAGGAGTATACATCCACACAAGACTTTAACTGAGAGGTATGTTACTTATTATTATATAAAATCTAAGACTTCATTTTCTCTTCGGCCGAAGGTTTCAGAGTTAAAGAAACAAATAATAATATTAAACTATCAATTGAGTGACAAAATTCCTTAGTGGAATTTTAGGTCCAATTTTTTATATACTTATATATATATGTGTTCGTTTAGGCTCATTAAAGCCTCTATCTTAAAGAAATCATAGCTTAAAACCCTACTGATACCCCTTTAGTATGTATTTATGTTGAGTATCAAAGGCTTGAGGTATTAAAATATCTTACAAACATAATAAAACTGCATTTATATGATCTGAATATGTAATTATTTGGTCTAAAAACTAAATAACATTCTCTTAAATTATTAGATAAAATGCTTTACATTATTAATATTATAATTTGAGTACCCTTTTATTTTAGAAATACTTTTTAACACTCTCGTTCATTCATAAGTAAAGGCACTGTCCATTTTTTCTTTCTACAACCCATTTCTTTTAAATCTTTACTTCATACTTTTAAAGTCATATCCAATAATCTGATTTTCTTAATTGAATACAACAATTAGTTGTAATAATATTGATCTCTGACGTATTTTATTCATTTTAAGTAGCGACAGTTGGACTTTATTATTGTCGTGATCACTCATGAGGCATAGACCATTTGAATATTGTTGATAAAATGTAATTATCGACTATTTCACTCTTAATTATTATTATTTTTTTGACCCTGATAATCAATGTAATTAAAGCTATGTTATACAATTTCAATCGTACGGCTCCAGAGTATCAAAATTAAAAATATTAATTTTAATATTTACTTTACAAACGATTATAGTTGATTGTTTCCCTACATGAATGAATATATTTGATTAGTGTAGCAATATGTTTACATAATATAGATAATATGTCAATCAAAAGAATTACTAAAATGAGGACAATCCAAGAGGATTGAGGAAGGAACAAAGAACAGCAATGCCTTCAGTTCAACAGTCGAATATATTTTGCATGTAAGGGTACATACGAAAAACTACTATATAGATTATATTAACGTGAAATATACACAATTACAAATGTAACTAAAGAAACAATGCATAACATAGTCCACAGCACCCAATCCACTCCAGCGCAGACTTTATGGAAACAATAGCGTTGATGATATTTGTAGGTACCTCAACTGGTTGAATATTAAACAATGAATAATGCTTAGGGATTACGATTTCAAAACCTAATTGGAACAATTAAAGTACGATGTAGATTATTAATGTATCATTTCATTATAAATATTTCCATAACTTTATGAGGTGAATGAAGGAGGAAGATCAAGGGTCTAGGGCAGGGGTGTCAAAAATACGGACCGCAGGACAGAACCAGCCCGCAACGAGGTTCAATCAGGCCCACAGGATAATTTGAAAGTGGAAAAATACATAAAAGACATGTATTAAATTTTTTAATTAAACGTAGTTAATGAATTATTCGATAGGGAGCGCTTGACAATCTTTCTTTATAAGTCTCCTGTAATCTCATGTAAAGTTCATTATTGTACAATTTTTGATACCAGTTACTTAAAGTTTCTGCAATTTTGAGAAATGTTTTGTAAAAGTGTTTTTCAATAAATTTTTACTTAAATTTAACAACGTACTTGTTCTTCCTTAAATCAAAACAAAGGGAAGACATGATTCTATTTAGGTTATTAATAGCTGAGTAAGCTATAATTTTAATGGCCCAGCCCACAACGTCTATCCAGGGGTCGTATGATGCCCGTGATATAAAATGAGTTTGACACCCCTGGTCTAGGGATTAAAAATGAGTTAGGTCCAGAAACAGAGAGTAATTTAAAAAAAAAAACGAAAATAAAAGTGGGTAGGAATGAAATTCATTCAGTTGATATAATACAAATAAACTCATTTAGCTACTTATTACATAGGCATACTTCTGCCTCTGAATGCTAATCTGCCACTTAAAATATCTTTCCAACAGTTGGGAAGAATTGACTGCATAATAAACGGATTTTCGGCCTTTTTGAAGGAGTGAAGATTGATAGATACAATAAAGATAACATCGTGATGTAATTTAGATATTGTATGCTAAATCTATTTATAAATACAATATATTGAAGGACCAATCGTGGTTTAATATACAGATATATATCTATATATAACGTTAAGTAGATACTAATTATAACTTGTTTTAAACTTTTGTTGATTCATTAAGTCTTTTTTAATGCAAAATGCAATTTTTTCTTTAAATCATATTTTTTTGAAGCAACAAACTAATTTTAATTTTCAAAGGTACAATATGTAATTAACAATTAATATTCGATTACCTTTTTGTTTTGTTTTTCGTTTTGAGCTTGTTAAAATCTTTTATAATATTATTAGTATTTCCTACAAAATATGGTTGTACATATATAAAACACGAGAAAAAAGTTTTGATATAACAAAAACTTTTTTGATTACAAATATATATATATATAAATAAAATGATGGAAAGCCCAAACAATATATGAATGTATATTATGTACGATTACATAGACGAGAAAAAAAATATAGGGAAGGACTCAACAGGGACCTTATAAATAAGGTAGTAATTATTTTTTAATTAATTGGGTATTCACTTTATTTTAGAGCAACATATTTCTCAAAATGTATTGCACTCAAAAAACCAAAACAAAAAAAAAACCCTCAAAATTGTGAATCTCTTTTTGCATCTTGATACTATCTAATACAGGGTGTACCTCGATTATAATCATCGACCATATAGAGACTTCGAAAATGACACTCAAAAACTGATTAATTAGAAAACAGAGAACGCCTGTTGGGAGTCTCTCTTTTTTTACCTCCTCATCTCGTGTTATAGGTAATTAAACACGAAGGTTAAAATCTTAGTTCTGGAATTCTGTTCGACTAGAGAGACAGTTTGTACTTGATTCGGTATTTTGGTCGAATACAGAATTTTTCAACTGCTATGGTTGAGTAGTATAGCATGTGAGAAAAATTAATTTAGAGGGAGATACTGGAATTAACTCCATAGTCACCCTTGAATATCTGTTGACCACATGAAACATCAAAGGAAGCAAGAGTTAAGCTATTGGCAAGCAAATAGTTGGTCTAAGAAAGTGTAATAAGTTGAACAAGTATTGATCATCAGCGTATGAAATACAGATATAATGAAAATGTGCCATAACTCTATATAGATACAAACAAGGATCATTACAGACAAAATTCTAGAAATGCAATCAGAGAGGATATTATGAAAAGGTTTCTGTTGCGATGAAGGTAGAACCAACCAAGAATTTGCTATACTACATTATATATAATATATATCTCCTTCAAAATAATTTGCGAAATTTTTTTATATCATTGTGAGTCGAAACATCTTCGAGCAATACAAATTAAGTTATGGTTAAAAATACTTTAGAAACACCGCACTGGATACGATCTTTAGTCAATATTTAATTCATAGTAATGAAATACATATATATATATATATATATAAAGAGTAAATTCCATACAACTTTTAAAAAAAATCTACATAAATTTTGTAAAAAAAAGGACTTTTAACATAATAATTATAAACTTTTATAACGTAAGGTACATAAGTGTCATACGTTTTAGTACAAAAACAACCACAACAACTGTTGAGATATTCAATAGTCATAACTTTCTTTCATAATTATATGTATATTAACTCAAAGTTAGTTGTTATTTAAATTGTTCTTCTTCACATATTACATATTTTATAAAAAAATCCCCAAAACTGTTGACAATTATTTCTATTATATTATAGATTTAATACCCTGTTAGTAACTTGACTTCTACGAGTCAATATTCTCAACAATATATGTTTTACTGTTATACATAAACGCATATGCAATCGTAATTAAACTACTCCTTATTTATTTACCCGGATTGACCCCCATACTAAATAGGGATTCTCCGTAACTCGATATTCACCAAAAGAAAAAAAAGAACCTTCGAGTCCAAATTGTCCTCACATGCTAAAAAACTTTTCAAAACTCAAATACTTACTTTTTTCCATTTAACTTAAATTTTTGAATAAACATAAACAGGATTAATCAAAATAAATTTAAGATTCAACACTAAAAATAGTGCTAATATAACACTAAAACTATCACAGAGCTGTCATTTTGATAGTTTTTAAAATTTACTGGCTTATTACTTTATTACATTAATACACTCTATGTACATAATTGAAAATTTCAAACATTTTCTATATGATTTTGAGTGTCACTTTTAAATTATAATTTAACATACAAATTCAATTGAACAATAATAATTTTTATTGTAGCCGAGTAGTGATTAAATTATAGTTCTCTAAATGACGTCTATGGTAGATTTTAAAGTAATCCGCCTCTCTCCCTCCCCGGGCCCAAATGCACTTATGCAAGTGTTTTATTTAAATCTTTAAAACATTAAGAAAAACCCTTCGGTCGGAATGACCTTCAAAACGCTTAGGAATTCACGTTGAATGTCTTTAACTTACTCAAAACAAAATCCCCCGAGTGTTTTTGTTTTTTTGGACATTGTGGTATGTACAATTGAAAGTGGTTGTTGGTAAATATTGACATCTTTTGAGACTCTTATTTACATTTTTGGCTAATAAGTGTATATCTTTCAATATAGTAATATTATGTAATACTTTCTAATAATTTTATCTTAATTTTACGCTATAACTTTATATTTCGACAAAAAGTTATTAGAAACATTCAAAAACTCAAAAATACCATTTATATTTATAGTTTTTTTTGTCACTATTTCAAAAAATTTATAGGTTTTGAGATCAAAGTAGATATTAATTAAGGTGATCATAGTTTAATTTTCAAAAAAAAAAAAAAAAAAAAAAGACACTTGACTTGATCTGATTTAGTGGTTTTAGTATATTAAATGTATTAAAATTAAAATTTACACTAATTCTGATTCTTGTTCTTTTATAAAATAGGATTTATAATAATTTTTTTATTATTTTTATTGAACAAATCCGAACGTTTCATGGATTTTTACAAATTTACTCGGACACAAGAAAAAAAGAGAGGACATAATATTATCTGGATACAAGAGAACGGTTGGTTGGCCTGTATTAATATTATGTTTCAATGAAATTGAAACAATATGTTCATAGGATCTACACGCAGTAAAATAAAAAAAGTTGAGTTTTTTCTTTGGACAAAGTGGTATCAGTCTCACCTTTAAGTACATACATATTGTATCTATTTATGTTGGTAACATTGATGATCCGTTCCAGTCCCCCTAAAAGCCCACTCAATTATTTGTTACAAATTTTCACATACGATGAGCTTTTTGGGATTAATAAAAATACTATGTATTTTCACGACGAGCTAATATTATCTACTCGCAACGTCAACTCACAAAAGGGAAAGAAACAATTTGGAAAAACAACTGGGTTCTGTATTTTCTGTGTTGCCAACATTTTAGTATTAGACAGAGTTATTATTTAGATATATTATACATTGATTCACTCTACCAATATACAAATCAATCGTTAATACTTGTTTAATATTAAAAATTCAAAAAAAAGACGTGCAATCCTTGATTTAATATATTATATATTATTTTTAGATCATAAATAATAATAATTCCCTTTTCGAGTTCCTAGCACGTAGAGTCAGCTGCTTTAAATCCCAAAGAGCCAAATGATGAAAAAAAACTGAAGGGAGAATGCATCACGTCGAGCTTTTTTGTTCACTCGCAACCTCGACTGACAAAAGGGAAAGGAAAAATTTGGAAAAACATATGGTAGTTACCCTTCTGTATTTTCCTTGTTGCCAACTTGTTAATATTATCCAGAATTTATTATTTAGATATACTATATATTTATAAATTCTACCAATCACAAACCAATTGTTAATACTTGTAATATGTTCAAATTCAAAAAAGGGCGCGCAATCCTTGATTTAATATATTTTTTATACATCAAAATCATAAATAATAAGAATACCCTTTTTGAGTTCATAACACGTAGAGTCAGCTGCTTTAAATCAAAAGAGTCAAATGATGAAAAATCAGCTGAAGGGAGAATACAGTGTATTTTTGTTTATCCCAAAAAGCTCGTCGTGCATAGGGTGTTTTTGTTTATCCCAAAAAAGCTCGTCGTTTTTCCCTTCAGTTGCTATTCAACAGTTGACTCTTTTGATTTAAAACAGTTGATTCTACTTGTTATGAACTCAAAAAGGGTATTATATATAATATATGAATTTGATTTATTATGAAATCAAAGATTACGCGTTCTTTTTTTTTTTAATTTCTGAATATTTGTTAGTACTAATTGTTGATTTTTATACACTTAAAGTTTATCAATTTAGGTATAGATTATATAAATAATAACTCTGCCCAAAATTAAAAAGTTGGCAACAAGGAAAATACAGTTGTTTTTTCAAATTGCTTCTTTACCCTTTTGAGAGCCGAGATTAAGAATGAACTATAAAAAGCTCGACGAGTGCAGGCAATGGTTGCATGCATAGCCTTGATCCATTGACATGCACATATTCTTGGCTCATCCTCAGTTCCTTAGTATGCTAAAAAGAATAATAATACGGTTAGTATATTGGGTAGCTCATAAATATTTCACGGTTCCACAGTAGGTCCCAAAATAGCAAACTTCTTTGGATCCCTCAACCTCTTCTAAAAGAGTTGTTGGAAGTTACTCAATTCTTTGCAACAGTCGTGAAACTCTTCTTCTTCATTTAACTATTAAATATAGATATACTAATCAACTTTAATAATACTCATAAAGGAGAAGCATCAATAAGTACAATAACAGTTGACTTTAGGGTGTTTTGGAGGTGTTGCCATTAGTACGTATGTCTATGGGTGTCAGTATCAGAATCATCAATTTTTTTCAGTCAAAGTACTCAAAGAATATCACTTTCTATAATATATAAAATGTCATAAATTGAGTAGAAAAAAATAATTCTCCTTAGATCTCAATTCTTTTCATACAAAAAAAAAAAAATCTAGCCTCGTTCTCAAATGCAGTTAAAAGGGTGGTAGTAATATATTCATTTATTCTACATGAGAAATATCTCTTTTTATGTAGCTCATGTCTTGTCATAAATTACATCTGCATCATAAAATTCCCTCCCTCCCTCACCCCCCCTTTTCTTATTCACGTTGTACACATAGAATATGGATCATTTATGAAGGAGGATTTAAAAAGGCTAATTACTATACATACATACATATGAAGATACAGAGTACTTGTAATATTATTAGGTAATGATTTATACCTACATATTGCCCTATATATCACATTTAGTCTTTTAGTAAAACCTTTATTATATTATGGGAATTTTTTGTATCATTCACGAAATGTAATAGACTATACATACAGAGCTGTTTACTATTCTGAGTCAAGTTTCAAGTTTTTGAGCTTGAGTTTAAATCAAATCAGCTGTCGTTTACTCACTTAAAAGTTCGAGTCGGGTTTGAAGCAGTGGCGCCGGAACCATAAGATCTAAGGAGCCATTGACCCCCTCCTCACACGCACGTTTGGACAAAATAAGGTTTTGTAATCTAGTTATGTAATAGTTTACGTCATAAATAAACATCAGATGTCATAATTATAGAATTTACCCCACTCTCTATCCACCAACAAATCCAATCCGGCACAACAGGGCTTAACAACGAATCAAGTATATGTAAAATAGGGTATGATTTCCCTGCTCTGGACTGTTCCCAATTTTTTTTTTACGATACCTAATCAAGTTTCGAGACTAAGTCTTTAAATTTGAGTCTGAGTCAAGTCCAAACTCATAGTTAAAGAGACTTAATTATGATTTGAGTCTGATTCGTAAGGTCGAGTCCCTGGAGTTTCAGTAGACTAATTCAGGGATGAAGAACTTGGACCTTTTGAGCGATAAAATGCGACCTTATGAATGAATTATTGAGATAATCGGAAAAAATCTTTATATTGCAATCTTCATCAAACAAAAAGTTTCACCTAAACAATCAGCTAATATTTTTGTATATTTTCAATGAATCTCCCCCCCCCCCCCTCCAATAAGAGTCAATCAAAAGTATGTAGCAAAAAAAAAAAAAAAAAATGATAATTTTGAGCCACCAATCCCTTATGTAACGCGATTTTTGTATTGACTTGCTATAACACTGTTTTGTAGTTTTTGAACGAATCAATCAATCTAAATGTAATTTCAAAGGAAGATTTTTAGCATTGAATGTTTTCTCTGAAACCATTTTTAATAAAACTATAGAACTGCTTTCCTTTCCACATAAAATCTTACTTATTTGCAAGTAAACGAACATTGCCAAATACATACATTCTTGAAAAAGCAAAACAAAAAAAAACAAATCATGTGTATTTTTGTGTGCCTGCATAAATATAAATTATTAGTAGACCTTATAATTTATTTTACAGCTTTATAGGTACTTAGAATATAAAAAGTTAATCGAAATGTAAGTGTCAATAACATATTTACAGCCTCTCTACCTTTGCACGAGTTTGTAATATTGAAATCCTTTAAATATTATTAGTCGGACATTGACTATCTATCACTTGTGTAATAAAAAAAATAATAAAAATAAAGTGTTTTCATTGACGTCACAGATTGCATAATAAATTTAAATCATGTTGGTAGTCACGTCGATCTTTTTTGTTCACTCGTAACCTCGATTCTCAAAAGGGAAAGGAAAAATCTAGAAAAACAACTGGTAGTTACCCTTCTGTATTATCCTTGTTGCCAACTTTTTAATATTGGTCAAAGTTATTATTTAGACATTCCATACATTGATAAATTCTATATTAAAAAAAAGGGCGCGCAATCCTTGATTTAATATATTTTTTTATACATCAAAATCATAAATGATAATAATACCCTTTTTGAGTTCATAACACGTAGAGTCAGCTGATTTAAATCAAAAGAGGCAAATGATGAAAATCAACTAAAGGGAGAATGCATAGGGTGTTTTTGTTTATCCCAAAAAGGCTCGTTGTGAGTTTGGTAGTAACCTCACCTATTACACAAACATGACCTTTTATATTTGCATACATAGTTATTAAACTAAATATGCAAACAAAAAAAAATATTGATAAAACTTCCTCTAAAGCTAAGTGCCCTTCATGCACGTAGTATTTTAGAGCTATATGCCCGAAGGGCACAGGGTATAAGTTTCCTTAGGTCAAAGCAACTATAGATGAAGTATTATCAATATTAATCAATATTGATTTTCCAGAAATCAAAGACTCACGGTAGAGCTACTAAAGTAGTAGAGCTTAAAAGGATTACGAAATCAGCTGAAATCGTTCTTCACACTATTAGTGCATATGTTTTTTATTAGCTATACCGTAAGTCTTCGAAGTCTAGCAAATTGGACGAAAATTTACACATTTAGATGGACATTTTCTTCATAGTTAAGGATTTTAATCGGGCGCTTGACATCTTGTTTGAAAGCTGTGGGTCTCAGCTCTTTAATGCATTCCTTATTAATCCATTTTAGGTAATATTCAAGGAGTTATTTAAGTACAAAGGAATTGGTCAACTTTTAGGCCTACTCTTGTCCCCTACGCCCCTGGGAGTCATTTTAGGTCAAAACAAAGATTGGAAATGTAATTTGCATTAAATACACTAGCGGATCATTATCTTTTAATACACAAAATGAGTATCCTTCCTGGCTTAAATTGAAGTTGAAGTTGGAAAATGTGTCAAAAAAGCTATACAAGTAGGGTCCAATTTCTCAAAAACCGTCGGATTCTTGATATCCTTTTTTTACACATTTGAAATCAGCATGCAAAACTGAATAACTTTTATTAAACCTATATCCTTTAGGATTTTTGACTGTTGACCAGTGTCATAAGAGACGAGAGTTCTAAACTTTCATGTTAATCCTAAACCAACATATCAATATGGAATTAATGCTATCAAACAAAGTAGTGAAACACGCCCTATTAGCTGGGAGAGAATTACTCATCTTTAATACTTAATTTTTCCCCACAAGATGCCGCTCTTTAAATACAAATAGTAAATACATTTATACTTTTATATTTGTCTTCCCTTCACAGAATTCAACTTGCATTAATTCAAGTGACAAGTGAGTCTGCGTAGTTGTTTATGAAGTAATGCAGCGTCCCCTAGTGAAGAAAAAAAATCAACTCACGGACATGTTAATGTATACAAATTTGATCACGTGGTCGTCGTTTCGCTACTTTGTTTCATAAATCATAGCTTTGTGTGGAAATAATGTCGTATAATTTCTTCCTTATTGAATTAAGCATAATACATGTGTAAGTATCGATTTCAAGGCTTTCAGAACATTTAGTAAAGACAGCACAGCCATTAAATCCCACTTTATCAATGTCATATTTATTCTTCTTCTAAATATATCTATATATTATGAACGTACTTATATACACATATCGTGAAAGTAGATTTATTGCCTTGAGATCAGTAAATATAAATTTATACAAAAAATACATTTTTTTGAATTTTATCCATAAATAAACTTCGTTTAAAACAAGTCAATGCCTGAGCATTATGAACAAACCATGTAAGGATATATATTTATCAAATTATATGATCTTTTAACCCTCTGCTACTTTTCTGAGGTCATTGAAAACTCAAGTCCCCAAAAAATCTGTAATTTTTTCTACCCATTCATTGGACCTAAATTTTTGAATTTATTATATATATAATATATTATTCTATATATAGTTTTTCAAAGGTTTTTCATGAATAGTCTAAAGCAGTGGTACCTTACCTTTTTCTAATTGCGGACCGGTCAACACTTGACAATTTTAGTGCGGGCCGGGGGGTTGAAATATTAATAATAACAGTACGTTATACTTATATGAAACTTAATTAGCACTTTGCTCCAACATGACAATGCTATTATAACATTAGGAAGTAATAACTTCCTTAACCCATTGCTCCAACAATCTAACACGTTATAACATCAAAAACTGACCGTAACTCTAAATCAATGGGATCCCTGAGCTGTTTTCTTTGAAATGAGATGGTCCCATCTGGGGGTAATGGCAGACAAAGACACCTGCAGTGTGTTGCTTATGTCCAGTGTACTCTTTTGCCTTGTTTTGGCGGCTGTCACTGCAGAAGACCCCACTTCACTCAGATAGGATATTGGAAATGGCAACAGTGTTTTCAGCGCTGTGTTAGCTATCTCTGGGTATTCTGCCATGACTTTAATCAAGAACATCGGCAGAGTTGTTGGCTCGGATACTGTTTTAAGGCTGCCGTCATTTGCAATCTCGAGCAGTTGGTCTTCTTCTTGCACAGACATGCTGAATTCAGCTGGTTTGTTGAGAAATGGGTCACATATCCATTCTTTGGCCGTTCGTGGGTGCTTTGAGGTTGGGAAGTAGAAAATAGAAATAACTAATTAATTCTTGTGCGGCCCGGTAGTAATGGATCCACGGACTACTACTCACCCACGGCCCGGGGACCACTTGTCTAGAGTATTCATTTTTTGTCTTCTTTCCAATCAAGATTTTGTGAAGAAGATACAAGTTGAAGGCAGTACTAGTTTATATAATACTCATTTATTTTCGCTGAAAGATGCAAAAGTTATAAATTCAAAGGCATTGTAAAAATTGTAGGTATATAATATGTTCTTATGATGATAAATAAATCTATGTACTTAAAATTGCAAAAAATATATCTGTAGACCAGAATAACAGAATTTTTAATTTAGGCTTTCATTTTCGTGTTATTTGACATAGAAGCAAACACAAAATGACCTTTTAAACCCAAATATAAAAATGGTGTTGCAATCTGTTATATTTAAGACAATCCCACATAGCAATAAAAATTGTTTTACTGTAAACATGTGTGAAAAATGATTTTTTATTTTTGGTTCAATTTATACTCATAGCAGTCACTACTACATCTCTTAACCTTTTTTCACAAAAGAAATAAGTCCAAAATCAGTTGATACATATATAAATGTAATTAGTCAATTATTCCAATGGAATTATTCTTCAGTTACTTCCTAATAGGAATATTTGCAGCTTCTCATAAAACAATTTGAGTTCAACAAATCAACATTGAGATCACTAGTAAGGAACAAAAACAGACAGGTCGAGAAATGACAAATAAAAAAAATACTCAAGAGTTCTTGATGCTGTGAGGATGCACCCGGGCATTACGAGAATGTCCCACAAACTTCTTTTGTCCCTTTATTAGTAGTGCTCTAAGTGTAGGGATACTAAAATGATATCTTGTTAATAAACACCGAACGATTCCCTACTCGCTATTAATGAACAGTTGGGAAGGATGGGCAGACTGGACACAACTGATTTTGTACCTTTTGATCCTTGCTCTTTTTGAAGAAGAAAAGGAGTTTACGCGGATCCCTTCTTATTCGGATTTGACGGTTTAATGTATATTTGTGATACTCATACTATATGAATTCAACCTCGTAGTTCATAATCTGCTCTCATCTAATTTCTATATACAAAATGTCCTCATATCAGTATGTGTGAGTCTTTTTTGACAAGACTTTTTTCAAAGGGTGGTTCTTACATGTACATATTATATTATGAACATAATTAAATCATATTTGTTCCTTATTTTAATTTATTCTCCTGAAAAATGATTTTTATATGGAAAAAGGGCTGTTAATTAAGTGTACCCTAATATGCTCCAAGTATACAGCAAGCTGAATAATATATGGTCATATATACATATATATACCATGGAATACAATTATATATGTAATGTGTATATTTCCTTCATTGACACAAAGACAAAAAAAATATAGACGTGTATCCATGTATTTGACGCAGTGTCTCTATCATGAAATAGTCAAGTTACCACTACCACTAAATATTTGTTCTTGTTTCTACTGATTATGGAATAATTTTACATATATATATATATATATATATATATATATATATATATATATGTATACAAGTTGGAAGGCAAATATAATAATAATAATTAATATGCTAACGAATTAAAAGAGGAACTTTAATTTGTCATATTATAAGAGAAAGTGTTTGAATAATACATACGTATGAACATAGTTTCATGCTTTCCAGCATGTAAAATGTATTTTGCTCAATGCAGAATTAGCAAAATGAGCTTTTATAAACTACGTTAAGTGATTTAATTATACTTCTGTGCTTTGCATACAATACATACATAACTGGAAAATTCAATTTACATATAAAATTCACAGTACTAAAGGTGGTATTATTATTATTACTATTATTATCTCCGTATTCACTCATTTCTTAGATTATAAAATGCAACAATGGTGACTATAACATAATAAAATATATATATTTAATGCTATGTTTGTCATCTAAAAGAACTATTTTTTTACATGTAGAATGAACATAAAAAACAACCAGTGTTGCCAGAAGGTTTATTGAGAAATTGGCTAAAAATAACATTGAAAAGGATTAGAAATCCTTCAAACTCAACATTAAACTGATTAGAAAATAGTTATATTTGTTTATATCGTTTAGAATATTTTTACAGCTCTACCATGCAAATAAACAAAAAAAAAAAAAAAACAGTTAGTATGCATCGTAATTTCTTTCTTTCAAAGGCCAAGGTATATATAACAAATTTTGAGTAAGTTACATTTAGGAATTATTTTCTTTCACATTATAATTGAATGGATCCGAACGAAGCTGATTTGAAAGGTCACAAGAACAATTGAATTCTAAAACTAATGTCACTCAAACCACAAATTATATAAAAAAACAAATAAACTAGATTTAAAATTTGAGGAATTCCCAAGTTCTTTTTTTCTTACTTGATAAACGGACCATTATTTTGCATTTAACATATTCTACTCCATTATGGGACTTATATTCAAATTTTTGGGATGAGAAGAGATACCAAGAAATATTTGCTATAGTTTAGAGCCTTCATTTGTTTTTTGACTTGACTTGTTTGAACTCTGATTTGGTTTTTCAAAGAGAAAAATTTGCAGCTGAGGGAGCCAATATATAGCAATTTAATATTTGTTTTAATCAGAGGTCTGAGGGGTAACAGCAATGTATCTTATTGAAATGAAACAAAGGCAATACTCATATTGTGTCTTTGTATGAAAAAAGGATGTCTTCATTTTTTTTTCGTGGGATCACAAGTGTAGAAGTGGGTTTACAATACGAAATAAGGAGAGGTGTAACGTTCCAAAACTGCATCAGGCGTCTTCAGACTGACTTGCATGGGTATTACAAGTTATCCTTAGTTCCATATAATCGTACATGCAGATATAAGGTGCTTATGGTTGGCAACCAGGAAAATACAAAAGGGTAGCACCCAGTTGTTTTTCCAAATGTTTCCTTTCCATTTTGTGAGTTGACGTTGCGAGTAGACAAAAAAGCTCGTCGTGTAACTTTAAGCTGATTGTGTTTAGAACATCATGTGACAACAGGTTTATTTTTTCATTTAATAAATGCCACGGGTAGCCTCTCATTGTATGTAGATTCAATTCCTTGTATCCAATTTCAGTTAAATGAGGTATTCAACAACTTTACAACACTCTCACTCTCATGTAATCTATTTACATCTTCATACATACAAATCTAAATGTAATAAATACCCCCTAAATACCCCCCAATGCATTTATATTCTTTTAATAAATACATTTTACATCGTCATTTATGATTCGTTGTGGATTGACTTTTTTGATGCATGCATAAATGTACAACTTTCCTTCATACAAAAGTATCTTCGTTTAAAGAGTCTCAATTGATGTATGTACACGTTTAGTTGACTGACATAATGGTGTAAAATATATATACCTACCTACCTACAAAGAAGATAATAATAATTTAAGCATTTAAATCCCCCTCTTTAACGTTAATCATCTGGCTCATATGTACTACTTACAACTTTATATAACCAACTTTGTCACTGTCAGATATAATAAAAATCACATGTATGTACATTCTAAGTAGAATGAAGATTCTATGTATGTATGTAAGTGTCTCCTACATACCATACATACATATTATAGATTGGAAGCAACAATAATATGTAATGTGAGGGGAAAAAAATAATAATATCTATTTGATGGAAATAAAATGAAATTAATTGACAATTTCTTTCAACTTGATGATGACAATCGATATTTATTATTTTATTTTTTTTGAGATGGAAAAGGAACTCATATATACATATATATATATATATGTTATATCTTTTTATTTGTCAAGAGCCATCATCATTGAAAATAATGATAGAAAAATGGAAAAAAAAATAAAAGATTATTATCGAAATAAATACAATGTACATACCACGAGTCTATGTACAAAATTATTATTACCTATATCTAATTATTAATTAATTATTTTCGTTCGTTCGTGAATCACTCTTAGTAGAACTTTCTTATTCACAATTAATTATTATTATTATTTTTTTTATTTAAAAAAGGTATTCATAAATACTTTAATTAGTTAGTTTTGTTAATCTGTTTTTCCGGATTTTTACACCTACAGAAAAATTCCGGGACACTTTACTATTTCATAATAATGACTTTGTTTAATTATACATACATATATCGTATATTTTGGCGTATAAGACGACCCTTAAAGTAAAAAAAAAAAAATCATCCTTACAGATTGTGGATTGTCTTATACAACCGATATAAAAGTCAGACCTTATATTATGATATATGATAAATTCATACAAATTTGCTTTAAATTTGTACCTCTCCTTATCTGACGGTCGCCTTATACGTCGAAATATATATATATATATATTAATATTAGTTAAATTAAATGATAAGTACATATTTTAAAAATTGCTCGTCCTAAAGTTTTCACGATTTATGCCTTGCAAATGATGCAGTTGATGCATTGACAATGAAGTATCAATATGGTTCGAACATATTAGAACTTGACTACACCAACAATATTCGTTCCTTGTCTATAGTTTTTCTTTTTTCTTTTACTATATGAACTTTAAAGGCCTATAGTCTACACATGCATCATATATGCAATATATTGATACTTGAAAAAAGAAAATAATGACTAGGAATCGATCCAAAGAATTCTCACATATTATTTATATGTTGAGTGGTAAATGATTTCGTAACTGTTTTATATTGGCAGAAATGTTCAATATTTGGGATTTAATTTGTGTTTCGGGGACGTTTCAGAGGGCATTTTCAATAGTATGTAGGTCTTCACTTTGTATGTAATCAAATTGAGAACAAGTTGTTACAGCTATCAAAATATGAATCATTTATGTTTTTTAAAGTCTTATTACCAAAATTTATGATAAGAATATTATTTTTGTTAGGCCTTTTAATAATATATTCTTTAAAATATAGAAGTAAATACTTATTTATTGTTTAAAAATTTATTTTCTGGGATCCAATTGAAAGTCAATTTTCTGGAAAATGAGAAACCCTAGTACCTATTTAAATTCTGAAAATACGGATGTGATTGTGGGTTAATGATATATGTATGGTTGCATAAAAGATAAGTCATAAAGATGCACGTATGGAGATAACTATCAACATTTAGAAGTTTGACAAGGTTGATACAAACATTTTTAAAATATGGATAATTACACTGGTCAACAGTCAAAAATCCTAAGGGGTATAAAAATAATAAAAGTGCACGCTGATTTAAAATATGTAAAAAAAACTTTCGAGAGAATTTCATCTGTTTTCGCAATCATTCTGCGCACTACTACTTAAGTAGCTCTACCGTGAGTCTTTGATTTCTAGTGGATTTTTGATCAAAGTTAAATGAAAACTTACACATTTAGATGAACGATTTCTTCTTATTTAAAGATTCTTATCGGACGCTTGACATCTCGTTTGAAAGCTGTGGAAGTTTAAAGCCTACATGATTTCTCCCTCTAGCTGTTTTCATCATTTTGATGATTTACTGATGTCGAGGAGGTGACATGGCTTATTATAAATTCAAAATGTAGTAAAAAAAAAACAACACTTTTATAGTTGAAAGCCGGGGATTCGAGAGTACAAATAAAGAGATAAAGAGAGCGAGCAATTTATTTACACACCCGGAATCCCTCCTTATCGACAAATCTAACATCTCTGATGCATATATGTACATTTCATTGATCTAAGTGAGTTGTGGGCAGAATGCATACCACCCTTCATTGGCTCCCTATTTTGCCTTTAATGAAGAAATTGTTGAGTCAAGCGAAGGGAGAAGATGAGTCATTTCCTTAAATATATGTCTGTATGCAAATGTATGTATTTGTGTGTCTACACAAAGTACGTATTGATGTATTATTATTATACATAATAGACTTTTCTGAATAATGATTACATGCATTTTTCCTTTTCTCTCTATCTCTCTGTCACTACTTAGAATCTTTCATAATCGAATGCTCATTAGTATAAATTAGCTCCCTCTACGAAAAAAGAGACATGATTAATACAAACGCTAATCATGCATAGTGTGCACTGTACATACATGTAAGTATAGATTTTGTTGTTTTGTAGGCGCGTTCCTCCCAGAGAACAACAGCTTCTCTATTCGTACTCTGACTACTAATTATGTCAGCAGGAATCAAGGAAGAAGAAATTAATGATAGTAGTGATAATGAGGATAATGATGAGAAGGAAACCTGAGTGAATTGTCTAATGTATATGTAAATAGGGATAAAATGTCACTCATAATGAGATGCCTCCTCACTTTCATGCACAGAGTCTCTGTTCCTTTAAGGATATAAATTCTTAAAACTCCATGATTTGGATATGTTTCCATCAATTCACAAAACCTGCGTTTCCGAGATGAAATGTTTAAAAAATAAAATAAAATAATATTTTCTCTCAATCAGCATTGAAGAATTTGATTGGATTCGCGCAATCCTTTCCTAGATTTATCAGTCATCAATCTCTCCAATTTTGAGTTACGTGAAGAGAAAGAATGAGCAAGCCTGTCCAGTGACCGTGGACTCAAATTGAAGGAAGGCACCGACTGTCATTAGATGCCTTTTGGATTTCAATTACGGAAGAGTATTCAACTCCAATCAAAAAAGCCATCAAAGTCTTATTGCAATTCTCAACTTCGTACCTATGTGAACTGGGATTTTTTTACCTTAACAATATTAAAAATAAAAAACGTGAAGACTTAAAAACATTGAACATGAGTTAAAATATTGTCTCTCTCACATTCTCCCACAAATTGCAGCGGTAGTCAAGAAGCACCAGGCACAACTACTGTCCCACTGACATTCACCATTATTATTCTATGCCAGTTTCTTAATACAGAATAGTTGTGTCTATGTGAATAAAAATTTCTCTTTATGTGATCTTCTTTGTTTTTTTATTCTCTTATTGCAAAAAGTCTTTATGAGTATAACTTTTTTTTGTGATAGGTGTGCCACGAAAATTTACAGAGGTCGATAATGTGCCGCGATTTAAAAAAGGTTGGGAGCCACTGATTTAAATCATTGATAGTGCTGAGGTTTTGTAGACTTCAAATGTTAAAATAATCCGAAGAATAAAGAGGATTGAAACTGTTTTAATGATTAAATAACAGTATGCCATTTTGAAATTATGAATGAATATTTTTTCAATCTAAAAAAATAGTCCAATTATTATTTTTATGTACATATTTTCTATTTCTTGGTTTACAAAAACTTCGACAATTTTATTGTTTATATAAGTAATTCTTTTTGTAGTTTTTTGTAGAATTAAATCTTTAATGACTTTCAAATTAAGGCATCTTTAATGAAGCTCATTTTTTCACATAGAAGTTGTGTAGAATTTTTTACTTAAAATTAAATTCTAATTATTACCACTTAAAATGAAAAATTTATAAGCTTCAAAATAGCCTTAATTTTTACTCATTTGTAAGCGATTTTTTTCAATTTCAAGATAAGATAAAATCATTTTTAAAAACTGGAAATCCTTTCTCTGTATTTTCAAATATTCATTATTATCATTTATTCCCCTTTGATATTGAAAATATCTCTGAATTTTGAAATACACATTAAGAAAATCAAAATTCAATCTGTACATAGACAACGAAAGCAAAAATTTAAATTTAGAATGTGTTTTTCGTGTTACTAGACATAAAAACATATACAAAAGAACTATTAAAATCCGAGCACAAAAATATTGTTGCATAGTGTCATTAAAATGTTTTGAGAGGTGTAATTTACTAGCAATTTTAAACTCACAACCAGGTTCATTAATTAGTAATTTGATACGTTCTAATTAATGTTAAAAAAAACGAGTTAAATGAAGATAATTTTTTTAAATCACTTTCATGATGATAAAATAGACAAAATAACACCATTCATGACGTCATCAAGGACCAACTTTTATTACATTTTAGAGTATTCAACATTTATTGTATGTTTCACCTCTTCCTCCTACAAGAAAATGGTGAGAAATGCTCAAAATCAGATAGTAGTAAGCCACTTCTTTCATCTTGTTGACCTATTCCTAGGGAGAATGCATAGTATTTTTTTTATTTCAAGAAAGCTTGTCGTGTCATAGTCATGATGAGCTTTTTATGATAAATAAAAATACCCTTCAGCAGTTTTTTCATCATTTGACTCCTTTGATTTAAAGCAGCTGACTCTATGTATTTTGAACTCAAAAAGTGTAATATTATATACAAATATATGATTTTGAAATATAGTATATATACATAAAAAAAGACCTGCATTCACAGTTTGAATATGTGAAATTTCTTTTTATGATTCTAAATGAATCAGAGGACCAAAAAATATAGAGTTAAAATGTAAAATAAAGCCCGCGTCGGAGGGGGACTCCATCCATCAAAGGCCCTAGAGCCCTTGACTCCTCAAATCACCTCATCAATGATGTATCGAATATTTACTCTAGGAGAACTTGCAACATATCATTACTTAGATATCCAATATATACATCACAGATGGCTCTGACGTACGTACTCTCATCTTTGAACATGATTGACAAACTGTTCTACAACTAAATACTTGGTTCGAATGATAATTCAACTAACTAACCAGAGTGGTAAAGACAATTACTCAACGTGAAGTTTCATTTAGTACGTTCAAGCAAACATGCATTGGTTGTTGGAACTATGTACAATAAGAATTATTATTATATTTATGTAGAACCAAAGCCTAGTGGAATGTATCACAACGAAAAATAATAATAAAAGCCTACAAGCAACCACAAATAAAGAGAGATTCTTATAAATATAATTGAAGCTGCTATAATAATAATTAATATGGCTTTAATTTGGAAGGAGAGCCGCATTTTTTTTTTTTTTTTGAGTCCGCAGTAATGCTTATTTATGGGAATGTAATGTTTATATACAAATAGATGAGATGAAGGGGAGACAACAACAAGAACAAGAACAACAACAACAAGAGGAACGGCATTTTTCAAATAGTTTTCTTGAGGATATTTAGATATATGTACATACTACATTCAAGGGATATACATAAAGAAGAGGACGAGAGAAAGAGAGAGGATAAAGAGGATCCCGTGGACTGAGCTACTTTTCTCCTTAGAAAAATAAATATAGAATAAAAATTTATGGCTCTACAAAGATGTTGTTATAATAAAGAAGATCAAAAAGTCCACATAAAGGAAATTATATACAAAGTATACGATACACAATATTATGTATGTATTTATGTAGTAGTTATCTATGTACTGATTAATTATTCATATACATACATACAAACATACATAGAATGGTACATATAGGTAGGTACAAAAACACAATATCTTATTCGTATCAATATCATAGAGATACAACACATGATGGATTCTTATCAAATCTGATATGAATCTTTGAAGTTACAAAATACATATAAAAAGACACAAATAAATCTGTTAAATATGATCCAATCTTAAAAATAGCATAAACTCAAGAAGATTTTTGTGCTAAACAAAAATACACTGTATTTTCCCTTCTGCTGTTTTTCATCAGTTGGCTCTTCTGACTCTACGTGTTATGAACTCAAAAATCGTATTATTATTATTTATGATTTTGATGTATATATGTATAAATATGTTAAATCAAGGATTGCGCGCCCTTTTTTTGAATTTTTTAATATTAAGTAAGTAAGCAATAACGATTGATTTGTATATTGGTAGAATTTATCAATGTATAGTGTATCTAAATAATATTAAAAACTTAGCAACCAGGAAAATACAGAAGACTAGCTACCAGTTGTTTTTCCAAATTGTTCCTTTCCCTTTTGTAAATCAAGGTTGCAATTTGACAAAAAAGCTCTTTGTGACAATGAACGTACTATACCACATGTACAAAATGCATTTTCATACGTCATAGCACGTGATCAAAGGAAATACCATTTGGAAATAATTAATTATTATGAGCCCATAATGACAATTTTAATGGAGGCTATAACTTATGTACTCATTATCATAAATAGGACAATTTTTGGTTCTTAGTTCCCCTTAATTGGGACGTTTTTAATTGCCAAGGAATAATAATAAGGATACGAAGGAAAAGAGGACTGACTGACTATCTTTTTATATCTTAATTGCTCTTGTTTATAATTTCTAATGAAAGTTGCTACAAATACATAGTTATGTACTTATAAAAATATATATTCCAGTACGTTTATTTGTTATTTTTTTGTTACAATACATACATACATAAACATATCCTTAAACTATGTGTACTAATATAAAAAAAGAAAACCTTAGGAAGAAGTTACGATAAAAACAAAACAATTGTTTCATTAATAAAACATAGGAATGTATCCCGATTAATTCACTTATATGTACATATGTTTATAATATATTATTATTTCTATGATAAAGGGAAGCAAGAGGCACAGTGGACACTGTCAATAAGGGGAGAGTCCACATTTACGTTTGAGAGTGATCCCTGGTGAAATTGGAGAGACCTTCAAAAACGTTTTTAAGATTTCCTATTGAAAAATAATATGTATATTGTTTGAAGGCCTTGATAAATTATTTTATATTCAATTTGAATTTGAATAATTAATTATTATTCAACAAGTAAAGAAAACAGATAACCCTCGTATCTCAAATCAACAATAATGTAATGAGTTTTTTGAAAGTGCTTACAGCTATCAAAACGGAATATTTTTGAACTTTCTTCATTTATCTTCTTCCCCTGAAAAAGAAAAAAAAAAAAACAATTTTGGCTTACTCAAACTAAAATTATTTAATTTCAAAACATGATGAAAACATTATAAAAGAGGTTTTAGAATCAATAAGCATTTTAACATTTCCAGCCTAACAAAAACTTTGAAAATTAAAAATAGTATAAAATACTAAAAGGATCTGTGCCTCATAGAGAAAAAACTGGTGTTTTTTTTTTGTTTTGTCTTAATAAGGAATTTAATTAATATTAATACATCATTTAAGGGTCATTCGATCTCAAGAAACCAAAATGACAGCTTATATATATATATATATATACTTACAAATCAACATATCTAAGGTAGATCATTAGGCTATATATTCAAGTATTTAGTATACCCCAAGGGTAAGGTTGAGAGGGGGAGGGGGTGCACTGTACCCCTCTCCCTTCCTTTTTACTTGCCATATTAGATTGCCAAATACATACATATAAAAAAAGTGAACTCTAATGCTACTTCTTTATATCTATAGAAAGTAAAACTTATCTTAATTATTATTTTTAATTGAGGATTTACCTCCAAGCATCTAATTTATTACTTTTAAATCCCTTCACATAAACTTAATCCACTCAATTTGTAGTCTCTTGTCTTATCGACTATATGTACAAGTAAATGCGAGGAACGAATTTTTGAGCAACATCAAGACAAACAAGGGGGAGGGGGGGGGGGGAAGAGAACCTATGGGCTATGTGTATTGATAAATTTGTTCCCAATTACAAATATTATAACAACCTATATGGGAAGGGAAGGAATTTTTTTTTGTATAATGATCACAGGAGGAAAAGCTTAAATTATAATTTTGTCTCATTGATAAAACTGACAAAGTGTTTCAAAATGCTTGAATCTCAGGAGCCAGTTAGGGAAGGGAGGTTTGAATTGCTCATAAGTCAAAATGCAGGCATGTTGAGATGCTTGCATTAGAAGGGACCACTTGAATACGCCAAAAAAATTTGGGATATACTTAGTTATAGGGGAAGAAACTTCAATTGAAGTATTTCTTAGATTTTTAATTCTTAATGCTACCTCTCATGTATGTAATAAGTCTTATCAAGAAAAAAATTATTTTTTTTTTAATGGCAACAGTTATTTTATTTTCCTCTCTATCAAAAATAATTTAAAGTTTATTTTCACATTGTTAGTTAGTTTATTACTCCTATTTTTTTTTATCAGATGAAAGAAAGAAAGTTTTTAAAAAAACAGCAGAGTAATATATTTACATTTTTTTTTTTTGGAAATAAAAATATTATGGTCTTAAAAACAATATTTTTCTTCATAGAAAGGTCCTATTAACAACTATATTAACATGTTTATTCATATACTTAAATGATTAATTAAATGATTGTAAGTACATACTAGAATTTTCTCATTTCCTTGTAAATTGATCTTGAATGAGATTTCGGGGATTTCCAGTATGAGATAGAAAAAATATGAATATGAAAGGCCTCACTTTATAAGAAAGATATCGTCAATTACAATATTTGATAATTGCTAGGCTTAATTAATATTTTATATTTATGTTGGTATTAATGACTCTTGGATTCATATTTCAACATATATGAACTATCTTAATTCCCACCTAGTTTACCAAAGACCTTATTATCTTACCTCTCTTGAGACGGCGTTTTTACCATCCAAATCATTTGCCATTGACAGGAACAGGTGGTAATCACTTAGTGCGACGTTCGGACTATAAGGTGGATTCATAAGAACCTCTCAACCAAGCTTTTGTAGTTTCTGGCGAGTCATTATCGATGTGTGTGGCCTGGTGTTATCCTGATGTAACACAATTCCTCTCATATTGGCCATGCTGGGCTCTTCTGGCTGATGGTTTCCTTCAGATGGTCCAATTGTTGACAGTACAGGTTCGAATTAAGAGTTTGGCCATTATTTTATCGACATTTTCGACAGTTGGCCTTCCATAGCGTGGTGCATCTTTGACATCAAAATTACTGGAACGAAACCAAAATTGTATATGATTGGCTGTTACAGTATAAGGACCATAAACACTATTCACATTTTCAGCTGCCTGACTTGCGTTTTCGACTTTATCGAAGAAAAATTGTAGAATATAGCTCCTTGTTGGTATCCATCTTTGACGCGCACTCAAACACTACTGAGTCAAGCAATCCCAAACCTGCTCGTAATATAATCACACTTGTACAACGCAAGATACAGATAACTAAAGCCATATATTGCAAAAATAATGAAATTTTTTTTACTATGTAGACCTAATATAAGATATCTCATACTTGCTACATAAATTTAACTTAAGTTTTAAATACAATAATGAAAATTGTCATTTGGAGATCAAATTAGTAGTTGTTGTTTTCGCTTCTGAATGATACCCATGAATTTCAATCCTACGGAAACAGCTTGTTGCGTTATTCCCAATGATGAGTACAAGTTTTTCTATCGTTTGACTTCATGCTCTATTTGAAGGTACATGGAAATTATGATTTTGGGTTTTTCAAAAAACAAAATAATTAGGGACTTATAAAATTGAAGTACATACTTATACTTTGATCAAGGTGATTCAAAGGATTAAAGAAATAAAATTAATTAAAGTATGAACTATTTAGTTCAACTTATTGTAGTTAATATACATATATTCATATTTCTTTCATCTACTTACAGTCCATTTAAAAACTATACAATTATTCAAGTATTACAAGTATTAATGCTTCATTACACATCAAACTTTTTATAATATTTCAATTTAGTATTTGAATTAAATATGAATGTCATAGTCTTATTCCGAATTCATATGTATAGAAACGTTGTATATACATTAGAGCTCTAAATGTCGTCAATTGACAATTATTCAAACTTAATGACTAATTACACTGATCAATAGTCAAAAATCCTAAGGGGTACATATAAGTATAATAAAAGTAATTTAGTTTTGCACACTGATTTCAAATCTATAAATTTATTTTTTTCAAGAGTCCGACAGTTTTCGAGAAATCGGACCCTACTTTTTGAGCTAATTTAGTTTAATTTAATTAAAAAGAAATCTTCAATCTAAATGTGTAAATTTTCATTCAATTTCGAGCAAAAATCCGCTTGAAATCAATGACTTACGGTAGAGCTACTTAAGTAGTAGCGCGCAAAAGGATTTCAGCTGGTTTCTTAATCCTTCTGACTACGAGAGAAAGACTTTCAAAAATGGGTTTTGAGACAAGGCGGATATTGAAAACTCCGCGTGTGTATCAATTAATAAAAAAAAAAAAAAAGAAAGAGAAATCATTCAAAAGTATAACTGAGTACATAATTTCTAACCACGCTTTGTTTTCTATTATTATTATTATTTATTTTTTTACTTAACCTTTTTTTCCTCTTCTTCTCCTTATTTTGGTTGTGGTTCCACTCTAATTGAATTATATATAAATACAAAGAAGGGGTTGGGTAGACGTTTGATGAAATGGATATATTCTTCTCAATTCTACATATTATCTTGATTAATTTTCTTTTGATTGTCATCATTACTCTTCTTCTTTCTTTTTCTCTTTTTCGACAGCAGACGTATATATATACATATATATATATTGTCAGTAATATGCATTATACATATGTAAAAACATATTACTCCAAGATTACTAATGTATCAATATTTATGTATATTAAGTTTGACATGATATTTGAAAAAATGTCAAGTACATCTTGTTTGTCCTATTACGTTAACTAAATTATATGAGTAGATACATATTTGTAGTAAATATTAAATTAATATATTATTTATTAGTGATGTTGCTTATAAAGATCGGTGGACTTGATATAAACCTCAATTTATGTATATCTTTATCCCGTTATCGAGATCGAGTGCAATTTCAAGAATCATATCACTAAAATAAATATGATTTTTTATTTTTTAAACTATTTATAAAGGAACTAATTTTTTCTTTATCTCCGTCGGTCTCTACTTAGTCTCAATACTTCAAAGTCTGGATCTTATCTTAGAATCTGATAATGTGGATGAAGAAACCAGCTTAAATCCTTCTACACGCAACTACTTCAGTAGCTCTACCGTGAGTCTTTGATTTCCAGCGAATTTTGACTCGGAATTGGATGAAATGTTACACATTTAGATGGACGATTTCTTCTTAGTTAAAGAGTCTCATTGGGTGTTGGACATCTCGTTTGATTGTTGTAGGTCTCAGTTCTTGTATGCATTCTTTATTAATCCATTTCTTATAATATTTAAGGATTTGTCCGACTTTTGAGCCTACTCCCGCTTCCTCTGCCCCCAAGAGTCCCTGTAGGTCAAAACAAAGACTGAAATTAAATTTTGCGTTTATTACTCTAACGGATTATAATTTTTTAATACACAAAATGAGTGTCCTTTTAGGCTTAAATTGATGTTGAAGCTCGAAAATAGGCCAAATTGGCTAAAAAAGTAGGGTCCGATTTCTCAAAAACAGTCCAACTTTGGAAAAAAAAAAATACAGTGTGCCAAACTGAATGAATTTTATTTTATTTATACTCCTTAGGATTTTTGAAATTTATTACTTTTATTATCAACAGTTCCTATTGCAGTGTTTACACTGACGTCACAAACCTCATAATGAACATTCAAGTAGATGTTGACACACAAATGATTTTAAATAAAAAAGACAAAATTCTCAAAAAAATCTAATGACTTTGAATAGTAATAATAACAATAACCTGGACTTTCAAAAGGGAACTTTTTCTTATATTAAAAAAAAAAAAAAAAAAAAAAAAAAGGAAGAAGAAGACATTTTGTGTGCAGCTAGTCATGACTATGCAACATATTTTCAAAATCTTCTCATTCTAATAGTTTCCTTCCAAAATAATGCAAATAACTTGTAGTCTCACACAACCTCCTTCTTTTTAGTAAAGCAAATAAAAGTCTGCTTTTTCTTCTTAGAGGAAAGGTTGAGAGATGCTCTCTGTAGTTAGATTATCGTAAAATTCTTAATATGAATTTCACAAAATTTTAGTTAAATAAATGTGCAGTAAATAAAAATAATTGAGAGAGGTTTAACTTGCTTTCATATTTTTATATTATATATATATATATATATATATATATATAAGAAGCAAAAGAGAAAGCAAGAAAAAGGTAAAAAAAAAAAAAAGGGGGGGGGAGGAGGAGGTTAGAGGTTATCGTAAACTCCCTAATCCTTCAAATATTATTAATTATATATATATATATATTTATATTTAAGGGAAGAAATATAATTAATGAATTTTCCGTTTCTTTTCCTTTTCTATTCATTACTTCTTTCTTTCTTTTTTCCATAATATTAAAGGTACTAGACCTAAGTGTATACATACATATATATATATATATATATATATATATATATATATATATATATATATATATATACATATAAGCAAAATAGTAAGTAGTGTATGCATTAAGAGAGGAAAAAGATTTTTATTTCAATTAGAATGGCGAAACTAAATATAACTTTTATTGTGAGACCAGAAACACTTTTAAAAATATGGGAAGATAAAGAAAAAATAAAGAATAAAAAAACTTTTATTTTTACTTCAATTGTTGAAATATTTGTTTTTTTTTTTTTAAAAAAAAAGTCTTTTGAGTGGTACTAGGGATGCCCCCCCCCTCCCCCTTAGAATTTATGACGCCCACATTTATTCACTTCATATTTATTACATTTATAAAACCTATTTATTGGCCCTGTTAGACATTAGTTAAAGTTATGAAAAAAGAGCCCTGAGTTAACTTCTTTTTTAAAAAAATGTAGAATTTATAACCAATATAAAGGGCGGTATCAGAACTACAGCTATATTAAAAATTACAAATTCCACCAATATACATATTTCCGTACTCTTATATAGAAAAAATAACCCTGGATCTACCACCAATGTTAGTAATGTGTACGTGTATTTATCCGACTTTCACTTTGAGCACTTAAAAGATTCCTTAATCCATTCAATAATAAGTCAATGAAAAGCAGGGCCATTTATATGTATATAGTACGCCATTTTTTTGTTGATTTATTTTCAAGATTGCTTTTGTGTTGATTCACGTCATATAGGTTCATACATGTTATATGAATAGAAATTATACATATATATATATAAGGTTGTATCTCTTAATGCTTTATTGAATTGATTTCTACCTTCACTATATGTACATATATATATATATATATACATAAATACCATTGAACTTTTTAATTTTTGAACAAAGACCTTTCTCTTCATATTACAATAAAGAAGTATTTCTTTCAAGCTTTTTTTTTGTTAAAAAGAAGGGAAAAAAGAAATATTTCAAGTCTTCTACTCATTATATATATATATATATTAAACGTCATCAAAAAAATGTATATATATATATATATATATTTATTTTTTTTGATTTACGCGTCCCTCCGATTTTTGTGTTGATATTTCTTCCTTTGACTGAAGAAAGAGAAAGAAAGCAAGCAAGAAAAAAAAAAGGTATGACTTGTTTTTCTATGTGTATGCATTGAAATTGTTACAGAAAAATATATATGTATATATACATACATAGGTACATAAATTTATATTTGCACTTATATCTACCTAATTTCTAAGAAGTGGATAATATAATTAAAAGTTCTTATGATTATTTTTTGAAGGTTACTAAATGAAAATTTGTACGTAAACATTAAAGATTTGTCATTTATTTGGCAATATAAATATACAAAAAGAGGTCTCGTAGCTTACAAACAAATTGTCTTTCAAGGTACGAGCCTTTTTAAACAGGGTTACCATATTATTTTATCAAAGAGAATACACTAATTTAAACTTATCATACTGATTAAATTTAATTGTAACCTCTAATCAGCTTTTTTCTCCTTTTTTTATTCTTGCTATAATATCTAAAGTTTCATGCATCAACATGGTCCAGTGCTCAGCTCTCAAAAATATTTTAAAAAGGCTTTAAAGAAGAAAAACATATTTGTTAGCAATGAAATTAAAGCAAGAAATATGAAAGTGGAGTTAAGTTTAAACACATTGATATCAACAACTTTATTGTATTTTTTGTCAGCTGGTAAATTTTTTACACTTGTTAAACTGTGCATTTATCAGATGAAGAGTATATTATTAATAATTTGTTCAGAATGACGAAGCTTTTATATCAATAGTTGGAGCAGGATTTCTATAGGTAGAATTTATAAACACTAATAATAATCTTCTATCTCTACAATATTAAAGCAAGAAGATAGGGAACTAAGATGTCAAAAATTGGAAATGGTTCCTTTAATATATTTAATTCTGCTACTTATAGACAAAATACATAGAACGTAGATTCCATATCCCCAGTCATCAAATGTGAGAATACAACATAAACATCGAGCTCCAACAAGAAAGATAATTAAATATTATTTTAGTAGCCTCTATTAAATGGTACATGGAAATATTGAATAATTTTGGGAATAGGGGAACGGATTTGTACAATTTTAACACCATGATGACAAAAGGACTCAACTGATATTTTTTTGGAGAAACTTTTGGCTGTTAAAAAAGTTGGTAGTGTCTTATTTATATTATATATAACCCACTGCAAGTGGATTTTTATCTTAGGTGGCTAAAGAAAAAGTATATTGCCTTATTATTCCAAAATACCGTTTTAGTTCTTTTTTTTTTGTTAGGGCAACAGATTTCCTTAAACCGATATACAAGAATTGCACTTGTATCTTGATGGTGTGTATAAGCCGATAGAAAACAGAATATGTATACAAAAAAAACAAAAACAAAAAAAAACATTGACATTCAAATATGCAGAAAAAAAAAATGATTCTTAATATCAACATCCTGAAACAAATTTCAATTTTTTTTCTTCGTCCTAGTGCTATGATTAATGCATATGTTTGTATACATACAAATTGCAGTTACAATGCACCAATTGACCAAATAATCACTCAACTTTCTTTATAAATATGAATATTCTTAACAAATAGCCTTAAGTGCGTCTTTGATTATGTGTCACTCCTTTATAGTCTTTGTTTTGTTTACATTTTCTATAAATTAATTGGATTATAAAAAGTTCAAACGGAGTTTGAAGACTGTATTTTGGAGATTTGTACAAAATGAAATGATTTAATTGAACAATGAAATGTCTATGACAATTCTTCACCATATTTAATATTCGGTAAGACTATTTTGATTGACATCTACTAATTTAAATATATGAGAATTGATAATATTAAAGGACTTATTTAAGGATGACATTTAAATATCCATACTTTGATATTTTTGGATCTATCATTATAAATATAATCAATTCATCTTAAGACAAATAACACTACGAGTACTCTCAAATGCTCTAATCTTCATAGTTTCCTGAAAAACATTTGAATACTTGTTGTTAAAAAATGTAATTGTAGCCACACACATACACTGGTCATTATTACAATAAATATTGATTTTTGTGACTTTTGTAATTCTAAGAGAAACATACTCAAAAACTTGGAAAATGATCTGATTTGCTATTATACATAATATAAAAGCTATGATTGGGATTTTGTTTAATGAATATGAATTATTTTGACAGGATTTTCAAAGGATGTACAAAAAACATTATTGAACGCATTATTTCTCTCCCGCATGAATAGATATATGTAAGCCCTTCCAAATCAATCAATATCCATGGAACACTAGTCCAACCATCAAATAAATAAGCATTTATGTATGTATAATTTTTGTGAGACTCAAATGCTATAAAAATATGACAAATGTCTCATAGGAAGAAAAAAATGGAGATCAAATAGCTGTATGTACATGTTTTGTTTATTCAAACATGGATGAATCAATAGAAGAAGAAGAACAACAACAACAACAACTATCATCCACCACCAAAGCTCATATGTATCTATAGGAAATTGAATACAAACTATCCTTTTGACATCGAAACAGATGCTTTCATATATGTATGTATATGTTTGATATATATATATACTTTTTTAGACATATTCAAATTTTCAGTTTCATTCATTCCCCCCCCCCCCAAAAAAAGGACAAGATGTTCTTTGAAAAGTTTTTTTTTTTTTTTTTTTTTGGTCGATACATTTTGAATCTTTTAAATATTAATGCTCTAACATGTTTTTCAAACGTATATATATATATATATATATATATATATATGTACATAGAGAATATAGATGGATAGATTGAAGGAGTAGGAATGAACGAGAGTAACAAAATAATAATAATAATAACGATAAATACTCTCTAGTTCAGAATTCCTTGAGGCCATTCCTTTATCTCTTTCTCTCATTTTTCTTCGTGTATGTATTATGTAGCAAAAAACACGTTAGAAAAAAAAAAAAAGATAAAAAGCCTTCAAGCAAAATTAATCATCGTCATTGGGTTGGTTTTTTTTTTTTTTTTTTCATGTATAAGATGTTGTTGAATTTTAAACATACATATATATATATAGATATGTGCTTTCTTTTTTTTTTTAAAAAAAAAAAAAAACTGTTGATATTCTTATTTAATAAATGGGAAAAGGGGAAAAACTGTGAGCTACTCGAAAAAGGGGAAATCATTTTATTTTTCACAGGCAGTATAAAGAAATTTTAGAAACACACTTTTTATATGTAGACATATTTTATTTAAAAAAAATATCATTTTTAAATCACACAAGTCAACAAAATTTTTTTTTACTTCTTTTCATATTCCTTTAGCAACTATATGTGTATTCATACATATATATCGAATTTTAGTGAGTTAGTACTTAATATGAGTTTGGATCTGGATCATTTTAACCAGATGTTTTTCATGAAAAATCCTTACCATAAGTCTTAGAAATTCCTTAGTTTTTTGTACCGACCATATATACAAATGACACATTTTCTATAGAAAATCAATGTCAAAATAAAATAAAAAGACACAATTTTTCGTTATTGTCCACGTATTTCAATCATGACACACAAGAAACTGACACAAATCGTAGAACATGAAATATTCATATATACTGCTGATTTATATATTTTGTTGTCAAAATGAAGAAGCTCATTATTTGGTGGATTCAATGTAAACACTTTCTTGATACAGACTCTGAGACCAAACTTGTTATAGGTACAAGATTGAAATCAAAGTCTGAACTTGAATTTCGTTTCTTTTTTTTTTTTGCTCTTAACGATTGAGAAGTGTGGAGATACCATTTCTATTTGCATCCGTAAGCTCTTTCCAAAATGATACTGTCTCAACTTCTTTCAAAATTATTTTGCATAATGCAACACATCTTGTCTCTCTAGAGTGACATAGACATACGTAGAATTCTGAGAAAATATTTTGACAAGAAATCAGGCATTACAAACTTGTTCAATTTTGGCTACAAATAAAAGAAACGCTTTTGCAAGCCCTTAAATAGGCAAAACATCATAAATCCTTTCGATGTTTTGCTAGGTAGCTGAGCTTCTTCTATATAGATGTGACATGGAGATTGGTCCAAAGTCAAGATCTTCATTTTGCACAAGAGACAAGAGGTTATTTAAATGCTCAAGTTGTAAAGCTGAGCATCATTATTTTTCTAGACAATGACTTGCCTCTTAGTTCTGGAAGTGAATGAACGAAAAAACAACTGCAGATTAGAAGTGAATAGCTTGTGTTGGATTGATAAAGTGTTGAAAGCCTTTTGAAACCTCTTTCAAGATAATATAGATAAATCTAAAGTAAAGACTCGTTGTTTCATCTTTCAGAATACTGGAGGGTTGAAGAGCCATGTTGTCTCCCTCCTTTTCAGATATTATTGTAAAGCAAGCGTTCAAAGGATCATACTGCATATAAGCATTTTCCAACCACCAAGACTTGACAAGCCACCTTGTATATCTTGTTGAGAGGAGTTTAAGGATATTTTTCTTTGGATCATCAGATAGTTCTTCATCCACTTCAACCAATAAACTTAGAATATCGTTCAGTTCCTACTAACTTTGCAATTTCAAAATATGCTTTCTTGGATGAGCTACTTGTGAATCAATTTTTAGTATCTCGAAGTAAAAAATTCAAACGTATAGGCAGACTCATTTTGACAACTAGTTACTAAATCCAGGCTTTGGGAGAAGCAACAGAGGGGAACCCTATGAGGAAATGTCTTTTTCAAAATATCTTGAAAGGAATGTTATAGGCCATTCAGAAAACTTGCACCATCAGTTAGAAAACCAACCATGTTTGATACCTCCATTTTCCAGCCTTCCTTAATTTGAATGATCACATCAAACAAGGCTGATACATTAGCTTCTTGAAGCTGACTTGTTGATATAAATGTTTGGAAGTTTATACCTTGTACTACAGAGACACAAAAGGTTCTGCCACACTTTGTGACTGTCTATTAAAAAAATTTCCCATTCCTTCTTATACACCTTCAATCTCTTCAATGTTTTCATTTGAGATTCTAAACCATATCGTTAATGCCTTGATTCTTCTCCCTAGGTAAAGTATTCAATGTAGATGAAAGAATGATTATATTTCATGTTAACTGTTAATAATTGATATGATATGATTCATCACTCTTGAATGATTCTGACGGTTGTTGTGTCATGAAGTTATTAGAGGTACATGATTCTTAAAGTCATCTAAATCTTAACATAGGAAAGATTTCTTGATCTTGGGTAAAGTGATCTTGAACATAGGATTAGAACCCCACGGATTTTGAGGCTACTTTATTCTGGAAGGAGTGTCGAGAAGCGATGGAATCGAGTTCTAAATCAACTTAAACAAATGCAAAAACTGTATTTCATTTAGTTAAGTCACAAAAATTGGGTCGGTTTCAGAAGTTTTGTTCCAACTCTGAGGAAAGTTTTCCCGAACTTTTTCGTAGAACTCTGAATGTTTCGAGCATTGAGGCAGTCGAGTTCTAGGATTATACTGTACAAATGTATATTTATCTACTTCCAGTAATGTAGTTCTCGAGACTAGTCTTGGAACCAATTTAAGAAAGGTCTCAATCTTGATCCCTCTAAGGATTGGTCTTGTTTTCAAAAAAAAAAAAAAAATCTTTTATATATAAATGTCTCTTCCTGTCGTTCCTTCAAAGTCTTCATCTTTTTTACTGATCTCAGATAAAATGATTTAAAATACCTTTTTAAATTTTCTTTCTGTAGATACTTGCAACACACTAATTACAAATCTGTAACTATTATTTTTACATTTAATTTTTTTTAGTATTTATATCCTTTAATAGGCTTATGTCAACTTTTGAGTAAGAAAAACAAGTGAAAAATCCACTTGATGATAAACTTATTTCCAGAAAAATGTAATAAATATTAATTAAAAAAATATGTGGCCAGTTTATGTGTAAAAAAGTACTGTAGAATTAAAAAAACAATCATTTTACTTAAGGATTTTGTTCATTTTTCATTTTTTTAAGAGTAAAAAGAATACCATTTCATGAATGAGGAACTGATTTTCAATTTTAAAAGACTCTTGAGACTATAGAAGATCTAGTAATGTTGTCGATTTTTCTACTTCTCATCCCTCTTTTTCGTATTCTAAATGTTTATTGAACGTTGAACTCAAGAGCAAGACTTGAATATTAAATTAGCACCTTTGGAAAGAATTGCGTCGTGACCAATTCTGATTTTGAGCCCTTTTTGTCTGTTTTTTATAGAGAAAAGATGGCTAAATACAGTAAAGATATAGAAAAAAAAGCACCTGTAATTCTACACCAAGCATTGAGAGATGACCAAAATATGAAATAAAATTATATATAAAGGGAAACTTCTTCCATTTTTTTGGTTGATAATGGCTTTAAATAACATATATATAAATATAACAATAAAAAGTAAAGTGGAAACTGAATGAAGAAGAAGGAACAAAAATAATCTTTTTTTTTTCATTGATAAAGTCAATTTGTAAATAAAAAAAGATAATAAAAATTATCTGTTGATTTGCCAAATTGGCTTAAATGAAGGGAAGATTTGTGCAAGTTTTTCATTGAAAGGAATGAGTAAAATAAATAAATAAGAAAGGAATGAAAAAAAAAAGTAGAAAAAAATAAACCCAGCGTTGTTCATTTTTCTTTATTCTCCTTCTGTCTTGTAATATTCTCTATCATCTTGGCAAGGCATCAAATCATCAACTTTTTAGTGTGGGGATAGTATCTACATATATATATATATATATATATATATATATTGCGTCTATTTGATGGTGATGATGAAAGAAGAAGGGAAATCTGATTTCCATCTTATGCTTAATGTTGCCAAAGGAAGAAATGTCGATAAAAATGATTGTCACACTGTATGTATGAATACTCGGACAACCATAGGTATGTATGTGTAATATTTGAGTATACAACCATATATATCAGACTCTCTGTTGTTACCCCTCTCTCCCTTATAAGACGATCATCATCCATCCAATAATAAAGGGATGTTATAATTAAAGAAGAAGAAGAAGATAAGAGGTCAAAATAGTACTAAAGAAAAAGGACAAATAAAGAGGGGGAATATCCGTGCTTTCACTTCTTTTTTTTTATGATAATATCCTGCCTTCCCCTTGTTGATTTTTTTGTTATTATATTTATTATACATATGTATGTATGTAATTAATCGATTAATCACTGATCTGAAGTTGACATTTTATCTTTGCTACATGTACCAAAGAAAAAAAAAATAGAACCAAAAAGCCAAAAAGGATTTATTAGTTGTTTCAATTCCAGGACTCGAATAGAGTTATTTATTTATTCTGGCCTTAATTCATAGATACATACTATGATAATACATTTTCTAAAGTTATACCTTAATGATAATAGAGTCAAACCTGTATTAAGGAGCCAGGCATGGGAAACTATAAAAGGGACTGCTTTGTGCAGGTTACTGCTTAAACAATGATTGTTTTTTATAAACTATGATTTGGAATATTGGGCATCAAAGTATGCATGAACTGCCAAATAGGCTGTATCAAATAATATACATGTATTAAAAACTTTTTTTATAAAATATAACCGTAATTAGAATAAAATTAACATTAATTATAATATGTATCAATATACATCTATATAGCAAAATGAATAATAATTTTCAATAACACTACTAAAAAAATCCGAAATTTCCGTTTATTCAAACAACCTCTGTTTTTCTAATTTAGCATACTAATATTTCTTCCATCAATAAGAATCAGTTTGAATTTTAATAATGCATCGCTAGCTTTGTTAAAATTGTCATATTTATTCTCAGATAGAGAGAGAGAGAGAGAGAGAGAGAGAGAGAAAGAAAGGTGGGGAAAAAATATTCATTTATGTACATCCATACATATTTATGTACTTATTGCATATAGATACATGTCTCTACATGATCTGAGCTATACATGATTAGACTTGTATAGTAATATGAATAGTAAGTACTCATTAGGCCATCTCCGAGTGACCGGGATTAGAACAATCAGTAAACTCTAAAAAAATGACCGTTGAAGCAGGTTCATAATTCCATTATGATCATTTCTGATTGTTTCATTTGAAATAATTTCATTATCATGTCTTGTTCTGTGAATAATAAAACTATTAATTTCCGTATTTTAAATTAGAAAGGCCCAGATTCAAAAATATTTTTCTGTTTTATTTTGTTTATTATTAAGTCAGAAACAAATAAAAAGATTAATTAGAGTCACAAACCCGTTACTCTTATAAGTCACAAATTAATTTTTCTCTTGAACAACGGCGTTACTTTTTGAATTAAGTAACTATTAATGAGTATTTTATTAGTTTTGTCAAGTAACATTGCCAATTCTGTATCTAAGACCCCTTTAAATTCAACAATTCCCTATGCACTCCTGGACGTTTACTATACCCTTGGGGGTTGATAACGACTATAACTTTGAGGGGGCTTTTTGTTTATGCTTTCTAAAGCCTTGTTTTTTAACAAAAATATGAACATATACGGTTTTAGTTCTTATCATTTTATTTGATTAATAATAATAAAAAGAAAAGATTTTTGAATTGTCATTGAAATATGTACATAGATTTGATTTGGCTCATTTAAATTATGTTTGAGCTTACAATAATCATACAATCATGCAGTTAGTAATTATAATCAATTATTCTATCTCAAAAACGCAATATTAAAGGGATGAATCATCATTATTTAATAATAATATGTCTTTTAGTTTCTTTCATAATTTTTTTTTTTCAAATCATGTTATAAAATCAAAAAGGAAAGGAAGAAATAATGACATAATTTCTTTCCACAGCAGAGTCATCTTCAATGTTCCATCTTTTAACTTCCCTTCCTAAAAATGAATGACAAAAAAAAAAAGGCCCCGGATCATAAACTAACTAAACAATTACACCGTTTTTTTTTCCTTCAACTCTTGGACTCTTACTCATATTTTACTATTTAAATGTGAAAATATGTTCTGGGGCTTTCATTAATCCTTTAGGATCGTGTCCAGTCGAATTTGAAGTCAAAGTTTGATAAAACTTGTGAGCAACTCAGGTCAGAGTTGCGAGTACAAGTTCATATCTCTTACTAGTTCACTGTGTAACAAGATCTAGTACATTATTCTCTCATGAATAAAAAACAGGGATAGAGAAATCAACAGCTGACAAAAAGTACATTGGAATTGTTGATGTTGATCGGATAACATTATGACTTATGTGGTCTAATAATTCTACATTACTTTAATATCAATTACTCTTTTTCTAGAGATATTTAGTTAATTGGTTAATCAATAAATATTTTCACATTTATGATCTTGTAGGTATATACTTAACATTACTTGAGTACAGAGATGTGATTTACAAAATACAATATATATTAAATCTAGAACTCACATCACATTCACATCATTTGTCATATCCTTTCTAAACAATTTTTCAACATTCCTATAAATAATTTCTTGAAAAAGCCAAGATGATATTTTTTTTTCATTTTGCTATGAATTTCAGTCATAAAATGTGCTTTTTGGATTTCATGAAGGGGATTTTGACATCCATAAAATGGCATCATCCTGGATTTCTGTAGAGTAAAGACATGTTTTGAACATAATGGAAAACTGATTTGAAAACCATTACCAGTATTTAAATAGACAGCCATAACAATATAGAATGGCACATATATAATATAACCCATTTTTGTTGTTGGAACGCTCCTTTCACTTATAAAAAAGTCATAGCTACAAATCTTAGTTTTCCAAGGTACTTCTCAGTAGCTCTTAGAATTTATTGATGATCCTTGATCATACTCAAAATATAAAACTTAGATAAAAGGTAATAATTATTCCCAAACTATTAATTACAAAGTAATTATTTTTTGAGATAAGATTAAAAAACACACTCATGAAAAAAATAATAATATTAATTTTAGTGCAAGACTTTTTGCTTTAGAATCCATTACTGGAAGCAGATTTGAGTTAGATACTCAAAAATTTAAAACAATCCACTTACATCTGTCTGTTATTGATTAAATTTATTTATACATAGACTATACTATAGATTCTATTTGAATTCAATCCGTCAAATATTGTAACTGTTGTCCTCGTAGCCGATTGTAACAGTTGAAAAAAAAAATAATTCGAGTATAAAATTAAGAAAATCAAAACAAACAATAATATTTTTTAATTATTAAATAACTGACTCAATGTGTTGAACTATTTATTAATTTTCAATTTATTATTATTGCACATTAAGATATTATAAGATTTTTAATAAGTAATGATACGTGAGTAACCAGGGTTATAGATCCAAGAAATTCACTCCATTTTAATGAATGAACAACACACTCTCATACTAATCCTATTCAGGATATAAGTTATAAAAATAATCCAGAAGAATAAACAATATCAAGACAATTGCAACTCTTGTTGCAACTGACTCCTTTGACCTGAACGTTACATTTTCTTAAATATCTCTTCAATAAGTAAACTTTACATCAAATAATAGCCAAAAAGTTATTAAATGATTAAAATGACTTAAGGGACAACGAAAACAATGAAAAATTGATTCCATTATTTCAAAAAATTGTTCCTTAAAAAAGTTACTTTTATCTCTCAATAATAAAACTAATTCTTTTAAAAATCTCTAAAAAGAGTTTATAAAAATGACTGATTTTTTGTCTTTATATACATATGTTATGCTATTGTGATGTGCATTTCATGGTTACTTCAGGTTATTGGAAAATACTAGTATGTATTAGTATATATGTGTCAAGTCAACACGAATCCAAGTTTATCTGAAATATTTCAAAAATAAGTTAGAACTGCACTCAGATTTTTGAAAACATTCTCTTTCGTTTGTATTAATGGTATATTTCGATTAATTAAATAATGACTCCAATAATTATAACATAGTTATAGGAAAGAACCAACTGCCATCTAATAAATCTCTGGGGCTATGAAAAAGATGGACGTTCTTTCAGAAACCATATTGGCTCCATGTGCAGTCGACACATTTATCCGATTACTCTATTGGATAAGCAACAATCCTTGATTTCTCGATATAAAGTTACATTTTAGTAAAAACCGTGCGCAATAGGTCTTAAAATGACTCCAATATATCTGACCGTTTTATTTATAAGTAAAAAAACTTAAAAGTGGAATAACATATTTGAATTAAATTTGGAGTCTTATGTTTTTGTTCTTTGATAATTTTATCGTAGGCACCCGTATAGGCATTTTTTCCCCTTGCTAAACGGTTCTTCATAGAATTGTTATCAAATATTGTTATTTTGAATACAGAATATTAAGTATTAGTATCTCAAAGTTCTAAGGAAAGATTTGTTTAGTAACAAACATCCAAGGCAATTAGTATATATATTTGTGGTGTAGAGAAGACATTAAATATTAATCTGTTAATATCTCCATGAGGATAAATAGTTTTGTAGAGGTATATAATAAAGTTTCTACCTATAATTAGGATTGTCAAATCCCATTTGGATATTGTAAAAATAGATTATAGTTTATTTTTTAGATTGTTTTTGTTCCACTTTTATTTCCCGTCATTTGTGAAGGATTTTTTTAAATGTGACATTAAATTTAGAGTTTTCTCAATATCAGAGCCATCTACCGATATAATAGTACTACCATTTATACGATATGAAATTTATGTGTCCCTTAATTTCAAATAGCCTTTGTATGTAACATGTTTGTGGCATTGAAAAAACGAGTATGGAAAAGTATCATTTCATAATTCTATATAAGTGGAGTGATTATTTTGTCAAATCTCTTATTGGATTATACATACATATTTGTTTTTTGGATGCTCAAACTTAAAACTTGATTAAATTGTTGTATCTATGAGTGTTTTTAATTAGGGTTCATTAACATATTGCTCGACTTAATTAGTTCATCGATTTTGTTATTATTTTAATTAAGTCAAGTAGAAAAACATGTTTCATTCTTTTTTTTTTTCATCATTTTGCTCTTGATGAATAGAATCTTAATTATGCTTATATCTTTAACACAACACACCAAAACACATCCAGGAAGTTTACTAGACTGTTTAAATCTGGAGTAAGACGTGTGTCAGTGTTACAAACAAACCATTAACTCATTGTTTACTTATGTATATAGTAAATTTTATTAGCAAAAAGGGTTTTAAGATGAGAAATAATGTATAATTGCAGATCCTTGATCAATCAAATTCAGACCAAGTGTGGTACCCTTGTACAACATCCCTCTCTTTTGAAAAAAAAAATGGATTTGTCCGAAATATTGTGTTTATACAGTGTGTTTGACAATATTGTATCACAGGTGCGTAAACACGCGAAAAGTTCATAAAACCGAAGGTCATAATAACTGTTGTAAGTGTTATCTAAAGTAAGGGAGAAAAATGATAGTCGGTGTGCAGGTTAGTCGACATCAGGGTTTCCGCTAAAAAAATTGGCACCAGACAACGTGACCGGTTAGATATGTAATTTAGGGTCAAAGATTATTTGAATTTAATAAGCTTAAAATGATAATGAAATGATATGAAGGCTATGTAAGAATGGTATCAATGCATGTAAATGCACAATATAATACTTTCAAATATTTTTGACACATCTCCAGATTCTGAGTCAGTAGTTGAGCCATATTCTCACTTTGAAACTCTAAAGCTTTAAATACATTTGTTAATTCATGAGATAGTGGAATGGAAAAGGGAATAAGTACATTGAAACAATGCCAGACTTAATTCTAAATCAATATTATGTGATGACACTTTCAAATTTTTCCTCTCATCTTCATTCATCTAAATACTTACACTTTTCAGTCATTCACTCTTGATCTAATTCATTCTAATACTCAAAAACAATCAAGCGCAAACTTCTTGCAAACTTTAGGCGACCGACATAACTGGGAGTAAATTGATATAATTTAATATTTTACTTGTCAATAAATTTCATACTTTATATAAAAATATCAAATAGCTGATCTTTCTATCATGATAATGAAAAAAGTGAAACTATTGGATCAGGATATCTAAACATAGATTAATAATAAAATATTGAAATTGTACTTGACATGACAACAATTGTAGCAAGATATAGGATAGGAATCCGTACCATTCGGTGGTTTTGCCACCGACATGACTTCTTTTGGAAGGAAAAATCACAAAACACAATACAATTAAAGCCGTATGTATGTGTTATTCCTAATCATATTTCTATTTAAACTTGATTCATTTATATTTATTTTAGATGTGTTGTATCCCTGTTGTATGTAAGTATTTATTTGAACATTTGATGGATTCAATACATCAGCATGGATTCCTCCTTTACGAATCGTAAAAAAAATAAAAATTAATAATACTCTAAATGGATATTATTATTTTTATTACAAAAAACTGACTCATTCAGTTTGATCTATGGCTTAAATCATCCTATAAAATATTCATTACAACAGACAGTATCATTAATCATGAACCCGTTATATTATACAATATTATTCTGATAAATACATTCATATATATTTCTATATATAGAAACACACATAAAACTACGTACAAACATTCGGTTATGTGGATATGTGTCACATTCACATGAAAGCAAGTTTGTTTTCAAATATTGATAAGGAGAAAATCCACTTTTAAGTTTTTTTAATTCATAAAAATAAGGGACAAATATTTTGGAGTCATTTTAAGACCTATACCGCACAGTTTTTGCCAAAATGTCACTTTATATCGAGAAGCAAAAGGATTGTTGTCTATCCAATAGACCAATCAGATAAATGTTACAAATGTACATAGAGCCGATATGGTCCCTGAAAGAACGTCCATCTTTTCCATAGCCCCAGAGATTTATTTAGTTGCAGTTCATCTGTTTAAGAACTATTCAGAATCAACTTAATCTTCTATCATGCTCACCATGAATCATAGTAATAGTTACTACATAGTCAGAGACACCAGATGTTTTGTATTATTGATTGTGGCCGGTATTTTTTTCCTCTAACTAAGTTGCAATTATAGGAGTCATTACTTAATTAATCGAAATAAACCTTTAATACAGACGAAAGAGAATATCTTCAAGAATATGAGTACAGCTCACACTCATTTTTGAAATATTTCAGATAAACTTGCTTTCTTGTTGACTTAGCACATATCATATCAACTTTGGCAGATGAGGGATTGAGAGAGAGAAAGAAATTTGACCGTCTAATATTGCCTTTCAATATGGAATCAGATAGAAGAAGAAAAAAAAGAAGATATCTGTAGTTTGATAATACAGAAGGGAAAGTGGGTAACTTTCAGTATCCGTGCAGATACGGATATTATGATTATGCATTACCAACGTGGATGCATATAGTATCTGCGAATGAAAATATTTATTATGTTACTCATCGGAGGTTTACAAACAACTTCATTGTACCGTTTGACTCAGCAATATTCTTCATTACATCTCTCAACCTTTTTTCAAAAATTAGTCGGGGCTATGTTTGATTTCTTCAATAAGTAATCTTTTTTTTCTCTAAAGACTAAACTATTTTGATAAAAATCCTTTGCTAATCCTTATTTAAATATCAAGATAATTATTGACTGAAATACTGATTTGAATAAAAAAAAAATATATACGTACTTTTCATATTTTATACGTTTTTGAATACTCAATTTGAGCCATTTGACAAATTTTTTTTTGGCTAAAAAGCATAATCAGTGCAATTAAAAATAAGTGATCAATGGATCATTAAAGAGGAAAAAAAATATAATTTTTTAATATTTTTTTTTTGATTTTTGAGTGTTGCAAACGATATCAAAAAATGTATATTATTATTTAGAAAATGTGCAAAATACATGCAGTTATTTTTTTTTTTTTTGTACCAAAGCACCAAGAGGGGGTTGACCTCCTCACTGATAAAAATTTGTAAGCTATTTATGAGTAGCAACATAAACAAAAAAATAAATAAAAACCCTAATGAAATAAAAATCTGTCATCCAAATTGAAAAACCCTTTACATATTAAAAACTGCACCTAATGCCTTACAAATACATGCTAAATTTAGGTATACTCCATTGATGAATAAATATTACATAATATACATATTTATAAATGTACTCCTTAAATACCCACAGGGAGATCATGTAAAACACTTGCTACATAATACATAAATAGATATTTTAAGCATACTCATGCTGTATATGTATATATATATATCTGTAGTTATTGAGTTTAAAAGGAAAAAATAATAAAATAAATGGAAAAATTGAATTGTTGCTTCTCTACATGTGTAGCAAACAGAGTGAAATGTATCCTTTTTCTTTGAAGACAAAGAATAAAAAAAAAATTTTTTTTTTATTTATTTATTCCCGTATTCTTTTTTCACTTTCTTCCTTCTCATCATTCTTAATTTTAAAGTTAGAAGGATCCTTCTCATTTCCTTTTGATAGAGATTGATGATATCAATTCTAATTAGCTATAATGATATTTTCCCCTCTTTTTCTTCTTCTTTATTCACTTAGTTGTGGCTAAATACTGAGGAAATATTTATTATATTGGTTGCTTGGTTCGTGGTATCTATGTATATATATATATACATATATATTTTTTAATCAGGATGAAAGAGTTTTTATTTAATGGGTAAAATTGATACAATTAACGTAGGTAACTGATATTGAATTAAACACACTTTTTTATGGCCAACATATGAGAAAGAATAAATGAACTAATGTTTAAAATTATAATTTAAGCATGAAAAATCCTTAAAATCACCTTACATTTTTGTCTCTTCCTATTAATATAGAAATTTAAGACTACGCAATGGGAATGAATTTGGAATTAACTTGATGACTAAATTTCTACTGTCCCTTGAGTCATTCCCTATGATATATATATATATATATATATATATATATATATATATATATTTCCATTTAGAAAATATACATGCAATTGCACTAGATAAAGGATCTGCTCCTTATTTTGTTAATAGAATCCGTTTAGTAAGTGATAAAGTACAATCATTTATCATCAAAATAATTAATCTTAAAATTATCATTTATGTGTGAGTCTGGTGGTTATATGTATGTATGTATGTACATACAATCAAACGTCTTCTCACTCCTGTAACTATTATTTTTGTGTGTGTCTCTTTCTCTCTCTCTCTTTCCTCTCAAACCAATTGAGAAAATGGTTGTTTGTAGTTCGTCTTGATGTAATAATTCAATAAAATGAAAAGACATATATTATAGTTATGGAATACTTTATTATATTAAATTATTTTTGTTCTTTACGTCTTATTCGTCTCACTTTATCTCTGTTATTACAGCAGCAGCAACAACAACAACAACAACAACAACAGTAGCAACTTATTACTATTTTGCTCCCTCCTTTTATTATAATCTTTTCGCATCAATCAAAACCAAGTTGTTGTTGTTTTTTTTCCCTAGTTTCCTTTTCTCAAAGATGTACTTTAAAAAATTAAAAAGAAAGAAAAGCCCCGTGTATGAATTACAGCCGTGTATCCGTGTCTTTATCCATGAAGTTGTATCAATGTATGCAAATTAAATATTAGAGAGCACTTTTCCTCACGATTACATAATACACCTCATGATGGAGACATGGAGTTGTTGACATATACTACATATTTAACCAAATGAACAAATTACAAAAAATATATATCTTAAGGAAATTTAAGTGTAAACTGTTCTTTTACAGCTGATCTGGAGTGCAAGTTAAGTGTTGAGTCTTTGAGCTAGAAGTAAATTCAAATTTTGAGGAGTCAGCTAAGTTGTAGTTGTATTTTGGTAAAATTGATTTGAGGGGCTCTATTTTTAAAAACCATTTTTGAGAAGAGTAATGGTCAGTCATGGGGAAATAACTTTTAAGATTATGAAAAAGAATAATAATTATTATTTTTTGAGAAAAGGGATGGACTATAATTTATATAATATGACGCACAAGGTCGCCGGTTCGAACCCGGCCAGAAACAATATATGTATATTAACTGATATATATTTACCTTTTTATATTATTTTATGCTACTTTGAATGTATGTCTAGCCTTTTCAACTCTGTGTTGTGCAATTCTGTTTCGTTCGTATATAATTTGATTGTTTATACACCCTCCAATTTGACCGACGTATCAAATGATGATGACCTCATGTGAAAATGTTTCATTATTATGAATGAAGGATTTTTTATTAAGAATTCTTAAGAATGATGAAGAAGAAACATAAAATGATGAAAGAAAAATCTCCAAGTTTTTTTTTCTTCCTCTTATTCTTATGTAGCCCACTAATGGTTATTTTATGTTAAAATTGTTCCATGTTTATGTGTGTATTTATATCTATATATATATGCTTTTTTTTTTTTTTTTTTTTTTTTTGATTATTGATGGAAAATATCTATATAAAACCAATAACAAATTTCCTCCAATGAATGTATTATTATTATTACTATATTTTTTTAATGGTTCTCAATAAAAAAAAAAAACTTATTAGATGTACATATGTGTGGTATGTTGTAGAAGTAGTAGTAGCTATATAAGGATGAATGGTTTTGCACAATGGTTATCCATTTTGTTTACATTCTGAGGCTCATTTGTTATACATATAGAGTAGACATCATTATCTATTATACATATTGTACTCTGAGATTTCAATCAACATATTTTTTTGGGCTGTTGAAATATGTTTGAGTGTTTTACTAAAATTATTCATTTACTGTTTTGGGTTGATCCTGCTTTAAATTTGAAGGCATACAAAGAGTTGTTGCTTCAAATTCTATAAGAAATATTTGAATAAAAGGGATTTTATGTAGAGATTAAGAATATTATTTACTGTCACTGTCAAAAAAACAAAACAAAAAACTATTTATCCACCATGAAATGTAAAAAAAAGTATACCATAATAGAATAGAACAATAGATATATAAATATATGACGTCATCATTGTGAAAGGCAGCCATCTTGGGAGGAACATAAGGAGCCAACATTTATTTTCGACGAGCTTAATTTGTTCTCTCGCAGCCTCGACTCTCAAAAAGGAAAGAAAAAATTTGAGTACAAAATAACAACTCGTAGTTACTCTTCTGTATTTTCCTTGTTGCCAACTTTTTAATATTGAGCACAGAGTTATTATTTAGATAGTCTATAAATTAATAAACTCCACCAAATTACAAATAAATCGTTAATACCTGTTTATTATTCCATAATTCAAAAAAAGTGCACGGAATTCTTGATTTAATATATTTTATAGATATATATCAAAATCATAAATAATAATGATACCCTTATTGAGCTCATAGCACGTAGCTACTTTAAGTCAAAAGAGTCAACTGATCAAAATTAGCTAAAGGGAGAATACACTGTATCTTTGTTTATCCCAAAAAATCTCGGCGTGATTACAAATAAATTGCTTTAAGATTTAGGAAAATAGTGAATTAATGGATGATAGAAATGTAGCCAACAAGGACTTAAAAAGGATTGACAATATTTTATTACATCATTACTTTTGCAAAAATTAGACATTTTGCTGTATTAAACATTTAAATTGTAGTTATGTATCATCATATTACTACTACCCTCAAAATATTTTATTATTTAATTCAAAGGTTAAAGAAGACTTATTGTTGAAGTCTAGTTAGTAAGTTAATATTTTGACATTCAGACTCACATTTATCAGTAAAGTAAACATAAAATGTAATGATTTGACAAATAAATTAAATCAATTTTTTTAGGAAGTTCTATGTGTTTGTACAACTCTTTAGTTTTAGGTGAAGTGCATTTTGTAATATGATATTTGAAAAGTTGTTCATAAACACACTTCAGATGTATCATATATATATTTATAAAAAATTATATTCCTAGATTCTAGTTATCATTTTTATCATAAAAAACATCTTTTTATTGTATCTTTCAAACTTTTTCTTCAAAAAGAAAAATAACAAAGTTAATTAACAAATTCAACTGGAGTTGGTCAATCATGCTTCATATTGTTGGACCATTATTGACTCACTAATAGAAAGTAATAACCAATAAATAAAAATAATTAAATTTTCCTGTTTGAGGGATAGCGTCGTGAATTCGAATAATTATAATTTTTTTCTATAAGTAAGTAAATTTCCCTATAACAAAACCTCTTGGTTCTGACATAAAGGAAATATTAACTACTAAAAAAATTCAGAGGAACTATTGATGTTCAAGAAGTATCATTGTGAGATATACATTCATTATTATTAATAACTTTTTTTTTTTTTTTTTTTTGGGGGGGGGGGGGAAGGGCAATTTTTTTCACTCACTATGAACTGTTATGTTAGTGCCATTAATAGATTGGTTTGATCTTCATAGTCTGAAAGCCTTTAGCATAGTACTTTAAAGATGAAAAAAGTGGACTTTCGATTTTTAAAATAGTTTTTTTTTTGTATAGATGTAGACCTATATAACGGTTAAATCAGAATATTTGGCTCATAGCCTTAAATTTAGGACTTAACAAGATGATGCTTGAAAATAGCCAAATTCGATCCAAAATCTTTTATTTTTAAAGAAATTTATTATATTGCGTTTACTTGATGACTTCAAGAAGGAAAGGTCATAGCAGAGTCAAAATAACATATTACGCCCTAAAACAGTGACTCCATAAGTATTAATTGAAGCATCATTTTATTTTGACTGCCTGTATGCTATTATTTCTGTTTAGATGTTGTTATTTTACTCTTTGATACGACTAACTTTGTTATTTAAATATATCAAACCATTTCCTTCAATCCATTGACAAATTTATTAACAAAAGATCCAAATCCAATTCCTTAGAAAGTACTAGTATTCATCACTCATATAGATAATTCATAAACATATATCGGGGGCAGAAACTATAAGTCACAAACTTTAGCCCAAAAAAAAAAGATAAATTATCCACATCAAAATTAAATGAATAAATCTAATAATGTACGTCGAACTCAGCATTTGATCACTAATTTGTCTACGAAGGGACCTCATACTATGTAATATTATATAAAATGAAGGCGTAAGTGTTAAAATATTTGCCACAAAAGTATACATACAACCATTGATGATATCCTTTCAATAGAGTACTTGAAGTTTTAATACAAAAATAAATAAAATAAATAAATAGAACAACATACTATTCGATACGACATTTTATTTTCCATCTACCAAACAATTTCTTTTCTCTCCTCAAAAGAAATTGACTCAACAAAAGCTCGTTGTTTACCAGATTTTCTTTTCTTTTTATTACTTTCTTTTTTGATTGAAAAAAAGTAAAAAGCCGTATCAATTCAGTTCTTTTAATCTTTTCTTTACTTTACTTTATTTTTTTTTATTAAACACCTTTTTTTTTATTACAAATATCCTTCTTGTAATAAATAGAAGGAAAATTCCTTTATCAATTCTCTTTTTCTTTTTTTTTTTAAACATTCACTTATAAATGAAAGAATTTCTCTTTTTCCTATAAAATGTAAATACTTATATCCCTTTTCAATTTCTTTCACAAATCAATTAATTATAGACTTTGAATAGATTTCAAATTATTTCTTTCTTTCTTTGTATTATGTCTCTCCTATGGATGGGTATTGAAGTACATGCAGATAGTATCCTTTCTCGTAATTGAGACAAAAGAAGATAAAAATATATGTAGATATCGTATATGTATAGTTCGTATGGGCTTGACTTGAAGATCTATAAAAAAATATAGTTTGTAAGGAATTCAAAAAATTAATGGGCCTCTTTACAGTTTACAGTTAGATACCTAATAGATTCTTCTTTTTGTAGGTAAATTATAGGGCATTCTACTTAAATGAAGATTTGAATGGCAGAACGTGTGCCTTTAATTTGTAATAAAAATGAGAAGAAAAATAAACATAATGTTATGGTCATTGTATCTCGCAACCTTTCCTTTTTTTCAACTTTGAAGAGCAAAAAAAGACCCAATTGGTTATTAGTCAAAGCAAAATTTCAACTCTGAAACCATTTTAAATTTAATAACACTGGACAACAAGATTAAAAATGCCAAAAATCCCATATATAGGGTATAAGTATAAATAATAAAAGTTATTTAGTTTTGTACCCTGACTTCAAATTTGTAATTTTTTTTTTGAGAAATTGAATCCTGCTTTTATAGCTTTTTTGGCCCATTTTCCAACTTCAACTTCAGTTTAAGCCTAGAAGAATACTCATTTTGCGCATTAAAAAATAACAATCCCCCAGTGTATTTAATGCAAATGTCATTTCTTGTCTTTATTATGACCCAAGGGGGATTCTAGAGGCGTAGGGGGTGGGAGTAAGTTCAAAAGTTGACCAAAATTTTATTACTTGAGGTACTTGAAATTTTCTTAGATGCGTATTATCTTTTTTGACAGAAATTATCATGGTGCAAAACAAAAACAAAAAGAAGAAGAATATTACACCTATAATAGGACAATCAGACATAGGTTCATGTAAAAGTCCATCCTTTTGTTCAACAATGATAAGGAGAATCTTCAACAATTGTCCTTTAATGCAAGAGTGATATATATACATATATATATATAGATATAGATCAGGGAAGAAAGCTTTCATTTCTAAGCCGTTTTGAATTTATTATTCATATTTTCTCCTTCCTCCATTTTTAAGCTTTCAATAATAATAATAATAGTAAAAAAAGTAGAAACTATTGTTATTTTGAAATGACTACTACAAGAAAATGAATGATGACATGTTTGTGAATATTTTTAGTTCCTCCTCCTTTAAAAAAATTTATTTAAGCAAAATATTTATTTTTTCCTTTAGTAAAAAATAAAATAAATAAAATGTATTTTTTTAAATAAATATGTACCAAAAAGCCAGAAAAGGATTGATTTTTTCTTTCTTTACTTCTTTCTTGATTCTCCAAGGAAAGTACACTTATAGTAAATATATATGTATATTTATATATGTTATATGTACAGAAAGGTCCGTTCTATTGAGAGTCAGAAAGAAGGATAAGCGTAGTTTAATATATAGAAGCATAAATAAATGTACATATGAATTAGAAAAGAGAAAGAGAACAAAAATTCAGGGTATTTATTTACTCTGTGTACATATTTTCTTTCTTTATTATATAAACATGCATAATTCATATATTATACCGTATTCTTTATTCTTCTCTTGAGATATGGTTAAACAAATGCTATTTAGTTGTAAGAAAATGAATAAATTATATTTATTCTACATTATATTCGACTACAAAATAATAAACCTAATACACAAAGGTACGCATAATAATAATAATAATAACTATTATTATTACAATATGTATACCAAAAAAAACCAAAAAAAACCCAAAAGCATTTGTTTCTTGAATTATAAATAGCAATTAATGATACTTTTGTATATATTTGTCAACATAAAATCAAGCTGGAATCATTTTTTTGTCAAAAATCCGTCTATACCTTTTCAAGTTCAGTATGGAAATACGCAAATTCAATATGGGAATAAGCAATTTCAATATGGGAATAAGCAAGTTCAATATCAAATAAATAATGCCATAACTTATTTTGCCTTAATGACCTATATGAAGTAAAAAGAAGATCCGGCATAAAAGAGATGGCAGCTTTTAGCTGCAAAGGAAGAAGCATGGTGATGTGAAAATCCTTGCTCAGACTATTGGTGGTATTTCTAAGACGACTGCCTATATATAAAAGGATTTCAGAGGGTGAGAGGATTGAGGAAAGAGGGGGCAAACGTTGTTACTCTAAGATTAATGAAATTCATACAAAATTTATTATTCAAGAAATTACAGGGGTTAGTTGTTAATATTTTTGACAAGTTCTAGCTTAGAATTTCAAAGCAGGCAGTTTCTAACCAAATTGATTCCATGCTTTATTCTTTAAAAAAATATTAGTTATGAACCTAAAAGATCTATATAATTCAGAAGTTAATAAACAAAAACGTATTCCTGAATATTGTTTTTTATTATGTATTCTTTTATTGAACTTGAAAAGGTGTAGATTCATAAAAATGATTGTATTGCTTTGGGTATTAAATTTCTATGTTGCTATTTGAATATTTTCTACCGCTACCCGAATGAACAATATTGTATTTATGATCTTTAATTTAATAGTTAAGTGTGAGCTAAGATTTTTATTATACAGTTTGGATGTAGGAATTCAAAATGGCTTAGGAAATTGTCTAGTCCATTGATCTAAAATATAGTAAATGTGGATTATTAGAGAGAGAACATTGATGTAACGCTCTGCTATTGTTTGTTTTGCTTACCTTATGGATATTGAGACGTGTGGTGGAACATAAATACCTCCTACATGGCGTTTGACTTTAAAAAAACCAAATTCTAAAATTTACTGCAAATAATTTTAATAAAGTTACCTATAAAAAAAACTCAGTTCCTTAGTTATTTTATCTAAACTTACTCCCCCACTCTCATTTGAACCTGTTTGTATTTTGGGATACATATACATTCGAATGAACACTTTTTTCTACCTTTCTTTATATATCTGTGTATATATGTACTTTGTATTGACTTTGAATTAAAAATTGAATAAAGCGTAGCTTTACATGTGATTTAAGAATTAAATCTCAGCCATAAAAGGATTTCAATTTTTCAATATACCTATTTCTAATAAAACTGTCCTTTATAAGAAATCCCATGTTTGCTTCTCATGGTGTACAAATAGCTTTTTCTTATTTTTTTTGTAATATTCAAGCCTGCTTTTATGCTGACATGTCACAATTATTACAATTATTATATATCATTTCCCGAATAAATAATATACATTTTATATGTTTATTTTTGTGTGTATAGACTTGCTTAATTGCTCTAGAGTGTATCAAAGTCGACAAACATTATTTGTTACTAAAAATATGACTTATGCATAGATAAGAAACTAAGCAAAATAATTACATTACATGTAATGTACTTAATTAAAATCTGCAGTTGATTAAAGAACATTGTTGTAAATACAATCATTGGGATATGTTTTTTTGCAAACAAAAGAAAACCCGCAGTATCTGACAATTTGGCCTTAAACGATAGATATTCCTTACTTATAGAAATTGATAAAACTATTAATTGCTTTGAAAATCAGGGCTTTTTAATTCAAATTTGATGCTTTGTGAGGTCAAGTTTCTACCGTCATTGCTTTTAATAATAATGTAATGTCTGATTTTATAGTCTAAGCTATTTTTTTACCATAGCTATATCCTGAGTACATATTGATTGTTATTCCTGTTCGCGGTATCTTGTCCAGTGTTGCTCTTCATTCGTGTCTAAAGAATTAAAAATTAAAATTACATTTAAAAAAAAATGTACTATAAAAGGTCTAAAAATGACTTAGAGATCTTGAAGGTGAAGAGAGTTCGATTTGAAACTTGAGCGAAATTTGGATTTTTTCTCCTTGTATCATCATTTTGTTCTCCTCAAGAGACTATTATGACCTACAAGACAAAATGTAAAGAACCTCTTGTGTATGGAAACAATTATATCCTGAATTTCAAAAGAAACGGTATAAAATATATTTATTATAAGAAATATAAATTGATTTCAATTGTTCCCGAAGAGTATGTAATGGTTTGACTATAATTTTTATTCCATTCATAAAACTAATTGACAAAATTATATAATTGTTTTGCCCATAGATGAAATCCCTTGCTTTTGTTTAAATAAATATAAAAATGATAATTGTAACCCCAAAATTTCTGCTTTTGAAAGGTGGAAATTGATTTTTTGCGACCATCTTCATATGTACATAGTTGAATTGCATATTTTGACTCTCAAGAATTTACATATAAGAAAATACTGAAGTATAAAAAATAATTTTATATAAACACTTTTTCAGATTTCAATAATATATTTTGATTTTGATTTGACTATGATTTTTGTCATTGACATCAAAAAGGATAAATTTATAGGCCTTGAAATGAATGACATTTTTTTTAACGCTAACAAGGCATTTTCTCCAATTCAGAAAAAAATACAGAAATGGCAAAAACATTCGCATAGTTTGAGAATGTATAACATAACATAAAAAAAAATTAAAAAAATCAATCTGACAAAAGCAGAAATTATAGGTCATTTTTATGATTTTTGAGGTGGTAAGAACAATTCTTGATACACCATCGACATCCATGGACAAAAGCTTATTGACCAGAGTGATTCATTTGAACCCATTATCCATTAAAGTCTAGAGAAATGGAATGCTCACCACATGAAAAAAAAGGAGACCTTCATGAGGCTAACATATTTTTTGTTTTATATCTGATTTCTAGGGTTACATGTGTTCATGTAGTCCTAGCCTAATAGGAATAAAAGCTTTTTTCATCAGTTGATATTTGATTTATATGATTGAGGAGACTCAATTTAAAAAAAAAATATATCCTTAACTCGGTTATAAACAAATAAGTTAAATTCTTCAAATTAAGCCTATAAATAAAAGTAAATCAAACGATCTATTTGAAAAGCCTCCAAGCAAATGTATTAATTACATGTTTTTTTTTTCCTATTTTAGTAGTTTGTTTCTCAACAGTCACAATACCAAACAAATGTTGCGTTCCAAAGTGTCATTTTGGATTTGATTAGTGAATCCTCAAATCCCTCAATATCATTTCATTCATTCAAAAGGTGACTGACTCTGAGCTATTATTCGTCAAAGTAAAGGAGCCTTGGCACCTTCTAAGTATTCACGATTGTGCTCACTGACTTTGTCATTGAGAGTACTGACAAATAGAGATAATTTCGGACATATAAGTTACAGCACAACCAACTTTAGAAGCGTTATTTGAAGCCTTTAGCTATTCCCTGCATATTTAATAATCTTCCTCAATATCTGTCTCCTCTGAAGTCTAAAAAATTGACGTCCAAAGCCACTTAATCTGCTAGACTATCAAGCGAAAATGAAGCTTTTTTTGAACAGGATGTCATTAGTGATTTCATTGATTTGTGCATTTAAATTAATGATGAAATACTTTTAACTAATTTAACCTTCAAAAAGATGAATGACTTTGTTAAGTTTAATTGCCTATCTGAACAAACTAATTTTATTGATATCGATTTCACTATCAATGTTAAAGTGGATAAGTCCTTCGCCCTGTAATTTTTAAAGCTCATTCATCACATCACAATAGAAGAGGAGATCACCTCGTGAATTGTAAAACACCATCGGTAGAACTAGAGAAGAAGAATATTTCGAAAGAGCCTCTCACCTTGGGCTATGAAAATTTTCTATAACTTAAAGACTTCAATCAATGGTTGAAACAGTGGAAAGAAGGGAGGGTGGCAAACAAGATGGGCCTCACTGTGGAAACTTGTATTCCTGTGAGCCAAACTACTGATGCCTACGCTGGTCTGGCCATGTACCTATTATCGAAATGACACTTCGAATACGTCCTTCTTGGACAAGTTGGGAGCGATTTTATAGAAGCTAGACTTAGCTGCTATCTCCAACTTTTGAGTGCTAACTACTTTGAATTGACATTGAAAATATAAATGTTTAAATGAATATTTATTTCAGGACTTTTTTAATATTATTTCGATTCAAATTTTTAATGTCATGACAAAAAATGTATCAAAAAAGAAAAATTGACAAGCTACCATCAAATCAATAAATTATTTGTATAACACGTTGGTCTCTTATTTAACTAGGTACTTTGATCAAACGACAAAATATATAATAATTATTTATCTCTATTTCATAAGTTCAGTAATTGAATAACAATTACTTTCGTTAGCTCTCTGATCAAAGAATATTCGTATATTTATAAAATTAAGCATGGTGAGGTGTATTTAATTTTTATCTGACACGGCCTCATCTAGGACCGTAAAAAAAGTCGTGAGCATTCCATACGTTATCCATTCCTTATGGGTCACTAAATTACAAATCAAAACAAAAAAAATCTTTTCGTGTATGACTCTTGATCAATGACGTCATTTGATACATATTTTTATCAAGGAATTATCTTCTAAATGGTACGAAAAGCCAGAGTAAGTATAGCCCTATTATATATAACTGTATATTTCCAGCAAAGATATATAAAAAAACCGGGGATAATGAAGATAACCATTAAAATAAAATAGTCATAATGACTTACAACATTAAGTTTTATTTGAAAAATAAATTATATTAAAATATTTGATTCAACATTCAAGTAATTAAATAAATGAAAAAAAAAAAAAAATCAACAGTTTTTGTTTAACTTTATCGCAATGGCGTATTCGTGATGATAAAATATGCATGAATTACACAGAATGTATGAGTGTAAGTAGAACTAACTTCATTTGCTTTAAGAAATTAAAGACAATAAAGATCTTGTAGAACTATTTATACCATTAATGGTTCAACCATTAACCAGCAATGTACTTTATTTTATAAATTGAGTACTTATAGATATTATTATTTTATTGGGATAATTGAATCATTTTTTTTTTTTCATAAGGTACGCGGGTACAAAATTTAATAGGTTTGATTTTTTTGTGTGAAACATAAGATTTGTAATCAGTTGATCTTGAATATGTTTTTTTTTTAATTCAGGAAAACAAAAAGTTAAGAATTGTTTTCCCTTAAATTTAAGAAGTTGAAAACAAATGTCTAGACCAAATGAATACACTCTGTAAGAAGCTAATTAAACACTTTTAATTGTCTAAGTAGCAGTAGTATTTTTGGGAATAGAAACAACACTATATAGTCTTGATGTTAGTTGACACTAACTCTGATTAAATAAAAAAAAATGGATTTGATCAGAAAAGCTAAATTAAATCGATTGTGTATCCTATTTACGAGGCATGAATAGAAATTACATTAATTACAATTTATTCAAGTGTCATAACGACTTATTTAAGACACAAGGAGTTCAGCCCATTCAGTATTAACTAATGCTATTATCACTTCATTTTAAATATGTATAGGCATTTTTTACAAGTGATGGAACTGTGAACACCGTGACCTTTATAATAATATATCATAAAATACTAACAAATCAACTAAACATTTGCATTAGTTAGTCAAAAATTATACTTCTAATATAATAATTACAACATAATCAAGGATTTAAACTTTTTAGTTCAAAGGTGGAAATATGGGTTGCTTGATACAAAACCCAGCTGCCCTCTGATTTCAAAGGGATAAAAGAAAAGAAAAGAAGAGTCTTCACTATTTAAAATAGCAGTTGTCCAGAGAGAATATATTCAAGTTTAGAATACTCTATTTATATACATATATAAGTAGTTTCCAACTTCGTAGAACTCATTTATGGTTTTGACTACGTTGATTGCAACCACGTCCATCAAATATGCGAAGAATGAACATAATTTTTTTTTTGTTCATTAAGAGCCTAGAGCTAATCAATTACTAAGTCCCTGAGTACAATTATCGATTCTTCACTCTAAATGCTTTATCTTATTTTTAGATTCAACTTCATGGCCCATCTTTATGGTAGCAGGTACATGGCCTAATATAAATTCTAACTTGCACATTGAACCCTCAAAAATATCAAAACCATAGCTTTAATTACTCATAGATTTTACTAATACATTTCTCCAATACTGTAACCATCAATCAATCAATCAATCAATCCATTCAAATAGTAAAGTTCCCATAGTTGAAAGGAGACGACTACACATATTATGGCCTATGTATGTATCTCTCAAGAAAACCCATGGATATGTATAGGATGGGGAGGGGGGGGGGGTTGCTGGGAGAAAGGGTGATATTTGTCCCTACATAATAAAATTTATACTATTAAAAATTCAACTCCTCATTTGAAAAAGAGAGGAGTAGCAAAGGGATTTGTTCAACTCTAAGAAAAGGAAGGGGACTTTTATTTTCTCTCTCTTGAAAAAGAAGAAGAAGAAGAAGGAACAGACAATGAAAAGAAGAAGAAGAAGATGTAGAAGGGAAAAAAGAAGAAGAGAGAATATTCAACAGAAATAAAAGGGATTAAATATCCAACAATCTCATAAGTAGAGAGAGAGAGAGAGAGAGAGAAAAAAAATAGTATTTTCCTCTTTTTCTAAAAGGGAAAGAAACCAGAAAATTTACGTCTTTATTTAAACGTCCCCTCATTTTGAATCACACACACAGTAGTAGTAGTAGTAGTATAAAAGTGAGGGAAAGGAAGAAAAGGAAAGATTAATATGACTTTATTTTCACGCCTTTATATATATACATATATATATATATATATATATATTAGAATACAAACCATGCCATGCTACAAAAAAAAAAAGATTGAATAATAATAAAGAAAGAAATCCGTCAAGAAATAACAATAAAAATATTATTATCACATGTTGAAGAAGGAGGAAGGAAGGAAGGAAAATCAATAAATGAGGAGATCTATGTATGTGTATATTTTATTATAAAATGAAGAAGAAAATAAAATATTATAGGATTATCTAAGTCCCTGTTGCTTAAGACTGTTTTGCATTGGGAATAACCATATACATATATTATTATTTAAAAGGAGAGAAAAGAAGAAGATGGAGAGGAGATATAGTAGAGCTAGCTAGAAATATTATCGTTTTCTACTTAGTACAAATAAAGGTATACTTAGTAGACATATATATATATATATATAATAAATAAGTACCCGAGTTATTAGTATTATATTATATTCAAAATAAAGGATTACTAAGAAATTGCCTCTTAAGGGTAAAATTATTTCCATGGTCTGTAAAGTAGTAGAACTGAGGAGTTTTTGTCAAATGGGACAATAAGGGAATTAAAGTCCCATACATGTACCCCGTGTTTGATACCAAAATATAAACTGTTTATTATCATATGACGTCAGATATGAACGTGGCTATTAGTGCTCCTCAAGGAACGTACCTATGTAATTAGGGATCACTATACATTTAACTATATTTATTTTGTGATTAAAAATAATATCACTGGTCAGCAAATTTAAGAAAAAAGTTAAGAAATCAGTTGAAACCCTTCTGCGCGCTGCTACTTTAGTAGCTCCACCGTGAATCATTGATTTTTTGTGGATTTTTGCTCGAAATTGGATGAAAATTTTATACATTTAGATGGAATATTTTGTCTTGGTTAAGGATTCTTGATATCTCGTTTGAAGGCTGTGGGTCTCAGCTCTTTAATGCATTCCTTATTAATCCATTTCATCTAATATTCAAGAAATTATTTAAGTACAAAGGATTCGGCCAACTTTTGGGCCTACTACCGCGTCCTAAGCCCCCAGGAGTCCTTTTAGGTAAATAAAAAAGACTAAAATTGAAATATGCATTAAATACACTTGCCAATTATTATTTTCTAATGCACAAAATGAAGTTTCTTCTATGCTTAAGTTGAAGTTGAAGTTGGGAAATGGGCCAAAAAAGCTAAGAAAATAGGGTTCAATTTCTCAAAAAACCGTCGGACTCTCGAGAAAAATAAATTATAGATTTGAAATCAGCGTGTAAAACTAAATAACTTTTATCATACTTAAGCCCCTTAGGATTTTTGACTGTTGGTCATTGTAATCACAACATTATCTTTTTGAGATTTTGCTGATTTAAGTTTTCAAAATCAAGAATGTGCTCAATTACCAGTATACTTATTAATTTTTTTGCACAGGGCCCAAGTTATGAATGCTATTAATCATAGATTGTAGATCATTATTACTATATAATGAATGACTAATCAAAAATTGGAATTTATATAATTGACTTATAACGTGAGTTATACAATTAAATTTAATTAGTGAATTCAAATAATAACCAAGGATGAGAGAGGATTATTTATCTTATTGCTATGCAAGCAAAGTGCAATTAATCGAATTTTTTTATTTACTTATGCAATTTTAATTCATTATTTTGACAAAGAAATCTACATACATGCAGACAATTGTTGTAGAAAGGTTCTCAACAGTTTGAATATATCCTTAAATTAAAATTTACTGAATAGTTAGTTATTCATTTTTATAAATATTTAATTTTGATTCATTCTTTGAAGGTCTCACATATTATATACATATATATGAAATAGCAAAAATTCACAGTTAAAAAGAAAGGACAAATTAGAGTCAAATGAAGTATTTTAAACCAAACAAAGGCTCTAAATATGTCGACCCATTCCAAAAACTTAAATGAACAGCTCATTACTAACTCAAATGACATATTTTGACGTATATACAACAACGGGTCAAACATATCGGGAATCAAAAAATCCTTATTTAATCATCCAAATGACTTTCATCCCCCCCCCTCGGTGCAATGCACATGTTAAAAGTTTATTTTTCTAATTTCTAATTGTGTTACAAAAACTTTATTACGTCAATAATTATAGAACAATCTCTGCTGAGTTTAGTTATGTTATTCAAATTAAAAATCGGGTGGTCGGTTTCTTGTGTAGTAATGGGTTATGTATCTCGAGAAATGAAATAAAGCATAAATTCTCAAAAAATTTAAAGATTTAAGTTATGAATATTCATTGTAACTTTTTTGATTTCAACTATATATCGTGTAATTTGGCACAGATGTCAGTGAGAGTGGTGAGTAAATTAAATTCAAATTTCCTGGTATGTTTTAGTAAGAAAGCCATTACTCTTTTATTTACTCACCAATGTTTGAACTCTGCCCATCCTTCAAACAGAATTAAAGGATCATCACTTTTTCTTTAACTAAAAATGCTTATTGAATATCTTTTTAAAAACATAATTAAGAAAAGCCCTGAATTAGAAAAAAAAATCACTAAAATCAATTCATAGTGAGAAAAATTAATTTTGAAAAAAAAAAAAGAAGTTCTTAATAATATGATTGATTAATTATTATTATTATAACATTCCAGTGTATTTTTTATAATTTAACTTTTCACTATTAATATTTTATTTATATATACATATACCATGTTGATTCTAGTAAATAGTTATAAGAAATAATTCACAAAATATATGAAATACATAAAGCACTAAATCACAATTAATTAAAAATAAACAAAAACATTTTCTAAATATTTTCTTACATTACGAAGCGAAAAATTTCTTTTTGGTCAAGTTTCCTTTAAGGGAATTAAACATAACGAATTTTGTGAAAATAATAAATACAAAAATATATTATATTTGTATATATGTATATAAATGTCTTATTATTCTGCAAACTAATTCTAAATTTTTTTTTTGCTTTGTTCAACAAAATTTCAATAGAAATAGTGTGATGATTTAAATAACTTTGCTATTTGTTGTTTATTTGACAAATAAATGCTAAGAGGAAGAATGAGAAAGCCCAAGGGTTAAAATGGTAAAAAAACAAAACAATAACCAATCGGCAAAGTACATTAATTATATATTTGTATGCTATGAAATGATGTAACAAGAAGAATATAAATCACACACATGTTTTATATTTCATAATCATACACTGATATTTGTATGTTTTTTTTAATGGTTTTAAATACAAAATATTAATATTTTGAACTGAGAAATTGAAGTTTTGAAAAGAAACGGAAATTCATTTTTAAGAAATACTTTGAACCCAAAAAAAACCCTGATATTTTTCATATAAGTTTAAAGAGCTGAAAATTCCATGACTTTAAGATCAATGAGTTAACTTTGAGTTCAATGATTAGATAGAAAAAGTTTTTTTAAAACTAGAACTGCATAGATGGACTTGTTTTTGAGCTAAAATACAATTTTTTGCAGCAAATTTAAAAAAGGAGAGAAAACTGCAAATACAAAATTTAGCTCTGTTATATCGAATTTAATAAAAAGTAAAAAAAAAGTTATAGTGAATGAGATTATATTGAACATTTTAAATACACTATTTACTAATTTATAATTTACTATTTACGATTTATAAACTTATAGTCCAAGTTTAAACGCAAAATTTTTTTAGCAAAAATGAAAAATCATTAATTGAAAAAGAGTAAGTAGCCATAGAACACTCAATTTTGAGGGGAAAGGAAATTTATAACTTCTTTCATGTTGATTCTTTGCATATATATATATATATTCATATATTAACAAACATGAAGGAGTCGACCCCATTAGCCTCAGCACGTGAGAGAATATCAGAACATTAATAAAAAAATTAATCAAACAAACTTCACACTTTATTCTTTGCAACAGCAGTAAACAGGGTAACCTTTTATATACACTCTAGTTTAGGAGTAAAAAGAGATATGAATACGTACAAAGGGAAAGGAATCACTCTGATTTGGAATTCTTTCAACTTTTTTTCCCTTCCTTCTCTATGTATGTACAACATACTGAGATATTTAAATTAAAAAAAAAAATGAACAATAATTTTTAATCATATTTCCATGTTTGAAATATATATGTTTAAATGAATTAATGTGAATATTTATCGTCGTTTTATATATTACACCATATATAGTATTTTTTTTCTTCTATATATTTTAATTTCTTGATGCTATTTCGCTTCATGAGCATGTCAGTGCCCTTTTTGATGAATTAAAATATATATATGTAAATATATCTATCAGAGGCAAAAAAGAAAGAAAGAAAGAGACTCAGTTAATCTCTTGATGTATTCAAATATACACATTTAAATGTACGTACATATATCCGAATATTCAGTGACGATGAAAAAATAAAAAGATTTTAGCTAATCGGTTTAATCCATTAAATGATATTTGTATGTTTTATACTACTGTTCTTTTAAATATAATGTATTCATATGTAGTCGTCACAGAGGTACTATTGCTGTCGTTTAACTTATGTTTTGAATTAAAACTACTATGATAATGAAAGCAAAAAAAGTTATATAATCATTAATGAAAAGAAAGTTATGGAGTTAAAAGTTATTTAAATTAATGATGTAATTGGTCCAATTCGGTTTCCAATTTTATAAAAATACTTCCCTTTCAAATGCAATTATATTTATATGTGCTTGTCCTTTATATCAGTGGTCCCCAACTTACGGGCTGCGGACCGGTACTTGTCCGTGAATCAAACCGTACTGGGCCGCGCAAGAATTAATAAGTTATTTCTTTTTTCTACTTCCTAAGCTCAAAGGACCCACGAACGGCCAAGGAATGGATACGTAACCCGTTTTGTCAACAAACCAGCTGAAGCCAGCATGTCAGTGCAGGAAGAAGACCAACTTCTGAATATTGCAAATGACAGCAGCCTTAAAACAGTGTTCGGAACAATAACTCTGCCTGTGTTTTGGATTCAAGTCATGGCAGAATACACAAAGATCACTAACACAGCTCTAAAGACCCTGTTGCCGTTTCCAACATCTTATCTGTGTGAAGTGGGGCTTTTTTAAGTGACAGCCACCATGTCTTTAAACATTACAAAAGTGTTAGAACTCAACTCATTTTTTTTAAAGAATCGGACATGACTTATGATCAAAGTCTTGAATTTCATCTTGGAATTTGTAGTTTAGAGATTCTATTCGGCCTCTACCTATTTACTATGATGACAATTTAGCACTAATTAGAAACCTTATTCAAAGAATTAAGTGTTTTGAATTAACTTTGTGTTCTTCAATTAATTATGCCTCTTATTTCCATTGATAAATTATTCTGATGAATCCTTTGAAGTTGTCGTCAAATGCACTTAAATATCATAATTAAAGCGAAAAATGATATAATTATAGATATTTGCGAAACTACATACATTGAAACGAAATAAAGTCTCATAAATAAACTGAAGGCCCTAAAGTGGTATCATTATTGGGTAGGGAGTTAACTTATTCTCCAGGAAGTTTTAATATAAAGCCTATTATTGATACAAATGTGCCTATGAAATGAAGGACCGTTTATGTTTGACAAGTTAAAAAGAAAAAGAATTGAGATTACTTTTAGATTAACACACTGTCTGGATCTGACCCACACATATAATAAGTGTGATCCATTTAAAATCAATTAGTCAGAATAAAACTTTTTCACTATAACAAAATTTTATTTAAAATAACTCAATGGTTACAATTCCTTTAAAATGGTTATCATCATTCTAAAGTATGTGATACAAGATTTGATAAAATATTTCATTGAGAAATGAATAACTCAATGGCTGCAAAAAAGTGTTAGATCTGATATGCAACATATGTATAGAAATTTTCATGTTGATAACTGACAATTCTATTGTTTCCTTAAATAAATAAGGGTATTATTTATCTAGTCAAAATTGAATAGGTTATGTAAGCTTATTAATTAATAGTAGTTATTGATGGATTGCAAAAAAGATGGTTTTATTCGTAGATAAATATTATGATTTGGCCATTATATTGTTAAATTATTTCAATTGGCCAATTTTGTGCAGTTTTAAATAAACTGTTAATTGCCCAAAGTTACTGAATACACTCTGCAAAATTAAATTATAATCGTCTTTTAAAATTATAAATTGTTAATCCACAAAAGAAAAAAATAATATTTTTTAAAATTTTCACTCATCTATTAACTATTTCTAATTTTCAGAATAAGTTGCAGAAATACTGAAACCATTTTAAATAATTAAAAAACTTACATTGAAATTTTTATTCAATACTATTTTCGTTTTTTTCCTTCTAACATGTTGAAAAATGAGTCTGAATCTTTACTATATGCAGCAAAAAAAAATTAAAACAATCAAATTCTTGACCACAAAAATAGTTATCATTTCTTTTATTCCCAAGTAATTGGTATTGATCACATATCCATATAAATTGGGTTCAAGGATGTATCGTAAGAAAACTACAAGTAAATCAAAAGATGTCTAAATAAATTGTAAGCTTAAAAATATATGTATGAAAAGTGAAAAACTCTTAATCAGCCAATTTACTCCATACATATATAATAATATGTTAGGTGAGAGTATGGTAATATTTGAAATAAATAGAAACAACTTTATAATTATATGTCAATGGGTATAAAAAGACGTAAGGAAATTATACAGAACTTTGGTTAAATTAAAAAACAACCTATAAAACATTGTCGTATTTTCCTTCTTTTTGGAATTGACAAAAAAATACCTAATTAAAATTTGTATAATAATTTTTTTAGTCACATAGTAATCAACAGTTCAATTTTGAATTTGTTGATAGATATGTTTGAGTTCTGATGAGCACAAAAAAAAGATGTTTAAGATGATATCTAAAAAGTTTATCATATGCGTAGAAAACAGGAGAACGTATAGGGCGAGTCCCCTATATTGATAATAAATATTATTGTATATGGAATAGAAGGCAGCAAAGAGCTCATTTCTACAATCTATTATTTACTCATAAATAATTAGTTAATGAATTCATCGAATAGGGTTGACGATGGTCGTTGATGGGTCTAGGAAAATTCATCGACTATCAATTCATCGATTTATAAATTCATCAATTTTTTCTCTCCCAATGAATACTTTCAACAGCCAGGGGTAAATTCGTGTATACCTGTTACTGTCTCTGGTTGGATGAACTAGCTCTTAATTATAATTTGTTGTTTCCTATATGAGTGCTTCTTTACATTCGTCAAGTTCACATCCGTTAGAAATTATTTTAAATCTTATGAAATTTGATAGAAATTAACCTTATTTCAAACCATTGTTTTTACTTCGTTCAATTCGCAACATCTAAAAATAAATCTAATTTGCAGTTTTTGTAAGAGTCTCAAATTTGCTTGTCGTACATTTTTAGGAATGCAAGTCCTAAATATGTAATTAAAATAATAACTTTTGCTATTTCATGCACAAAATTTCTTTATATAATCTTTATCTGGTCGGTGTTTATGTGAAAAACCCTTCCAAAACAAATTTGCTCTAAGCTTTTGAAAATGTTTATTGGGAGAAAAAAATCGATGAATTTACCTATTGATGAATTGACAGTCGATTAATTGATGATCGATGAATGTACCTTTCAATGAATTGATTTTGATGAATTGATGTCTATGAATTTACCGGACATCGGTTGTTAATATGTCATTTAAGGAGTATAAACAAAAACAAAACAAAACATGCTCGTACAATATTATAGAAATAAATTAAATTAACTTTATCACTAATATTTTAAAATATAAATATTCAAAAAACAATAAAGTTTTCAAAGTATTTAGAAAGCAAAAATATGTCAGAATATGTATTTTGTATTTGCTAATGATTAAACTTATCTACGTAGTATCCGAAATATTAATTAATTTACAAATAATTGTGTAAAAAACATTTTTATGACTTAATTGTGAAATACAATACAATGAATAAGAAAAAGGAAAAAAAAATGTGTCAACTGACTACACAACTTGATGGATGACCTTTTGATATAGAAGCGCTCATTAATAAAATAATAACTTCTTACTAAAATAAACCATTTATGAGATATGTTTATCTATTCTAACCGTAGTCATGAACTTTTATCAACAATCGTTTTTTCTTCTTCTCTATGGCTTCAAATCCATAGATGACAGGTCCTTTTTAGTTTTGTAATTGACAATTTTCAAGAGTAATAAATCCATTTATATCATACAAAATTTATAAAAATAATATTTTTAAATAAAATACTTTTATTTAGAGCAAAGGATAATTTTTTTATTTTTTTTGAATTGAGCATGGTCATTATTCATCAGATATAAAAAAATCTTACAAAACTTGTCATTATATATATATATATATATATATATATATACATATCACTATGTCAAAAGAATGTGTTATAACTTCAAAATCCAAGCCACATTTTATTGATATTTCTATATATTTCTAAATATATTTTTACACAAAACTTTGCATTTTATCACTATAATAAAATTTCTGTCATTCTAAACCTTATGATAATTTTTTTTTCTTCCATTCATATAGTACATTTGACCGATGGATTCTTGAAAGATACTAATAAGTTCTTCTCAATTATTTTTCTTTTGATAAGAAAAATTGTAATTTAGATAAACAATTTGACATCCAATAAAAATAGCTGGACAAAAGCTACATAAAACAAATATTCAAGAAATAAATAAATAAAAAATTGTAAATGTTTAGGTCCAATTTGATTTTTAGATTTAGCATTTCGACTCAAAATTTCAATGATTTTACTAGGGCTTATGTATTTAAATTATGTAAAAAAAAAAAAATTAACGACCATCAGTATGAAACTTTCCAAGAATAAGAGCTTCCGTATAAAAAAAAATCAGCTATAAAATAGTCAAGTGACGTGTACTTATTATTATGTTAACTTGGAAATATCCAGGTTTTAAGAGTATCTTATAAATCAATTTGAGCTTCATAACTAACAATTATACTATATAAGTTTGTCACTAATTCCATCAAATTATATATTTATTTGTTGCACGAGTACATAATTTAAATCATAAACTTTTATTAGAGTGAGGCAATTATAGCAATGAATGGATTTGTACATATATTTATAAAAATTTTCAATGACGTCACTAGTTGCATAGTAAGTCAAAAGTGACGCCATGTTGAAGTCATAGTAGTGTCTGAACAAAGTGAATAAATTTCTTAAAATGTCAAGAAAAACGTCATCAGTAAACAGTTGCTATAAAATTAAAAATTATTAAGACTATTAAGGTACCATTGAGATAGTTTGTCCTCTCAAAATGTCCGACTTTGATGTGAACGTCACGTGAATAAATCTATAACTATAAATGAATATAGGCGATTCCTTAAATTAAAGAGGAAACTTTAATGACTCTTTTTGGCTATAAATCTTTAACTAACTTATTTTTAAAATTACTTTTACTTCATATGATGAAATGAGAAAAAATACGTTATATACAGTGTGTAACATATTTGTTAAAAACCTTTTCACTATGTCTTGTAATAACCTTAAAATCATCTTGAACATTATTCATATATATAAACCCCATCTAGAGGAGGTTATGTAAAGGAGAAATAAAGAGAGAAAGAAGAATATTGGTTTTGACAGTTTGAGACTGTAATGTTTCAAAATTTTAATTCTAAAGAGAGGGTGTGAAAATGAATTTTGATCTTTGAAGATCTAGACTTTTTAATATGTAGAATAAATGATACGTTACCATATATTTATATATATATATATATATATCTACATAAGAAGCTCTTTATCAATTTCATCATCCTAAGATAAAAAAAATAATGTAATCATAAAGATATTTCAAAAGCAGAGAGTTTTTTAAAAATAAGGACAAAAAAAAATGAAAGAATTAATTTGAATTTGATTATGTAACTTTGCTACATGTTTTTTTTTCTATTGAATTCGTTGAATACTAACAAGTTTGGTATTCATTTATTTAAATAACTTTTGATCATTATACACATGATTGGAAGTAGTGGGATTTTTTTTATTTAAGGCCCCAATACTCATTTTAAACTCAATGTCGAATGTAAAACTGATAGATCTGCATTCTTAATTGAAATTCTAAAAGCAAATGAATATCTAATAAAAAGATAGAAACAATGTGACTCGATTATTATCATTCAGTTGGTTTGTACAGAAACTCTTACAAATGAAAAGAGAATATATTTCAAATTTTAGTTTGCTCAAATCAGCAGTAAATGGAAGCTCTATTTTCTTCATAGTTTATAAAAAGTTAATTAACTCTGAATGGTAATTCGACAATAAAGAGCACAAAATTTAGTATAATTTTTTTTATACAGCCTTACAAAAAATGCCTGAAAAGTAGTGAAAATTGCCTTTCATACCTAAAGTCATACCTTTTTCCTACTGCAAGACATTCTGAGACACCTGACCCGAAAAAAATGGTACTTTTAATGAAATCAGTTGAAATTAGAGATCTTTAGTTAAAAGCATAAAGGATTTACCCTTTTGGTGGGATGGAAATTAAGTTATTTATTGTGTATCTCTACTTATATTTTGAAAAGAAGATTAATTTTGTTTTTGAGTGTTAAAAGCCTCAATTTGAATTGACAAATAATCTCACACGTGTAGAGCTTATTGTATAATACTTTCCAATACGTTTTATATCATTAAACCATATTTTATAGTGATCCAAAGCTTGTGAATGGGATTTATTTATTTATTTATAACTATAAAAGAACTCCTTCCAATCATATACGAGTACGAACCAGAAAACTTAAATGCAAACAAAGTGATCAAATGGATGTGGAAAGCACAGAATGAGTCACAAAACCTTTTACAATTTCATATCTTAAAGCCTATCTATAACATATGCACAATTAGCCTTACGGTCAAGGGTCCATCAAAAAATTTGATGTCTATATTGATACTATTATATTTGTATACAGAACAGAATGCCTTTCAAAAATCCTGAGGGGAAAAAAAGTGTGAATGCTGACAAAGATATATAATTATCTGTTAAAGTTATGTAATTTTATTTTATATTTTTTTAACCTATAGCTTAGCTAGTATGAAAAATGACATCATTTATTTTTACATAATTATTATGATAAAATGCAAATAACTGCATTTTTTTTACCGTCTTTTATTTTTAATTGTATAAATATAATTTTTTTAGCATTTATTTGTGTGTGTGTATAATTCCTATGTTGTTATAAATCAAATAACTATTACCTTTCTCCTCCTTTTTAATAAATAGTAGTAACTATAATCAAGGCTTAAGAAAAATAATTGGTATTGAAGAAAGTTACAGTCTTATGTAAGTTTTTATATTATTTTAAGTCTTCACATTTTCCTTGTTCCAACTAAAAAATGAGATATAAAACATTTTATATGAAGAATTTAGAAAATGATTACAATGTCTATAACAAAGTGATTAAAGTTAAAAAAACCTGCTATTTGACGCAATTAACTAAATTACATTTTGGTCGTTATTTTATATTTATAGGTTTGCCTAGAATTGGTCGCACTTTTTGCTTATTACTATTTTTTTATACTCAACTCAGCATTTAGCTAAGGTTCCATTCAAATACACGTATCTATAATTCATTTCTTTTTTAACTGATCGCCCCTTCACCAGCTTCTTTCTCAGGGATACACGATAGTCCATCTCAAAAACTCGAAAAATAATGTTAATTTTCTTATACAGTTATGTATCTTGTGTTCTCTAATTTCATATAACACTCAATATCGTTCTTGGGATGATTAGAGCAAAACAGCTAACCTCTCATCAATATCCATAAAATAACAACTAATGTAATATTTTGATGATACATGAATATACAAACCAATAAAATATGACACTTTAATTTAGTGTACATCATTGATGATTTATTAAGTTAAATTTTGAGCGACTGTAGAATTTCATCAACGATGCACATGGAAATAATCTTTCTAAATGACCATTATAAACTGTGATTCAGAAAAAAGGATTTTTAACGAAATTATATATAGATCAAGTCTAAAGCAAGCTTTTTTATGTATACATATATAGTATAACTGATGTTCGGAGAGGGACAGTATATAGCCTAAAAAGATTTTAATATATGTATGTGTCAAGTCAACAAGAAACCAAGTTTATTTGAAATATTTCAAAAATGAGTTAGAACTGTTATCATATTCATTCTTGAAGACATTCTCTTTCTTTTGTATTAATAGGTCATATCGCTCTCCACGATCAGGATATCGTCTTCTAAACACTACATCGGTGTCATCAGGAGTATTTTTGATTGAAGTTCCTTGAGAACAGACCTTCTTGAAATAAAATAATTTGAGCTCAATACACGTTCAGAACACGAATAAGAAAATACAAATCAACAGTTGACAAAGAAATACTTGGGAGTCATTGCTGTGAAACATAATTAAATAATGACTCCAATAATTGCAACTGTAATAAGAAAAAACCAGCTGTCACTAAATAAATCTCTGGGGCTATGAAAAAGATGGACGTTCTTTCAGGGACCATATCGGCTCCATATGCAGTCGACACATTTATCCAATTGCTCTATTGGACAGACAACAATCCTTGATATCTCGATATAAAGTGACATTTTAGCAAAAACTGTGCGGTATAGGTCCTAAAATAATTCCAAAATATTTGGCAGTTATACTTATGAAGTAGAAAAAGAAACCAAGTTCATTTGAAATATTTCAACAGTGAGTCAAAATAGCTTTCATATTTTTGAAGACATTTTCTTTCGTTCGTATTAATAGTATGTTTCGATTAATTAAATAATGACTCCAATAATTGCAACTGTATTATAGGAAAAAAAATACAAGCCTCAATCAAGAATAAAAAACATCTGGTATTGCTGACTATGTAGTTACCATTACTATGATTCATGGTGAACATGATAGCGGATTAAGTTGATTAGCCAACTGCAACTAAATAAATCTTTGGGGTTATACAAAAGATGGACGTTCCTTCAGGTGCTATATCTGCTCCTTTTGCAGTTGTAATATTTATCCGCCTGCTTTATTCGATAGATAACAATCCTTTCTTTCTTGATTAAAAGTGACATTTAGGCAAAAACCGTGCGCAATAGGTCTTCAAATGACTCCTAAATATTTGACCGTTATATTTATGAAGTTAAAAAAATTAAAAGTGGATTTTCTTCTTTTTTAATATTTAAAAACAAACTTGCTTTCTTGTTGACTTGCCACATATCTTGGATCCTCTAGTCACTTTCACATTAAGCCGATATATGCACAGTTTACACTTAACTCTAATTATACCATTATTCAAACTTCAGAGTAGAATTTAAAGGATGTTTTACACATCTTATGGACTTTATCGAAAAAGAATTGGAGCTTGTTTTTATGTTGACAAATATGCCAAATATATATTCATAATAACTTTCCCCCTTGATTAGTAAACAAGACTTGAACATAAAACATCGTATGGAAAAAGAAAGGAAAATACTCATTTACAATTAAGCATGTACATGTACATTTTTAATTTGATATAAACACGACTCTTCTTTAAAATGTTAGACTCATTACTTCAATCTAAATATGCACATTAATAAAATATACCTTCTTGTACATATATAGGTATAAATATTCATAACGTATATTATGTACTTACCTTGTCGTATGTACATACATAAATGAACAAAAAAATTGATTAGAATCAAATATGAATTATAGCTGGTTATTTTCCCATGTATGTACAGCCTATAAAAAATAAATAAATGTTTATTAAGGTAATAAAACGTTAAAGAGGAATTTGAACGTTTCCACTGATGAGGAGTTTCTCTAACTTATATACATTTATCTTATTTTGAACTCAAGAAGGTAGAACTTGAACAAAAAAAAAAAAATACAAAAGCACCTTGACACACAAGTAAAAACGACAACTTTCTAAAAATTGTTTTAAATATGTATAATTTGCAGCTCAAATGATCAAAAAATATTTAGTCAAGTTTGGTGTGACCCCTTTTCTTTTTTTAGTAGCTTTGTACCTTTGACAAAATCATTATTTCGTTAAAACTTTCGAAATTTTCTTTTTCAAAAGACGTCGTAAAATATCTACGGATTCCAGGTACATCAGTTCCATATGAGAGAGTCTTAACTGCCCCTAGGGAAATAACACCCCAACCCCCTGAAAACAAAGAAAGCAGAAAATGGCTATGTATAGCATATTCAGCTGATGACTCAATATTGATTTGTTTTTAAGGCTCGTTGATAGACTGTTACATACCTAAGTGTCAGATCTAAATGTCCACAGCTCTTTAAAATAAATTCCTCATGAAGCAAGACTTCCTATGACTCATTTTTTTATCTGTGTGAAATAAGTAGAAGAGATCCCATTATGAGGCTAGAACCTAACAACATTGTGTTGATAAAACTAAACTGGACTTTAGAAATTTGGAGTGAGTACATTTGGATGTTGTTAACTATTCTCTTTTTATTTTATTTTGTGGACTTCTCTGAGTTGACAAAAGGGTTCATAAATCTTCAATTAATCCAACTTCTTTAATCATAAATAATTAAAAGGGTTTAATGAGTTATTTACTTTTACATGTTAATTTCAAATCTGTATTTATTTTTTTCGAAAAACCGAACCCTACTTTTGGAGCTAATTTGGCCCATTTTCCAACTTCAACTTCAATTTAAGCCTAGAAGGATACTCATTTTGTGCATTAAGAAATAATTGTCCGCCAGTGTTTTAATGCAAATTCCATTTTCAGTCTTTGTGTTGACTTAAAGGGACTCCTTGGAGCATAGGATGCGGGAGTAGGCTCAAAAGTCGTCCAAAACATTTGTACTTAAATAACTCCTTGAGTATTACTTGAAATGGATTAATCAGAAATGCATTAATGAGCTAATACCCATAGATTTCAAACGAGATGTCAAGCGCCCGATAAGAATCCTTACCTAAGAAGAAATCGCCCATCTAAGTGTGTTAATTTCCATCAAATTTCCATCAAAAATCCACTAGAATTCAAAGAATCACGGTGGAGCTACTAGTAAAGTAGTAGCGTGCAGAAGGATTAAGAAATCAGCTGAAATCCTTTTGCACACCACTACTTCACGTGTAGGTCCACCGTGAGTCATTGTTTTCTAGTGGATTTTTGATCATAATTCGACTCTAACTTAATTTTTGTGAGCTTCGAAACTTTAAGTCGAATCCAACACTAAGTTCTATTATCTTTTTGATTCTGTCGTCGAAATGAGGCATACTTGTATGTATTTGCAAATACATAGTAATTATACTATTGACAAAAATCCTAGAGTCAAAAGGGAACAAAAAAAAAGTTTGGATAATAATAATAGTTATGTTATAAAGAAGAAAAAAAATCCCTTCAAATGACATTTTTTTTTATTTCTTAGAAGAAATAAATGACTTAAACCATAAACACATATCCATGTACTATTTTGGGTGTACATATATAATATATATATATATATATATATATTTGCATACATGGTATGTATGTTGGTTGTTTGTATGTGGTGAAATAGACTATTAAGAACATTATAAAGATATATACAAAATTTCTTTTAGTTGCCTGTAGTTATCTATAGGATTTTCGCTCAATCAATTTTAATTTACGATCATATCATAATAATATATACATAAATTGTTTATGCATTATTAACTTCACTAAAGTACAATTTTACACACATTCAATTTAGCTATATAATACAATTTACAAAGAGTGACTTGTTATTTATACAATATATTATCATGTACTTTCTCTAATGTGCTTATATATAAATAGCTATGTATGTACATATATATATATATATATATATATTTATGAAAGAATATAAACGAAACAAAAACTTTCAATCTGAAGATTGTTTTTTTTTTTTTACATTTCTTAGGTTATTTCAATTATATAATACGTTCCGTCCTAATCGAACATTTTCCCATGGTATAAACTTTTTCTTCGATTACATTTTCACAAATATCCGCAAGTTAGGTCCATATATCCTGGAGTTTAAAAAATCCAATGTTTATAAGAATAATCTAATAGAGAATTAATTTAATTTTATTAGATTGTGTACCTAATAGCAAATTATTATTATTAATGTACATTTGGTCTGTTTCAGTAGTTGGATACGTGTAAAAAAAAAAAGAAGACTCATAAGGTTTGGAGTTTTACTAATGGATTTAAATGGGTAATAACTCAAGACATTTACTCTTGCCTAAGTGAAAATGATATCCTGTAGAGGGTACATTGAAATCTGGAAGGTTTTTGTAGGATTCATAATAGGAATAAAAAACAGAACGGGGCGGATCTCATTTTAAAGATTGATTTAATTCTATACTGTATGTATATTTATACATATATCAAATACATAAATTGTCAACAGTTGTAAATTTCATCACGTATTTGTATACAAATACAACAGTTTTTCGTGACCTTTGACTGGTTTGAATAAAGGAACAAAATAAAATGTCAACTGTTGACATTAATATTTATATTATGTATTTGAGATATTAGAAGAAAACTTACCACAACTAGATACAGTAAGGCTTTTAATTTTGTATTATTCAAAGTCAAGTTATTTGAATTCTACATAAGTTTCTTTTAAATTAGAGTAGGCATCTGTGTAGTGAGGGGGCTTGCTGAACCATTTACGTAGTTTCTCATGAATATGATAAAAGTCAATTGTTCTTGAACTTAAACAACTTGATCAACAAATATTTCCCCTGCTTTGATGACTGAATAAAAGATTAATAGTTAACATAGGATATGGTTCATATACCATATATTAGAAATAACTTTAATTTATTCGATAGATTTATTAATTTAGGAATGAATGGATTTTTATTTCACAATTAATAAAATGTTATATAGGGTGAGCAAGTCAAATTTATCTTCAATCATTTAGTCTTTGCTGTTTGTGAGTGTAATTAATAGACTTTCATTTTCTTATATGGTGTTCGCTTCAAATAATTTTGTAGCAACTTTTGCATCGTTCCATAACTTACTTGAGCGTCTAAAGCCAGAAGTTTCCTTATGCTTCTCTTGGGATTTCTTCTGATTTTTTTCTCTTCTGTTTTTTATCAGTTTCATCGTTCTTACTTTACAATTTGGTGTACCTTTGGGAGAGTCAATTCTGTTTCTTTCAAGCGGTTTAGAGCCTTTTAAACACCAAATTTGCTAACATGGACTTCAAAAAGATGCATATTTTACATTTATTTCTATTTGAGTCTAATTAAGTCGTCCCTAGAGGTCAAATAATATAGTTGAATCATTAAAGACCAGGTAGTTGACCTCTGGGAGGCCTTAGATGACAAACCACTGCATACAAAGAATCTAAAGAAGCAATGAGAACAAGACAAGGGCAAGGACTTTGTGAGGGGAACCCGAGTTTCAGATGAGACCCGGATCTTCCGAAATTCAATCTCAAGACCTTATTTATACATAATTCATAATTTTCATTCTTAAACTTACCATAATGATAATCCGTTGTTGTGCATATTATATTAAAAAGAAAGTCCTTCAAATACTACATTATTCAGTTTTATAATTTAATTTCAAGTTTGTGTTTTTTTTGTTTTTTTTACTCAAATCCGTTGTTTTATTTTCATGTACATAGATTTGTAACATTTATATATAAATACAACATATGTATGTATGTATATACACAAAAGTAGAATAATTCAACTAGTTTTGATAAAGAAGGAAAGTCATGCAAGCTTAATTCTGGTCTTTATTTGGTATGTACAAAAATTATATACTTTTTAAACATGATATTTGGTGTGCAAACTTTTAAACAAATGTGAATAAAAAAAGGAAATGATTTTTTTTTTTTGTAAAAAGAAAAGTTATGATCCCTATATCAAAAATAATGATAGTACATACATTTTTCCATTTCAAGTTTATACTAAAAATGTTGGAAATACCATGCCAGTAGTAGTAAGTATCAACCAGGGTATAAATGGTAGTTTCAAGTCCTATGTATGTACATAAAGATTTGAATTGAATTTTTAGAAATAAAATATTTTTTAGTGGAATGTTGAATACTTAACTGATGAGTTTATAAAAGGATGAGTGATCCTTACCTTCTTTGCTATAGGGATTTTCGTAAAAAATAAGGAACTATGAGTTTTTATTAGAAATTAACGTCAAAGTAAAAAGCAAAAAAAAAAAAATCACAGTTTTTTAATTTTTTTTAAAAATTACAGTGCTCAAAAGTTTAAAAAATATTTAAAGGGCTACATATCAAAAGATTTCTCTCTTAGAATCTGTCAGAAATTCTTTTTAATAATCTAAAACCGGTAATACTCTTTCGTATTCACATATCTCATAACCATAGCACGAGCAGGATGAAAGTAATAAATACTATTACCAGTAATTACAAGTTTCTTTTAGCCCTGAAAATAACTCATGATTCATACGTTGAGGAATATGGAAAAAATAATGGTTTCTGCCACTGCAGGATACTCGGCACTATCATTAAAAATTGCTTGGATACAGAGAACTTGTGTGAATGATGCCTTGAATTGAGTAAATTACTTACCATCCTGTTCAAGCAGACATTTTAAAACCCTTCAATTTTATAATTAGTCAATATGAAAGGTATCAACATATTTCAAATTCTTGAATCTATTAATCTTTCCTTTTACATTTGTTTTAGACTCTTTATTGACTTTTTTCATTATTATTGTGTCGTCCTATTACTTTCTTTTAAATTCAGTATTTTTATAATAAGATGTGTTTTGTATAAATATATGTATATATTTACACGGTAAAGCACTTGTTGGGATCTGACTGCGCCGTATACCGATTTGATTATATATATTTTTTGATCCTCGAGTCCTAATATCCCATCTTGCCCAACTGATTATAGCACTTCATGGATGCATCTTATATACATGTTTTGCTGCGGTTTTTATCAATATAACTAATTGATTGATGTACATCATTTTTTGTAGGTCGAGCGTATAGAAAATTAATATTAGATTAAAATTTATGTTTAGTTCAACACAAATGTCCTTTCCGTATATGTAAACAATATTTTTATTTTATGTATTTATATACAGATAAACAAAGACCTTACCAAATGAGAAGAATAAAATAAACGATAAGGTTCAAATATTGGTAATATGTTTAACAGACAACGAGTCCTTGTAAAAACGTTGTATATACAACATCAAAAAAAGTATATATATATAAATCAATAAAACAAATATGAAGTTCCATCAGGTCTAATTCTATAAATTATACCTATGTAGAAAGAAGAAAGAAATAATAACAAAAACAACAACAACAACAAATAATAATACGGATAATTCATTATCCTCTACTTTCTTAACTACGAACTCTACTCTTGGGATTTTCATCTTCTATATCATTTTGTTTCTTTCCTGTAGAGATTTATGATTTAGTTATATTATTTATTTATTAAGTATAGCCTTTCAATCTCAAAAAAAAAATCATTTTGTTGTTTCCGATAGGAAAGGGGTTGTAGTTGAAAATAAGTCTTCCCCCTCTTTTTACTTCTGTACATTAAAAGAAATCAATGATATGTTTTCTTTTCTTTTTTTTTTCATTTTTACTCTAAGCTCCCATGAGATATTATTTAAGGGGTTATTATTATTATTATTTTTGTTGCAAAAAGTTTTATAAATATACATATACTAAGATCAGAGACTGTCTTACAATACATAGATATGTGTGTCTATAGGTGCTTAATTTGAATTTAGTTTAGGTATTTTGTACAATTATATATACCATGGTTTATACGTAAGAACTTACCAATCCTTAATGAGGTGTCTGTAATGATGTAATTACTAGGTGTACTTCATGTGTTCAGTCAACAAGAGAGCAAGTTTGTTTTCGAATATTGAAAAGGAGAAAATCAACTTTGAAGTTTTTTTACTTCATAAATATAACGGCCAAATATTTTGGAGTCATTTTAAGACCTATACTGCACGGTTTTTGCTACAGTGTCACTTTATATCCAGAAACCAAGGATTGTTATCTATCCAATAGAGCAATCGATAAATGTGTCGACTGCACATGAAGCCGATATGGTTTCTACAAGAACGTCCATCTTTTTCATAGCCCCAGAGATTTATCTAGTGGTTTTTTCCTTATAGTTAAGTTGCAATTATTGGAGTCATTATTTATTTTATCGAAATATACTTCATATATGGTTTAAAGGAGTTAATTTGAATTTCAGATACTTTTATTTTGCTTAATGTAGAGAAATACGGGTAATTGTAATGATTTTTAAAGTTTAGAGATTAGTACTTGGGTTGGGTACTTATCCATTACACACAGATGTTATTAAGTGTGTAATAAATGATTTCAAGTATTTTTTGTAAAAAAAGAAAACATGAATTTTTGTCTCTCCGACTCGACCCCTCAATGTCTTCGACATTTTTTTTACCTTCTCTTCCAAAAGTCTTTTATCTTTCCTTAGTCCCAAGTAAGATGATGATTTTGATACATACTGACTTCAATATTCAAAAAGATTAATTAAGAGTGAGGAAAGGACAAAACCTTCGCAAAATATACTTGATTTTATTCAAACTAATATACACATAATAAGTCCGTTTAATGGATTTTCCCTTATATCAGTCATTTAAATACTATTTTATTTTATGAGTACATCTTTCAAATATATTTATCTACGTACATAGGGCCCTTCATAAATTTATATATGTATTTTCCCCCATAAATATTCAATTTTTGATATATGTACGTACGATTTCTTCTCTTTTTTTCTTACTCTTCATCAATTTATTTTTGATCGTTGTGCATGACTTGTACTCCATTTCTTCTCATTATTTACATATAAATCCATTTATTTATGTATAAAAAAAAATTAAAATATTTCATGAGAAAGCAAATGAATGTTATTTTTTTTACTTTCTAGTTTGATTTATTATGATTTCAGTCTCTAGGTTCATTTAGGGAAATAGAAAGAAAACAAAATACAAATAACTCTGCATGTTGAATATTTTGTGATTTACATCAATTGAATTATGAATTTATATTTAACTACAAACTTATACAACCCTACAATTTAATCTGTTCCGTGATCGAGCTCATAACTCAATTATCCAATATACCAAATCAATTTTTCCCGTTTATTGGTATGAATGATATTGACATTAATTGGATTTAATAATTCAAGACTTCTTCCTGGTTTGTAATTTATAAAAAAAACCCCATAATTTAGCTATCAAGTTAGTTACTGCTTGTATTTCAAAACTTGTAGATTGAATGACTCATATTTACACTTTCAACTGACTAGAATTTGGAGCTTTGCATAAGATTCTTGACTATAGAAACTATCACTTTCTTTATCGACTTAAATAACACATTCTAACTTAAAATATCATGCAGAACATATATATATATATATGTACAATTCCATTTTGGCTTAACCTTATAATTTATTTGCATAGGACTCATGTGACTTAATTGTAACTAAATTTGTCATAAGATGACACGTTTAATAAACTTTATTAGCTTTTAATCATCATTCCTCTAAAGAAAGTAACTGTCAAGTTTTATTTCTGGAGGTCCTTTTTACCAAGTAAAAAACTAGCTAAAAACTGTTTGTACCAGATTTGTTATACAAACATCCGGGTGTAAATGTATTTTACCCAGGTAAATTATCAAACTAGCAAGAAACCTATTTTTTTTACTATTTATAATTTATAACCATGCCCATTTGTGATGCCAATCATAATTGGCCTCAAGTTTTAAATATTTTTAATTAAAATAATGACTCCAATATAATTAAAGGTTTAATAAAGTTTGTAACAGAGACAGGACTCACTCTAATTAATTTTCATGTTTGCAATTATATTGATACTCTGTATTAATTTATAATTAGGTACATATCTTAGAGGGTTGGTGTAACAGATGTGAAAAAAATATCTTTGAAAAATCTCTAGTAAAAACCACAAAATACGTACTTCTAGGATTTAATTTAAAAAAGTGTTTTTTAAATTACAAATAGTACCCCTTCCCTCTTTCTAAAATTAGATATTTTCTAGGTTTCTCAACATATGTTTTATTTTGTTTCTGTTATAATTTAATTTAGTATAACTTGGTGTATGTCAAGAAGCTAAGACAATTTTATTAGAAAAAACAAAAACCCAGTAATTTTTTTTTAAAAAACCAGGCAGTTTTGAGCAGTTAATGTAATGATTAAGGCTCAGAATGACAAAGCTGAATCAAATTAACTTTGATTTGTTTGTCCAAAATAATGGAAAGAACTTTTTGTCAAAGACATATAATTATTGAATGAAAAGTTCCATAAAAAACAGGCTGTGTTGGCATTCAGGCATCTCCCTTCTTCACCCCTGTTTTGTAGCAATTTCATATATTACAAAATAAAAACACATTAAATTTACTTAAATAGTAAAGACTCGCACAAGCAACTTGAACTGTAGCTGGGTATTTTATTAAACTGCGACTTCAGACTATATTCATACTCAAAAGGGAAAAACATTAAACTTGAGACTCACAAAAATCCTTCATTTCAAATTAATAAAATTATTATTTAAATCCATTTTTCATGTCATTTAACTTTAAAATTAATGATGAGGGAATCAAAGTCAAAGAACTCATATGGATGACTTCATTTCAAGTTACTTTCAAGTTTTTTTTTTTTAGTTTGCGACTTGGAATTCGACTTCAACGCGTTTTGACATGTACTCGAGCTAAAAGACTTGATATATGTCAAGTCAACAAGAAAGCAAGTTTGTTTTCAAATATTGAAAAGGAGAAAATCCACATTTTAGTTTCTTTACTTCATAAATATAACGGCCAAATATTTCGGAGTCATTTTAAGACCTATAATGCACTGTTTTTGCTAAAATGTCACTTTATATCAAGAAATCAAGGATTGTTGTCTATCATCCAATAGAACAATCAATAAATGTGTCGACTGCACAAATTTATTTAGTTGCAGTTGAATCATAGAAATAGTAACAACATATTCAGAAGTACCAGATGTTTTTTATTCTTGATTGTGGCCGGTATATTTATACTATAATTAAGTTTCAATTATTGGAGTCATTATTTAACTAATCGAAATAAACTATTAATACAAACGAAAGAGAATGTCTTCAAAAATATGAAAGCAGTTTTAACTCATTTTTGAAATATTTTAGATAAACTTGGTTTCTTCTTGACTTGACACATATGTGCCTCGTTTTATTACAAGTAATGATACATAGGTATATAATGCAATCTAGACGAATATTTACCAAAAAAGCACACACACACACTAGTTTCTCCTATAATAGATGTATCTTTTAAAAATGTAGCAGCAACAGTGAAAAATGTACTAAATGAACATAAAAAAGTGCTCAATACGCATATTATGAAAAGAAGATTAAATTTCATTTTATTCTTTAAAAAAAAAGTGCTCAGTGTAGTAAATCTTTTATTTTCTTCATCATAAAGGATATCATCACACGAGCACTTAAATACATAAATATTATATATATATATATGCTTCTAGGATTATATGATTAAAAAACCCATCATACGAAATTGTTCATTTTTATGAATGTCTTTTATGCTCCCAATTTCTAATTATAGGGTGCTTTCACGTACGTCACCGATTATTATGTACATATTATTCCGAAAATGGCTTTAATTACTGTGGCTTAACAGCTAAATACAATGTTTTTTACTTAGGGACTTTCATACATGAAACTAAAATTTATATATATAACACAAAACAAATTAATGTATAAGCAATAAAGTTAGGATTTTAGAGCAAAAAAATTGCACAAAAAAAAAAGAAGAAAAGAATAAACCATTTATTTAAATTTAATTGCATTGAAAGAAAAATTCAAAATCATAGATTCTATATAAAAGCTTTCCTGGCAGTGAGCTACATTTTTGACCTTTGTTTTTTATGTTTTTTAAAGCAAAAATATGAGTCAATAGTTATTATTTTATAGTATATACACACTATATTATGTATGTAGTTGATTTTTCTTTCCCTTTTTTACAGGGGTCAGTGTACGAGTAGGAACAATATAACATTTAATATCTCCTTCAAGCCTTTTAACAGAATTTGACTTTCAAATCAATTTGCTTCAAATAAAAAATGATTACTTAAAAAACCCCAAATATGCCATTTCACACATATTTATTACAGGAAGAATAAATGCATAATATCATAACTATATATGTAAAGCATAAGAAAAAAAAATAAGGAGACACCATTTAAAAAAAAGAAGAAAAAAAAGCTACTCAAAGTATGTAATCTTAATGTTCCTACTTTAAAATATATTTACATATCACAAGTACATTTATTAATAAATGTTATTTGTGTTATTTTCTGTTGGTGCTTATATACATATATATACATGCTTGTAAACACCGAAGTAAGCAAACTACTATTAAAATGAAGATGAAATAAATCAAAAGTGACATAATCAAACAGTTATTTAGTGACTTGCTTTGTATAACATATAATATATATATATGTATATATATATATATAAAATGAACATTCAACTAATCACCACACATTTGAGTAGGTGTAGGGAAAAAAAAAAAGAACACCAGAATTGTTTGTAGTGTAGCTTGCTCCCCTTGAACCAATGTACATATACATATCACCACTGCCACCTTGTACAGACTACTACTAATCACGTTCAATTGCACTTTATAAAAATTAATGGCTTTCTACACACTTGTTCATTTTGAAGGAGAGAGAGAGAGAGAGAGAGAAATAAAACTAAACACAACAAAAACCGAATTAGTTTGATTTATATTTTTGTTTATTTGAGGCACAAGTACATACAATAAATTGAGGTGGTTAATGAAATGTTAAATAAATTAGAGAAGCATGATTACAAAAGGTAGGGAGGGCACAAAAACATAGAGGAAATTATAATCAAGAAATGGATTTAAAGAACAGTTATTTTTTTTAATTTATGAAAAACAAAAAAAGAGATATAAAAGATATCAAATTTAGCTCAATACTTAGGCTACAAATTAGTGGGGGGGGGCGAAAGAGGTGAAACTCTCTAAAAACGTAATAAATTAGATTATTTGCTTTATATTAAATACCTTACGTACTAATTTGATGCATTGTCTTACATATGTGTAGTTTGGCTTTAACTTTGGTAATGAATACATTTATTAATTTTTATCTATTAGGTTATTTTTGTGATGAATGATAGCCCTAATAGCTTATTCAGAATAAATTAATCAAAAATTGTGTTTTTAGTTATGATTAAAGAGCATTCATTCATGTGTTAGACTCTGTAGATTTTTTTTAACTTCTTTACTGTTTGTTTTCAAGTATACATAAGAAATACGTAATAAAGGAAACAAAATGTTATTTTAAAGAGAATTACTTCACGGACAGGAAGTTGCAAAAAATCATGCATATGCTTAACTTTGTATGTATTACTTGGAATTTGTTCTAAGGAAAAAAAGAAAAACACAATAACTAGTTTCTATTTTCCATTTTGTGCTAACGTCATTAGTCTTACGTCAAAAAAATATTCGTTTAATTATATAATTTTTGTTTGAATTTACTAATAAGTAAATTTTGTTTCTTTTATATAAAAAGTTTGTGAAAAATAAAAAGTTTTTCTTTGATAATATGTTGAACTAGGTGAACTTTTTTCAAAGTTTCAGGAGTGATCAGAAAGCCCTAATAATAAATGAATTATAAGGAGAAGCATATGGAAGCTATATTGATAAAAAAAAATGCTTAAATTTCATCGTTTATTAGATATTTTATATGTAGATACAGCTCACGTGGGTGAAATTATTATTGATTTTTTTTGTCTTGACCATGTATGTGTATATATATATATATTTGTGTCTTGACCATAATGTTTACAATCCTTTTTATTTTTCCTCCCTCAACAGCTATTCAGAGTTTGACATCACAAGACGCTCTCAAAGTGCCCTTATCAAGTGTATGATAATAGTATTAAATGGTTTGTTCAGTGACTTTCAATAAACTATTAAGGGCGATGCAAATATTATTAATAGGGGGGGGGGAGGGGAAAACCAATATTTTCTTTCGTTTTTTTTAAGAAAAGAGAAAAAAAGTGTAGTGAAGGACATAAAAGCCTTTTCTTTTTCTTTTATGATGCTTTCTTTCTATTCGTCCATTCTCTCCCCTCTGTCCATTCAATATTTTGACACACTTTATAACAGTCAAACAACATCAATCAACATAAAGAAAAGAAAAATAGTGTAGACATATTTTTATAGTAATATTTAATCAAAAGGTCATATTTTTGCTTACCTCCATATAAATATATTAATGTATGAATATATCAATCATTAAAACAATTACAAGTAGGGTTATAAAGCCTGAACATCAATTAATCGTTCATTTGTTTAAAAAAATTAACCCTTGAAAAACCGTACCTATTTATAATGTTCTTCATCACCATGGCTCAACATGTATCGATATTTCCAAACATGGAATTTTTATTCATTTTTTGTTTTATTATAATAGTAGACATAAAAATGATGAAATTAATTTAAAAAAGCATAAAAATTATAACATAAAATTAATGACAGGAGCCTCAATTTTAAATATTCTTATGTACATAGGCTTATATGTGTCAAGTCAACAAGAAACCAAGTTCATCTGAAATATTTCAAAAATAAGTTAGAACTGCCATCATATTCATTCTTGAAGACATTCTCTTTCTTTTGTATTAATAGATTATTTCGATTAATCAAATAATGACTCCAATAATTGCAACTGTATTATAGGAAAAAAAAAATACAAGCCACAATCAAAAATAAAAAACATCTGGTGTCTCTGACTATGTAGTTACTATGATTCATGGTGAGCATGATAGCAGATTAAGTTGATTCTTAAAAGTTCTACAACAGATAAACTGGTTTTAGCCAACTGCAATTAAATAAATTTCTGGGGTTATGAAAAAGATGGACGTTCTTTCAGGGGCCATATCTGCTCCTTCTGAAGTTGTAATATTTATCCACTTGCTTTATTCGATAGACAACAATCCTTGCTTTCTTGATTAAAAGTGACATTTAGGCAAAAACCGTGCACAATAGGTCTTCAAATAACTCCTAAATATTTAACCGTTATATTTATGAAGTAAAAAAACTTAAAAAATAAAAATATTATTATGGTCAAAACATCATATCAGGTGGTTAATATTTTGTTTCTCTCTTTCAGTAAGTATCTAATAATTCATAACTTCAGATTGAATGGAATGTCCTAATTATTGTAGATGTCTCAGTCACACAACTATACGTTGTAACTAATCTATCAATTTTTAGAATTCTGTATTATGTAGATTTTCAAAAAAAATATATTAATTAATTATTAGCACTCTTTATTTACTGTTTACTACGGAAATCAATTTTTGATCTAAAATGAATTGAATAAAAAAGAAGTAAAACATGAAAAATTATGGAATGGTAAAATGAAATATAGGACTAATCTAGTAATCTACACATGTTTCTAGTAATTGAATATGTTTTTTATAGATTATTGGTTACGCTCAGAACCAAAATTGGTTAATGAAGAATGAAGAAAAAACTTGCAAAAATGACACTTGGTTTGGTTTTTTTTATAAAAAAAACTTGACAATAATTCGCAAAACTTTCTATAATCCGCTGATTTATTTGATTTGCCCATCTGTGTATTGTTTGGGATCTAATTATACAACATTCAATATTATTTATTCATAGTGTATTTTTATTTAAATATATATGTATATAAATTATTATCATTATATATGAAGCAAATTATAAAGTTTTTACTTTTTATATTCTTAAAAGTCTTAATTAAAGTATTTTAAATATTCATTAAAAGCTATTAGAAAACTTATAATTTTTGGTTGAAATATATATGTAGTAAAAATGAGAAAATTAAGTATTAAAATCTTAGGTATCACTTTTTTTCTTGTTAATTAATTAAATTTTTTCAATTACATATATTAATATACATATTATATATAGTAATTTGTAGTCTATACATGTTAAGAAATGAGATAAGTGTGTAACAATGAAATACAGTACATTGAAGAAAAAAAAGTGAATAATAATTTTATGAAATGTTATTATAATTTTAAAACAAGTTTTTATATCAATAGTATCTTGCAAAGGTCTAAAATGAGTAGATAGCAGTTAGTCAATTCTTCCCATGTCTGGAGTTATTCTTCATTTAATAGTAAAAAATGAGTAAAATCTTAATAGAAGCCATTTGGTTTATACCCATATACATTCAAAATACTGATAAGAGAAAAATAAGTAGAAAAATCGACAGCTAAACAAAAAACAGAGTATTCATTTTTCTTTTAGTGGAATTTTGCTGTGCCAAATTTGACAGCAACTGTAAGGTAATATTCAATATTTTGTAATGTCACCGTTACAAAAATGTAACCAACATACCAACTATGAGCTCATTCTTGATTTTGAAAACTTAAATAAGCAAAATCTCAGAAAGATAATGTTGTAATTACACTGGTCAACAGTCAAAAATCCTAAGGGATATAAGTATTGTATAAGTTATTTAGTTTTGGACGCTAATTTCAAAACTGTAATTTTTTTTTTTGGGATAGTTTGACGGTTTTCGAGAAATTGAATCCTACTTTTTTAGCTTCTTTGACCCATTTTCCATTTAAGCCTAGAATTTTGTGCATACAAATAAAGGATTTGCTAGTGTATTTAATGCAAATTCCATTACTAGTCTTTGTTTTGATCTAAAGAGACTCGTAGAGACGTAGTGTACGGGAGTAGGCCAAAAAGTCGGTCAACTTGTTTCTACTTAAATAACTCGTTGAATATTACGTGAAATGGATTAATAAGGAATGCATTAAAGAGCTTAGACTCACAGCTTTCAAGCGAGATGTCAATCGCCCGATAAGAATCTTAATTAAGAAAAAATCGTACACTTAAATGTGTAAAATTTGATTCAATTTCGAACGAAAATTCGCTAGAAATGTAAGACTCACGGTAGAGCTACTAAAAAACAAGTACAATGGATAGAAGTAATAGTGCAAAGAAGGAATGGCAGTTTCGACAACCCTTATCTACATAATATGTTCAACAGCTTTTCGGATTTTTTCAAAAAACACTGAGCACAAATAAGTATTTTTATCACGATGTTATTATTATAGTATCCAATTTTTCACCTTGAAAGTTATATATTTGTACGGTTGATTTTCATTTTTATTGAAGTTTCATTTTTTCCCTATTTGATATGTTAATTATTTGGAGTCTTAGTCTCACAATCCCACAAGCCTAGCACAAGATGCAAGGGATCCCTTTTCAAAAATGTATAACAAAAATGTTTTCAAAGATAAATTTGCAATAAATTTCTTCTTCTTCGGATGTCAAATTTCCTAGGGGCAATTTTTCTATGGGAATATTCCAGAGGACAATTTTTCCGCAAGCAATCTTTCTAGAGCTCACTTTGGTATATATGTATATATACATACATAAAGAGCTCGAAAGCAGCCATTTTTTTCTTCAAAAAAAGTAAGTTATTTAGGTAGATATATATCTTAAAATGTGATGCAACTTTTTTATTGACTCATTAATCATCAAGTGTTTTAAAAGGATAGTCGGGTTTTTTTTTTGTACGATAAACGTACATATTTTTACCTTTTCTATGTTTTTTCAATATCGTTTTCAATTACGTATATAAATGAAACGAATGAGTGAATTAATGAGATTGCTCTTAATTTTGAACAATGTTACATTTATATATTTTCTTTCCTTAGACCATAGTTACTCACACATTGTAATTCCAATACACCAACAACTCACCATTCATAGTAACATCAAAGAAAAATATCTTTTTTCTTTTCGTCGACTAATTAAACTTTTACATCATAAAAAATCATTAAACTTTTAGAGTAAAAGCTTTTTTTTTCTTCTTTTTTTCTTTCTTTACATTCTTATTTCTCTATCTCAATAATACCGCTACTTTTCCAAAATATACATATATATATATATATATAAACATGATAAAGAACCTTTGAATCTTAGAATGAATGAATGAAGAAAAGGGTAAGAAATAAAAATGAATAAGAGAGAAAGAAAGAGTGAAAAGGAAGGGGAAGTATTCACAAACTCCTTATTTACTTAACGGTCACCTCATTTCATCCCTAAATATATATATATATATGTATACACAAAACATAGAGCAAAAAAAAAACAACCAACAACATTCAAAATGGAGTAACACATTGATCAAACTTCCAGCGGATTCTTATAATATTTTTATTTTTTTGTTCAAAAAAAACTGAAAACATCAAAAGAAGCATATTATCATAAGAATAATAATTTGTTAGTCATCAAGGAAGATTTTTTTTTTTTTTTGCATAAAAAAGTTTTCTAATTAAAAAGAAGGGAAAAAAAATCTTTTGTACAATATTAAAAAGGAAAACAAATTTTAGAATTTTGCAATACCCATATGAGTTATTATTAATATAGAATTTAATCGTTTGAATAAAATATAATTTTAGCTGATCTAAATATGGATTTGATTGTATTAGAGGGTTATCATTTTAAGAGGGAAAAAACGGAGTAAATTAATTTGCTATTAATCCTTTCCAACCTAGAGGATACCGGTGTCTCATAAATTTAAAATGCACTGATGCAATCCATTGTCCATCGATTTTTGTTTTCTTTCTTTAGTAGGATGTCAAGTTATTGTTTATATTCCATAGTTAGTCATATAAAAAATTTGATTTCAATATTTTTCAAGGTACTGAAAGTTACGATTTTTACATATGCAAAAAAAATCATGTTTAAACCAAAATAACTTTTTCGTTTTTCAAGAAAATTATTTGTTAATACGTATGTCCTTCAAGAATTATAAGTTTAAATATCTTTACTTTCTAACAAACACATTATAAATTTTTCAATTCTTAGTTCTTTGGGACACAAGTGTCACTCTGGGTGTAAAGGGAATTTTTTTATTAATATATCAAAAGAAATTGATTCATAAAATATCACCTGTAAAATGTACAAAACATATGAAATATATTTTTTATTTAAGATTTTTCAATATTTTTTTTGTCAAGTAGAATATAAGAATAAAGAATCTACCTAAATATTTAAAATAAATACAAAAAAAGTACTGATAAACCGTGTATTTTTAAGGATGAAAAAATTTCCTACACCCAGAAGGACACCAGTGTTTCATAATTTCTTAGAGAAACAAGTTGAATCACAATTTTTTTATAAAACCAAATTAAGTTAGTATGGTCATTCTGACCTCAAAAAACATAACTTCCAGTTAAATACTTTTTGATACCTTACGGCTTTGAAAGGGTTAATATATACATACTTTTAATAAATCATTTTACAAAATATCTTTGTTTTATTATTCCTTGATCATTTATTAGCCTTTAAACTGCTCATTACGGATTTATTACTCTTCAGTACTCATACAACTATGAATTTTTTACATGTTATATTTATATCAAAATATTGACCTCTATAAAATTGAAATTAAATACATAAAATCGCAAGCCTAGGCACTCCTATAGCTCCTAAATGTTTTTTTGAAAAAAAAAAAAAAAAAAACTTCTTACACTCTAAATGTGCCACTTTTTCTCTTTTAAACAAATGTAGAACTTACAAGATAAATTTGTCCTATGAAAAAAATTAATAATATCAAAAGTGAAAAAATTAATAATATCATAAGTGAAAAAATTAATATTTTATATATTTATATAAAATAAATATTGAACTTCTATAAAATAATTGTACTGCGTTTTTAACTTAAAATAATGGTAAAAAAAAGCCATGATTTTCATTTACTTCTAAAATCAATGTTTTCATAATAATTGAATTCATTTTTATACCAATCAATTTTCACTCTGATATAATTGCTACTTTTATGAATAATTGTTCCTAATCCTTACATTTGTTGCTTATTTTATTTTTTTTAACTATGAAAACCAAAGTCCGGATTTTTGGCTACAAAAAACGTAGTTCATATTTTAAAGGTTCTTATCATGTTTTTTGAGGTAAAATCAATCATGAATACAAAAAAGAAGTTAAAATTTTATCCATTTAATAAGTTATACAACACAATTTGTGCTATTTTAGTAACTATAGAGCTAAAAGGGTTATTTGATGCTTGTTTTTAAGCCAAATAACAACAAAAATAAAAAATTTTCAACTATTTTTTATAAATTTATCAACAGATATTAAAAACGAAAATACAGTTTTTCAACATGAAGTAAGGAAGTAAAGAAGAAGAAAAATATAAAAAAGGGTGTTGAGTTTTTAAAAATTGTTTATTTTTATTACATTTCCTTATTTTGTTCTGAATATGAGAAAATTGCATAGAAAAGTTAGTAAAATACAAATAGAAAAAAAGAAGGTCCTTTATAAATTTATCATTTGAAGGAATAACGATTATAATTTAACCATAAATTATAAAGATAATATATATAATACAATTCCAATTGTAAAAATGAAATAACTTCAGTGACAAAATAACTTTTTAAAATTATTGACGATTTCAATAAAATATTATATTAAGATTTTGTTGACTCAATTTTTATTTTTTTTCAAAACAGATCCTCTTTATTTTTTTTCCTTCCTTGACTTGTATATCATTTATAGATAAAAATGATTCTTTTGTTGACTTTACTTCAATGTAGGTTTGTATTTAAATATATATCTGTGTGGGTGAACTTTTTACAGTTGCTGTCTAAATAAGTTTTTACATTATAGTAGACGTCTTAGACACGTTTATATAAAATTCTCCCCAACTTCCCTCAATTATCTTTTATGTGTTGTGTACATACATAGAATCGTGTTTAACTCTGAGCTCAAACTTATTTATATTCTATTCCATATCATAGAGTATGTAAGGGTCTTTAACAAAGAGAAGAAAGAAAGGGAAAAAAAAGCAACAAGGATAATGCAACAACAGAAAAGTTTTTTTTTTTTTTTTTTTTTCATTCAATATTGTCAAGTGTGTACTATATGTATACAGTACAATACATAGAACTAAATGTGTATTGACTTCTTGATATTATATTTTTTTATATAACATTTATACATATATAAAAAGGCTTTATTGATTTCCTTATTTTTTTTTTTTGTGTGTGTTTTTTTTTTCAAGGATAGTATTACTTATATTATTTCAAATTAAATTTTTACAAATCTTTGCTGTATTTTTATCCTATAAATTTTTTTCTAAGCAACATAATATTCTATATCAATAGAAAAAAAAGTAAATGTCTTCAAATAGTTCAAGTCTAGAGCTCTAAAGAGCAATTTCTGAGTCACGCTGGCGTTATACCACTAACATGAAAATGATTTGTCAGTAAACTGTTGAGTCAACATAAAATTACTTTATAACTAACTTTGCAACCTTTGTTAATTTAACTTTTTAATTGAATTATTATCAATGTAAATTCTGAGAAGGGGTTTTTTGCAAGGACAAAGAGATTTCTTGTAGGCAAGGAAATTGTTCTGAGCTAACTTGTGTGTTTAATTAATTACTTTGTTTTTATGCTTTGTGTCAAAAACAATAAACAATTTTCTACTCTGTTAAATAGAAAATAGTTTCACAGTTTTCAAGAAACGACTAATTGCTTTGAATTGATTTTGAGCCTTTTTTCTGTCTCTCTTTGGAGATATAAATGAACATACAATGGTGGCAAATTTAAAAGTGAAATAACCTGAAAAATTAACAGTTGACTGTATATTTCTTCTCTTAGTTAAAGCAATCTCAAGTCTGTCAACATTGTTTCTTTTTGTTTTGATTTAACTTAAAGAGTCCTCTTCATGGTTTAACTTCAACATCAACGACTCCTATGTATACTGCTTATCTTTTGGTTTATTTAAAGCACTGAATAGTTCAACTTGATTCAATAAACTACGAAGTTGGTTATAAGTTTGTCCCATAATAATTTTTGTTTCAAAAAGTTTTCAATATTTTGAAATAACATTATAATCCTTTATAAATCAATTTATATTTTGATCAAAAAGCTTTTCCATTAGAAAAAACCCCACCAAAATTATTTCATGTATAAATAATAATATGTGAGTGAACTAAAATGACCGTGGATTTCAAAATGTCATCCAAGGTTTTTTTAAAACCAAATAAATAACTATAGATTTTTTTATATAGAGTAGTAATTTTTTGACTTTTTTTATTTCAACAATTACTTTAACTTTAACAAATATAAAACATGCCAGACTATAAATAATGACACGTTACCACTCAGAATAGACGGGTACGTCATTTTGACATCACTTATGAAATTGATTTTTTATAATCAAATTTATAATTACATCATTTGGTCAGCCGAGTTGTTGGTACACTACCCCTGTCGTTCTAATGTTATGAATTGCCAAGAGATAATTTTTGGCAATTTTTGACTTTTTTTTTTGGATCATAGTTCCAAAACTATGGATCTGATTTTAATTTCTACTACTAATAATAACATGTAAGAATATAAGTATATAATATGGAAAGATTCTGAAGTAAGTGACCCTTCAAAATCGATTGTTTTAGGTATTGAAACATTCAAAATTCATTCCCTTTTATAATTAAGGTCATGCTAAATATTTACTTATTCATATTGTTTCCAAACGATTTAGATGGCAGTAAACATGAGTGGCTGCTGCCTTATCTTTTTTCATATTCTACTTTTTCGAATTGAGTTGAACTTTAAAGACTTGACTCAACCTAATAGCAAATGAAAACAATAACTGAAAAATGAAAAAAAACAAAACATCATTGACTTTATTCTTAGACATCAACTGTACATACATATTTTTTTTTTTTGCTCTAATTCATCATGATATATTATTATGTCTTATAAAAGAGACTTTCTATATGTGCCTTGGACGTTTATCTAATTACTTTATTCATATGCCTTCTTTTTTTCACATAATTAAGATACATATGTACATATATAAAGGGCTCTTCTTTTTTGTACATACATGGCAAATTATAATGATTCCCTCGAGATTCATTCCCCCCTTGTTGTTAAATACATATATATTTATGTTTGTACATATGTATTTGTTATGTGTAAATATATGTATGTATGTATGTATAAATATCGTTATGTAGTTGATTATGACTTTTTACTGGTTTATTATCCCCACCCCATTAGGTTGATGAAATGCTCCTTAATTTCGAGCCTAATGAAATTATAATTCATGTTAATGGCTAACTAACATACTACATGTACATATTTCCACTCTGCTCACAACAAGCATACATACATGATTACCCTCAATGAATGAATGAATGAGTAATGAAGGGTTAATTAATTAAAGGAATTATTTTTATGAAGGAAGAAGAAGTTGCTTTTTTCTTTTTTTTTTTCAATGTTGACACCTTGGTAGTTGAACGGTTCTTTTGTGGTTCAAGTCATTGACTGCGAGTATAATGTTAGAAAAAAACCGTTACTTGTGACCAAGAAAACATAAACTTAAGGGATCCATGGGTAAATGTGTTGAGGAAGAAGTCAGTAATTTTGAGAAACTGGCACCAAAAGTTTTAAAGTGACAAGAGTTTGAGAAATCAAGAACTAGGCAGTTTCTAGACTTTGAAGAAATTGAGACCATCAATTGACTATTTTTTTTTTTTTTGGTAGATCAATTTTATATCTAATTGATTTTGGTTTGATATTAAAACTACTGGGGAAATCCAAGACATGTCATCGAATTGGAGGGATTCATGCCAAGACAATAGCAAGACTTTGAAGAATTGAGATGAAGAAAAGACAAAAAATATTAGTTTTTATATTTGTAGAAATTTTTGATTAATTAATCTTATTCTAAATAATGAGACCAGCCAAGAAACTGAGGGATCGATACCAAGATGAGAACTGCATCAATATATAACCAAGACATTGAAAAATATATTTTATGAGACTGAGCCCCAAACAAGAACTACATGGAATAGTTAATACCCATTTTAAAAAAACAATTATTTCATTAGGAGTCATATTCAAGTAAAGCTTTTTTTCTTGGATGATTATAACTAAAAAACATTTAACTATGAGTGAGTTGAAGACAAACATACAGAGGTTATATAGAGAAATATCGAATTTCACATTCTTGCTACTATCAGATAAATTATTAATGTATGTATAATTAAACTTTTTCATCTTTCTTTTTGAGTAAACATAAATGACAGTCATCATAAACTTACATATGCTATCTAAAAGGCTCAGTGACAGAAAAATAAATGAGTATTTCATTGGAAAACTAATAGTTAAATATTGTGTGGCATTACTTGTTATAGTGTACAATTGGAAAAAAAAATAAAATAATAGATAATATTCCTTCAAATATATATTTCTACATATTTATTCACTTGTCAAAAAAGATATGACAACTATTCAATAAAATACGTACATAAAATATATTCAAAAAAAGGTATTTTTTTTTATCTTTTTTGAATAATCATTAATATGTTTCTAGTCATAAAACCTTTTAAAATATTTGAGTCAATGAACTTGACTTGCTAATCACGAAAGATGATATTTGACATACGTACAAGTACATTTATATAAATATATTATATAATTATTAAAAGTGTAAAATGACACAGAAAAATAAGAAATAAAATATAAGGTCCAACCAAATTTGATAGAAAGCCCCCCAAATAATCACAGATAAGTGCGTCATGACTTTGTAGAAGTATATCTATAATCCACTGTTTACTATTAGTGATTTACCTAAAATTACATACATTGACGTAAAAACATCCTATTTTGAGATTAAAAATATAAGGTCGCAAAATAACAGATCTATGAAATGGTTATTTAAAAATGAAAAAAAAAAGTTTACATATTTCTGGGTAAAAAATTATCATTTTTAAACTTTTTGTAATTTCTCAAGTTTAAAGATATGGGTCAAATGCTGTATGTATTTCTGATGTTCTATGAATGTTCATATAGAATAAAAAATTATAATGGACTTTAAAAATCATTAAAATGTTTGAAATATGTTAAGTATAATTTTCATGATGTTTTGTCACCTTTATTTTGCATTTTAATCAAATTAGATTTTTTTTACTTAAAGTCAATATACATTAGTATTTTTGATCAATTTATTAATACTTATTTTGCTATTATATGTTTAGTAAAATATTTAAACCTGTAGTTTTTATTTATTTGCTCAGTTTCTTATTTCGTAATTTTTTCACAATAAACGTTTTAGAAATAATATAGAAATGCAACTTTTAACAAAACTCGGTGTTCATTTATTTTGGTCTTCCTTTTTCTTGAATTTATATTAAGAAACTATCTTGTCATAGGTTAAGATTTTAAATGAATACATATATATGTATATGGCACGTCAACAGAAAATTAATCTCGAAAAAATATCAAGAAAATGATAGGTTCCAAGATAAGTTATTCCTATTTCGATCAATTATGGACTTTATACTCAAATTTCTAGACAATTATGGAAAATTCCCTAGCAAAAGTTTATTTACATAGTGGGATAATAAAGTCACCCCAGACAGGTCCAAGGAGGAAAACACGAGTATATTTTAATGTTTTCTACTTCCCATTTTTAATTCAATTTTCAATTTTGACCTTTCATTCTCTTACTCTTGGATGCTTTTGTCAGCTTCTTCTTATTCTTTTTTTTTTTTGTATACATGACGCCATTAATATATGTATATTAATCAAACTACGCTGCTTAACTTCAATTCTGTCTAACAAGCTTACATACTGGTGTCTTCCTTCTATACTTAAAAACGTTACTGAATTGAAAAAATTTAGCAATTTCTTCATCCATTCAACTAGAATAAGTCTTAATAACAATGGTTATCAATTTTTCTGTTTTATCGTTTATTTTGCTTTTTTTTATTAACCATTTTAGACCCGTAAGGTATCAGAAAGTATTTTTAACTGGAAGTTATGTTTTTTGAGATCAAAATGACCATACTACCTAATTTGATTTTATAAAATTTTTTTAACTCGACCCGTTTCTCTAACAAATTATGGGACACTAGTGTCCCTCTGGATGTTAAAGGAATTCTCTCAATATATTTAAGTATATATTAACAGATATTTGATTAACAGATAATTTTCTTGAAAATGAAAAAGTTATTTTGGTTTAAAGATGATTTTTTTTGCATGTATAAAAATTGTAACTTTCAGTTCCTTGAAAAATATTCAAATCAAATCTTTTTATGAATAACTATGAAATATGAATAATAACTTGACATCTTAGCTGTCAAACACAAAAATAGAATACAAAAATTAGTGGACAATAGAGTGCATATGTGACACGGGTATCCTCTGGGTTCAAAAGGGGTAAAGTGAATAAAATGCAAGTCGTACAAAATGGTCGTCTATTAAGAACTCTTGAGCTCTCAATTGATATATACATTAGAATTTAAACTGCTTCATCAAGGCTTAATATATATAGTCCTTATTACGTATACTTTTTCTTCTATTGTCATCAGATCACATTCCAGTGCATGCAATTTACAACACAATTCTATACGAATAATTTAAAGTGGAAATGGAAGATAGTTTTGTTAATTATTATTAAAAGTTGGGGGTTGAATGAAATCTCACCTCATTTTTTGAAAAAAAAAAACATTGTTTTTTTTTACATGCATGTATGTACGTAGAAAGGTGTCAGCCACATTTGTTTGTTTGTCTACCTAGTTAACTGTTGTCCCTTCCGTACGTCAACAATATAGTTTCATACAAAAGTATATCAAAAAAGTTATATGTTAAATAAATAAATAAACTTATACTCAACTATATGTATATGTACTATGTTGGTTCATTGTTTGCTTCACAATATACTTATACTTTATAACATAGATACTGACAGCAAAAATAGTACCTGTCAGTCCGTTTTTAGCTGTCATTATTTGTATGCGACATTTTCTTTTCTTTTTTTAAGTGGCAATTTATGTTAAAGGAATATACTCTCGTCTATACAATTGCCATGCAAAAAAAAAAAAAAGTGCAAACAGTTTTTGTCATATATGTACATATGCAAGTATATACGTATACACATTTATATATAATTCCACTTGCATGAAGAAGCATTCATCAATCATGTACTTTCTAAGGCTTTTTTTTTGGACACTCTATTAAACCGCCTGAGCCATAGATCATTTTAATTCTTGATTTTTTTTTTTACATATTTGTATAAAATGAATAAAACTTTGAATGTATGTACATTATTGCAGTTTTTTTTACTACAAATATGGGAAAGTGATGAGTATATACATTGCAGCACTGTAAGAGGGTAGAAGTTGGATAGTATAAATATCTGTTGTGTAAGTACCTTCCTGTATAGTAGTAAAATACTTTTTATCTTATTGTCAATTCTATCTCATTACTCAATAACCAGAGCAAGTGGTTGAGTTTATATTATTTGCTGACTTTTTTAAGGCAGTCATTAAATACAAATCATTGTGTTTTTTTTTGTATCAAACACGTATTTAAACTTTCTTTTTTTTCGTTCCACTTATATATAATACGTGACCTTTGAAATTAAGGTCAACCAACTCAAATTATATATTTTTGGTGTTTTTTTGCTCATCCTGAAGAGCCTCTTCAAAACACATTCCAATTTTCCCCTATTTTGTATATTTTGTCTTTTAAAAAATGTTAAAACTACATATATTTAGACTAAAGTTTCATTCAAAAAAGGCATTTAATTGAAATATTGAACGTATGTGGGCCTCTTTTATTTGTGTAATTTTTTATTTTGGTTTTTTTACTACAAATGTAAATATTTATATATTTTGAAATAATTTCATAGTTTGATCAAACCTGGAGCCAGACAATTTTACAACTGTTGAACAAAGATACATTTAAATTGCTGTAATCCCTAAAAAAAATTAATATCAATATTAGAACAAAGTATTTAATTCCTTTTAAATTTCAACAGTTGTACCTAGTAGTCATGAGAAATAAATATTTTGAATTTCATATTAAATAAAGTTTTTTTCAAGACTTGGATAAAGAAATGGAACACAAATATGGAGGCACAAGGAAATAAACATATAAAAATGACGATCATATAAGCTTCAGTGATGTCCAAACGATACACAAATACACTATAAGAAATAATTGTGAACGCGACATTGATCTTGTAAAGTAATGATAAAATTTGTAACCCTCTTGAAAGAACACATTGGGAACTAGAAGGCTTTGTTTTGATCTCTTTTTAAATACTACTAAACCTTACTAAACACCTATAAAAAATCTTTTTTATTACATTGGAGCATTAATCAGCAAACCTCATGTCCGCGGGAAGTTATCATCGGGCTCTTTATCAATTTAAATTTTGTTTTTATAAATACAAAACTATTTTTTTTATCCCCTGGTTTGTTTGCGTTATATAAAATGACATGGAGGAGAAGCATAAGAATTATAAACGTAATTTGACCCTCTTACCCAAAAGTTTGCCAATCCCTGTTTTAGAGAGTTTAAAAATAAGATTTTTAATTTGATTTTTTTGAATCAATTTGTCCACTTTGGTATAGCAAAATCAATATTTATTTATTGGAGTAAAAACAAAGTATTGAATAATTTTTATATGAAAAAAAAGAAAAAAAGATATAATTCAAATAAAACGAGAATACTCGTTCTCAGTATTTATAGAACATAATAATGATAATATTTGTATAGAACCATTATGCTATACGTATCATATTTCCTAAGAAGCTTTCTACAAGTTTTTTAATTTGTATTACGTTATACAAATTAGTTTTCCTTTTAATCAAAATTAAATCGATAAAATATGTTTTATATAAGGTCAAATAATAACAATAATAAAGATTTTTTTTTTTTGTCTTACTTGCCAAGAAGAAAAATAGTGACAATGAAAGAGTTATAGTGAAATGAGAAAGCCGTTTATAAAAATGTGTATTTTATATTTGTTTTATGAAGTAATGAACATTTTGATAATGGATTTATTAGAAGGAATAAAAACATACAAACATATATTTTTGTATACATAGATATATGTGTCATTCAATCTAAGAATTTTTTATATAACAATAATCAACTAGTTTATTTTTCCTAAATTTTAAAAAAGTATCATTTGTAAAAATGAATTTTTTCAATAGTTTTAACTCTTATTTTTGAAAAGGAGAAGTGTTTTGTTTTTTAAATAATAAATTTTGTCACAAATCTTGAGTTCTAATTGTCAAATTGTGTCTTATGCTCTCTTTAGACCAGGGGTGTCAAACATACGGCCCGCAGGATGTTTTGAAAAAATACATAAAAGACATGGATTATATTTTTTTTTTTTTTTTTTTTTTTTGGTTAAGATGTTTATTTATTAGCTAAAATCCATACAGTGTAAAAATATAAGAATACACTAGAAAATAGGAGATAAAAAAACACAATCTTAAGACAGTTACGTAAAAAACAAAACATAAATGAACATTATAATTCAAAATTACTGTCTAAAGATAAAACCATAATATAAAATGACTTATTAAAAATTATTTCTTATTCAATATAAAATGTTGATGTCGTCTTATTGTCAATTTGATGAGTTTGAGGTATTCGAGAGAATTTGAAGGAATAAATTTAATCAAATCTCCGGCCCATGTCCATGACGTCGCAGATGAATTGGGAATTTTTATTGAGAGGGCTGAATAACGTGCAGCTGCCCCAATCATAATTGCTCTAAGGTCTTCGATTCGAATATAAGAGTTATTTGTCAGTCTCTTCGCAATTAATGATTTCATGTTGAGCAGTGCAAATTCAACAGCCTTTTGATGAGGAGAGATCTTGTTTCTTCTTCTGAATGCGCCAAAAAGAATTGTAGCTCTAATCACGTTCGAATTTAAGTCCATATTACCACAAACGTTTAGATGAGTAAAGTGCTTGATCGTCTTCAGAAGAGGACAATCCACGAAAGCGTGTAATGTATTATTAAATAAAAAACCACAGTTATTGCAAGGATAATAAAATTTGATGAGGTCTGCTGAGATTTGGAATTGAGCTGTGAATTTGGACCCGTCAGCGATTCCACAAGTTGAATTAAAAATTCTTTTTTCCCATGACGGAGGAAGACTTAGAAGATCTAAAAACTTTCCCGCTATTATGCGTACTTCATTCAATGTTTGCTTGTCAAAAATTAGTTTTGAAAACCACGGCATAGAAGGGCATAAGGTTTTTACTGATCTTTGAAGTGGAAACCGAAACCTTCCTCCGCCAAAAGTGGAATCCGATCTCAGGTCATGATAAGTAAAAATTCCATTCAACAGAGCGGTTTCTTCTAAACGAGAAGGGTCGCCAAATCTATTAATAAAAGGTTTGACATTTCTGTTTTGGTATATTATGTCTACCGAAGTGTCAGAGTGGTATACAGGTTTGGCTTTCCATAAAATTCTTTGCATCGACGCAAGAAGAGGAGAGAATTTTTCAAGTCTCGCATTTGTTAAAAGCGTACCCATATGCAACCAAGTATAGTATTTGGAAGACGTATAAACAAGTCGCCATTCTTTATTTGGATGAGCACCCAAATCCTCTATTATTTTTTTATAGTACTTTGGAAGTATAGAAGCGAGTAGACATAATCCACCACCAATCCTATTCTTAGGTCGCTTGAGAGAAGGGATATAGTTTCTGTGGAAGAGGCGTTGCAGCCAAGCATCTTCTTCCGCTATTGCAGACTCAGCCAAGGAGGGAATTGAAGTTGCTTTATACAGAACAAGAGGAATTATACGACTATTATAAAGATCGATGCGTTTTTGTAAAGAAAAACTGCGCCATTGTTGTATCTGTTTATAAATCATTACATTCAACTTTGTCCAGACATTTTGCGATGCTCCTTCTTTCATCCATTCTATCCCTAGAACATTAACTGATTTAACAACTTTACATCCACCGATAGTAATGTGCAGTTCGGGAGACCAGGATCCCAAGGGTAATATGGCTGTTTTAGCATGGTTTATGGTTAGGCCTGATTTAATAGAGAACTTTTTAAAAGCAGACAGTAAAACATTAATTCGACTAATAAGTTGACTTTCAGAAGTAGCTTGGACCATTAACGTGATATCATCTGCGTAGAGATCTATTAGATGTTTTCCTTCATTGAAGGAGATTCCAAACCCATTGTATTTTCTTGTTAGGGTTCGTGTAAGTTCATCTATTGCAGCGATGAAAAGAAGAGGGGCTACAGGACACCCCTGTCTGCAACTTTTCTTGAGTAAAATTGGAGTACTGAATTTGCCATCCAAAGAGATAATCGAAGAGCCGTTAACTAACAGAGCTCTTATAGGGTTAAAATAATGTTTAGGTAAAAGTCTTTTTATCGATTTTAAAATGTGATTATGATGAACCGAATCGAAAGCCTTACTAAAATCAACAGCTATCAATGCACCAAATTTATTACTTTTGTGAAGTGATTCTATAGCTGCATTAATGTTTCGTGATATATCCGTTATTTTTCTCTTTTTGAGGAAACTCTTCTGTTCATCCTTTATGTTTATATTTAAAATTGGCTCAATTTGCTTGGCTAAAACTCCCGATAAAATTCTATAAGCTTCATTTAAAACAGTGATAGGCCTCCAATGATTAAAATCGGTCCCATCTCCTTTCTTCGGAATAAGCGCAATTCTTCCTTTAGAGAGAGAGCGCGGCATCGTTCCCCGTTTTTCCATTTGTTCACCAATAGCAAACAGATAAGGAGCCATTTCCTTAGGAAGAAGAGAGAATGTACGCCCTCCTAATCCATCGGGACCCGATGATTTTTTATCCTTGAAGTCATATTGTATATATTTTTCAATATTCTGAAGAGTAAATATACTAGATTTTGACCGTTTTTTTGATTTAGGGAGATTTGATCTCTGTCCGCCTAATATATCAGAAAATCTCCTATGAAAATAGTCTAATATTTCAGAGGATTTGGAGATAGTTTTATTATCAACAACTATTTTTTTTATGATTGAGGCAGAACCATTATCCCTTTGAGGTAAGCACTTCATTCTCAGAACAGGGTTTGATTCATATTCCTTCTTCTTTTGCATTTCCGTTTCTGCCATGTCAAATACTCTATAAGAATTTAAAATGTCCATGGAGTATTGTTTAATAAAAATAGACGAGCTATTCAAAAGACTTTCTATATCCTCCTGCATTTTTGAAGATTTTTTCTTATGGGATTGAATAAACTTCTTGACTGTACTAGTAACAGTTTGGGTGAGTAGTGAGTATGCATTTTTATAAGTGATCTTACTCATATTTCTCGAAAGGTTATAACTTAATTTATTCTTAAATTCATTCTGATCATATATCCATTTTGGAACCCTAAATTGGGATTTTTTAGGCAGATAGTGTAAGGTAATATCAATTATTTTATGGTCAGAAGATGGTTCTGGTCTATAGGAAGCGTTCTTTATGTTTCTGACTAAGACACTAGAAATAAGGGCTAAATCAATTCTAGAAGATCTGTTACCATTAGACCAGGAAATATTATCTTCAGGATTGAATTTTCTTGTCAAGTCTACAAGCCGAAGTCGATTAATGAGTTTAAAAAGTATTGGAGAATTTGGGTAAAGATGTGAGGGCTTGTCAATATCCACATTCATATCACCAATCAGTAACATAGGAAGATGATTATATTTTTTAATTAAATGTAATTCATGAATTATCTGCTGGGGGATTCATGTTAATCTTTCTTTATAAGTCTCATGTAATCTCATGTAAAGTTCATTATTATACAATTTTCGATACCAGTTACTTAAAGTTTGTGCAATTTTGTGAAATGTTTTGTAAAAGTGTAATTCAATCAATTTTTAGATAAATTTAACAATGTCCTTGTTCTTCTTTAAATCAAAACAAAGGGAAGACATGATATTTAGGTTATTTATAGCTAAGTATGCTATAACTTTAATGGTCCGGCCCATGACTTCTAAATAGGAGTCATATGTGGCCCGCAATGTGAAATAAGTTTGACATTGTCTGCTTTAGACACTTTAAAAAGTCTCTCTGGACTCATTTTCGAATCTCATATCTCTTGTATTAAGAATGATTCGAGAGGACTTGAGTTAACTTAGTCAAGTTCATTTTATATGAGTTGCAAGTTGATCAGTCCGACTCAAAACATGAGCTACTTACAAATCAATATCTTTTAAATCATAACATTGACAATTAAAATAGGTAGAAATAAAATTTTATATGGAAATAAACATATACCTTTCACACTAATCAAATTATCCGACTCGAGTTACACAAATCTCTGTTTTAAGCTATTGAACAAGTAGAAGGAAATAATATAATATTTAAGATAAAAATTGACACAACGAGAGCTTTTTGTTTATTCAAAACCTCGACTTGAAAAAAGGAAAGAAAAAAAAAGGTGAAAAAAAAGAACAACATATTGTAAAGTACAAGGAAAGAAGTATAAAAATACTTTGAATTCACAGCATAAATTTGGAAAGAGTCAGCTGATGAAAAGATCTGAAGGATGAGTACACATAATGGTATCCCTAAAACTATATTTTTTGGTCTGCTCTTGATTTTCTACTTATTTTGTCCACCATAAGTGTACTCATCATCCGTTGGGAGAATACGAATTATTTGTTGTTAGGCTGTCCAAGGAATGTTTCTTTTTTCCTTTAGAGGAGAAAAGTTTGAGAGACATTTTGAAGAATTCTATGTTCACATCATAATTTTGTTTATTCTAAGAAGTTGGTCGTTTGCACGACAAGCTTTTTGGAATGAACAAAAATACACTTTTTTCTCCCTTCAGCAATTTTTCATAATTTGACTCTTATAATTTAAAGCAGCTACGTGTTATGAACTCAAAAAGGGTATTATTTATGATTGTGATATATTATAAAAAATATATATTAAATCAAGGATTGCGTGCCCTTTTTTGAATTATAGAATATTAACGATTGATCTATATATTGGTAGAATTTATAAATGTATAGTATATCTGAATAATAACTCTGTTCAATACTAAAAAGTTGACAGCAAGGAAAATACAGAAGTATAGCATAAATTCCCTTTTTAGAGTAGTCGAGATTCCGAGAGCATAAAAAAATTCGTCAAGCGAAACTTTTTATGAATAAGTAATTATATTTTGTAATCACAGAACCTCTTCTTCTTTTTATATATATAGAAAATGATAAAATTTTTGATTTTGTAGATTTTTGTATATATATTATAAAAATAAGTGAAATGAACTAAGTTCATACAAACCCCATGTTATTAACATTCATCATAAATATAAATCAGTGTAATTAATAACGTAATCAAAATATAAATTTTTTAACATACTAATGCAGTATTTAAACTACTTTAGATTTAAGTTTTTTTTTTCTCTATGTATTTAATTAAAAATTATTTTTTTGTACTTTATTATATTTTCTTATAAATGTAATATGGGAAAAAAATAATTATTACTGTTTTGATTAATTTTGGTGCTTTGTTAATACGACAAAAAAAAAAAGAAAAAAATTCTTAGATCCATCTATTGATATACTTAAACAAACATGCATTCGATTTTTTTTCCTTCCTTGAACATTTAACAACATACATACATATGTTAGCACGAATGTATAACTTATATGTTTCCCTATACATACATATTCCTATAAGTTTATTTATGTATACAGGAATTTGAAAACGTCATACTTTAAATACTTAGTGTAATTAAATCAATTTGATTTATGCATTTCTTTGGCTCATAATGAAAAGTCATGAAAGTAAATAGTTTCATAGAGCAATGGCATACATATGTGTACTTATAATATTCAAAGGCAGTTTTGAAATTTCTTTAAAAAAACCCCATATATTTGTATTATGTAGAATTTTTTGCTGTGAGAGTAAATTTGTTGTTAACTGCACTTACAGATTTTCTCTTGAGGACAATAACCAATATATATTGGCAAAAACTGGAGGAATTGTGAGAATTTGGCAGAATTTTTTTTTTTAGTAACAAAGGGATTTATTCGATGACTTTCTCTTCCTTTAATAGCCTTTAGCTCATAACTAAAATAAACATTAACTTTCATCATAATTTCATTAGTTTTATTTCTAATTATCTCGTAGGACATCATTCATTCATTAACTACCCTGCTCTGTGAATAGTATAGATTTTAATTTAGTATATATTGAATTAAAAGCCACCGGATTCAAATTGTGTTTTCAGTTCTACTTTGTTTACAATTGAGAAAAAAACCCAGTAGTTAATCCTTTCAAACCCATAAGGTATCAGAAAGTATTTTTAACTGAAAGTTATGTTTTTTGAGATCAAAGTGACCACAGCAACCTAATTTGGTTTTATAATAAAAAATTGTAACTTAACCCGTTCTCTAAGACATTATGGGACACTGGTGGTGTCTCTCTGGGTGTAAAGGGAATTTTCTCATCCTTAAAAATGCAAGATTTATCAGTTCTTTTTTCGTATTTATTATATTTCTAGATACATTTCTTACTTATTCTTATATTCTACTTAACAAAAAAAATTAAAAAATCTTAAATAAAAAATATGTATCAAATGTTATGTACATCTTACAGGGGATATTTTATGAAGCAATTTATGTTGATATATTAAAAAAAACTCACTTCACACCCAAAGGGACACTTGTATTCCGAAGAACTTTGACTTTAATAATTTCTAATGTATGAGTTAGAACTAAAAGATATTTTAAACTTATAATTTTTTAAGTATATATAAACAAATATTTGATTAACAAACAATTTCCTTGAAAAACGAAAAAGTTATTTTGGTTTCAACATGATTTTTTTGCATGTATAAAAATTGTAACTTTCATTACCTTGAAAAATATTCAAATCAAATTTTTTTATGACTAACTATGAAATATGAATAATAGCTTGACATCTTAGCTGTCAAACATAAAATTAGAATACAAAAATTAGTGGACAATGGAGTGCATCAGCGCATTTTGAATTTATGAGACACCGGTGTCCTCTGGGTTGGAAGGTGTAAAATAACTATTTAAAAAAATGACCTAAAGAGCATTTAAGTTATTTCAAATTTAAATGAATGAGCTGAATATTACAGTGATAATGGTTTATAAATCCTAAGTTGAGTACAAAATAAAATATGTACCATATTTTATTTTAAAATCTAATATGCTCGTGATGTGTTGTAAAGTTTTAAAAAATTATTAATTTTTAAAGGAGACAATTATGCAATGGTTGGGTCAATTCCATTTGTTGACTTTACATAGACAGTTATTAAATATTTTCAAATTCCCATTATTTCAACTTTATTAATAGCTTTAGAAAATCAATTCAAACTACTGAGACAAATATACACTTGAGATCATTTGTATTAAAAACTTACCAGAAAAAAAAAATTACCTATTAAAAATACAAAAATCTTAATTCAACTGCAGCTCCTGACTTCACTTTTTACTCTAAGTCTATTATCTCTTCTCATTATACATAATATATTAAATATAAATTAACTTATACGTATGATAATTTCTTTATAACAACAACAAATAGTTTTTTTATTCCCTGTTGTTGCTTTGCATATAGGTAATTGCATTAGTCAACTATACAAAAAAAAGAAAGAAATGGAAAGACCATACTAGGAAAAAAAAATAAATATTGAGATTCTTTGTTTATTCAAGTTCATCTTAAATAAGAAGAATATTGAAGAAGAAATACATACATGAGTACATAGATGGAGATATTTATTATATCATATCAATATTTTTTTATTTTTTTTTTTACTTTTTGCTATTTGTTTTTAAATGTTTCATGAAAAGTTTTTTTTTCCAAGTTTTTAAATTACATATGTATACATACATACATATGTACAAAAAACATATAATATAATATGAATATCAAAGTATTTTTGAATGTATATAAACGTATCGATGTTATATATATATAAATGTATTATGGAGTCTTTTTTTATATGTATACGTATATAATGGAGAAACAAACCAATGAGGCTATAAATAAAAGGATTTTTTTTCACCTTTTTGAAGATGTACATAATAAGAGGAATGAATACTTTATCCGCTATATTTCTTCACTTTTTTCGAAAATACATAAAAGAATTACTAAAACATATGGATGGATGTGTGTATAGAAAGATAATGCTATCTATCTATTTACAAGGAACATTACTTTTCTTATTCTATTATATAATAATACATTGCTATTTTTGTGTTAGTAGGCTTAAGTTAATAATAATTCAAGTTACAAATGTACATATATATACATATATATATATATATATATAATATGTAACTATTTCATAATAGACTCTGCAAAGAAAAAGTATAAAACCAATGCAGTTTCTTACTCCTCTTCAACATATGTTTTTTTTAATTTCATACATATTAGAAATAGTTTTTTATTAATGACACTGGTCAACAGTCACAAATCCAAAAATCTTGAGTCTTTGATTTATAGTGGATTTTTGCTCGAAATAAGATGAAAATTTACACACTTATATGAACAATTTCTTCTTGATTTAAGAGATTTATAGGGCGCTTGACATCTTGTTTGAAAGCTGTGGATCTAAACTTTTCAATGCATTCCTTACTAATCCATTTTATGTGATAGTCAAGGATTTATTTACGGTACAAAGGATTTGGCCGACTGTTGGGGCTACTCCATTCCCCTACGCTCCTAGGATCCCCCTTGGGTCAAAACAAAGACTGGAAATGGAATTTGTATTGAGTACACTAGCGGATCTTTATTTTTTAAGTACAAAATGAGTATCTTTCTGGGCATAAATTGAAGTTCAAGTTCAAAAAAGGGCCAAGAATTGCTACAAAAGTAGGATTCAATTTTTCTTGAAAACCATTGGACTCTCAAATTTTTTTCTTCACAGATTTGAAATCGGTATGTAAAACTGAATAAGGTTTATTATACTTATACCCCTTAAAATTTTTGACATTTCAAATTTGTTGACCTGTGTATTTAGGTGTCCGGTAAATTCATCGATAGGTAAATTTATCGACGATCAACTCATCGATTTGTAAATTCATCTACTTTTTTCTCCCCTTGAATACTTTCAACAGCTGAAAGCAAATTTGTTTTGTGGATGAAATTGCAAAAATTATTATTGTAATTACATATTTAGGACTTGAATTTCCACAAATGTACGACAACGGATTTTGAAACTCTTAAAAAACTGTAAATTAGATTTATTATTAGATTTTCTGAATTGAACGAAGCAAAAAAAAAATGTTTTAGAATAAGGTTTATTTCTATCATATATAATAAGATTTCAAATCATTTTCCATAGATGTGAACACAAAACTGTATACACAAATTTATTCCAAGCTGTTGACAGTGTTCATAGTGAGTCGATAAATTTTTCCATCGATGAATTGACGGTCGATGGATTTACTATCGATCAATTGATGTCAATGAATTTTCCTAACCCCTTGTAATTAATTTAGGAAATAAATAAAAAGTTGATCCATTGTCACATTTGTTATAGCTAATGTTATATTATAAATTAATTAATTCTTTTGATTTTTTATTTAAATCAATGATTTAAATCATATTTGCCAATTAATTAATTATTTATGGGTAAATGAAGAGGTATAAAAAAAGAAGAAAATAAATAAATTTCAGATTTGTTGGTTAAATCTATAAATGTATATAACACCATCTGTTCATAATAAGAAATTAATGATTTTTTCATTAAAGAAGTGACATAATATTATGAGGAAAAAGTATCTTATCAAGAGAAAATATAAGTTTCAAGCTTTTTTTTTTTTTTTTTTTTTTTTACAATTAACTATATAAAATGTTGTCGTATAAGTATATCTCTTATTTTTTAACATGCAATCGATCTATCTGGACATATTTATTTGCATTCAAAGATTGCACCGACTACAATTGTTTTCATAATTAGATACTATATTTGCTTTTGTTTTATAAATTAACTTAAATAACTTTTGTGACAGTTATGCAATGGCCACGAAAAAAGGTCAAAAAATGAATTTGATGTACATTTTTATAATTAGTATACATTTTATTTTGTTATTACCTCCTGGACACCAAATTAATATAGGGTTCACACCTGTTCATTGATCAACAATGAATAATGATATATATAAAACTATGGGCAAAAAATATTCGGAATCAAAAAATCTTAATTTAATCATTAAAAATTAATTTCGCCCCCCTCAAAAATAGTCCCCCCCCCCACCCCACCCCCGATGCAATGCACATGTGCCAACATTTTTATTTATTAAGTCAATAATTATAGAACAATAACTGCTGAGTTTTTAGAAATGTTTTTAAATTTAAAAATCGAATGGTCGGTTTTTTTGAGAAGTAATAAGTTACGTATCTCGAGAAATAAACTACAGATTCTCAAAATTACAAAAGATATCAGTCTGAAATATTCATTGTAACTTTTTTTGGTTTCAACAACAACATTTATCTAAATTACTCTTTTTGAAATTAAAAAAACAAAAAACGATTTTAGCTGTTCACAAAAGGGACACGTATCTCAAACATTAAGGAATATCTTTGACGTTTTTTTTTTTGGCACAGATATCAATAACAGTAATGCCAACTTTAAAAAAATAAATATTTATCCGTATTCGAACCCTCCAAAAAGTTAAATTCAAATTTACCTATATTTTTTGCTCATAGTAGTATGTTCATACCCTAGTCTTCAAAACTTGTATGATAGTTTTGGAAAGAGAGTTTGCTCTCATTTTTATAGCTGCTACCTCTTACAATAATACCAATATAACTTAATACTTTTATTATTCTTTCGTAAAATTTGGATAAAAAAGGTTCATTGGAATGTGAGTTTAATCCTAACATTAGCAAAATAACTTATTTAATAGTACATGGCTGGTGTGTGGCACACAAATATTCTCCTATTCATATACTTACATGAATAGGCTTTAAAGGGCGGCATGCAGCCAGCTGTTGAAATATTGGATAAATACCCTTTAATTTTGTATTAACTATGAACTGATAAATGAATTGGTGGAAAGATAGAGACAGCCTTATGTATGTACTCATCTGAGCCTTCTAAAAAGACAATTTCCTGAAACTTTTAGGTAACCTCAAATGTGGCCCATGAAGCCTTTAAATCCCACTTTGACCTCGAAATCGAATAACCTACAATACACCTATGTAGAATTTAGTGTCAAATTACCATTTTATTCACCCCCTCCCGCCCTAGTACTCCTCCTGTATGACCGTGACGCGGATTCAAACAAAAGAACAAACATAGGAACCGGTGTTTAATATTTATATGCATGTAGATATTGACTTATTGATTTCAATAGCTGCTGATATGGCATATTCAGAATCTCAAAGAGGTTTTTTCATTAAAAAAATGACGTCAATTAAATTGTGTTTTGATTAAAAAAAAACCCGCAAAAAAAGCATACATATATTTTTACATCAGTACAGGATACTTACATTGATTGATAATTTTTGCTCTATTACTATAAAATGTCAAAACGACTCATTTATGAGTTGAATTATGACTAAATACAGAAACTCATATTTAAGTAAATTAAAAAATAAAAAGTCATTAACTCTTATAAAAATACAAATGGACCTCCTCAGCTTTAAAGCTAATAATATTCGTTCAAAAGAAAAAAGAAAAAATTAATCAACAAATTTATGAAAGCATAAAAGAAAGCTGGCCCATATTATATATATATATGTATGTATATATACATTACTTAATCATTCCTTGAATCATATGAAGTAACGGTTTTTTTTTCCGTGAAAAAAAAAAAGACAAAGTCATTCTTATGATATGTTGTAGTTGTCCTATCGCCATCTTTTAATGGTTTTCTTCTCTTCTTCTTCAAGAAAAAAAAAGCAATTATGAATTTAAATATTTTTTTGCCTTATATTACATATATAAAGAATGATGTGGCCTCTATAGATGATAATGATGAAGAAAAAACCGGTCTTTCTCTCTCTTTCCCTCTCCCTTTTCTCATATTACTTTTCCTAAGCCTCATTTTATGACTTTCATCAGAGTTTTTTTTTATTTTTTTCTTCTTTTTCTTTATATTTTTTTATTATACCTTTTTAAATTACATAAATGATTTGATTTTAGGTGAGATTTTATATATTTATATAAATGTATAAAAGGCGGTAAAAGCTTTTTCTATGTAAAATATATATATATATATAACAAAATACTTTTTTTATTCTGTTCATCAAAAATATTAATAAATGCTTTCTTTATAATCATTTCTCCTTAACAGATCTTAATCCTATTTTCAACAATGAATTAGAAAAAAAGAAAATACATCATACCCACGTAGATAATGACAATGTGGTCCTTAATTTTTTTCTAAAGATATTCCTGTTCTCTTTGGATCCTTTTGTTATTCAAATGCCTATAGGCAATGAATACAAAGATTTGAGATGGAAGCATCTTCTAGAACAACTTCCCCATACTAGGTCATCTCTGGTCATGTATTATATCTATATTTATGAAATGAGACTTTCAGCTATTAGGTAACAGATGTTGATAGGAGTATTTTTAAACCATCCCAAATGTCTGTCATCTGGCAACAATATTCAGTTCATTGTTTGTGAAGTTTAAGACAACAACACATTTTTGTTCCTTCTTAAAAATGTCGAATATTGTGCCTTCAAAATACGATTTGCAGACTTTGCTGATTTTCGGTTATAATTTGAAAAAAAAAAACACTTCTGAAGCTCATTAAATGCATGTAGAAGTTTATGGTGAACATGTCAGTGCTTCAGCCCGGCCACAACTTTTCCCTTAGTGTGAACGTACATAAATTTTTGCGGGGTTATGTTTACTGATCTCCTAAATAAATAACTGCATCAAGAGAAATATGAAAACAAATAGAATTATCCCTGATATGTGAACAAATCCTGCCTAAATTGATACCATAAAATAAGGTTATACATAAAACAATAGGAAATTATCATCAGAAATACAAGAGCATATCAATAAATAATCATAGATAAAAATCTTACAGAGGTTAATCAAGCTGTCATACGTCCAAGTCAGCTTTAAACGCTCTATTCAATGCGAAATTTTCACGAAATTACAATTATATATGAACATAGCTGCAACGAAATAATATTGACTAAGGTTCTATTAAGAGTTTAAATCCATGAAAATGTATTTTACATATGCATTTATTCTTCATATGAAAGCATCCTCAAAGCAAAATAAATGCACATACAATGCCAATAATTTCAATTTGTATCAAATAACTAATTCAAAAGTTGATGGTTTCATGATCGAGAGTCGCAAATACATTCTATTATTATTTTATGAATCAAAGTCGAATTTATTTAGTACTTTTTCGTCAAACCACTATGGTGTACCACTCTTACCACAAAAAGTATAATTAGAAAGTTAAAGACTTCCCCTTGAAGCCAACAACTTAGTATTTACTTGCTTTTTTTTTTTTTTTGTAAGCAACAATTGGCCAAAAGGTACTGTTCCTTATTTCACACATGAAGATTCAAATTATCTTAAAAGTTACCTACCTACATGAATAAAAATTGTATTATATTTATGTTTAGTTCTCAATCTATGAAAAAATTTCCTCCTATTTTATATTTTTTATACTGATACATAGCTTCAGAATTTTTTTTTTCATACTTACAAACATTTATCTATATATTTACAACTCACTATGATTGAAAAAAAAAAGAGTTAGGAATAAAGAATCACCATCACACAACCCTTTTTCTTCTTCCATGTTTCCCCTATCGGCAATATTGCTTCAGGCGGGCAACAACTTCTATCCTATTTCCTCAGTTATGTATTCTGCTACCATAATAATAAAATAAAAAACGCCTTCACTAGATATATACATATATTTTTTTAACACTCCTTTGGACCGTAGCCAAAAAAAGAAGAAGAAGAATAAAAAACGCCAAGTACAAATACAATTATAGGAACCGTATGACGAGAAAAGATAACATAGAAGAATAAAAAAAAACAAAAAAAACTTTTTGTCAATTTTATTTTTTAAATTAAAAGTTTATTCAATTTAATTTTGGTAGCATTTAGATAAATAATAATATTAAAAAAAAAAAACAATTAGTTTTTTTTTGTATTTGAAATTATATATATATATATATATATATATATATGTATATATATCAAAGTTTTACTAATCACTTCACTTTAGAAAGCTCATTCATGTAGATATGAACATTTCCATGCATAAATAACATTATACATGATGATTCTATCATAACAAATCAAGTTGTCAACATATAACAAAAAGTTGACCCTGGCGTAGATGAAAATTATGTGTCTTGTACTCAAGATTAACTTAAGGGACCACAAAAACAAATAGTTAAACGTTTTGAAAAACAACGTTAACTGCGAGCAAGATGATGTCAAAACTTATAAAGTATCAAGACTATAATAAAAAAAAAGTGCTTAATTCATCATACGCCAGGTATGACAACTATATAGCTTTTCATGACAAACTTTCTAAGAACAAATTGAATGTGTTTGATGACGTCCATGTTTACATTGTAAGCACCTATGATGGAGAAATAGTTGATGATATCATAGCAATTTAATAAAATGAAAAAATATCTACAAAATGTTTAAAAAAAAACAAAAAAATAAAACGAAATTGTTGTTGCAACTTGATGCTAAAATCTAAAAACAGGGGTATTTGGGTGAGATCATGATAATAGTTGACTCCTATTAAGTAGAATCTGTATTGTTTTCTAACTGATTGTAATAACTTTTTAGGATAGGGGAAGAGAGAAAAAATTAGATACATTTTTTAAATTGATTGATAGATTAATATTTCACAATTTTTTTTTTTTTTTCAAAATGAGGCTTCAAGGCATTCTTATAAACTCTGCTTGTAAGAACACGGATAATGCTGGAATGACCATATCACGGTGGTTTGATCTACAACGAATTTATTTTATATAAGAATAAAAAAATACTCCAATTGGAAATAATTATTTTTGAATATTAGTGTTCAATATAATTTAGTTTGTCTTTACTTTACAAATGTACTTATATTTACCAGAATTAACTCTTTTTTTAAATAATGCAAACTGTATCACAGGTGTAGATTGTATTTGTATTTGACACCCCTGCTCTACAGGCAGAAAAAAACTGTACCATAAATGTTGAAAGGAAATCAATAAAGAATCCTCATTAGCCAACAAGTTCAGGAAAGAATCATCATTGTAGTCTCATTGACAAGAATAAACTTTCTTTTTTCCCTATGATTCAAATCACTTAAATATGAGTCTGTTTTTATTTAACCCCTTTCATTTTTGGTGTGTACAATCGTTCATAAAAATATAACAGATATAATAACGGTTTTCCTTTTTTTCTTTCAAACTAAATAAAAAAAAGTCTGAATCTGACTTGAAATATCACTTTATGATGTTAAATCTTTAGATACAGAGAAAATAAGAAGAAAAAAATAAACTATCAACTTTATATACGTATATAAACTACATTGTAAACTTTTTGTACCATTACTCTGACAACGATTTTTACAAAACTTTCATGTTTAAAAGAAAAAAAAAATTTATTTTTTTTCCTTAGAATTTTTCTTTTGTTCATCTTGTTGTTGAAAGGTTCAAAAACGCAAAGAAAAAAAAAGAAAAATTAGTAAATTAAGTTGTTCCTCATATGTGTGTTTTTTGTTTTGTATTAAATGAAGTATGCTACACATTAATAGTAAGTTTATCATGTAGGAGAAAGGAGGGAGAGTTGATACACTTTTGTCTCATGTAGAAGTTGGAAAATATGCATCAATTTCACTCATTGATTGTTGCAAATTGTAAATCAATATCTTGGGCGCAAATGATATTGCGTACTTTGTTGTAATATATATCAAAGTGTTCGAGATAGAGGCCATTAAACAAATTGTCAAATGTATCAACTCTTCCTTCTAATAAGGTAGAGCTAATACACTCTAATATGCACCATATTAAAACAAAGTGTTTATATAATTATACACCTGTATAGTATACAAAATAATGGTTCATATGAAGTAATATTAATTACTTTACTTTTCTATATAAGAAGGGCCCTTTTCTTTCTTGGGGCTTGCTTTAGTCTCTGTTCCTTTTGCACTGCAAGTTCATTGCAGCATGTCATTGTAAACACAAAATAATATTTTAACTGTTTTAGTCCTCTTTAAAACTGGCTTTTATTGCATGTATCGAATCTCCCTTTTTAACTGTATAAACTTCTTTATTCATTTGCAGTTTAACTACAAGTACAATTCTTAACTCCTTTTGATTTTTTTACTTTTAGATTCAAAAATCAGTTTATATGTTTTCATGAAAATTTGTACTTTTTTCTATTTGATCCTTCTAAATACGATGCAAAATAGAGGAACACAAAACTATTTATGTATAAGAGAATTCACTCATAAAAAGGACTATCTCAGTGTTTGTACTTTTAGAAGTTTTCAGAAATTAGTCTAAAAAGAAATAACATTTATTCCAATTTAAAATTATCATTTACCACTACATGACTGAACTATACATAGGATGATTTTTACAAGCAGACATTTTTAAGTAGTATTTTGCGTAAACGCTTCAATTTTAAGATATATGTAAATCAAATAATTACAGTAAAGTTCACAAGAGTAAAATTCACTGTACTCACTTCACGGTGATAAAAGTTTACAATCAGGAAAGTTTAGCGTAAAAAGAGTTCACTGCGTGTGTGAAAATGTCACCCTCAAGAGAATTAAAAGTATGGTTAAAAATGAAATTTGAATTGATTTTCCTAAAATTTTTGTCAACAATCTCATTCCCTAATTGAATTAACTCTTTTTGGTACACGTTATCATAATTTAATTCAGTTAAAGTAGATTACTCTTTTACTTTCAGAATCAGAGTAATGAAGAATAAATCATTTCATTTACATGCAATTAAAAAAATGAATTGAAATAGGAAATTAAATGAATATTGAATTCAAAACCACTTCCTCACTTTTGTAAACAATTATTGAAGGGTTATATAATTATGTTTTATAAATATAATTCAGAAGCAATTTAAGTGCAATATAATTATTTTTTTTACACTAAATATTCAAATGTGTACAGAGATTCAAATGACAATTGCATTCAATTTATAAATAATACAAAACGTATTCTTTGATTCTTTAAAGTACTTATTTATACATTTTATTAATGAAAAAAACTGAAATGTGGTAAGAGATTGACAAAACTTGGTTTATTGTACAAAAAAAAGTTTCTATAATAAGCACAATTTATTCATTATGAATTTGTATAAGAAGGGTTCATAATTAACAAAAAAATATATATATTTAAATATTACATCTCTCAAAATATATGTAGGTAATATTAAATACTCCAAAAGTATTCCAAGATTGTTCTGAAGTCATCAAGTCCGTTTATATATAATAAAAAAAATAGCAAATCAAACTCATAAAATATTAATAAAAAAAGTAATATCTTAAAAACAGACTCTCACATTGAGAAAAAACAAAGTGAGTATGTAGGTACATTGGGTCAAAAACTAATTAAATAAAAACTTGTCTTTTTGTTTTTGTTATTATTGTTGTTGTACTTTTGATAAGTAAATTAATTTGTGATTTGTTGCGAGAAGTTTACTTCATTTTTTCTATGTTATGACACGGAAATTAGTGGACACGAAAAGTTCATCGACTATATCTCCTAAACCATAAAACAATTTATAAAATGTGAAAATATATAACTTTAATGCATATTTTCCCAAATGGGAGAGTCCAATTGCGTAGATTGAGTCAGATAATATTTGACATTTAGGTTAGTAGTGTACATTTTAACAAATGTAATAGATAAAAAATATTAAGGACTTTTAAAATCACGCGAGGTTTGTGTAAAAATGTTCCGTTTCATGATATGTACATCCAAATTTTTATTTTATCTCTTAACCTCCTCATAATCAATGGAAGAAAAGGCTTAAAATCAGTTGGTAGCAGTTTGCCAGCTCTTCTCAACTGTGTTAAAATTCTTCATTGGATAATATGAACCTGGTTACTTCTTAACACGAGCTTATTCATGTTTAATCAATCAACATTCAGATTACGGATAGGGGAAAGAGGAGCTGAAAAAATCGACGTCTGACATACGAGTAGAGTGTAACTTTTTATGCCTGTAGTTTATCGCGGAGTCATGAGTAGCTCAAGCAGGTTTTGGCCATTGCCCATACATGTACCTATATGCCTTGTTAAATGAGTGGATTTGAAGCTCCACTCAGACATACTACTATCATGTAATCCCTTCCATAAAGTAATTGCATTCAAAGTAGGTATTTATCTATTTAAAAAGAAAAGAAAGCACTAAAAGGAAGAAAAAATTAATCGTACAAAAGATTCAATTAATCAACAGAGAGAAGCTTTTATAAACATACGTATGTATATACAATTTCTGATTACCTGGATTCTCTATATACATATCTGTTATTTACTTTTCTATGCATAGTCATACAAAAACAACTTATTTACATTATCATATTCCAAGTCCAAATTTAGTTTCTCTTGAACATCATCCCTCTTTTTTCTTATCTACATATTTAAATGTACAATTTTCCAACCATAAATTCAAGTTATAACCCAGTTTAAATTGGTATGTACATACATACTTTATAAAGACTGAAGAATAATAATTTAAATTCATATATATATATAAAAGAATATAAATATTTTGTGAAATCCCTAATTCCAGTTTTCTTATAAAAAAAAGAAAAAGAAAGTATAATAGAAACTCTACGTTTTATTCAGTTAACTAACTCGTTAATGAATAATTTAATTTAATTCTCGTCAAATAAGATTTTTGTTCTACATAACTTTGAAATAAATCAAGATTAAACATTTACATATATGTATGTATACTATGAACTATTTAACATACCAAAAGAGAGAGATATGTATACTAAGAATATTATCCCTATTATAAATAGGCTTACTTTTTCTTCTTCCTTATGTATCTAAGTACAAACGATGAATGAAGTTTTATTTCTTGAAAAAAAGGAATAAATAAGTCGATTACATACAGATAGAGGTACATTCATTTATATCTATATAAAAGACTTTCTTTTTAATTTCTTAATTATACATACATATATGTAGAGATTTTAATTACATGACAAGTGAAATGAATATTTAATATAAAATCCAAGTTTTTAATAGAAGGCGTTGATATTTCTCTATTAAAATGTATGTTTTCTCTTATAAAAAAACCAGCAATGATTCATTGAGTCTGGTGCTTGTTATACATATATAAATCGGATTAGTTTCCTTATGTCACGACAGCTTTTTAGTAATAAAATCCAACATTTATATCATATTTACAAAAGTACCTGGCAAAAGTATAAAGTATTAGTTTCTAGCACTAAAAATGATCTCGAGCAGTTTCGTATATCTTCAAATTCAATTCATTTGGATTATTGCTCTAGATATTATTCAAAAAGTTATGTTCATGGAACGCTTGAGCATCAGACACCATGATGCCACGATGTAAAGGCATTACTTTTTGTAATTACTCATTACTCATTACTTTTTGTAAAATCTACTTTTCGAAAAATGTAAAATTTTCATTTTTCCTTTATTTTTTTGACTGATTTTATAAGCTCAACATTGAGTATGCACTTTAACTCAAACTCGATAGAAGTTATTTAATGAATAATTTAATAAGACAAACTTTTCTACAACTAAAAAGTCAATAAATTTCCTTCTTGAGGCATACATAAAAAGTCATTCCTAAGAGTACTATTACTAAAAAATGTCTTCAAAAGCAAACTGTTTCAAGCAAGAGGACTTGAGTCATCGTAATTAAGTCGCCTGATCATATTCACTAGTCACCATGATGGACTTCAGCTTTATGGCTCTGGTCTAGGAACTTTTATATTTTTTTCTGACTATAATTTACAACTCTATACTTCAAATTATGGTGCGATCTGAATATATCGGTGAGCTGACTACATCAGCTCATTATATACAGTTGAAAAAAGATTAGAAATCAAAACTTACCCTCTTTCGATGAAAAAAAAAATAGAATAAAAATATTTATAAAAATACAATCAACATTTTTGTTTCTCAACATAAAACGAAATCAAATTTATTTGATTCATAACTTAACCCATAAAAAACCACAACATGTCATTTTTGATAAATTCCTTTCTTATTTCTTAGTTCATCTTTTTAAACAAAATTAATCACTATGGCCGCCATCTAATAAATAAAACACAACCCTTCAGATTCTATACATCAAAGAATCAACCATAATTATTTAAAAGTGAATATAAGAGAAATTCAAGGATGTCTCAAAGAGTTATAGTTTTGACTTTTGAAGGAAAATTTCGTAAATAACTTGTTTTTTTTTGCTCTCTTATCAATTACTCCTTAAAATGAATCAGGTCCTACTGTTCAAACGTATACATAAAAACATAAATATGTGTCAAGTCAACAAGAAATCAAGTTTATCTGAAATATTTCAAAAATGAGTTAGAACTGCAATCATATTCTTAAAGCAATTCTCTTTTGTTTGTATTAATAGTATATTTTGATTAATTAAATAACGACTCCAATAATTGCAACTGTATAATAGGAAAAAAAATACCGACCACCATTAAGAATAACAAACATCTGGTATTTATGACTATGTAGTAGTTACTATTACTATGATTCATGGTGAACATGATAGCGGATTAAGTTGATTCTTAATAGTTCTTAAACAGATGAACTATTTTTAGCCAAATGCAACTAAATAAACCTCTTGGGCAATGAAAAAGATCGACCATATCAGCTCCATGTGCAGTCATAACATTTATCCGATTGCTCTTTTGGATGATAGACAACAATCCTTGGTTTCTTGATTAAAAGTGACATCTTGAATAAAAACCGTGCGGGATAGGTGTTGAAATGACTCCTAAATATTTGAACGTTATATGTATATGAAGTAAAAAAACTTATAAGTGGATTTTTTCCTTTTCAATATTTGAAAACAAACTTGCTTTCTTGTTGACTTGACACATATGTTAATAATATTGAAAATTTCCCCTTCCAAAGGAAAAAAAACACATTTAATAAAACATTTAAAATAATTTATTGTAACACTCTCTTATCACCACTTTTAAAGCCTTTTAAGTCCTCTCTACCTTGAACAACCTCTTTACCTATCAATAAATATAATTCATTTTCTAATGTGATATTGTAAATAGATACAGATATTAAATCATAATTTATTGTCCAAAGTCACCCATTTACTACATTATTATTATTATTATAAAATAAAAAATGTTCTCAACTCAATGTTTATGAAGATGATATCGATATAAATTTTAAACCTTTCAAAGGCTTTTAACCCTCTTCTTCTTCTTTTAAAATACATTTTTTCCATCGACTGATGCTGGTAAAATAGAGAGAGAGAGAGAGAGGTGTATGTGATAGGATTTTAAATATATTTGAAATGTATTTAAAAGATTTATTGTGATGGTTATGTGTGTTGAAGGAGGGAAAGTCAACGTATCATCAGATGAAGAAGAAAAATAGAATCCCCCCCCCCCTCCTTTTTCCTCTCCTCTTTGTGAATCTTTTATTTCTAATTTGATTTTGTGAACAAATGATATTAAATATATATATAGATATATATATATATATATGTATATACAAAGAGGGGTTCATTTTGGATTGTTAAGAGTATCAATGTCGATATGACATTGTGATATATCGTTGTTGTTGTTGTTGTTATGCACATATTATACGAAGAAATAAAAAGATTTTTCTTTTTTTCTTTGGGTCTAATTTAATAATCTCTCATAGATGAAAGAAGAAGAAGCTCTCTTTAGATAAAAAGATGTTAATTGAATCAAATGTATGTATGTACATAATAATAATATAGAAAAATATACGCATAATCACGTATATTATTTTTGTTTTTGTAATGTGTTAGCACTGCTCTGCAGATGGTTTAGATTTCCATGATTGTGATGTCATCAGAGTCCCTTACGCCCTCTCAAAAGAATTCTACTCCTCCGTTTGACAAGTGGTTGTTTTTTACAAAGAAGGAGAAGAGGGGGAAAAAAGGAAGATTTCTTCATTTTCTTTCAGCCGAAAATACGTATTTTGTACTATGTATGTGTGTACTTCCAAACCCCCTGAAATCTCTAATATATACACAAAAACAAGAGGACTACAATTTAAAAGTTATATATACGGAATGATGCATCAACACAAAATTAATATTAAATAATAAGAGAGGCAAATGATACATTCTCAATTAATTTATTTTGCTTTCTAAATATATATAAATGTCTAAATATTTGACTGAGAGTTACATCATTATGGGTTTAACCTTTAAATTTCTGGGATAGTTGGTGATAGGATATACAGTTTTGTGTCTTTTTTTTTAATGTATGAAACTACCTCTGATATGATCTTTAAACCATAGAATCTATAGATTTCTATCATTTCTATTAGATCGTGACGCAGTAACTGATATACGTGAGAACAGTTGGGAGTTTATGTGCAATAAGTTGGTTTTTGGTGCTTTCTTTGACTGATTTATACACTCCAAGCTCTTCCCACGTATATCAGTTACTCAGCTACTGGGTTTTTCATTCAAGGTTGAAGGAAAATTTAAGGAAATATTAGAGTGTTAAATTGCTTTGACACTTATGGCGTTCTACATATTCTTCTTATGTATAGCTCAAACCTATACACATTGGCACGTGACACAGTATTTTTCTATGGAGTACACTCTGTAAAAACTAATTTTCTCCTTCTCAAATATATATGAAAAAAGGTTTTTTTCATTTTTTAATTCATAAACATCATATCAAAAGGATTAAAATATTGGCCAATTTTGACCCAAAAATCCCATTTTTTTCAAATTTAAATGACCATGAAAAAATATGAACTATGAGACCTCAAATTTTGACAAAGTAAGTTTTTGATTATTATCAACAAAAAAAAATTATTTGTACAATGACAAAAAGGGATAATCTAATATATTCCTTCAATTTGGACAACGAATTATGAAAATAATTACCAATTTATTCATCAATCAACTTTTAATAACTCTTAGCAAATAGACCAGAGAGTACTTAATTAACAAATCATTTAAATTAGAGAAATAGGACATATGTTATACTTTATACATCAGCAATTTCTATTTTGTTGTTGATATAAATGCCCAATATGCACTAATGGGATCTACAATTTCATAAATTTATAAATACAATGAGGAAAAGCCAATAAATTATTCAATTTTTACTATTTTTCCTTACTTTTATGTGATCCATAATTGAATTAACGTAACAGATTTTGAATAATCATAATTTGATTATAGTTTTTTTTATGCCTTAAATATTCATTTTCATCTTCAATTTCTCCAAGTTCCATCTCAATGGATCGATAAAACAATTTGAGCATAAGTGAACAGCAAAGCTCTTTTTATTTTTCATCGTTCCTTTTGATGGATGGAGTCTAAATGTTTATTCAATATCCATGTATGTATTCAAGATTGGCTTTTTTTTTCTACCACAGATTAGTATCGAGGATGATAGGATGATTTATCATGATTCTCTCTTCTACTGATTGATGCGAGTCTGAGGCTATTATTCTTTTATTCTCCCGTGTTTTCATTTTAAGTGTGTATACAAAACATATGTGGAGAGAGTTTACAAAGACTTTTAGTGTAATTATTCTTATTATTCATAGTCAAATCTCAAAAAAAAAAAAAAAAAACTCTGTGTACTTACATGTATACGTGACGCTACAGAATAAGTTCATACCAAAACATTATTTTATAAAAGTAAAAAGTATGAATTTTCGCTAGAGTGTTACATATCTACAATAAATGCTATTTCTTAAATGGTTGGTTATGTCGATAAAGGTAGGTAAATAACATGGAAAAGTTTTCTACTGCAGTGTTCCTCAGCCATTTTACTTAATAAATAGCTAAGTGAAGTTAAAAATTTATACTTCTTCTATATATAACAGTAGTTCTCAACTGTCCGTAACGCTAAATCAATGGGAGACCTGAGCTTGTTTTTTTTGCAACGAGATGATCCCATCTGGGAGTAATGGCAGACAAAGACACCTGAAGTGTGTTGCTTATGTCCAGTCTACTCCTTTGCCTCGTTTTGGTAGCTGTCACTGCAGAAAACCCTATTTCTCACAGATAGGATATTGGGAATGACAACAAGGTTTCAAATATCAAAGGAGCGCGGATATCATGTATTAGGCATTGTTGCTTGTTGCCTCTGAAATTCTATGGGTAATTTGAGAATTATCAACCCAAAAATAATTAACAACTACCCTGCACAATTTATTATCTTTTGTAATTTGCATTTATACTTAATATTTTCTTCTTCTCCTACAGTCTGCAGATAAAGTAGTAAGTCCCCCTTTATTATCGTTCCAGACTTAGATAATAAATAAAACAAAAATATTAAATTAATTTTTGTGCAACCCGGTACTGATTGATCCACAAACCGGGGGTTGGGGACCATTGATGTACCCTATAGATTTGATAATATCATTAATGGACCAATAAATAAAAAATCTACAGGGTCACTAGAAACTCTTTGCTTTAACAACAACTTTAAGTCTGCATGGAAATTACTTTTATGAATTATGCACCATTTATACAATTCTTGCTAGACGATATACAAACTCTGCTTTCAAGAATAGACCACGTATTGTAGTAAACAACAGCAACATTTAAATTTAGTTCTTCATTAAGACCCTTATTCCTAAAGCAGATTATGGCCTTTCTCGTGGCCTCCATTGTGGATAGACACCTTGTTTTATTATAAATTATATATTTTTATGAATATTAATTGACAAGTTTTGTACATTGAAAGACTTTTTATTCGAATGTCTTCAAAAAATAAAGACTACTAGAAATATTTTAGCTATAACCAAGAGTCTTATTTAATTGATAATATTTTTTGTGGCTCTGAACGTTACTAGCAAAAGTATCATAGATATTCTAATTTGTGATTTGTAATTTTTTCAAGTTGTAAGCATAATTTGTGGCATTTCCTAAGGAATCAATCTGAAAAATTTAATAATAGAGTAACGATAACGTATTACTAGAAGAAAAACAAAAATGTTGAGAGGCACTGCTTATCTGGCTCTCTGATGTTGGGAAATGTGGTAGAATAAAAAATAATAATAAACATATTATATTATTAGTATTTGTGACCCTAATTTGGTTTAAATGGTTTTAGAAAATATTGTCGAAGCATTACTGCCATCAATATACCAAATAAATTTCACAAATATTAAAAAAGTTATTGAATGGTAATTGCTATTGATACTTCACTATGACAAATCAATGCCTATTTAAATTATATTCCCGTGGTGTTTGTTATCGATGGTTTCTTAGTCAATCAAGCCTAACTTTCTATTCTGCAATATTTTTTTTTTGTATTCTAAGATAATGCCATGAAAACAATCATTTTTTGAAGTAGACTTACTCATCAGTCACGATACTATTTATTTATTCAAGATTTAACGTCAATGGAGCAAATGGTTTATGAGATGTTTCTTTTTTTTTTTTTGTTTTATTGAAAAATAATGAAAATTCATCCTTATTGTGTGTTTTAGTTGATGAACTTCATGTTTCATGAATACACATCAAATGCTGATAAATTAATTTCTTTAGTATTTTTTGACAGAATACTTTTTTATATTCATTCATTCAATATTCATTCAGGGTGACTCTAGTTATTTGGTGTGGAAGATTCCTTTGAAGGAGCAAAGTAATACATATGAAGGCCATTTGACATGAGAAGTCAGTTATCAAAAAGGAAAAAGTTCCTTTCTCAATCAAGAGATTTGATGACACATTGCTCATAAAGTAATCCAAACTCGTTTTTAAAGGTACAAAACCAACTTATCCTAATTGGTTATTGACTCGCCTATAGCTATTTTATAAATAGCTAATTATAACATAGGTAGGTAGACTCTCATTATAATTGATACAGGAAAAAAAAAGCAAAAAAAAAAACTTTCAATATATTTCTACAAGTCCTAATAGGCTCAACTTTGTAATAAACGACTTTGGAATTGTTGATATGTATGATTGTATGATTGTATTATTATGTTATTTTAGCTCAATCTTACTAATAAATCATCAGAACCTCATAAAGGCAAGGTAACAATATATAAATGAAAATTAATTCCACATCAAGAACCTTTTTTTTGTATATATACATATATATATATATATATATGTTTCTTCGTCTTTTTATTTTTCCCTTTCTATCTTTATAACAGAGATTTATTATCGTAAAAAGAAAACGACGGTTTTTTTTTTTCTATTTTTTCACCATCATTAAGTATCCATTTTTTCCAACTGTCTCTCCCAAAAGGAAATATATATATATATATATATATCCCCTATACTCAGATATATAAATATATGTATGTATAGTATATCTATATATAGAATATATCTATGGTTACATACTTTTTCTTAGATATTTATGTATGTATCTATGTGTATTGAAGTAGTTATAAACATTCCCCCTCTAGCTAAAGCATGGATATATACATACATAATTTTAGATTACTTGTTGGCAAAAAAAAAAAAAAATAATAATAATAGAAACTAAAATGATCAAAGTAAAGACTTTCTTTATTCGATTTCCTCTCTTTCTCTCTCTCTCACATCTATGTTTTTTGTACAAGTTGCCATCAAGCAATGGACTATTTTAAAAAGAGAATTAACCCTATAGTTATGATAAATATGCTGCTTTACAATTATAATTAGATGATTGATATAATTACATTTGAAGGTGCTTAACCATTTTAATGCTAAAAACGTTATACTTTAACCGACGTTTAAGAAGTACTGGCTAGGTTCATACATTGTTATAATAAATGAATTTATTCTTTTAGATTTTTAGCGTTTTACAAATCAATTTGAGCATTAATTGTAAATTATAATGATTAATACAAATAAAAGGAACTACCAAAGTTGTCATTTTGACAACTCGAACTCATTAGTCATAATTAAGCCTATTTTTACAGTTGGAATTGTTGATATATATTATTTCAAAGCTCAAATATGTTCTCATTTTTTTACTACAATACAATTTGTGCATTGAATTGAATATACTTTGCTTCTTCAGAAAGAAAATAATCCTGAAGCAGTTATTTTATAAAAATCAGCTTTTGAGACGATCTGTATTTTTTGTCATACTTGAAATGATATCAAAACATGATTTGATTATGTTTCATGATGCAATACTATGAAGCACTGGTTATTATTCATGTTACTATGATGTTAAAAGATGCAACATTTAATGTGCATATATTAGATTTGGACCTTTATTCTTTCTTAAGAATTCTGAAATGGATGGAGAATAAATTTTTGTATAGAATGATAATGAAAATAAATATTTTTGTTTATATATTTCTATTAGTGTTAATAATTTTATAAATACTCAAATTAAAACATTTGATGATTGAGACAAATATTTATTTGTTATTCTTGTAATTTATGGATAACATGTAGAGTAAATAATTTCAGTGGAAATCAAATAAATATTTAGTAATTACTAATTAATAAATAAAAAAGTTCTATATTTAATCCATATAATTTTTTTAATAAAATATATATGTAGAGTAGAGAATAGGAGTAAAATAATAAATTTTATAAATAAGTTCTATTAAATGTTAAATCAAATCAAAATAAGAGTGAATAAATACATTAGTAACTAAATAGCAACCAAATTTTAAATAATGAATGAGTAATTGAATTCTGTAATGACAACATCGTAATTTTTTGACTTCACTTTTTTAATTATGGAGCCTAATCAAACATGAGGCCTACATATATGTAAACTAATGAACCCATTTCTCTTTAATGGGATATAACTTTCTATTTGTAAAAAAAAACATGGGTGCAAAGAGTCCAGTTGGCTACCATGACTTATTTCTATAAATAAATCCTGTATTTAGTAGTTGTTACGGTTATTATTTCAAAGGTCAATTGGGACTTTTATGATACGTATATGTATAGATTGAATTTGATGATTTCAAAAATATTTCTTTGGTGAGAAAAAAGGTACGGAAGTGAATATATATTTTTTAGTGTTATTCTTTCTTTCTCAGGAACTTGGGCTCTTTAAGTAAGTTTCTCGTCTAATAATTTTTTTTAGAATTTCTTTGACTCAATTTCTGGATATAACATAGGAGTCTAAACAAAATACTTTATCACATTTAATCCAAATAATTGATTAATGATTCGTTTTCTCCTAGTTAATTAATTTATTTGGTTGTGAGTATTTTTGCTACAACGGTTGTAATAATGGTTCAAACTAACTATTGCTACCTCATTATCAAAGGAATAAAGAGGTAATTAGTTGAGGAACACTAAATATTTCATTTTTTTGCAAAACTTTTTAAACATTTCAACTTTTAAAATTAGAGAAGCCTGATTGGGAACTATAGCTACTTAGCTATATATTTGGTGCAGATATATGTATAATCTATCAAAATGACGGATGTGGTAGTTTGAGTGTAGATGAAAATTACAAATCAATAATTAGTATGCGACACAATATAAAACTCAAGGGTACAAAGTTCCTTGTCTTGTAAATACATAATGAGTGAATGATAACTATCAATTAATAATTGATAATAACTTAAATGACGGATGCTATTTCCTCATAACAATAACTTACTGATCATACGTTTTTATCGAACCAAACAACCAAATTGTATAGCAATAAAAACCCATCTTTTTAAACGTTTAACAAAAATTTTATTTGCTTTTTTTCATTTTTATAGCTATTAAATGAAGTTTCCTTAGGGTCTTTTGAGGGAACAATTTGTTCAACCCTCTATATGTAAATTAAACGCCATTGCTCTCGTTTTCAGATATTTTTACTTGTATAAAGTTCAAATACAATTTAGACATATCAAATAAAAGATAGATAATAATGCTTTTTTTTTAGATTTTTAAATATTGAGTTCTTTTAATTCAAACCCTAGTAAAGTTTTTATTTTATTTTGTACTGCCTTGCCATCACTGTATCAACTTTCACTTTCTACTCTAGGTAGATAAAAACAAAACAAAAACAACAACAACTAAAGCTAAATGTTTATTTTGTACAACCACATTATGTTAGGATACCCTTCCCTGGAAAATGAAAATATATATATATATATATATGTACATATAATAATTTTTGTTCCATTTTCATAAAAAAAAAAAAATGTGACAGATGTATGTTCAAATTAGGATCCTAATATGATGGATTAAATAAAGTTGTCGTTGTTGCTCTAGATATATCCACTACTACAACTATTGTTTACTTCATATTAGACTCTGGCTAAAAATGTGGTGGGCACATTTATACATTCATATAATCAATAAAAGTCATATTAAATCCATTAGTCTATTTAGTGAATAGCCACAACAAACATTTTATAAGATCTATACTTTTTGATATCGAAAAGACAAAAAATATTATTATTTTTCATCTCTGGTCAAATTTATGTAACTATATGTATATTATCTCCAGTAGAAGTCAAACCTAAGAGCTGATTCCTTTGTTACCTTTCAATTATTAGTGTTATAAATGTTGATGTATGAAATTAGAATTAGCTCTTTTTGATAAGCTGCGAAATATTCTAATTATTAAAAAAAGTTTGAGACATGGAAAGAATTGCCTAATATTAAGCCTTTTTTCATTCCTTTTTCTGAAAGGAAGAAAGGTTGAGAGAGTCAATACAGATCAGGTTGTGACCTCTTTATCCTTATTAGGGTTCTGAATATTGATTAGTTCGAATTTGAATGAGCTCTTGCCAGACTTTGAACAACGTCCCAGAATCTATATACGGTTTTAAGAATAGTCCCACAATTGGGCAGAATGGACTGACTACTACATACTAATTAGATATATCTAATGATCAGCCTTTTCCTTCTTCAAAAAGATACTCTAGAGCTTTTCATTTCAACGAATGAAAAGCCTCAGAGTATCGTTCTATTGTAAGCACGTATTGAAAATTTACTCTTCCTTTGTATTCAATTTATCAGACTCTCCTCATTTGACCTAAATTTAATGTATAAATTGAGGAAAATTGATGAAATTAAAACTAATATATGCATGCTTGAAACAAAACTGCATTGTTGTTATTTTGAAAGAAACATTCTCTTTCATTATTTTCCAATTTATAAAACTAATTATTGAAAGTACTTGGAAATATAAAAAGTAATAGTAGAATTGAAGGTGTTTTTTTTTTCAATCTTTCATAAAACATTGAATGGTTCCCCCCCCCCTCAAGTTTGAGCTATCTAAATTTTACTACAATTATGTAGTAAAAAGAGTTCAAAAGATTCTTTTGTACTTCTTCTTGTAGGCCATTTAAACTCATTATTGATCTTACTATTATGAAAATATCAGATATTTGGTATGATTAATCAACAAGGATATTTTAGTTTTATTGATAAGGAATGAAACTCAGAAATCTTTAAAACACAAGGAAAATAGTAATAGTGTCAAAATATACTTTTCTATTCATACCGTGTATTATAACCTACAGTTGAACGAAACTTAATTGTAAGTCTTAAGTCCAAGACCCATACTATGGTTTAAATTTTATATTTGAATAATTTGGTTATTGAAGCTTTAAGCCTATTAGAGCTACTCCTCCACTGTCCATATATTCCAGACTTTTCCCAAAAAACATATATAAAACATACAAGGAAACCATCTTCATTATTACAACTAACTTTAAGCTTGATTGGATAAATTTCTTTTCTTTTTCTTTTTTTTTTGTAAGGAAATTGCCATAGAAGGAAAAAAAAATCCAATTACAATACTATATCAAAATACCAATATTTACAAAGCTAGAATAATATGTAAACTCCAGCAGACTTTCTTCTAAGAAATCTCCCTTTTTATGTTTTTGATCAAACATACAATTTGATTAAATATTATGGCTCCATTCGAGAAGATTCAAATCCTCTTTTTTTTCTTTTCTTTCTTTTTTGCCTTAAATAAGATTTCATTCATTTTTGTCTCTCTTTTAAATCTTTTTATACCCCCTATTCAATTATAGCTTCTTCCTCTTCTTCCGAAAAAGTTGAATATATATTATATGTACATTTAATATACAGGAGGAGGTCACAAGTACATACATAGTTGAGTAAATAAGTCTTTTGGACAATATATATATAAATGTACATAATATGTGATGTGTCAATACTAAATAAATCTTGAACAAAAATCAAGAAAAGTAGATTCCCAAATTTATTTTTGTCTTCATACCTAGTATAGGTATCTGTTGAGTTCATTCTGATATGATTTAAAACTACTGAATGGATTCAGTTAATTTCTTAGCGTGTGATGCCTTTAAGGCATCGCAAAAAAAGATAAGTTACTTTTTTCCTCTCCCACTCTTTGGGATGACTATAAACTAAGTTTTTTTGGCTTCACTTTATGTTATACTCTTGGTATTTCTGTGAAGACTTATTTTATATAAAAATGTTCACGAATCAGTTACAGTACAATTTAGCATAAAGTTATAAATGATTAGCTTGATAAGTAGTTACTCAAATATTCAAATGTATCTACTATATAATTTAATTTTTGATTCAGAGACTCACCCCAAATCAGGGCAGTATAAAGATTATATATAAATTTAATTTATACATAATAAATAATGGTCATAAAGTAGCAGAAATATAATATTATTATATTATAAGACCCTGATTTGTAGGGTTTTAAATTGTGTTGTAGCTTATCAACATGATTTCTGAATATGTTGTTAAGATCACAAGGTACTAAGTACTTTAACTATATAAAGTATTAAAAAAATGTACTTGAAAAATAAAGCAGTTAGCTCAACTAATAATATTTTGTTTGCGGTATAAACATTATATTCAAATATTTGAGATGGATAAAGATACCTAGGAAGGGCAACTTTAATGTTAATGTTTGATGTTGAAACTCGATGTTTCATACTCTATTAGCCACTCATACGGCCTTTAAAGTCGAATAATTAATCATTATTTTTTAATTGAAACATTTTGGCCTTTAAGTACAGTATGCTGCGCCTTTGATGGATGAATCATAATTACTATTAATGTATAGAAATGTAAAATAAGTATTCATTAGTTGAAGAATAAAAATAATTTCGACCCATTTTGGACAAAAATCATTCTAGCTTGTTTTTATCTTGCTGGACCTCATATCCTTCTTGAGATAAGTATTTGTTGCTTGTTTAAAAACTTTGTATAGAACTTTACTTTAAAGGGTTTTGGTACCCCCATATAGAAGTATGTAACAAAAGTTTCCAAATGAGTTCATACTGATTTTTTTTACAATTTATGTTCATTCAATTGTTTAATATTTGAATAAGAAATGCTATAAATTTAATCTAACATGATTCATCCCTGGCCATAGAAGGGTGAAAGCCAGTCAAAGGAAAATATACATGTAGTATATATAAATGAGAAACGTCCTTAACAGTCGTGGGTACAACTCAGAAAAAGAAAAGAAAAAAAATATATAGACTTTATAGAATAAAAAAAAACATAATTCACGTAACATAAATTCAATATAGAAATTGTGAATAAATTTGTTCAGAATAAAATACTCCGGAGTAATTCAGAGAATCCCTTAATTTTCAATTTACGTATTCATATGTACATATAATATGTAGTGAAATGAGAAATATTTAATTTGGTTGATTTTGAGGTTGACAGATGTCCAAAAAAAAAAAAAAAAAAAAAAAAAAAATATGGAGAAGTAGACAAAAGCTAAAGAGAGAAAGAGGAATGAATGAATATGAAGAAGAAGAAGAAAAAAAAAGAAGAATATTATTTTCCACAAATTGGTTTTAATACCTAATACATAATAAGGAGAGAATATTTTGTTTCTATAACCAGATGTTGAAAGGGATTTTACATACATTCTGCTAGATGTATATATATGTTATACGTACCCCGTATTATGTATGTATAATGTATTTCTATGAATAAATCTCTCTCTCTCTCTCTCTCCCAACAGGAGGCAACATTATAACACGGGATAATGTTTTAAATAGTCTATAAATTGACTTGCCTCTTACACTCCACATTTTCTATATTTTAATGATGGCTGCGAGTAGGAACAGCAAAAAAAGAAAAAAAATATTCATAATAAAAGATTCTTCATCTGATTTTCGTCAACGCTCTTGTTGTGAATTTATTGTTATATTTTGACTCACTCTCCCTTCCATATGTTCTCATTTCTTTTAATGATCCTCTTGTCTATTAAAAGATGTGAAATCATCACACAACTTTATCATACTTTTATATTATTAAATGAAATGGGGTTATAAGTATACATACATATGTACATACATATAAAGATTTCACTCAAAGAATGACATTCCACACAAAATCCCAACTCAAGTAACCACCTCACTCATTAAATCCAAAACATTCAGATAATTGCTCTTCAAATATATGTATATGTATACAGAGCTTGAGTCTACGACTTACACCTTCTTGTACTGAAGTTCCTTCTAAGTCTAATTTAACCAAGACTCCACTTGGATACCAAGTATAAAAAAAAAAAATATTCAGACTTGAATAAGGATCTACATAGACTTGATATTCACAAATATCATTTATTTCAAATAATAATTATTAATTATTATGTAAATTATTTCTAAATTTCTAATATGTGTAATGACTCAATCAAAGTTGGAAGCCATTCAGTACTTGGACTTGAGTCTTTCTTAAATCCTATTCAACTACAGCTATATACTCGACTCAGACTTAATGTGAAAAGTGTTCACCCTCTACTTGGACTCGAGCTATACAATTATAAACAGATTATTAAACTGGTATGTATAAAAAGCTCTCCGAATGTGTCATTTCAATTAACCTGGAATTAAAACTATGTTCTCTTTATAAGATATTCATAGCTAAATATTTTGCTCATTTCTAATGCTTAAGAAAGGAGTAATGTCAAGAAAAGAATGGCCCAGATTCCACCAATTACAAAATGGTACTCAAAAACAGTTAAAATCAAATACCAACACTCTACTCAAACAGTCAGTTCAGAAATTAATTGTGATCTGTATAAAAATTAGGGTATTACTATTATTTAATATATAGGAAAGGTAGTCACACGTGACTCTAAAGTTTCCCGATCACTGCTCTACACAATATTGTTGAGAGTGTTTTATGATGTACTGAGCATACTTGTGCTGTCAAAGCACCATTTACCCCCATCTTGTATGGTAGCTATGAATAGAATTCATTCAACAGTTATTCAACGAATATCAATCTGGGGTATCAAGTAGATATAACTTACAAAGTTAAACACACCAAATATAAATAAAAATGTTTCAAATTCATACTGTGTCTATGACACAATATAATGCTTTAAGAAACTCTGGATGATCAGTTTCTGTGACTTCCAGATACACTTTGTAAAATCTTTTTTTTTTATAATATGACTTTTATGTTTTTTGAATCAAAGGTTTGAAAGGGAGAGTAAAAATCTTTAAGTAAGGGGGTAAAAAACACCCTATAAAACGTTGCTGATTACCTTTGTATTGAATGAAAATTCGCGTCGATAATTTAAAAATCTAGTTAAATATGTACTTACATTATTCTAAAATAATGTTTATACTGTAAACATTACTTACTCTACCCACATGCAGATTTAGATCTGTTACAACTAATCGAATCAAATATGGAAACCCCACTTCAGTATCAATTCAGTATGTGGATATTCGTATTGCATCATAAGCAATCAAAAAATAAAAATAGTTCATAACTCTCAATTTATATATATAACAAACAGTTGACACTTATGAAGACAGAAATTCACAATTTGAGCTCTAATTGCTATTAAGATATTCGCGTAAAATCATAACTCAGATTCAAATTCTTCGAAAAAAAAAATTAAATTAAAAACACCAAATTTTGTGGATTGCTCATAATAAAATTGATCCGTATGACTTTGGAGATATATAAAAAGAGTTGAATTTTTGGATCATTGTCTTGTATAATACTTTTTCATATTCTCTAAGATCCGATTTCGAATGTACACATTCTATGATTTAGCCCATGAAATGGATACATTCTATGGTCTATCCGTAGAAAGTACACATTTTATGATTTGTCCACAGAATGTATACATTCTATACGACATATCTAAAGGGTATATAAATTTGTAAAAAAAAATTAAATACCATAATTTGTTTGTAAAATAGTTTTCTAGTAGATAGGGGATCCTCAGATATTATATAATATTTGTCTCATAATAGGGTTCCTATTCTTAGACTTAGTCCTAGAACTATGTACACCAACAATCCAATTGTACAAATGTCATAATAAAAAAGTCAAGCAAGAATATATATTTTTTGATTAACACCAACATAATTACGTACCCTCATTTACTCATAATTAATCAAATTTTACGTTGATAAAAAATAATAATAACAGCTCTAAATAATAATAATAATATATTTGACTTTATGTACGTATATGTAGAGTGTTATGGGGAAAATTAATTAATCATAGGTATGAAGAAGGAATTTATCGTCTTTTCATATTGTAGCATAATGAATCAGGTCTTGAAGGGCTCTAGACCAAGTTTCGTAATGTATATATGTATGTATGTAATATAAAGAAAAAATTAGGGGGGGGGGGGTCTTTTAATTTAATAGATTTTTTTATTATTTAGCCTACAATCCAAACATTGTATTATTGACTGTTTTCATTCAGTACAAAAAGTATTGATTTATATGTCTTTTGAATCGAAATAAAATGAATTTGTTGAATGAAAATACAAAGAGTACATTTTGATGTTATAAAGAACAAAATGAAAGTCCAAAAGGCATCAAATTTTACGTGTGTATTATTAGTTTTAATTTTATTGAGGCACTCTGATAAATAAAGATACACAAAAAAGAAAGTTAGAAAGAAAGAAAGAAAGAAAGAAAGAGTGCTGGGTATATATTTTATTAGGGAATTAATTACATGAGTAAGCACCATATATCTGAGAAAGAGAGACAAAATGATAGATTATTACTTGTTTGACCAAAAAAAACAAAAAAAAAAAAACTTGATGGATTTAGAGAAAATCAATCTGCTCAATCGGTACATATATATATATAAATACTGTCAATATCCCTCAATGATGATGAGGGTAATAATAAGAAGAATCAATGAAAGAAAGAAAGAAAGAAAGAAAGAAAGAGCTCAAATACTTTTAACAGGTGTGAAAGAGATAAAAATACCGCCCATCCAAAAGGGATGAGGATGATGATGAGAGTGAATAATTCCGCTAATGTCTTTTAAATACACGAATATTTTTTAAGCAGATGGATGATGCTTAAACAGTTGTTCTACTTGTTCAATGGAAGACAACACGGAAGTATGTATGTTGATAAATATAATAATAAAAAAACAAAACGGAAACTGAATTATAAATTTATATGTTTATATATATATATATATATATGTATATAAATGGTTTTTTTTTGAAAGAGTGAATGATATAACCAGCTGTTCGAGGAGTCTCAGTGTTCATTGTTTTCACATTTGTATGAGTGCATCGAAATATTTATATAAATCCATTAGTTCAAACAAACGCATATATTTTCTTCAATCTCTCTTTACAATATTCTTTTTTTTATTAATATAGAACCATCACCAAATGGTACTGATTTGACCAGTTGCAGTAATGTGGTAATTGAAATAAATCTTGGTCTAAAGCAGGGATGTCAAACATACGGCCTGCGGGTCAGAACTGGCCTGCAGGACTATTTGAAAGTGTAAAAATTACATAAAACACTTGGATTACATTTTTAATCAAATGTAATTCATGAATTATCCGCTAGGGGGTGCATGTTAGTCCTTCTTTATAATTAACATTTAATCTCATATAAAGTTCATTATTATACTTTTCGATACCAGTTACTTAAAGTTTGTGCAATTTTGTGAAATGTTTTGTAAAAGTGTTGTTCAATACATTTATAGTTAAATTTAACAATGTCCTTGTTTTTCTTTAAATCAAAACAAAGGGAAGACATGATATTATATTGGTTATTTGTAGATAAGTATGCTATAATTTTAATGGTCCGGCTCACTACGTCTATCTAGGGATCGTATGTAGCCCGCGATGAGTTTGACATCCCTGGTCTAGAGTGATACATTTTTGAAGGTCTCGTCTTGAAAGAGTGAATGATTACCACCATATAAACCAGTCCATCTAGCCAAACACGTGCATAGAATGAGATCCTACATATAGTTGTCAGTCAATACTTAATATCCGAATCACACGTAACAAACTATATAAGTAAATCTGAGTAATTTTTTGAAAATGATCTTTTTAATACAAAATTGAAGGACAACTTGATCTCCAAGATCGTGTGTTTGCCAATTTTTGAAAGTAGACAATGAATGATTTCTGCACAAATCTCAAGGGCCATGTTGTATAAGTTGTAGAGGCCAGAATAAACTGAATAATTTAAATCATTACCAAGGAGTTTAAATACTTTCATAGGAGTTTTGTTAATATAAACATTTAAAAACACAACAAGCCGTAGTGACTGCATGATGTACCCTTAAATATAAAGCTTCAGCGGCTTAATTCGTGTTTAGAGTGTCTTTTTTGTATATATTTGTATGATCTCAACAAATGATAATATTAATAAATTGAACAGACACTACAACGAAAAACTATTTTTACAATAACGATCATTCTATATTTATAGAGATTAAAATTCAAATGTATTTTTTTTCCAAAACATTAGATAATTTTTTAAATTTATAAACAGTTAAAAAATATGATATAACTGATAAATTGTACATGTTTAGGAATCATGGAAAGCTTATAGTATTAATACAACATTTTAATTATATCTGCAAATCTATAAATCATATTGCAGCAAGGAATGATGCAACTTGTTTTTTCAACTCTAGATTTATACAATCAAGTAATTTTTTATATTATTTGATACATTGGCAAGAGTTTTAGTTGATTGAAAATATTGACATCAATGTTTTGTTAACCCTTTTAAACCCGTAAGATAACAGGAAAATTGATTGGCAATGGATAGCATTAGTACATTTTGAATTTGTGGGATGCCGGTGTCCCCTGGGTTCGAAAGGGATAATCAATTGTCACAAGTGTGTTAAGGAAAGGGATCTCTAAAAAATATTTATTTTGTCATTTTTTCATCCTTATTGAAATTTAATTAAAATGTCTACTAAATTAAAAAATAAACACCGTTCGTTGTTATAATATGTATATTAATATAGAATTTTCTGTTTGCTAGGGAAATTTTGTCAAATGCCTGAAATACAATTTTATATACATATGTACTATAATTTTTAAAGTATGGTGTATTTGTATAATCGAAACATTACATGTTTTTCAAAAATACATAATTGGTTATCTGTCAATGACGTCAGAAGCAGAGAGAGTGTTTGAAAAGGATCAATGTTTGATGATATTACTGCCTCTATCACAATTTACGATACTCATCAATTTAGATATTAACCCTTCTTAACCCAGAGGACACTAGTGTCCCATAAATTCAAAATGTGCTAATACGCTCCATTGCCAATCGATTTTTTTTATTTGATAAACAAGATGTCAAGCTATAATTCATATTTCATAGTTAGTCATTAAAAAAATTTGATTTAAATATTTTTCAAGGTACTGAAAGTTACGATTCTTACAAATGCAAAAAAATCATGTTTAAACTAAAATGACTTTTTCGTTTTTCAAGGAAATTATTTGTTAATATATATTTACCAAACTATAACATTAAAATATTTTTTAGTTCTAATGAATTCATTAAAAATTATTCATGTCTAAGTTCTTTGGGATACAAGTGTCCCCTTGGGTGTGAAGGGAGTTTTTTTATTAATATATCAACAGAAATTGCTAGATAAAATCTTTATTTAAGACTTTTCAAATTGTTTTGTCAAGTAAACATAGGAATAAAGAATAAATGTACCTAAAGGTTTTAAATAAATACGAATAAAGTACTGATAAACCGTGTATTTTTAAGAAAGAAAAAATTCCCTTCACACCTAGAGGGACACCAGTGTCCCATAATTTCTTAGAGAAATGGGTTGAGTTACAACTTTTTTATACAATCAAATTAGGTTAATATGGTCATTTTTACCTAAAAAACATAACTTCGAGTTAAAAATACTTTCTGATACCTTTCGGGTTTGAAAGGGTTTACCATTGTGTGTAAAATATCGAATGACTTGGTCGAAAAAAAAAATTAAAGTTTATTATTTTATTATGAAGTAAATGTGAATATGAAGTTGATTTCTTAACAGTTGGTTACTCCCTGAATTCCCTTAGTTAGTTCCATAAAGTATCATGGGTATACAAATGTAATAGATTGACCAAAGTTGTATTAAAGTTCTACTTTAATTCAGGTATTTAAAAAAGTTTTGCTCGCAATCAAAAATTCCTATAATCACATGTATTTTTTTAAAATTCTAACTAAAAAAATTTACGGTGCATACGTAGAAGCTGATATCTATCATCATAGGTAAGTTATGAAAACACTCGGAAGCACCTATCGGTGTGACATGATGTGAACAAAACAAAACATACATACATTTATACATATAAACCGCACACCTGGTCAACAAAAGGTTAAAGAGAGAGAGGAAGAAAAACAGAACAAAAATAAATAAAAACTATGATGTTAGGTCTTAAATTATGATGCTAAATTATTGCTCCCCCATAATTATCATTAATCTACATTAAGTATGAACAGCTGAAAAGAAGAAGCAGTTACTGGTGAAATGTGTCTGCATAGTAGGAGGGGAGGGGGGGGGGGGAAAGAAAACAAAAAGACAACAGTTCAAAAAACAAAACATAACAATTACAAAAAGATATTTGCTTCCTCTTGATAGAAGTTTTTATTTTTTCAAGTTCAACTTGTCTTCAATTATTTTTCAATATCTGTTTAACGAATTTTGTTTATTTTCATACATAAATTTATACAAACATGTATCAAAACAGAACAAAATTTTAAATAGGATGAAACAGAGTTATTATACATGAATGACACTTAGACCTCCACAAAACATGATTATATATAAACTGTATGTAGCAAATTTTGTTGACGATTGAGTTGTATTTCATTGATGATGCCAATTGGAGTACTATGAATCAAAATGTATTTCTTAATAATTTTTTAATGAATCACCATACAACAGAAATAAGTATTTATACTTTTATCTATCATACGGGACAAAGTATTACATCAAATAAAATTCCATGTTAACATTGTTGAACGTGACATCGTAATTATTAAGCTACACCCTAAAAAAAATTAAGGAAGCTTAATCTAATGATATATAATGACTGACCTATTTTAGGATCAATCCATTGTTTTGTGTGACGAAAGTGTTTTCTATTGTTTATTGATGAGAAAAAAAAGGAGAAAATTGAAGAGTTTTAACCTTCAAAGGCTATTATTTTTGTGACCTCTCAAGCAATTTCAAGTTTGAAAAATGGCACATGATGGGCAAAAAGGAGTTGTTACAGTTTTTTTAACAACTATTCTAAAATTTTGAGTATAACATTTATTATTTAATAGTTATTTGTTTAAATTTCAAGTCAAAGTTTGCATTGGTTGCAATTGTATGGCGTATTTTCCTGTTAATTTTATGTATATATTCAAAAAAATATTTTTTTATAACAATACCGACCTTAGTTATATTGACTCTTGATTAAATTAAACATTTTAGTTTAGTAATGTATCTTACTAAAGTATTACTAACGATTTTAGCTAAAATGATTCAGTCTTACCATAGAAGGAAAAGTGCAAGATGTCATTAAATTGTTATACCTACAATTTACACATAATAATTATTATAAATATTTTTCATAAGAATTAAACATATTGGAACAGTTTTGAAATATTTTCCTACTTTTATTTGATCAGCAATATTGTTGACTTTCATGAAGAATCAGGATTCCAGAATTACTTTGAGTAACCAAGAATGTAAATTTAATAGATATATTTTTGAAATATTCCAAAAGGTATTAACAACAAATATCTAATGTATAATAAATAAATTATATTTAGGTATAATAACTTAAAAATAATTTGCACTTCTAATTTAATACTATATTTAATGTAAATTGCAAAGAATATTTTAAAATCATTTTTTTATGAATTTAAACCTCTTAAGCCTTCGTTTGACTTAAAAATGTTTGTATCTATTTATAAGAACTTTTAAATTAAAAAAAAATAGACATAAAAAAATATGTCTATGGAATAGTTTGATATTTATGAAAAAGTTAACCAGAATGTTATCGACTTTTTTCTACCTCAAAAGTTGGCTCAATCTTTTAAAAACTATAAAAAAATACTCAAAATTTCAAACCGAATTTTTTCAAAATTCCAACTTAATACAAAAAAAAAACTAATTATAGATTTGTAATTAGTGTGTCAAGTACTTGGGATAATTAGATATGGAACTTTGTTCATTTGTGCTATTTATAAAAATGTATATTTAATATGAATATTTAATTAATGATGAGTCAATGTGGTTATTGAAGGAAGAAATTGGATTCAATTTTTTATTTTATTTTGAGGACAAAATAAAATACAAAGTCATTCGACAATCAACTTGTATTACACTAAAACAAATTCATGATTCTCTAAAGTCATGTGGGTAGAAAATATTATATCGTGGAAAAAACAATTGTACAATATTTAAAATTTCATAGTTTTATAGAAACACTATGTTATAAAATAATTGACTTTTCGTAATATTAATAATCTACCCGTCACCCACACAATATGTTGCGAACAGTCGAAAAACAAAAAGTTCGGTGTATACCCGGAACCAAGTTTTAAGCTCTTAAAAGCTCAGTAAAAATAAATTATGAAGTCAATATATCAGGTATCAAGTCGACTACAAATCAAATTCCATATACCTCATTCCAAATTGTGCCAAAAATTATTTTCCTATAATTTTGAAAACAAATATTTATATATTACAAGTCCAAAAATTTTTCTTGAAAATGTTCTTGAGTCAAAAGGCTCATGTGACAAGTCAGATATGCATTAATTAAGTCATTGATGTCAAAGTAAAAGTAAAATTAGTCTTTATTTAAATCTATTATTAATATTATTTTTAAATTTTCACAATTTGAAATAAAAACATTTAAGTTATTACCAAGCTCTCAATAATAACAATAAAAATTATGTCTCTTTACTATCCCAAAAACATTTATATAAATTCTAGAGAATATCGAAGTTTTAATTCAACACTCAATGGTGTTTTGATTTTTGATTTTTTGTCTTTTAGTTGGAATAAAAAATAAAAAGTTTCATCTGAATAAGCATGTTCTGTTTATATATATATATATATATATATATATATATAATATTATTATTATTATTATTTTGGGGAGGGGGGGGGGAGTGAAGAGGGAACATTTTTTTTTTTTCATATTACATTTATTTCATTTTTCTCTGCAGCTGAATTTCTGCTTGCCAGGCAAAATATATATAGATAAAAGAATAGGAAGGATAAGAGAAGGAAAATTCTGTTTCTTTTTCAGATATGAGTAGTACCTAAAAGTGAGGAGAAAACAAATATTGATTGATAAGAATCCTATAGCCAAAAAGAAAAATAAGTGTGTATAAAATAATTACATTTTCTCACCCACCAAATATGATGATGCGTCTCTAAGTGACAGATTGGATATTTAAAAAATAATAAGAGTTTTGATAATAAGGAGGAAGAAGAAGATATGATGAGTAGGATTTAGACACTCAATCCAATTGTTAAAAGTAAGGGATAGAAGACGCTTAATTCCTTGAATAACGTCTGGACACTTTTATTTTGTTATCTTTTATTATCAATTTGAAATGGTGTGCTCCTCTAAGTCTCTAACTATTAATTAATTTAAGTGTGAGCTGTCTAGATATTGTAAAATACTTAATTTGTTTGCTTTCGAATGACCGTATTTTCCCATGTACATATGAAAGATCCTTTTTTGCACATTATTTTCACTTTAAAAATAGGAAGTTTCTTATACAACATGAGAGTAAGTGTTTTTAGCATCAGTAAGGACTTTTTCCATGAATTTTTGCTTAAAAATTGACGGAATCTCTTATACACAAAGTTCACAGGTACACACGGGAAAATACGGTATTTACCATTTTCTTGGATCCTGTGATATAATGGAAACAAAATTAAAAAAATACTATTATGTTAAGAGCAAGTGGGAGTGCAAATGAAATTATTAAAATAATGTTTTGATTTGTTGATTATATGTTGTAACTGTAAAATACATTTTTTACCAACATGTCTAATTACGTCATATTTTATTTATAAAATGTCTATGTAGTATTACAAGTTGTAGTGTGGAACTTCGAGTAAAGGATATGGGAAATAAAGATAAGTTAATGATAAAATAGGATTTCCATTGATTGGGAGATTTTCAAGATGTTTAATAACACTAATTACACGGGTCAACAAATTTGGAATGTCAAAAATCCCAAGGGGTATAAGTATAATAAAAGTTATTCAGTTTGACTCGTTGATTTCAAATATGTATTTTTTTTTTCGAGAGCCCGATGGTTTTTGAAAAATCGGACCCTATTGTTTTAGCTAATTTGGCCCATTTTCCAACTTTCAATTGTCAATAATAATAATAATGATCCACTGGTGTCTTTAATGCAAATTTCTAGTCTTTATTTTGACCTAAAGGGACTCCTGGAAGCGTAGAGGACGGGAGTAGATCCAAAAGTCGGTCAAATCCTTTGTACTTAAAACACTCCTTGAATGTTACATAAAATGGATTAATAAGGAATGCATTAAAGAGCTGAGGCCCACAGCTTTCAAATGAGATGTCAAGTGCCGGATAAGACTCCTTAACTAATAAGAAATCGTCCATCTAAATATGTAAATTTTCATAAGCAAAAATCCATTATAAATCAAAGACTCACGGTCGAGCTTCTAAAAAACAACTGCAATAAACTGAAGTAATAGCACGCAGAAGGATTTCAGCTGATGAAGTAGTCCTTCTGCGTGCTACTACTTATGTAGCTCTACCGTTAGTTATTGATAGTCTAGTGAATTTTTGATGTAAGCTGAATGAAAATTTACACATTTAGATGAACAATTTAGCTGTTGGCCAGTGTTATAGAAGCTCAGAATGGGTAAACAAAAAATTGTTTCAAATAAGAACTAAAGGATCCATAAAGGACTCAATTTTGAGTGTAAAAAAAGTTATATTTTATTTTAACTTTTTGTGTCATGTTTTATGGACTAATTATTTACTAATTATTTTGAATGATCTTTTAAGCATATGATCATAAATTAACAGGATCGATCAATGTTCTGATGTTAACATACTCCAATGAATTCTATCTTAATAAATACAACAAGTTGTAATATAGCATTTACATACATAATTCATATCATTCTGCATCATTCTTTTTTCATTATATAATAAGTATTTCTTAGTTGTCACGTGAGGTTACAAAGTATAGGAAACTTTTTCTCCTTTTATTTTATATTCATATTGTTGATCTCATATATATATATATATATATATATATACATTTATAAAAGTCTTCAATTCACACATAGTAATAATACAAAATATAAGGATCTTTTAATAAATATCAAATTGAATCTCATCTACTCATCTTATACAACGTCATCACTTTTTTTTTTTTTTTTTTCAATTCTCCATCATGGCCTTTCTTCTTTTTATATACATACATTCATATGTATTTTTTGTATGAGTGTATTGTAAATAGAGTTGACACCCATGGGACTAGACTCTTACCACTTGTCACAACCATATAAACATACATACATATAAAATATGTAGAAATGTTTCAAAGTGAAAAGGTTAGACGTTTCCTTATAAAATAATTTATAAAATTTTATGAATGGTTTTTTTTTACGTATATTTTTCTTTAAATGTTTAGATCCCCTTACCTCCAGCTTTTTTTTTTACATCCTAGGACAAACCACAATGAATGATGAACTCTTTCACAACTTGCTCGTTACTATGAATAGATTTTTTATATATTTTTTTTGTGGTTGTCTCTTTAAAAAGATTAAAGAGGAAGCAGATACAGAGTAGAATAAAGGTAGAAGGGACATTTTGTTGAATAACTATTAATTTACATAGGTACCTACCTATGATTACTAGGTTTGTAGTCATTGTTGATTTAATATTTATTCCATAAAAGAATGACGTTGGATTTTTAATGTCATCTTCATTATTACATTCATTTAATTTGAATACTCACAAAATTGAACAAAAAAAAAATAAAAAAATACAACATTACTAGCAAATTAATTACATGATAATACTTTTTAAAAAAAATATTAAGAACAAGGTTAATTAATTATTGTTTTTGCTATTAAATTAATATTTTTGATATTCATCTCGTATACTTTGTTTAGTTTATACATTAAGATATTTTAAGACTTGCAAAAGTTATTAGCTTACTACACAAAAAAAAAAAAAAAGAAGGAAAAAAGCAAACCCATTCAGTTGTGTCTGTACCAAAATTCATACCAAATCATGAACCATTCTTGTTCTATAATTTATGGTAGGAAATTGTTTATGTTACCTAATAATACTTAGTATTTGAGCATAGAAAAACTATTTTGTTCGGAACACACAATAAAGATACTAGAAAGGGTAGTATAATCGACATAAGTCAAAGGAATATTGTTTAAATTTTCATGTTTGTGAGATGACACCGTTATTGTATGTGTACAAGTTGAAACGTGATTTTCGATCTATAATTTTAAAATGACTGAAGCTAATTATTCATCAATGTTATTCCTGAGATCCATGGTTCAATCCCTTATTAACACTATGTAGTTTTCAATATAGAAGATAAAATATTTGTTCTGTCAATTTATAATTATTTTTTTTATTAAAATGGCTGGAGTTATAATTAATCTAGACGTCATGAGACGTCTGTTTGCTTATGTTTTCAACGTGTAGATACCATATTTGACCATATACAATTGAATAAAAAGAAATTTGTAATATCCACATTATAAAATAGAATTTAAAAATGACGTTTTTCAAATAATTTCTTATATCTCTTAAGTCAATCTTGGGAAAGTAAGAGCCGTTTTGTTGTAGGTAGGTGTGTATTCTGATCTGAAGATTAATTTTTTTTCTTAACCCTCCTCATTTTGGTAGTAAAACTTGTACTATCTGAAATTTTTATGAACTTATCTAATGATTTAATTTCTGATTTTACAAAAGGGACTCTCCACTACCCAAAATTTGTCCAAGATATCTTTAGAGTGATAAATATTGTTGACATACAATGGGATACAGAGTTTAATATTGACTGAAACATTTATCTGGCAATGCCATGCCCTTTATGATTAAAATCTACTTACAATAAGAACGTCGTTTTCATCATCTACTTTAGAGTAGTTCTGAGTATGATTTAGATACAAATGATCACACTAGAAATGACCAGCATAAATAAAATGTAACATTTTCATGGATTGTTTAGAGAACTTTGAGGAAAATAAAATGTCTTAATCGATTTTTTAAGCTTAAACAAAAAGCAGTTACTAACTTTACTTTCATATAAAAGTATAGAATTTAAAGTTTATTACATATATTCTAAGAAAAATACAATTATATTGATAGTTGATATTTTTTAAATGTCACAAACAAACAAAACAAAACAAGGACATCCCAATAAAATCATTTGAAAATTGTAGCCTCATATCTATATAAATGAAATACCTCAAGTACATTGAAAATATACCATTTTGACAAAAAAGAACCCAATATTTTTTAAATTACAAATGAGTTAAGAAATCACAAAAACAGTCATTGAAATCTGAAAAAACAGGACATCCTAACATCTAAATGTACATACAATATACTTTTTCCTTCTTTACAGTACTTGGCAGTTACAATAAAAAAACACCAAAAGTCATGCTTAAGAACCAATTCTGAGTATTTATATATATAAATTATACATTTTACTCAATACTCATATCAATATGCACAAATATCATTGTTTGAGACGGCAAACGTGCAGGTTTATGATTTCCTCTGAAAAGTACATTTAATTTTCAAGCTAAAACAAAATAACATTTTTTTTTTGAAAAAATAGTTACAAATTTTAAATTTTTGTTATTATATTTTTCTTTTTAATTTAAATGTTCAACAATCTTATTTTTTTAAAAATGATTTTTGATTCATTCTATTTCTAATAGCAGGTTTATAAAAATATGAAGAAAAAAAACATAGAAAAAGCTATCAATTTCAACTCAAATCTATTTGGCCAAGAGATGACTTCTTTATCCGCTAGGAGGAAGCACTGAGGATATGATGAATAACTATATAACTATTAATGCAACTTCCATATTTTTTTTCGTTTTTTTATCTTGTTACTTCAATTTGTCCAATCTAAATTCTATGAGAAGACAACAAAACGAAATATAAAAAAGTTGTATCCTAGCCAAGGGAATTTTCATAATATGTACATACAGTGTTGTAAATCTGAGGGGTGAAGGGGGAGTGCAAAAGGAGGCTACAGTACACTGCTCATACTCAAATGAATGTATACTTAAATGTAAGGAAATAGTTATATTCAATAAAAATTGTGCCCTATATATAACAATATCAGAAGATGTATAATAAATATATATACATTTAGTGTATACATACATATGTACAAACACAGTTCCTTATACTTGTTGAAGAAATTACAATTATTACTTATATTTTGTGTCCCGACAACACATGCTGAGTGTTCAGACTGCTAGTTTATATATATATGTATGTATATGTATACATTAATACAATTATTTGTATGTATTTATACATATAAAATACATCTACCTTGGATTTTTTTTTTCAAATATATAAAGTACCATATATGTATGTATGTAACTCTATACATATAACAATAAACAAATATAAAATATTTTCCCCCGAATATATATTATGCTTTTAACGAAATTTAATTTGAATAAAAGAATAAAAAAAGAAGACATTTCACAACATTAACATATCCTTATTAACACATACCAATGATGTTTGTTTTGATATTATATAATTTCATTTTAATGTATGTTTGAAGGAATTTATAATGTTTTCTATAGATTTTTTAATGTTTTTACTTGTACATTATAGCTATTTCAATAGAAAAACATCCATACAAAAATAGGATAACTACTTTAGAGGTTATGTTTTCCCTTTATATTATTTTCAAGTATCAAAATATATATCAAGTCAACAAGAAACCAAGTTTATCTGAAATATTTCAAAAATTTCAAAAATAAATCTCTGGTGGTATGAAAAAGATGGACACATATATTAACTCTAAAAGCACTATTTGTATTTTAAAAATTTAGAAAAATACTTGGGAATATATCAATTCCATATTTAATAAAAGGTCGAATAAATGTGTTAGACCATTTTTAACATTTTATCTATAAAGATCAGAGTAATTTGATTGAAAATTTTAAACGTTTAGTTTTGCATGATGAATTATGACTCAATTTGGCATCAGCATGCAATGATATCATTTTGACAGATCTTATTCCACGTTTTTTATCACATATCGTCTTAATGTTTATGTTTCTTCCTTGTTTCCATTAGCTGAAATGTATTAATTTTAGCACACTAATTGAACCTATTGTAAAATGTAAGACAGTATTTTTAAACTGTACTAGCATTAATCCCAATTATATGGAATAATAAAACCAATTAGAATATATTAATAATATTCGTCAAAATGACAGTTTTGGTGTTTACTCATGACTTAGGATTTTTACTGTGAAATCTTCTAAAAATTAACTTCAAAAGATTTAGAAAATATTAAAAATCTATAATTATATTGAATATATTATAATAAAGTAATTAGTGAATAAATTTTAAACGACATCATATTGATAATTATAGTACTAAATTTCAAATAAATTATTTTTGGTAGATTAAAAATTCAGCATCCTTTATCCAAAATTCATAATATGCCTGATTATGACATATCAATGCTTTGGTAGTGTTGTCTATGGATATGGGTTTAATAATCCAATGTTACGATTTAGGATCTAATTTAAAAGTGAAATTATAAATTAGTTTGAACTAGAAATGAACTTAGTAGGTAAAATAAAGTAATTAGCTAATAAATTTATAAACTGCTAAAACTACGGCAAGGTTAATTTTAATGCTAATACGTTTTTTATTTTTTTCAAAATATGTAATACAAATATGTACATACAAATGACCTAAGAAGTAGATTAACTTTTAAAAATAAGAATTTCTTGAGGTACGAAATAAAATAATATAATACCAAGTTTGGCAAAAAAAAAAAAAAAATAAACAAAACGCTTATTTTTGTGTTGACTTTCATAGCTAAAACAAATAATATTTACTCACAATCAATACAAATAATTAAACAAAGAGACTTTAGATCAAATGTCAAAAATTAGTATATTAATCATTGTAAAAATTAACTACAATGAATATTTGTAGTAATTGTATTGCTAGCATCCAGAATTGTTTTGTATATAAATAGATGTGATTAACTTTGTTGACATGAGATTCTAATAAATTAAATGAAATATGACTTATTAATAATAAAGAAAAATTTTTTTCAAACTTTTTAATTATATATATATATATATATATATTTAATTTTGCATCTTTATTTATTTTTTTATTTTCATAAATTATAAAATTTATTATTATGTTAACTTTCCTGAATATTGTTTTTTATTATTTATTTCATTTTGAATTTACATATTCCCATATTGAACTTTAAAAGATATAGTCCCTATAAATATATTTATTAAAATTTACATTATTGTTACTTTTAGTATAAAGTAATACAAAAAGCTATGTTCTATATTCTAAAAATGAATAAAACTTATATTCAATGCTACAAAATGACCAGGAATATACATTTTTTATCCATATGAGTTACATATTTTGACTATATATTTAATATAAAAAAAACTGTATTTAAATCATTTGCGTATATGTTTTCTCAAATAATTAAAAAAACAAACTTAAATGATTGTAAACATGTTGATAGTCCTTTATGAAATAATTAGGCTCCTTCTTGAAACTATTATTTCCATTATTATTTCAAAACACTTCTAACGTATGAAGGAGCTATTCTTTTATTATTATTATTAATAATAATAATAAAAACTTGAAGGAAAGTGATATCAATAATTCCTACTACGCATATCATAATAACATTATTGAAAAACGAAAAAAATAAGAAGTTTATTTTGCGTCGTTCCATATTATGGTAAGAGAGGAGGAGTTGTTGTGAATAGCTAGCTTGTTACAACAACCTATGAACGAACAAAAGCAACGACCAGAGGAGACAATAAGTAAAAAAGAAAGACATCTGCTCAGGGTTTTTGATAAGATAATTAATTGATGGACAACAACAACAAAAAAAAAAAAAATACTCACACATCATTTAGACAAAAAAAAAACAAAAAAAAAACAATACATGAATTCAAATTCACTTAAATACAGGCTAAGGGGAAAAAAACAAAACTATCCATTGATTACAAATTACTGGTTGATAAAGATTTATGTTCTTAGAGGAGAAAGAGAAAGAGTTGGTCGAGTCTATTAAGTATATACATATGTGTATATATGTAGGTATATGGTTGCTGCTCCCTCCTCCTTTCTATTTAACCCTTTTTCATAAATTATAGGGAGATCACTTTAGACTACTAACAAAAGAATTCAAGAAATTTCTATCCCTTATTTAGCGTAAGTGGCTATTTTTTGTCTGATATATTGCTTCTAATTTTCTTTCTTTTCCTTTCTTCATTCCTATGTGTTTCGACTTTTTTTTTGTTTTATTTTTATTTTTTTAAAAGTGATCTTTATTGGAATGGTTTAAAATAATAATATACTTTACATAGTATAATAGCAAAAAATTGGATATCTTTACAATTTAAATGAGGAAGCTACTTATTTATTCGAAACACTGTTTTAATATCTAAATGTTTTTTTGTTTTTGTTTTTGCTTTTGAGGGGGAAGATCATAGGTATAAATTCAACAGTTTTTTTTCTACATTTGAAAACAAAATTACACTCTTAAATAAAAGGTTAGCAAAGTCCAATAATTGATATACAAAGACACATATCCTTAAATGATTGATTCCTTGAGTTCTGTGTTTGGTGTGGATCACAGATCTTGGTGGTTATTAAGCAAATTTTTGACTGATTTGATCACGTTTTTTTTAGACAGTTTGGAAGCAGTAGAATGCATAGTAAGACTTGCGAGCGACCCCCATGTATTGTACAATATGTATATAAAACTGATAATGACGTCATATAAATTTTTAAGGTACCATTATTACTATTTCTATGTGAAGAGAAAGACTTGGAAGGTTGCTAAAATATGGTTTTTTGAACAGTTTACAAGAAAGTTGTAGCTTGGAAGCGGGGTCAGAATGTATCACATGTCATCAAAACTTTACTTTTTCAAAAAATAAATAAATATCCGATTACTAATTTAATTATAGCACATATTCACTATCCCTAATCTGTAAAGTGTTTTTTTCCATATTCAATCTGATTTTTGAGACATTTTGATTTGAATCCTTTAAACATTTCTACACACTTTTTATGGGTTTGTGCCAACTTTAAAATTAAAAAAAAAAGAAAAAAAAGTAGAAATCTATATCAAAATTAACTCATTTCCTATCTATATATATACTAATGTTGATTCCAAACATGATAACTTATATTTGTATGTTATGTGAGAGAATCCAATCTATATATGTAGAAAAAAAAATTAATGTAAAGTTTATCAAAATCCTTTTTTTTTTTAAAAAAAAAAAAGAGTTTCTTCTTGAAGGAACTTGTTTCAGAGTAATAGGAATATTAGTTCGTACTTTTAAACATAAAAGTATATTCTATCAAAATAGTATTTGCTTCTAAATTAAACGTTTTGGTTAGCAGTAATAATGATTTAATTACAATCTTATTCAGACAAAAAACTCATTTTTTCCCTTTTATACGTATTATATCAGTACGTATTATATACGTATATATCAGGAAATTTGAAAAACTTTGGCCTCTTGAGTGAAGTATGTTTCATCAATTGTTTAAGAATTGTGAAGCATGTTTGCCCCTCCCTCTTCTTTCCTCATCAAAACAAGTTGGGGGGGGGAGCCATACTACTACAGTTAGAATAAAGGGTTCCCGTGAGCTTCTTTATTGAATAAAATAAATGAATAGAGGGTCCTAATGAGCTATTTACACATAAGATATCTATGTATAGATTTATCCACTGTTTATATATATCCATTCAGACAGTAAAGAAAGGATGTTGATGATAATTACTTTGAGCCGTTTGATTTCATCAGTCAACAGCTGTTGTTGATGTCAGGAATATATATATATATATATATATACATATACATATGAATATGTATATAAACTTTAATTCTTATTCAATGATGCACGATATAAATGCCTCCAATCCAATATTGAACATTAGAGTCAAAAGTTTCTCATAGGACCCTTCTGTATAGCTATGTCATCATTCATTTCTGATGAAAAAAAAAAAAGTTGTAATTACATGGAACAGCCATCAAAGTTTACTTCTTAAGTCATGTATAATGAACTAAGTAAGGAATGGATAGAGTGGAATATTTTCCTTTAAAAAATTAAGAATCTAATGGTTGTAATAACTATCTTCATAGGCTCAATAACTGATTAAAGTCAATCTTGATTTACAGAATGCAAAAAGATTTAAAAATTCATTTTTGATATTAAAAAAAAAAAACCAGCAAAAACTACAGTAAAATCAAAGGTGATAAAGACTTCACAGCAATACTCCAAAACAGTCTAGACAATTTAATCCCAATTAATCTACAGTAGAGTTTGAATCCAGACTGTTCAAAGCAAAACGCTTCTGTCAGTGCTATAAATTAATATTTACATCTTTTGGCAAGAAAATGCAAAAGCAAAAGTGGAACTAAATGGGGATTAGGTGTAATTCTATTAACAAATTATTGTTGGCTTTACACAAAAAAATTTTTTTTTTAAGAACGCTAAGGAATCTCAAATTTCAAACATTATCCTAATTAAATGTAAAAATACTAAAAAGTCATTTGTTTAAAAAACCTTTGAATTGAAAAAAAAAATGTAATTTCATATATATATATATATATATATATATATATAAATTAGGTATAAGTGTCGTTAGTTTTTTAAATGTTTCTTTTAAGAATGATGGAGAACGGGAGATTAAAAATTTTCCACTCAGATTGAACCTGAGTGTGTTGTTATTTCTAAATAAACACATTTTTTATTAATTCGGTAAAAGTTATAGCTTTATCATTTTATCATCATTTGATATGGGCTTATGTAATATATGTTTGATTATTTCAGGATTTACTCTTCATTTCCTACAAAAAACACTTAGGTACTATATATAATTATTTTTAAAAGTAGATATTTTGATTAGAAAATATTTTCATGTATTAATTTTGTGTAGTATTTGAATATTTTAGATATGGAATTGAATAGTACTACTAAATAAGACTATAACTATGATCTATTAGTGTTCATATGTAGAGTTTTTTCAACATTCTTCAAAGAAAGTAATTGTTTTTTTTTTTACTGGAGGTAGTTGTGTTTTTCTTCCTTTGTGCAACAAAAGTTTTACATGAAAATTTATTGCTTCAAAATCTTTGATAACAAGTAAACATGAGTATTCTTAAAAATAAAAGAAGAAGAAAAAAGTTTTTTCTTTTTTTTTAAGGGAGGTAACACGTGTATGCAAAAATAACAACCTAAAACTTTTTCTTGTCTTTTATTTCCCCCCCCCCCCCTTGTCTTTTATCATGTAATTAACATTCATTCCCCCCCCCCTTCCAACAGCAGTTTCACTTCATTGCTTCAAACATGGATTAAAATTTATTTTAAAAAATATTTAAATTTGAAAGACAAATTTTTTTTGTTAATTTGAAGCCATCAGCACAATATGAGCCAGGAGTAAAATTGTAAACTTTAAAGCCATGTCATTATCTTACATTTCTATTGATAGAATATTTTGATCTATCTTGATTTCAAATCAGAAGGAAATTGCAATTAAAAGGTCAACAAAATGCCCAATCCTTATTTCAAAATTATATTTCAAAGGTTATAACCGAGCTAAATAAAGTTTCATATGATATCAAATAAAGGCTTCAGAATATAACTAATGTTCCTGGGAATGTCAGCTTACCTCAGGTATTTGAATATAAATCATATTATTGACTAAAGTATGTTTATAAAATGAAGAATGGTTTATATATATGAATTGCAAAAAAAAATGTGATTTTTTCTTTACATGCTACATTATATTTAGTTGTGTTATCTGCATGATTTTTCAATGGCATATTTTAATATTTTATAGAGCATATTTGAAAGGTATAGAGTTTACAATTTGATCCATGGCTTTTTGTATTTCCCTTTTATTTTTGTGTATGTACTTAATTGGGTTTTCAAAATAAAAATGAAATTCAATGACTGCAGTCTTTTTTAATAGTAAAATAGTAATTGTAATGATCTTTACTGTTCAAATTGATTAATATGTTTTTTCATTATATTAAAGAAGTTGTCTATTTGTTTTTTATAAATGTAGTATCAGGAGGAATCAGAGTCAACCTATTGTCTAGAGATGACAAAAGTTATCCCTTGATAACCGGTACAATACTTAAATGTAACTGTTTCTTGAATATATCATGAATTTAGCTAAAATATAATGAAATAATTGAACTTTAATGGTAATCAAGAAAACACCAGGTGCTACTAATAAAGTCAAACATAATTTAGTTATGACATGCATATTCCTAATAAAATTGAAATATTAAACTTTTTTCTTTTATTAATGAGACAATAAACCTGGACTAATAGAGAAGATACAATCCTTTATTATGAGTATTTTTATTTTCGAATATAAGTATCATGATTCGACACTTTTTTTTTTTTTTGAAGTAGTAAATGGATTAAATCCCCATGGTTCGATGTATAATTATAAAATTAATTATCAATTAAGAAGGTTTTTAAAAGCTATTTTGTTTCAAAACCAAATGAATTTTTGGAAAAATAATGCAGCAAAATTATAACAATGCCATTAAATGCGAATAATCATAAAAATTAATAGCTATACTAATGTTTAAAAAAATAATAATATCAAAGACGTTCCCATCAGAAAATGAAAGAAAATGGCAGAGTTAGTTTGTTATTGCTATATTGTATATTCATGTACTAATACAATTTATATAAATAATATGTCTTGTACAAGTTGGGATTTATGTTCAAGTTTCAAGAATTTGTACCTCCTGATCATGGCAGTTGCAATTTATACGGATTTAAATATTTAAACATTAAAATATGTTCCTTTTAATAACAAACTATATATTAATTGATATTTTTTTGAATATTAGAATTATTTTTTCCTTATTTATTAACATATAAGAACGACGTGCTATGTACATCACCATCAACCTTTGACTTTTAATACGTCATAGAATAGATATTAACTGTTAACTGTCATTAACAAGGGCAAATCCTTTGAATCTAAACTTACCAAATATACCCTATTTAATACAATAGTTTTCAAATCCTTTGTTTGAGCAATTTGATAGTTTCTTGACTCAAAAACATTATGAGTGAAACTATAAATATATAATAACAAGCCCAAGAAAAAAAACCAAAAACTTTCATATTTCCTAAACTTTTGGTGTTGCAATTATCATCAAAAAGTGATAAAATTGATTAATTTTTAAAATATTTTCAATGGAACAAATCCCTTAATTTTATAAATAAATACCCTTAAAAACACTCTCTCAATGCCATTGAAAAACAAAATTCACAATTTTTGACAATGGTTTTTTATAAATCCATCTATATTTTTTTTGTTTTTGCAAATAAACGATTTTGATTGATTATTTAAAAAGAAAGAAAAAAATCCTCATTTTTCTAAAAATTCAAAAGAACTTTTGTAACAAAACGTACAAAAGTTCAGACAAACCATTTTTGGAGCTAACAATATAAATACCATATTATTTGAAAATCAACCATACAATGTAATTTTAATCATTTTCATTACAATTCATCCCAACCAGTGACTCTAAATTCTTCATTATAAATAATCCTTCTCATTTTTTTTTGTATTGTAACTTGTACAAACATATTGTAGAAGTTACAACCTGTACATTGAGAACATCTATTCTACCAGAATTTCTGGTAGTATGTACACTTGCTAATAGAGGAAAATATTGAATATACATATACGTATTATGAATGTAGCTACATATGGTTTGGCCTTTAATTATACATATATTTCGTTTATCTCTGCTTTCTATTTTTTTTAATAGTAAATGTCTATAGAAGTTATTATTGATTATCAAATTCATATATATATATTTATATAGCTGTACATATATTTTTACGTTTATGGATAAACAAACAAAGAATAAAATGGATCTTCGATAGTCAGCATCTGTTGTTATTGGAATTTGTAGATTTAATTTTTCATCGAACAAAGTATTTGTGGATATATATATATATATGTTTACATATAAATATAAGTTGTAGCATCCACGTAATAGCACCCATCATGATTTTATCGATATATATATATATATATATATATATATACGCTATACACATAGCTATAGTACAAGCATATTTGTATTTTGTAAAAGCGAGTCAAAAAAAATTCAAAAAGGTTGATTTTAACTGCCTTACACTATTTGTATTTTCTTTGGAAATATCCATATTCACTGCCTACTTATGTATATATGTTTTTCAAGAAAATATTTCAAGATATAATACACATATGTACTATATATATATATATATATATATATATATATTTATGAGGAACAAATATAAAAATAGTCATAATTCCCCCTCCCTCCTCTTCAAAAGTGAGTATGTATTCTTCTTCTACTAAATGATTTTTAAATGATTAATAAACTATTATTCTAGCTTTGAATGATGATGACTATTACTATAAATTTTGGAAAACAACAGCAAATCAAAGGGGATGAAGATAAAAAAAGCTCTGCAACCTCGCGTGAGAAACTAAAGAATGCCTATTATACGATAGAAAAAGACTTGACACAGATGTACATACGGATAGGAATTAGGTCTTTGAACATCATTTAATATGTTTCTTGTATGTTGCAACGTATACTGGGCATACCATTCATTTTGGTTATAATTCAGAGCTAGTACTTTTTATCGTATGTATATACTTATAAGTAACATATACTGAAGATCCTTACTATGCAAGCTTATAAGCTTATATGGGAAATAAATACCAAGTAATTTATAATTTTTTGTACCCTAAAAAAATAAAGTGCCCAAATGATTCTTACTCTTCAAGTAATGTTCTTTGATTTTTATGTCAAACCTTACCCGGTTTTTCTATTTGGGCTCATTTAGGATTCAGGTTATTAATAGTCTGAAAATTTCCCAGTATTTAAGAATCAAGAAATTGAGTCACAATTAACCTAAAGCCAAATTGTGCTCTAGCTAGTAGGTCTGTTTTGTAAATAAGGCTTTAAAAATAAGTTTAGACTTATTGTCTATTATCTGGTTAGAGTTTTTTTTTTTTTTAGTTTGAGCCAATAGTTTTAGCTATTTTTTGTATTTCAATATTTCTCTTGTTTTTTGCAAAGTATAAAAATATAAAAAATCAATTTTTCTCATCTCCTTCTTTTTTGTTAATATTTCTTTTATGTTTTTCTGTCACAGATATAAATATACATGTGATGCAGAGAACCTCTAATACTGCAGCTATGCAAATCTTAACTTTTGAATATTTGATAATGCAGATGAGAAAATTTATAAAATAAGGATAATCTATGAATGCAAATATTTGATACATCACTGGTCAATTAATTTCAGCGGTCGAGGGCCGTAGGAACAGATGGATTTCTTCTGCTTTCTTCACACCCCTTCTCTCTCTTGTGTTCTGATGTTGTTTAAGTTGTTCATTGTGGAATGAATCCAAGCGAATATTTTGATACATAGATAATAGGTTATGTGATTTCAGCAGTGGTGGGCCAGAAATGATATTATCCTATTTTTCTTTCACCTTGATGTGGTATAAGGTAGGGTAAAAATATTTACTTTAGATGCGTATATTTATATACATATTGCAGATAATCTGGTGATGGAAATGAGAACATTCGATACATCACTAATGAGTACATTTACTATTGACAAGTCAGAAGCGTGGGTCGCGTGTCTTTAAGAGATTCATCAATGCTTCTATTGTCTTCCTTTCTGTACGAATATTCAAAACGTGAATATGAGCAATTATATTGAATAAAATTTGACACATGATTAAGTCTCTTCAGTGTTGTTGCTTCCTTTTCTCAGAGTCCGTTTTTTTTCATTTTCTATGCCATTGAGATTTAATGAAGAATAAGTAATTGATGCAGATGAGGGATGATGTCTTATGTAAAAATGCTAAAAGACGTGAATAATTGGGAGAGTCTCACCTACATAAAAACCAAATATGTACGCACACATGATCCAAGTAATTTCTAATTGTTTGTGTAAAGAGCGTGGTATACCATGACGTCATCATTATAAAAGTTATTCATACTTGTTTAAGTAAAATACTTACTTTTGTCTTTTTATTTTTTAAATAGAGGATACAGTTTACATAGGGGTTTTGTAGAAATAAGTTTATTTAATAAAGAAATACAATTTGAACAAAAATGCACCCAACATGGCGTTTCTTTTATGTTTATTATGCAATCTGTGGATTCAATGTATGTAAACCTTCTACACAACAACTTTCACTGTTAAAGTGATTTAGAAAAGTTTTCCCAAGATTTATTTTTTATTGATAAATTTATTCATTTTGTTTAATAACTAACTAACTATGTATGTTAGTTGAACAACTTTGCCTCCAACATGGTGTCACTTTTATGTTTATTATGCAACACATATTCAATGGAAAAGTTGGTCACAACAATTTGGTAGCTTTTTCCACATTTTGCATAATAACTACTATACCTTTTTACATTCTATTCGAGAATAGTGACATACTAAATGGAACTGGCTTGGAAATGTTTAAATAGTGACATATTAAATGATAATAGTAACAAACTAAACGAGAACAACTCCATTCTATTTGAGAATTAAATTAATATATAAAATATGAATGTTGAAATTCGTCTTACCATAAATACGATTGACCAGCTATCAGTCTGATATCTCAATAGCTTTTCCACGAAATCTCTCCGTTTAAAACCATGTTCTCACGTTCATCCGCCTTTTAGGGCTCAAACCTAACATTTTTCAATGTGTAGGATATCCCATTCAATTGGCGTCTCACGTTTTGCTTCGAAACACAAAAGCTAAACGTTGCCCACAACGAATCAACAACGACCTTTATATAGTGTTATTAAACAGTTACCTTCGATAAACCTGACCATGTGCTCTCGATGAATATCGAGCACCTTGAAGTTGAACACGCCTCCAACGTTTGTCGGCTGAATAATCCGACTTAACCCACGGATAAGCCGTTGCTTGTGGGACTCCCAGGCTTGCGACAAGTTCACGCATATTGCCATTTGTAGAATGGGTTGCACAAATGCGTGCCTTTCTTTCCTGTGTAACCCTCTTTTGTTTCAGATGTACGTCTCGTCATTAAGGGTATGAGAAAAGATAAAGAGCAACAGCTATGCCTCCATCATGGCGTCCCTGAATACAACTTGCATGTTATTTATGGCTCTATGTATAAAAAAAGGCTCAAATCTTAGATATGAACAACAACTATAAGGGCATGCATTTTTCTTTACTTTTCTAATTTTCTTAATTCTATAATCATACACTTTTCTTTTCTTTTATTGAGAAAGAAAAATAAAATCTTACTCAGGCGTATCAATGCTTGTCTTTTGTAGCATGACTTTTCCTTATAATATATGTATAAATATATTCTCACAGTGCTTTAAAGAAATAATTCATTTATTTTACATTTGTTTATACCATATACTAGATATATATATATATATAAAAGAAAGATAGTCACAATACATATGTATCTTGTACCACTGTGTGTCTTATCTTTTATTTCAATTAGTCATAAATTTTTTTTTTGCTTTTTTTTATGTATTGTTTAAATGTTTAACTTTTTTTTTGTATTATACATATTATATACATAAATATATTTATATTACTTCTATCTCTCTTGATTTACGAGATTTTTTTAATATTATATGTATTATTTTGTAGTACATATAGTATAATACTATTAAATGAATAAATATGTTTTATAACTACAATACATAGAGTTTTTTAAAAAAATGAATATATAAATAATAAGCTGCTTTTTTTTTTGCCTTTTTATGTTTTTTATTATATATTATATTAATATATATAAATTGTGTTTGCATTGAGGTTCAAAGGGATAGAAGAGAGGAGAGTGAGAGGGAAAAAGAGTAGTAGTAATTGAGTGCAAGCTTTTACGGTTTGTTATAACTTTGTTTTCTTCATAAGTGTGTGTGTGTGTGTGTCTATGTTTACCTTTGTACAATTCTATTTACATAACGATGTCTATATATTGAAGTTCATTTATATATATGTATATTATATATATGTATATATGAGGTGAAAGCCACAAAGTGCTATGTCTGTCTTAGGGAAATACTTGAAGACCTCATAATTAAATTTACAAGAGTTGCCCAAATTGTATATATATTTGAAGTGTAATGCAGGGTAAAAAATGAATTTCTGAGATGAATAAAATGAATATTCATGCCGCATTGACTCCACATCACAGTTGTACAAAAGTTTAGCTTGACGATGTTTTAAAAATTTGGACTCAGTGCTGAGGGATTGCAGCCTTAGAAACCTGAACGTTACGATTTTTACACTTGAAAAAAAATCGTGTTATAACCAAAATAACTTCTTTTTTTTTCAAGGAAATTTTTTTGTTAATATATACTTAAAGAATTATAAGTTTAAAATATCTTTTAGTTCTAACGTATACATTAAAAATTATTCAAGTCAAAGTTCTTTGGATGTGAAGGGAGTTTTTTTTATTAATAAATCAACAGAAATTGCTTCATAAAATATCACCTGTAAAATGTACATAACATATGATATTTACTTTTTAGTTAAGATTTTTCAAATTTTTTTGACGAGTAGAATATAAGAATAAAAAATAAATGTACCTAAAGATTGAAGATAAATTGGAAAAAAGTACTAATAAACCGTGTAGTTTTAAGGCTGAAAAAATTCAGTTCACACCCAGAGGGACACCAGTGTTCTTATAATTTCTTAGGGAATGGGTTGAGTTACATTTTTTTTAATAAAATCAAACTAAGTTGTTAGTATGGCCACTTTGACCTCAAAAAGCATAAATTCCAGTTAAAAATACTTTCTGATACCTTAAAGGTTAAAAAGACTAAGATAGGTATCAGAAAGTTGTCTTTGGCCTCAACTAAGATGTTTTCAAAAAAGGTTGTGACTTAAAACTATTCATCAACTTTTGGTGAAAAAACTGTATACTTTTTGTATAGATTCTGGATTTCAAGCAAAACTTTGAGGATTTAAAAAAGCAACCATTTTTTTTTAAATTCTTCAAACATAGAAAAAACTATATAGAAAAAGAAATAAACATTTTTGAACCTTTTTTCGCCCTAGAAAGTGCTTTAAATGTCTAAAAATAGACAAAATAGTGACATATTATTATTCTACAACTCATTTGTACAACCATAGGTATCAGAAAGTTGTCTTTGGCCTCAATTATGACCCTGAAAATGGGACAGTCATATATATATATATATATCATATATAAGTACTATAAACTTAAATAAAGGATTTCATCACAAATGTATACTTAAAGTGAATAATGTATATATATACTTTTAATAATAAATAAATATTAGTACAAGAAGAACCTAAATAAAAAATTTATTCAATTAACTATACATTTTTTTTGTTAAGAATAATATAAATACATGTATAAGTTGTTAAAAACTTTATAATGCACTTACAAGTTTTTTTTTGTATTTTTTTTAGTCCAATACAAAAACATAGAAAACTTGTCTTAGTAGAAATAAATTTATAAACATATATATATATATATATATAAATATTTTGTTATCTTTTTTCTTTTTTTTTCAAATTTATGAACGTAGTTCTCTTCTTTTTTTTTTCTTAGGATCATTTATATGTATATGTTACTATTTTTATTTTTCATTCTTCTTATCTTATGTACCATATATATATATATATATATATATATATATACCTAAGTATACATACATAGAGATATAGGTACATATATACCTCAAAGACCTCCCGTAGGTACGTACATTCATTTTTTCTTGAAATCGCCTTTGGTTCTGTTTTTTTTTTTTTTTTCCTTTTTTCTTTTCTCCCATTTTGCTTTCATTTCATTTTTTCCCTACTTTTTAAAAGACATGTACATATCATAAAAATGAGATTTAAATCTTTTTCTTTTTTTTTTCTGAACTTCAACTATTTAAATGTATGTATATTTAACATAACGAAATTTTACTTCTATTCTAGAGCCTTTTTTTTTCTTTTTTTTTCATCTCAAGCAACAATCCTCCTTATCTTTTTGACTTATACTACATACAACATATATATGTAAGGAGTTAAATGGCTACAAACATTTTATATAAACATACAAATGTGTTATGAGACTTGTTTTTAAAATTTTAATTAACATAATATTACTTTTTACACGAGGATACTTTTTTTTAAAAAAAATAACATTTGAGAAAGTCATCCTATGTACATAAACACATTCATGGACTTCGTCTACACAAAACCATTCTTCAACAAAATTCAAAAGACATTTTTTATTTATATTTACATATATCAGACTTATTAACTGTTAATTATGAACTCCATTGGTGTTCATATCACATTATTATTCAAGACCAATATTTATTTTGTGAAATAGAGTTTAAGCCGAGATGGGATAAAGGAAGGTTTTGTTTTAAAAGGAAAATTTTACTTTTTTTATTGGCCATGACAACAACAATAATACTTAGAAACTGATCGAATTTTAGTAAATCCTGACATTTTGAATTTTTAAGCCCATATCAGTGTCATCCTTCTGCAATAGCTGTGCATAAATATAAAAAAAGACATCCTGCAACAAAAATCCAAAAAAAAGTTTCGAAATATTTTTTTTTTACTTTATAACCAATTATGAATGGACTTAATTAAATTGATGTCGTAGATTGAAATACACCAAAATGTTAACTATCAATTCAAAGTCCTTAATTGCCACCCATATGGTCTTTAAAATTTAAAAGAATCCATCTCATTTTTTTACTTTGCAACATTTAGGGCCGCCAAAGAAGTAATCATAATATTTTGTAATTAGAAAAGGATGATAATTATAAAACTAGTTGAAAACTATAATTGTATTACAAAGTTATTTTTGTGAAAAATCATCTTAGTTTGTTGTTGTACTCATTTAGCTAACAGCATATATACAAAAAATTCAAAAAACAACAACGTTCAAATTATTTCTTTCATTCAAATATCTACTAATAAAGGTTTGAAAAGCTAACAACTTATTTAAGAGTAAGAAATTTAGAAGAAAAAGAGCATCATTTCTTATTTTTTGACAATATAAATATTTAGAAAAAACATAGTGAAAGGCATGGTACGAATTTTTTTTCTAAAAAAATTTTTTTTAGAAAAAAAAAAAAAAACTTCTTTTCTTCATTAAAGATACAAAATTCTTTGTTTTTGATAATTTCCTCAACACTCCGTCACCATATTACATATTGTATAAACTTATTTTAGAAACCTGAAAGCTTTTAATTACTGTAAAAGTGGACTATTACAAATGAATTCTCATCCTAAATTATTAATGAGCTATTAAAAAAAGAATATTTAAGACTTTTAATGATTTTGAAGTTTTATTTTTATAGTTCTCTAAGGCTCCTTCTCATTAGGAAATAAGATTTTTTTTTTTTTTTACTCAAAGCAATAAACATTTATTTAAATGGTTTTAAATATGTATGTATACTATACTTAATATATATCCATATATCCCTTTCTTTTAATGTAGTGTCTTGATCCATCTAACATAAAACAGGTGTTATAAGGTTGCTCATGTGATCTTATGTGAAGAAAAACTTTATATTCATTACCATATATTTACTTGCTTTTAAGTACGTTTTTTTTCTTCAAATAATTAATTAATTATGAACATACATAAATTGACGTAAAGTTTGGTGTTTTTTTACTCATCCTTATTACACCTGGTTGACATGTTGTAAATACTTAATACTTTTTAATGGAAAATTTTTGAGTTTTTTTGGCAAACATAGAGATTAATTTATGCAAATAACACTGATCAAGAGTCAAAAATCCTAAAGGATATAAGTATAATAAAAGTAATTTAGTTTTGTACGCTGATTTCAGATCTGTAATTTATTTTTAAAGAATCCGACGGTTTTTGAGAAATCGAACCCTACTTTTTTTAGTTTTTTTTTGGCCCATTTTCCAAATTCAACTTCAATTTAAGCCTTGAAAATACTCATTTTGTGCATTAAAAATAATAATTTGCTAGTGTATTTAATGCAGATTCCTTTTTCTGTCTTTGTTTTAGACCTAAGGGGGATTCTAGGGGCATAGGACGCGAGAGTATGCCCAAAAGTCAGTCAAATACTTTGTAATTAAATAACTTCTTGAATATTACATAAAATGGATTACTAAGGAATGCATACAAGAGCTGAGACCCACAGCTTTCAAACAAGATGTCAAGCGCCCGATAAGAATCCTTAGTTAAGAAGAAATTGTAGAGCTAAATATATAAGTTTTCATTCAATTTCGTGCAACAATTTGCTAGAAATCAATGACTCGAGGAAGAGTTACTAAAGTAGTAGCACTCAGTAGCACACGTATAATATAAGTATTTAATTTTTTTTATTAAAACTGAAATTTGACTAACTATAAAAGAAAAGTTTTTTTTAAAAGTAGGTTTTTTTTTTTAATTGTAAAATCAGTTTTTGACCATTGTCGTCTAAAATGATAAATTTGTAAGTCTTAAAATAATGAAATTATTTTCTCTACTCATTTATTCAATTGAATGTGCTTCTTTAATGTTCCAATTACGAGTCGGAAATATAAAAAATTTATTTTTAAAATCTGTAGTTATTTTTCAAAAATATATAAATGGAATTTGATAGCTAAAATATTTTGCAAAGTGAAGCATTTTCCTTTTTAGTATAATATGATTATAGCAAAGATTAAGAATCCCTTAGCCTGATTTAAAGCGTAGTATTTAAAATAAAGTCCTAATGACCTTATCAGTACACAAAGTCATCCTTGAGGAAGTAAATTTCTTTATGTATGATAATTTTAATAATAAATTGAACTAAAAACAATTTTGATCCTTCTGTGTAAATTTTACCCAATAAATCAGAAAATAACTTCTATTTCCTTTTTGATTCCATATTTACGCCTCTTCTTTCAGGGACTCTTCCAATTATCATTACCATGCCCTGTCTTTAAAAAATAAATAAATTAGTGTCATTATTATTAAATTAACTATTTTCCTCGAGTTCTGATTTTTGTTTCGATGTTAGGTGACAAAAATATATTAAGTTTCAAATAAATTGATTATTGCAAAATGTCACATGTTATTTTATTTATTTGAGAAATTCCTTTGCATTAAAAGTACACCACATACATGAGAACGAGAATTAAACACAATATACTTCAAATAATTTTTTTGGGAATAAAATCTATTCTGTAAAATTCAAAATTTGGCAACACATGTAAAATGAAAAGATGGTACAGGATTTTTAACAAAAATTTTCATTTTTGTTTGTACGTACTAACAATTCAAATTTCCAGATTATATTACAAAAATCAAATAGGGTGACGATAGCACTTGGGAGTGAGTTGATAAAAATATATTTTTTTAAAGTTTTTACATATAAACTAAATAAGTATAACATTGCCCAATACGCTTACAATTAGATACGTAATCTAATGAAATAAGATTTTATTAACAAAAAGCAGTGCCAATTTGATATAAATTGGATGGAAAATTTTGAAAGGACAGTAAACATTAATTAAAATCAGAGCATATTTAACATTCATTATTTGTCTATACTTTGGGCAGCATGTAGGGCCTTAATACTTTATCACCCTAGAGAAGGGAGAAGTACAAAATAGTAATATCATAGAATATATTATTTTCATTCCACACAATGTATCAAGCATATATGTATAAACGTCATAACCCTTGTAGAAAGATTGACTCACTGCATTTATTTAACAAACGTGATTACTGATCAACATTCCACATAACTTCACGTATCAGACAAGGCAAATGATAAAATCTGTGCAATATGGATCTAAAAGCTATTTAAACTGATGACTAATTTACCTTAAAATGTCAGAGAAGCATTTCCCAATTATTAAAAATCAAGATCGATGTGTTCGTATTAAGCATTGGTTGGAAATTGGTAAATTAAAAAATAATAACCATACGAAATGTAAGTTACTTATTTGAAGCTATGATGTCCATGTTAGATAGGGCTTTAGAAACCATGTTCAAATTAATATTTTTATGCTGAATTAATGGTACATTAATAGGTATATCTTTTTAAAATTCGATTATAATATAGAATATTTAATTTTTCAAAAGATATTTGTGGAGAAATACAATTTAATTTCTTTTCAAAGGAACAGAGTGACTCTTTTTCTAATGTTATCTATATAAAATAATGAAAGATTGTATCCCTTTAACACCAATTATGAAAATGGTATCTTTTTTTTTCATACTACAAATTTTTAAATTGTATCAATTAGGTTTTTGTAGCCATACACCTCAAATTGAGGATTTAAAATGTTATACATCAAGTCTAATATATACATATACATATTTGGAATTGAAGGGTCAATAATTGATGTCATGATTTTTTTTTATTTTTTAAATGCAAACTTTATTTTCAAGCCAGAGCTGCAAGAACTTTTTTCATCAATTAGAGAAGAATATATGCTTTCATGATCCTAGTACATAGATCATTCCATCATTAGAGAATTATAGATTTTAGTTTCTTAATACCCCTCCACCCCCCCCCCCCCCATATTAGCAACAATCTAAAAAAAATTAAAAAGTTTCTTTGAAATTTCATTTATACTTTTTGAAGATATAAATTAGATTTACAAAAGTTTGACAATATACATACAAATATAAACTTTCCATAGTCGATTTTTGTTGTTGTTCTTTTTGTGAAATGAAGAAAGTAAGTCATTTGTTTATTTTTGTATTTTAGATGATGTTTGATTTTTGTTTGTCATGCGCGTTCCTCAGAGATATATGTTCATTCGAGTGGAGTATAGAAATGTCAAATGCAGTGAGACACGTGAACATACATACATACGTACCTCTCTACAGAAATATAAAAATCAAAGTTTGTATTAGTAAATTAACTTTTTGTTTTCTTCACGAGTAATTTATATTCTGTTACACAAATATCCACATACTTATACAAGAAAAACCGGGTCCTTATACACATAATAAGGGGATATAATATATAGAAAGTGCAAAAAACTAATTGATATTTTGATTTCATAAGTTATATATTTATATTTAATCTATAGAACTCTACTTTGAGAGGTCTAACACTACATATCTAGAGGTATCAAATATTTCATAATATCAGCTAGTCATTTTGATCCTTAGCTAGGAAAATGATACAAATAGGTATATGCCTATATGAGGGTTAAATTAAAATAATACTATTATGGACAATACGTCATCGTTTAACCCTTTCCAATCCAGAGGACACCGGTGTCCTATAAATACAAAATGCACTAATGTGCTCCATTGTTAAACGATTTTTTGTTTTTTTGTTTATTTGTTTGATAGCTAAGATGTCAAGCTATTATTCACATTTCATAGGCAGTCATCAAAAAATTAGATTTGAATATTCTTTAAGGTTCTGAAAGTTACATTTTTTACAAACACACAAAAAAAATCATGTTTAAACCAAAATAACTTTTTCATTTTTCTAGGCAATTATTTGTTAATCAAATATTTGTTATTATATACTTAAAGAATTATAAGTTTAGAATATATTTTAGTTTTAACGCATACATTAAAAATTATTCAAGTCTATGTTCTTTGGAACACAAGTGTACTTCTGGGTGTTTTTTTTATAAATATAACAATAGAACTTGCTTCATAAAATATCACCTGTAAAACGTACATAACATATTATGTATATTTTTAATTTAAGATTTTCAAATTTTTTTGTGAAGTAGAATATAAGAATAAAGAATAAACTTACCTGAAGATATAATAAATACATAAAAAGTACTGATAAACTATGTATTTTTAAGGATGAAAAAATTCCTTTCACACCCAGAGGGACACCAGAGTCTCATAGTTTCTTAGAGAAACGGGTTGGGTTACAATTTTTTTATAAAATCAAATTAGTTTAGTATGGTCACCTCAAAAAACCCAACTTCTAGTTAAAAATACTTTCTGATTCCTTACGGGCTTAAAGGAGATAAATCGTTGTCTTAAAATTGACCTTTGAGTATTTAGTGATCACAAAGGACATGGATTGATCCTGATTGAAGTTTACTTACATCTATGGAGGTTATGGGTTGAAGTAGAAAGGGGCTCTTGTTAATACAAGGAGAAAAGTCCAGCTGTGGCTGCAGTTGTGTCGATTTTAGGAGGAGGGAGCATCAAGATAATTGTCTAGGCCAGTGGTTCCCAATTCCCGGGCTGCATACCGGCATCGGTCCGTGAATCAATCAGTACCGGACCACACAAGAATTAATTAATTAATTCCTTTTTTTTATTTTCTAAGTCTGGTACGATAATACTTCATCTACAGACTGTTGGAGAACAAGTATAAGTGCAAATTACAAAAGATAATAAATTGTGCAGGGAAGTTGTTGATTATTTTTGGGTTGATAATTCTTAATTGACTCATTGAATTTCAGAGGCAACAAGCTACAATGCCTACTACATGTTCTCCGTGCTCTTTAGTTATTTGTAACCCTGTTGCCATTCCCAACATCCTATCTGTGAGAAATAGGGTTTTATGCAGTGACAGCTACCAAAACGAGGCAAAGGAGTAGACTGGATATAAGCAACACACTTCAGGTGACTTTGTCTGCCATTACCCCCAGATGGGACCATCTCGTTGCAAAGAAACTAGCTCAGTGCTCCGATTGATTTTGCGTTACGGACAGTTTTTGATGTTATAATGTTATATTGTTGGAGGAATGTGTTAATAAAGTTATACCTTTCTAATGTTATAATAGCATTGCAATGTTGGAGCAAAGTGCTACTAAAGTTCCATATGAGGTCACAGTGGATTCAAGTTTATTATTATTATTTCAACCCCCCCGGTCAGCGGTAAAGTTATCAAATGTTGACTGATCCGCAGATAGAAAAAGGTTATGAACAACTGGTCTAGGCCACGTGTTGAAATGTATAAGTTCTAAGACCCTATGTTCTACAAAAAAAATGAGATACAAAATTTATTTACATTGAAAAAATCAAAATTGGTTTTTTCAAATTTCTACATGAACTACCAAAACTACTAGCAAAATTAATAGACTTAACATAAATTTCTTTGACCGGCTCAACATATATTCTTAATCGTAATGTAGTAGTCAAGACTTCTGTATTTTGAAGGATCGAGACCATTAAATAAAAATTTTATCCAGTGTTGGTTTTTTTTAAAGAATAATTTTAAACAATTGGCTCTATTCTAAGGTCCCCAAGATTACGACCGATCTTGAGAACAACCAGACCATTACCAAACTGAAATTTTAAAGGTCAAATGTGACTGAAGTCTAATGACACCATTTATATAAATACAAAACGTATAGAAAGTTGTGCTTCAATACTGAAAGAATTTACTCAAATTTAACAACTACGAATTAATACCCTTTCGAAGCAGGAAATCATTTATTTTAGACAACTATGTATTATAGAGTAAGAAGAGGAAAGAGAGTTAAAAGAAAGCCTCATCTACCTACATAGATTCCTATCATTTCGATATAATTTTGTAGAGCTGAAATTCAAAAATAGGGAAAGTGTTGCACGGTTAATTAAAAGCTCTCTTATACTCTATATATTTATCTGCTTTGCGACACGATATACATATATAAAAGAAACAAAATTAGTTTTTTTTTAAAAAAAACTGCGTAGAATATTGAAAATCCCTTTTTTTTGTATATTTTTTTTCTTTTTATTTGAAACACACACAAGTTTCAACCATAAATTTAAAAAAAAACAAAAAATAGAAAAAAGATAATACAACAGTAAATGTTCTCTAGTTTTCTTTGAGATATTGACAAAATAAAATTATTCAAAATGGATACTTTGTATACTTATTCCAAATAGTACAATACACACATTAAATCTTACAAATTACTTTTAAAAGAAAATTAAAAAAAAAACACAGTATTGATAGCGTCTTATTTAATATTCTGCCTTTCTCCTCAAATATTGAACAAATTATTTCTATTTAAAAGAAAAATAAGATAAATTTGATTGTATAAGGTGGTTTCAATGACGTCATAACTTACCTAATAAACTAAAATTCATACCATATTCGAGGCGTTGTTCTTTATATTCATAGTTTTTCAACAAAATGGATAAATTTTTGAATAAAAATATGGAAGATTCAAAGGGGACGACATTCTTCCTTTGGTATAAACTTGCTCGAGTATATACAAAATCCTTGAACTATAAATTCTGCTAATGATAGGACTTATCATGGAATTGACAAGGTATTCAAATTGAAATAACTAAATGTTTTTACAAAAAGGACTTGTCATACATAGAGTATCCCTGACGGCAAACCCTTTTTGTAGGGTGAAATCTAATTAACTTATATATCTCTCTAGGAACGTCTATTTAAAAGATCAAGTTGGAATACCTAACGAAGGTTCTATTAGTCTTATGTGGAACAAGGAGGTATAAGAAATGAAATAAGACGTACCCATTTTAATATAAAGCTTCTTTTTTTATAAAAAAAATAACTAACATCTGTAAGTAACAATACACCAAAGAGCATAATACACAAAGAAAACAAAAAAATTTAATATTTCAATTTAAAACGAATAACAGCCATGTTCAACCATATAATAATAAAAAAGGCTAGTTTATTAAAAAAAAGCAAAGAACATGAATAGCATCATCAAAAAAAAGAAAGAGGCAAAGCTCTATGAATTCACCTTTTGCTTACATAAAACTATGTTTAAATTCATACATTATTGCAATGTTCTTAAAGAATTAAACCTAATTCATTTCTTATTATTACGTATATCTAGGTATTATTTCAATCCATGACTAAGGTACGTTTTATTCTTGTGATTATCAATTAGGTTATTATTAATATTTTTTGGTTATTTGAAATAGCTTCCTTTCTCTGAAGACAATTGATTCCTCTTCTCGAGAGCTTTTGAGAATTCTATGTCGTTAAATGACCATAATATTTTGTTGAAGTGGTGTGACTCATTCATCATAAACAATGCCCAAAAACCATTTAACTGTTGTGTCTTTTAGGGAGCTTTGTCTTTATGTATAATTCTGTTGAGTTTTTGAACTGAAGGGGTAGTTTTTAATCACTATTACTGTGGATTCAATATGCTCACTTAAAGGAAAGTCATATGGGGTTCATGCCTTTTGCATCTCTAATATGTTCCATATATGTTTGGAATCCTTTTTTGTATTAAAATTATTCATATAGAAAAGAATGGGGTGAATTGTGCCATTTTTGTTTTTGCTTTAAATAACTTTAAATATATTTAATGACGTAACGCTTACAATTAAAAATCAAAATTACCAGAGTATAAATATAACCTTATCTTTTTACATTGGTTTAACTAAATTGTTATTTATTTATTTATTTTTGAAAAATACTTTCTTAAGCATTCAATATAATAAATATCCTTTCAATGATAAAATACCATTTGTTTTCTCATGATATTATAATATTCTTATATAAACAAAATACTTGAGAATTCTGCATTCATGCCGTCTGATTACATATTAGAAAATTATATAACTTTTTAATATTAAATCAAATGTAATTCTTATTTCACATTTCAAAAAAGAAATTGTGATCCAATATTTTATTGTAGTATTTGTTAATAGATGGCGTAAAGAATACAGTATAACACCTATTTATCTCAATTCCATCATTCAACTATTCCTCATAAGAGAGACAAAGAAAAAAAAGCCCAAGTGAATTATTCTTCGTATAATAGTAGATAATTGAATAAATAAGTAAAAAAATCGACTGTTTACAACAGAAAGACCATTGTTTGTAATCTTCTTTCTTTTTTTTCAAATTCAATTTGTTCAAATTAATTAATTATCAATTATATATTCATTGCATAACTGATATACATAAAATATCGAATGACCCAATTTAAAAAAATAATTATATTATTTACTTTTGATGTAAATAAGAACTTGAATTTGACCTATCAATTCAGAAATTTGGTAAGTTAATCCCTGAATTTTGATTATAAATATAACACAACATAAGTATTTGTGTTCAAAACTTAATAAAACGTAATAGATTTTATTTATTTTTTTTACAAAAAATGCATATATGCACAAGAGTGATTCTATTTTTGATATGGTGTCTAGCTAAATTATTAATATAAAGTCATAAAATGTTTAATTTTTTAAAAACACTTCAATAAAGAATAAAACCAAATCTATCCCAGGGTAAATTTTGAAAACCAATAATTTATTCATACTTTTTTATTAGACCAAAAAGGTAACTTCTAATATTAAATATATCTATGTAAGTTAATTACTAAATTTTAGTAACTTATTTTTTAAAAACAAGAATCAAAATATTTGCTTAAGCATAGAAAAACCAACAAGATATAAAGCCTCGCAAAACAAGGGGTCTAAGTAGCCCATTAAATTTTTTTTATCGTTGTCACCTTAACTAAAATAACTTTAGCTAATAATAAAAAGTTCCAAGAGAGCAACTTTGACCCTACATAATATATAAGATGTATCATATTTTAACACATTTAGTATTTTTCTCGTGCAAGAAAAAATATTATTTGGAACAAACTATGAGACTTCATCTGTGAATATATGTGAATATAAAAATAATTCATTAAATCAATTCTTTTCATTATTAGTTTGGTATTTTTATATATACGTTCATATGTATCTGATAATGTCACGTAGTTTCATTAGACTAAATCAATTAGTCAGGAAGTAAAAAAAAAACCACGGATATTTATCTTTAAAAAGGGCCTCTCAGACCTGTTGGTCGTTCAAGAGTTTAAAAAAATATATTAATAAAAAAAGACATTCATTATATTTCCTTTATGAAATCACAAACAAAATTATGAATGTTTTACTAATAATTTCAAAATATCGTAAACAAAGTCTAATTCGTTGTCCAAACTGTCATGTTTCTTAAGGTTTTTTTTTTAAAATTACATAGAGTCTTTATTAAAAAGGCTCTAATTAGATATTAATAATACATTTCTACTTATTCAGGTAATCTGTACTCTTATTTTTCTCATATTACATATATACCTAATGTTTCATACTAAATGTATGGACCCTTGTAGTTTTTTTTTCATTCTTGTTGAGAGTCTAATGCTATAATGATAAAAGTACCACCTCGTTATTATATGTACATACCAAACTTCTTTTTTTTTTTGGACTATCACTCTTATAATATATGTACATATATGTATGAATATCATATATATATATTATAAAGAAATTACCTCTCAATTAAGATACCTTGAATAATATATTGGAGAAGGAAAGAAAAGGGGAAAATATGTTAAGAAAATTGGAGAAAATCCCCCCATTTTTAATAGGCTTTTATATTTCCATATTTGAGAACAAAAAAAAATAAAAATAAAAAGCTTTTTTTAATAGCTTCCTATGGTACGTATATATATATATATATATATATATATATACATATACAGCCAAAAAATAGAACTTGAAACAGAAAGAACAAAAGAGAGGGAAATAAAAGATATATACATATGTATATATTATATAACAACACATGTCCAAGCAATAAAAATATATAAAAAAAATGAATTTTATTTTCATCTGGCTTTCATGTGGCTATAGATACGAGAGTGGAGAGCATTATTTGTTGTGGTGTATATTTTAAATTTTGTATAATATAAATAAATTATGGACATTACAAATAGATATATATGTATGTAGAATGAACTAGAACATATATCATGAAGTGATAGGACCCATAACGTCGTCTTTATTTCTTTCTACATACAAATAAAGACTATTTAAATTTTTTTTTTTTTTTTTTTTTTTTTTTGGCAAGGAAATTATTTGAGAAAAAAAATTTATTATTTGGTTCACTGATTTTTTTATTACGTACATATGTAGAAAACAGTATATGTACAATATGAAGAAGTTTAATCTACTCTCCTTAATTGTAGAGTATTCATTAATGTATAGTATATTTATAAACATACATAGCATAAATATAAAACGGCTTTCCAATCCTTGGCGAAACTTTGTCAGCATGTGAAATAAAAATAATTTTTTGTGTAATAAAATTTCTCTTATCATCGCTTATTGCATCTAAACATGACGTGTAGATAGTGATTGAATCACTTAAGGTCTGGCTCAAGTCACTTTGAAGGAGAGGAAAAGCTTAAATATCACTACTCCTAGACAATAGATTTATGAAATTTGCTGTCTCTTTCTATATTTTTAAAAAAATGGTTTTTTTTATTCGAAAAAATAACACTTTTGACATCCTTACAAAAAAAATCAAGAACTCAATTTCCCACCGCTTAAAAATAATTACTGCATGAAGGCGGCACATATTTTATTATTCAGGCTGCAAAACAGACCCAAGTACTTCATTTGATAAAACATTCAAAGAATACTCAATAGATGACACCACATTATGAAATCTATGGTCATATTTAGTCATATGTACATATATTCATTCTCTGTTAAATCTATATTTGATTAGTCCGGATTTCCATATAGTAGACTACTTCACTACCTTTGATTAGTAAAATCTACTATTAATAAACATATCTAAGGAATAAAATGTTAGTTTGTAGCACTGACTGTCTCAAAATGTTCGGTAAATATATATATATATATATATATATATATATGGGTACCAAGATACCTTCACAATTTTATCTACTTGTTATTCCTATCCCCACCTGAATTTATGGCATAGTCATAATAATAGTATGGCTGTCCAATTATGTTAACTGCAAATGGAAATATCTAAAAATAATTTGTAATGAGATTATTCCTAATTTGACTGTCGATAAGCAAAGCAAAACTTTAAAAGTAGTTATGTAACAACGTGATCAGTTTGGACACCAAAAGTTGCTCTACAAACTTTTATCTTATATCTACTCATAAATTCCATGAATGAATTATAAACGGAAAAAAAATAACGAAATGATTGTATCAAAAACCATGTAGTCAAATTGTAGCCACAAGGAGTGACCGAGCTAAGGCTGTGCTTCATCAAGATATTTATCTGATCAGGGTCCAAAATATTAGGTATATTAACATAATAATTACACAATTCAATTTTGGACGCAGATTTCAAATCTGTATTTTTTTTTTACAAAAATTCGATAGAAATCAAAGACTTAAGGTAGAGCTACAAAAAAAAAAAAAAAAAAACTGCGATAGACTGACGTAATAGCACACAGAAGGGTGTCAGCTAATTTCTTAGTCCTTGTGCGCGCTATTCCTTTAGTAGTTCTACCGTGAGCCTGATTTCTAGCGAATTTCTGCTAGAAATTGAATGAAAATTTACATTTTACATTTAGATGGACGATTTCTTTATGCAGTTGAGGATTCTTATTGGACGCTTGACATCTCATTTGAAAGCTGTGGGTCTCAGCTCATGTATGCAGTCCTTAATAGTCAACTTCATGTAATATTCAAGGAATTAGTTAAGTACAAAGGATTTGGTCTACTTTTGGGCCTACTCCCTCGTCCTATGCCCCCAGGTTTCCCTTTAGGTCAAAACAAAGACTGGAAATTGAGTTTGTATTATGAACACACTAGTGGGTCATTATTTTTTAATGCACAAAATGAGTATTACTCAGGGCTTAAATTGAAGATGAAGTTGGAAAAGGGGCCAAATTAGCTCAAAAAGTAGGGTCCAATATCTCAAAAACCGTCGGACAAATAAATTTACAGACTTGAAATTAATGTGCAAAGCTGAATAATTTCTATTATAATTATACCCCTTAGGATTTTTGACTGTTGATCAGTGTTATTTTCCATTCTGGAGTAAATGTGTGTATAGTATCATTAGTCAGAATTATATTATTTACCTTTAAATATTTATTATTTAAATTTAAACTTTAACTTGATTTGTTCTTTCCCTTAACCAATCAGAAGACAACGATTATTTACAAAAATAGTTAGTTAATAAACACTTTATACTACATATATTATACATTAGTATTATTTATTAATAGCTGTAGAACCATTCAACCAATTTCTTCAAAAATTAATTACAAATATACAGTTAATATTATTTTTCATACATGCATGAACAAAATACTCAATGATGAATAAAGTTTTGAAAGTGTTCAAACACTTTTCTATAAACATTTAACCTATTTTTGAATGATTAATTGATCTATCAAGTGCATCATTTTACTTACATTTTAATAAACATTATAATTTACTTTGTTGAATACATATTGTGAAAAATGGAAAATGCTTCAAAAAATTCATTATTAAATATTGATTTATTTAAGGCTCTAACATTTATGTAGAAGCTACTAGCAAAGTTTATACGTAGATATGTAAAATATTGTGCTCTTCACGAGCACTTTTTCACAAGTCTCGAGTGTTTGAGCTCGATTTGAAGTTTACAAATAGATCTGCAAAAGGTTCTTACTTGTGTTTGAGTCAGTATGAAGTTAGAGTTTGATTAGAATCAAGTGTCACTAGAGTGAAATATTGAATCGTGAATCTTTTCTATTTTGAACTAATAATGAAGTGGTAATATAATGGAACTTATGAGTGATTCGAGTCGAAACCGTGAGTACAAGTTCCCATCTCTTATTCAGTTATAATCAATATTTAAATTCAATCTATCAAAGGATATATGTGCACCTCTTAAATAATGATCATTTGAAGTAAATCCGAGGCGATCCGTGAATATTTTGTCTTTTAGCATGAGTCTAGGTCCAGTTTAACGAGTATGAGTCCTTAGCTATAATTCAGTTAGTCACAACTATCAGTATGAAAATTCTGGTAATGAAATTTAATATAAGACACACCTGGCACACAGTTCACTCTTACGTCTTATTAAGTTTAAACTTGTCTCAGATTCAAAGTAAAAAAAATCCTGCAACTTTAGTCGAACCTAAAGTAAAAAGACATGCAACTCGACACGAATATAAAAAAATTTAGAGTTCAACTCAATGACTCAACTTAATTTTTTAAAAATCCAAGTCAAGGATTCGTAAAAAAAAGGAATTGTTTCTACATATATTTTCTTGTTTTTAGCCTCTCGATAAAGAAATTTATTGAGACGACAAGGGATTTGTACTTTATGGTTTATCATTCTAGAGCAGTAGGAAATTTCGGCATGGGTAAGCAAGGATATTTAACTTTAGAGGGTGAAAGTAGTTTTTAGAAATATGTACATTTGAAACCTTGTCCAGTTTACTCTGCTTTTATTCAAGTCAGAATATTTCAACTTAGAGTCGCAAGTACAAGCTCCAGGTATATACCGTATTTTTAACTAACATTTATTTATGTTATAGGTTTCAAAAAAGCTGTAGTCATCGGTTTTTTTACAAATACATTTTTAAAGATATTTTGATATTTAAAGGAGCTTTTCTTTTCTGATTAATTAATTAGTAAGGAATCAAACATAAGATTCAAAGTCCCTATGTTTCATTTGTTGAATACCTACATATGTATGTATAATTATTGATCTTATATAAAATGAAATGAAAATATTAATATTTCTTGATGAATAAGTATTAAACCATAATAACATATATGTTACATACATACAATGTATTATATTTATTTGTAAATATGCGAATAAAAAAAGAAGGAGCTATAAGTCCTAGCCAACAAGGATGCATCAAACAATAACGAAACCATTAAAAATAAATGTCTGTCCACATTTTGTTTTTGAATGAAGAGATAAATATTTTATGTCCAACTATAAAATACGATAGAGATTCAATTTACTCTCATAGAAATGTTTCTGTAATATTTATATATATAGATATAAACAATTGAATATACTTTGACAAAAAAGTAGTTGATTTTTAGGATAGTGCAAAAAAGTAACAAAAATATAAAAAAAAGCGTGACGGTGATGCGATAAAAATTGAATTAAATTCATTAATACGTATCAGACTGATGAAGTCTATTAGAAATGATATAAAAGGATATATAACTTCAAAAATTTTGTATATGGATACAACCAAATTCCTTTCAAAAATTATAGTATTAATTTAGGTAGCAAATATTTTAATTCACCTTAATTAAAGAATCCCTAGTTTTGGTACTTTGTGGTCTCAAATTCACTACCTTGTATCATAAAAGCTTCATTTTAATGGGTTTCAATATGCTTTTAACAGTATAAGGGGTCTACCAAATACAGTCAAAATGGTTTAAACTGGTGTCGTAGTTATTTTATGCACGTCTGAGAAAAGTTATGACGCCCCATGATTGACTTGTTTATGAAGGAGTAGGTCGAGAGGGAGTTCAACTCTACCTCCTGGCTCACCAAAGACTCACTAATTGCTGTCACTCAATGGGATGATAAAAGAAGTGCTTTGTAAAAGCTCTGACTCTATCAAATGAACTCCAAGGCTTTAATAAAAATGAAGAAGACCATTCTAAACAAAACTTTGTACAAATCTTGAGCTAATACTCACCTTGGAATAGCATCTACTAATAATGTGGTTCTTGAAACTGTTCTTTGCATGGATACCCATTTTTTGAACATTTGGGTCTCGTTTAGATATCTACCCCTCAAAATTCTCATAGTATTGATGTCCAGACTAAGACCAAAGTAACTAATTTAAAAACTTACTTTTCATAAAAAAAATGAGATTTTTTTTTCTCTTGGTATTGACCTGGCTTCTGGATACCTTAGAGTATTGGCATTCTTTTGGGATAGAGTAAGGTGATCTGTGGTAGAGGTACATTTTTTGGTCTGATGGATTCCAGGTAAATTCCATATGTTTATACATATGTTTGTTCAACAGAATTGTACGGGAAAGGGAAGTTCTCTTCCCTCACTTTTGAAAAAAGTAAAATTTTATGGATAAATATATCGAAAGCTGTGCCCTTCTTTTTCTTTCTTTGTCCCACATCAACTTTTAAAAACGTTCCACTCAACATTTTTCAGGGTAAAAATCGAATTTATCAAAGTAATTGTAATAATAGAAAATACGCGTTCCAAAAATGTTTTTAAAGGTCACGTAGAAAAGCTTACTTGGTTTAAATAACATCAAATTAAGTTCAACTCCTATAAAAATGGTATGGAGAAGTTCTACTCTTGGTTTAGGAAACAAGTTTAGACTCTACAAAATATATTAACTTTTGTTTTACATCATTTGAATATAAAAAATAAAAAATACATGATTGGTCAATTTAATGTTCAAAAATAGAGAAATAAATTAACTTCTAGTTGAGTCCATAATGAATTGTTTTTTGCTTTTTTGTCTTGGAGTACAGGAAATCTCAATTTCAACACATTTGAGTTATATATCAATATTCTTTTAAAATGTTTAATTACAAGAAAAACTCATTGAGCGATTACCAGTCTGTCAGTGACGTGAGTAATCCATATAGAGGATGAATTTATGCTGTTTATATAATGTATGGAACGTATCGAGGTTTCAAAGCTCATCTGGATATTTCAGTGCTTCTATTTCATAATACATGAATTGATGGATTATTTATAACCAAGTGGGTCCCCCCTTTAGAATGAATAAATATACGTATATCATAGGAGTGAAAATTGAGAACTTTTTGCTTTAAAGGGGGGGGGGAAGTATATGAAAAGTTCAACTTTTTATAAAAGAATCAATTATTTTCTCTTAAAAAGATCAGTTACAAAAAGGGGAACAAATTTTGTAAATCCGAAATATTGGAGCAATGCTATTTATGTTAGACGAGACTACCCATGGGTAAGTCAAACCATGTTGCCACTTTATGTGACGACACGTTATTACACATTATATGGTTCATGATATATTGAATCATGTCTCATGGTTCACGAATAAATGAAATATGAGTATAGAAATCCAGTCCATAATGGCTCTCCAGTTAAATATCACAGCAAAAAGTAATGTTTAATTATTTGTTAAATCAAATAAAATTTATATTTTATGCATATTTATATGCATTACGTATGAGAGGAAGTTTAATTTACTTGAAGAAAGGAACACGCCATAGGATTTCTTATAGGAATGGAAGAAATCCAATTACTTACAATTTTATAGAGGTTATTTTTATATACAAATCAAAAAAAAAAATATTTGAAATAAAGTCATTATTAAAAAGAATTAAATAAATTCTCATTTCTAGAACTTAAATAATAAATAGGTTCATAAAATAATCACTTTTCACTCTGCAAAAAAGTTTTTTTTTTCATTTTTTTAAATATAATATAATTAAATATATGAATAGGTTTAATCTTAATAAAGATTTGATAAATCAACACAACCTCTCATTTGACTAAATTATATCCAAAGACTCAAATTCTTTGATAGTAGAGTGACGAATCGATTGTACCAAGTTCAATGTTGTTAGTTCAGAACATTCTGCCGCCTTGGGAAAGGTATGCTATACCTGCCATATTTCTTGATGAGTTATTAAAAAGTCCACAAAACCTCATAATTTGACTGTATACTTTTATCCTTGATGATGAACCTATGAATCAAGTCATCAACCAAACCTCTTCTTGTACTATTGATTTAAATTATATCTTTCCTTTCGTTTTTAATTGAATTTCTTTTTTACTAATAATATAAAATTTTGTTCTTCCTTCTTTCAATAGTTTTCTTCATTACTTTTTCTTTTTCTTCTCTTAGTTCTCTACTACATACGTCCTCTTACAGTAAAAAACAGAAGTTGGTATCTTCAACTTTCTTTTTCCCTTATTTTTTTTTAAATTGTCCCTTTTTTTTCTTTTTCTTGAAGTCTGTTGCTTCTTCATGTTCAACCAAAAGAATAAGTATGTACATATATATATATATATATATATATATATATATATATATATATATATACATAGAGTCAAGCTGTTACATTGATTGCAGGAGTATAACTTCCAAGAGAATTGGTACATGAAAGGAAGTTATTTCGTTAAGATATATATATATATATGTATATATATTGGTGGGGAAAGAATAATATACCTTAATATCTGTAATAAAATGTGGAAGTATGTGCCTATTTTCAAAGAGTTTATTAGCTTTACATGCATATTTATTAATTTTTTTTTGAAGGAAGGAAGTTCATAAAGTTAAGGAGTCGTATAACTTTTTGAAGAAGAAAACGTTTGTATTTAATATTGCAGTTCTATTGAAGAATGGAAAAAAAAGGCATGCTCTATTTTGCCTGCTGCTATCTCAAGGGAAGATTTATATAACATACATGGATACATATTAAAAAAATATACTCAATTTCTTCCAATTTCAAAATCAATATATATTTTCAAAAAGGATATAGGCTTAATAAAAGTTATTCAGTTTAGGACACCGATTTCAAATCTGTAATTTTTTTTTTTTTAGAGTCTGACGGTTTTTGAGAAATCGGACTCTACTTTCGGAGCTTTTTTGACCCATTTTCCAATTTGAACTTTAATTTAAGTCTAGAAGGATATTCATTTTGTGCATTAAAAAATAACGATTCGCTAGTGTATTTAATGCATTGATTATATTTCCAGTCTTTGTTTTGAAAGCCTGTGGGTCTCAGCTCTTGACTGCATTCCTTATTAATCCATTTCATTTGATATTCAAAGAATTATTTAAGTACAAAGGATTTGGCCAACTTTTGGGTCTACTCCCGCCCCCTACGCTCCCAGGAGTCCCTTTAGGTTAAAACAAAGACTGGAATTGGAATTTGGATTAAAATTGACCCTTGAAAAAATAAGAAGTAATTCATTGGCAATACTTTGTGAATGTGTATTGACGTAATAACATAATTCTAATATATATGTATATATATTAGGGTCTAAGATATAATCAAGAAAAATAAATACATTTGATCGACGGGAAATGCTTATGTATTTATTTTTTTGTCAGTCTCATTGTGACATCCAATTACAGGGTTCACCATTTTATTTAATCTTAAAAAAGTAGGATTTTTCCTATTAGGGTGTTTCTCTTCCTAAATGACCGATTTTCACAATCACAACGTCACGTGAAGACTCTCTATTGAAGAAAAGTTCTTTTTTTTCTTCTTCAAGAACTTTTTAGAATATTTTATAGAGGAATTTGTGCAAAACTTCGGATATCATAGCTGCAACAAACGACCAATAACAACAATATAGAAGGAAAGGCGAAAATTAAAAGTAGATTGACAAAATACCATAGTAAATGTGTTTAAAAATGCTTGTATCTCGAGGGATCATTGTACATAATATAATAATAGAAAGTGCTTGTCTATTCGCCTTCAAGAAAATTTAATTGAAATATATTAAAGATGAATTTACTTTGATTTTTTTTCCCATATCTTTTTTGATATGAAAGACAACATCTTATAAATTAATACATACCTACAACATATATGTTATATATTAAATGTAAAGAAATATTTTTTGTTTTTTTGCACATCCACTGATGCTCTCTGCATTTATAAATCATTAAATATTTACATCGTTTAATCCTTTTTAACAAAAAAAAAAGTTGTAAGTAAGAAAAAAATCTTTGTTCTATAAAAGTAAACACATAAAAAATGTATTTGAAACTTTTGAAATATGAGTTGAAGAATGTGTTTGTTTATAAATATATATAACCTATACACATCATATACAACTTCATCATCTCTTCTAAATAAATATCAAAAGAAATTAACAATGAACTATAATACATACTTACAATCAACAACAAATAACGTGCTAACAAATTTAATGTTGCAAAAACTTCTTGACAAATCATCATCATTAAGAGAGCTAATGAAAGTTAAAATTATTTAAATGTCATTGATCCCTTTCTATAAATGGACAATTCTATTTAGAAGTATACTGGGATAAGAACTCAGTTAAAGAGACGTCATTTTCCACAAGTAAATTTTAAAATAGGGGATAAAAATGTATAAGACTAAATATATGTATGCTATTTAAATTCCCCCTTTTGTAAAAAAAAAAAAAAAAAAAAAAAAAAAAAAAATCGAATTTAAAGGAAAGACTTTAAAAAGGAAAAGGGGAGAAGACTCTACTACAACCTATGAAGAGGAAAGAAAAAAAAGAAAAAAAATTTCTTGCACCACAATCTTCTTAGAAAAAAATATAAAAATAAATAAAGACTTATCTTCTTATCAACGCAAGGGGTTCTTACCTCATTTTACTCGGATTCATACTATGTGTGTATGTTCATAAAAGCATTTATGCAGGCATTTAAACAGAAATATGAATAGATAAGAGACGAGGGTATTTTGTGAGGGTATTTAAAGCTATCAATATTTAAAAAAAGACAATTAGTTAATTAACCCTTTCAAACCCTTAAGGTATCAGAAAGTATTTTTAACTGAAAGTTATGTTTTTTGAGGTCAAAGTGACCATACTAACAACTTAGTTTGATTTTATAAAAAAATTGTAACACAACCCGTTTCTCTAAGAAATTATGGGACTCTTGTGTCCCTCTGGGTGTGAAAGGGACTTTTTTAGCCTTAAAAATACACAGTTTATCAGTACTTTTTTTGCATTTATTATACCTTTAAATACATTTATTCATATATTCTACTTGACAAAAAAAAAATTGAAAAATCTTAAGTAAAAAATTTTACAGGTGATATTTTATGAAGCAATTTCTGTTGATATATTAAGAAAAAAAGGTAACTTCACACCCAGAGAGACACCTGTGTCCCAAAGAACTTAGACTAGAATAATTTTTAATGTATGTGTTAGAACTAAAAGATATTTCAAATTTAGTATTCTTTAGTATATATTAACAAATAATTATCTTGAAAAAAAATTTTTTTTTGCATGTGTAAAAATCATAGTGTTTAATACAATTAAAAATATTCAAATTAAATTTTTTTATGACTAATTATGAAATATGAATAATAGCTTGACTTCTTAGCTATCAAAAAACAAAAGAAAACAAAAATAAGTGGACAATGGATCGCATCATCTTATTTTGAATTTTTGGGACACTTGTGTCCTCTGGGTTGGAAACTTCATTTGTAAATATATTTCAACGGGCACATGATTGATTATGTTATTGATTGTACATTAACATAATTATTTATAGGACTGTTTGTATATTTAAAACTTGATTAAAAGGTAGTCATCATTTTGTGGTATTTCAAAAAAAAAATCAGAATCCTCGTCAATTTCTAGGAGTAAAAATTTTTGATTTTTTTTGAAACACATACATATGCTTTTTTAATTGAATTTATAAAAATTTTGAGCTAAAAAAAAATGACAAATTGCCCAAATCGAGGAATCAAAAATGTCACGTATCAAATATGGTAAACTTGTCACTATGGGAATAAATATATTTCTTTGGTAGTGACAAACTCATTTTTTGGATAAAGCTTTTTTTTTCCTGGTGTAGATGTTTGAATTTTCCTGAATAAAACCATTTTTTCTATAATTTTTATTGATTCGCTTTTTTCAACTGTCCCTATGAGGATGGTTTTAATAAAATATATTTTCTAATATGAGATCATCTTGATGAACACTAATGCTTGAAGGAAAGTAATAATTTTTAATACGAGTATAGAATATTTTGAGAACAGTAATTACAAAAACAAGAATTACCTATTTGATATTTCTATATACTCAAGAATGGGAATCAAATATGAACTCTCAGCTGTTAATAACATGAGCACAATTATTAAAACAACTGTTGTGTTTCAACTGTCCATATCTTCCCTCTATACTTATAACCCTCCCCCTGTGGCCGGAAAAAAAAAAAAATGATTAACGTATCCCCTGTTTATTAGAAACTTGGGGGAGTTTCCTTATCCACAAGTCTTATAGTCAAAATCTACGTCAGAAATAAAACTTGATCATAAATTTAATTTTCTTAATATTTTTTTAAAATATTAATCATTGCATATTTATCAAAACGTGATTCAAATCAGTTCATAAACAAAAACAATAAGTTTTTTGTATTAGGAATGTTTTAACAATAAAACTACCTCAGTTATAATTTTGACGACTCTAAGTTATAAGTCATGTTAAGGCCTATTATAATAATACTTAATAGAACTAAATACTATTGAAATGTAAAAAAATATATATATATTATTACTTTTTACAATACAATGAGTGTTCTATCATAATTAAGACATTCCGGTTCAGCAAAAAACAAAAACAAAGGAGGAAATTAACAACAAAGAAATTATTTTATACAAACAAATGTTTTGACAAATTCTGTATTTTTTTATTGAAATTGATATCAAAACATGCTAAAAATATGTAGTAAAAAAAATTATATTAAAAACTTATTAAGAAACCCTTCAAACTAAAAGTTAAATCAAATATTTGGCATCGTTGCTATACAATAAATACTAGTTCTAGAGTTAATAATAATCGTATTTGTATAGCCAAACTATGGGCATTTTAAAAATATTCTTATTCACAGCTGCAAATTTCTACATTTAGATATTTATTTCCAAACAAGAATTTGTAAGATTTCAAATATTGAAATTTAGTTCCACACACACACATCTGTAGATTTCAGATTCCTAAAACCCTTTTGCCCTGATAATATTATGACAATTCCTTAATGAAAAATCATTAATTTTGTATTATTATGAACGGATGGTGTCAAATATTAATATACTACCATAAAGTTGGGAGACTGTGTGTGTGTGTGTGTGTCTATATATTTTATTTTTTTACTACTCTCCCCCCCCCCTCCCCTCCTCTTCTCCTTGTAACCTCTAACAAAAGGTTTACCGACTTCTATACATATATTGTACATACATATATGAATTGATTAAACGAATTCAAATATAATTGATTCAACTTAAACTATTGCAACAATAACAGGGTCCACCTGCTCTTGGACACCCCCTCACTTGGTATAATTCTTCTCAAGGGAATTTGATGAGTTATTGTTACCATATTTTACACCTAGGAGCACAAATTTTATCAAACGAATACATATATAAAGGGAACCCCACACATGGAAACACTTTTTTTAATAATGAACTTCAAAATACTTCTCATTTTATTTCTAGTAGCTAATAGACCAAAAGAGTTTTTGTGAGATTGTTTAATTGTTACATATCAATTAAAGATCCACAAGTTTTTTGAAATATTTTCCTTATGCTCTAGGATGTTAGTAGTTTTTAAGAGCAATTTTTCAAAATATATACTAGTCTTGATCCCGAAAAGGTTAGGCCTTGTTTTGTCTCGAGTAAGGTGGCTTTGAACACAAATCTACAGTATGGGGGGGGGGCCTATTTGTGCTTCAAGTATATAAATATCTTCTAAAAAAAACTAATTTTTTTAAGATATATTTTAATATTTACACAATGATATGCTCTTCGAAATATATATAAATCAAATTCTGGATGTGATTTTTATTATATAATATCTTTAAACATTTCCTTATCAAAGAAAAAGAAAAAAAGCTTGAAATTAACTGGACCAACTATAAGGCACCTATTCTTTGTTTAATAATATGAATATTCACTCGCTCAACAACAAATAATTTGATTTCAATTTAATCAACCTTCATACACAAATAAAGGTCAATAATAGACAAAGTGACCAAAACAATGATAAAGCAATACTTTCAATAGTTTAATAATTGATTTAATTAATATCTTGCTTGAATCCAAATTCTTCGAGACACAAGGTATGTGTCAGTGCTACATACAGACAAAAATTTCAATTTTATAGCTTATAAATGGTGAATTAAAAAAAAAATACTATGCTATCTTACATTACAGATTTCATAATATGTTAAGCATAATGAACACCATGTTGGAGACATAGTTGTTTATTTATAAAGTTATTAAGCAAAATGGACACACTTCCAAATAAAAAAAAAAATAAAAAGTAAGCTTCATGCTATAGCATTGAAAATGAAAAGAAAAAAACCTCAAAAAAACTTAAATGATACATGTAAAAACGCTCTAACACAGTGGTCCCCAATCTTTTTCTAACTGCGGACCGGTCAACACTTGATAACTTTACCGCTGACCGGGAGGGGAGGGTTGAAATAATAATAATAAACTTGAATCCACTGTGACCTCATATGGAACTTTATTAATACATTGCTCCTACATTACAATACTATTATAACATTAGAAAGGTATAACTTTATTAACAACTTGCTCCAACAATACAACATATTATAACATCAAAAACTCTCCGTAACGCAAAATCAATCGGAGCCCTGAGCTTGTTTCTTTGCAACGAGATGGTCCCATCTGGGGGTAATGGCAGACAAAGACACCTGAAGTGTGTTGCTTATGTCTAGTAAGTATGTGCAGAAAACCTTATTTCTCACAGATAGGATGTTGGGAATGGCAACAGAGTTGCAAATGACTAAAGAGCGCGGAGAACATGCTGTAGGCATTGTTGCTTGTTGCCTCTGAAATTCAATGAGTCAATTAAGAATTATCAACCCAAAAATAATTAACAACTTCCCTGCACAATTAATTGTCGTTTGTAATTTGCATTTATACTTGTTCTCCAACAGTCTGTAGATGAAGTATTATCGTTCCAGACTTAGATAATAAATAAAACAGAGAGAACTAATAAAATTATTGTGCGGCCCGGGGGTTGGGAACCACTGCTCCAACATACATACATACATACATACATACTTACATTTTTGCATAGTTATCAAAAGAAGTAATAATATAGTAGTCTAAGGTTAAAATTTAATTGATTTTTTTTCTCCCCAAAACTAAAAGTTATATCAACATTTAACTGTATATTTGCAATTAAGATATTGTATTTCTAATATTAAAAAAAAAATATTACCAGAAATTTTTTTTTAAAAAGAAGAAAAATTTAATCTTTAATTAGAAATAAGAGAGAGAAAGAGAGAAAAAAGGGCCTTATAAAAAAGTGGAGGAAATATAATATATTTAGTGAGTGCTAAATATAGCAACAGGAAATAAAATAAGGAAAAGAAAAAAAAAAAGTCCCCTTTGCCAATAAACATGAAAAGAGGGTCTCCTTTATTTAAGTGGTTTTTTCCCTTTTTGACTACTCTTAACAGAGATTGTATGTGATATTGTACATAAAAAAATCCTTTGTAAGTAAAAAAAAAACCCTCTTAAACTATGTAGGATCAAAAACAGGAACAATAAAATATTTGATTGCCTAAATCTTTACTCAATTATGTGAATATTCTAAAATTTGTTTTAAATATATTATAGCATGCTCATACATATGAAATAAATAAATTCACCTCATTAATAGAATCAATGACAATACCTTTTCAAGTTCAATATAGAAATAAATAATAAAAAACAATATTCAGGAAGTTTAACATAATAATACATTTTTTAATTAATGAAAATAAAAAATAAATAAAGATTCAAAATTAAATATATGTAGTCATTAAAAAGTCATATTTCATTTCATTTATTAGAATCTCATGTCAACAAAATTAATCACATCTATCTATATACAAAACGATTCTGGATGCTTGTGCTATAATTACTACAAATCAATGAGGTAATTTCATCTTTGCTCCGAAATGCAGTAATTATTTCTTTCAGCATTACAAGTATCCTCAATTTGTCTAGCTAATTCTCTTTTCACAAAGGCTTTCAAAATTGAGCAAATATGCTCAATTGGATTGAGCAATGGACTGTAAGAGCCAAGTCTTAAAATTTTGTCAATTGAAAACTCTTCTTCATTTAAAATTCCCATATTGAACTTGGTTATTCCCATTTTGAACTTGAAAAGGTATAGTTGGAAATTTTCTTAAATATGTTCTTCAAATAAAATGACAATATCATGTTAATATATGAAAACCTCCATTCATTTTTTAGGGGTGACTTGGACACTCCAGTTAGAAAAAAACTTGTAATCTCACGATTACTTTGTGTTTTTGCTCCTTTTTCGATGTGCATTTCTAATCAAACTTCACTATTACAAATATATAGGCATAACTTTCCTGTTCTATTTCTTAAGAGTTATTCTGATTGACTCTGCGTTTTGGTTCTTTCAAGGTTTCGTGATGATAAAATAGTTAGTATTGTACACTTTATTTTCGTTGAAAGTTAAAGTTGAGAATAGATTTCTTTGAAAATATACCAAATATTAAACTATATTTCTCCTTTGAATGGAGTTTCTGACGTCAATAATGCACCTGTAATTAATGAGTTAATTTCAATAGACAACCGGCAGACTTGATTGGACCGATATTTTAAAATTTTCAAATATTTTACGTATTTGTATGTCAGCTGTTGATGTGTCTCCTCTAACTCCTTCTTATAAGTGTTTTAAATACCTATTTGTAACTTATCTATTAAAGTCTTCTTCTTCTTTTTTTGAGGAAAGGTTGCGAGTTTCTATATATTGGATACTTCTGTTAGTAAATAAATACTTTTTTTTGACAAAGTATGTAGTTAGGATTGAATAAACTTTTTTAGGAACCATGAGAGTCTATGTATGTACAAAGTCCAACATTTAGAAGGGATATGATGTGTACGTATAGGAGCAACATTTCATGGTGCTACAACTACCATGAATTTATTTTGTTTGTTTGTTGTTGAGACTTCATCATATTAATTTTAATTCTTTGTTCTAAAAATAAGAAATTTACAAAAAGAACAATAATAATAATAATAAATAATTCATTTAACATTGTTATATGTATAATAATATAAGAAAATGTGTTGGTCTTTTTCATTCAACCTTTTTTTTTTTTTTCATATTTTGACCTGTTCGACCTTACTTTCTTTTGATGTGTGTGTTGTATTTGTTTATAATGGAAGTATGTACATTGTAGGTTAAAAGCTAAGTTTTATTTTCTTTCTTTACTCTCCCCCCCCCCTCTTCTTCTCTTCTCTTCGTATTCTTACCTTTCGTGTATCCTTCAGGGGATATTAATATAAATAACACATTTATAAAGTTGAAATCCTCGAAGGATATTTATTTAAAGAGGCCCTCCTTTCACTCACACATACAATCCTGTGTGAGGAGAAAAAACAACAACAAGGAGGGGGGGAGAGAGCATAAATTGATAAACTATAATAATTTCAATGATGAAACATAAAAAGAAATATAAATATCTTTACTACTATATATATTATCTCTACTGAATATATTACCTACGTTTGTAGAAGATATGTTGTGTACAAGTTGGGATATTGAACAAATTGTAACTTGTACCTTTAGCAGATGGCACAAGTTGAAGTAAATAAAAGGATATGAGGTATTTTAAAACAAAAGTTTATGGAACGTAGCTGTTTGTAATTCATTTTTATACGTGTTCGAGTGTCAAGTCTCGAATCCAAAAATACTCTGAAACTTTTTTTTAAGTTAATTAAGTGCTAAAAGTGGGTACGAGTACCCATTTTACTGCCCTTCAGTTGTAACTATTTACTACGTAATATGTGTCAAGTCAAGAAGAAACCAAGTTTATCTGAATTATTGCAAAAATGAGCTAATCTACTGCTATATTCTTGAAGACATTATCTTTCGTTTGTATTAATAGATTATTTCGATTTATTAAATAATGACTCCAATAACTGCAACTGTATTATAGGAGTAAAAAAATACCGGCCACAATCAAGAATAAAAAACATCTGGTATCTCTGACTATGTAGTTATTATTAGTATGATTTATGGTGAACATGATAGCGGATTAAGTTGATTCTTAATAGTTCTACAACAGGTGAACTGGTCTTAGCCAACTGCAACTAAATAAATCTCTTGGGCTATGAAAAAGATGGACGTTCTTTCAGAGACCATATCGGCTCCATGTGCAGTCGACACATTTATCCGATTACTCTATTGAATAGACAGCAATCCTTGATTTCTCGATATAAAGGGACATTTTAGCAAAAACTGTGCAGTATAGGTCTTAGAATGACTCCTAAATATTTAACTGTTATGTTTATAAAGTAAAAAAACTTAAAAAATAGATTTTCACCTTTTCAATATGTGAAAACAAACTTGCTTTCTTGTTGACTTGATACATATGTTGTAGTCTGAGTGAGTCCTTTTACTCATGTTTAAAACAGATTTAAAGTTTTATATTTAGGTATAGACTGGATCAAGTCTGAAGAATTTCAGTTCAATGTGACTTAAGCTTGACCCATGTTTAAGTTACGAGGTCGAGTTCTCAGCTTTCACTTGTGATAAGTAGATATCTTTAATGATGAATAATAATTGATTTAAGTACTACCCTCCAGCGAATTATTTACTTGGATACCTCGTAAATATATAATAAATAAGTATCCTTAATTGATCTAAATAAAATGATTCATTATTTTAAAAAAAACATGTGCTACAAGTTCGCATTTTGCCCAAGTACAATTTTTCGATACAGTACCTTTTTAAAGAAAATTCTAACATAACATTAGTTTGTAACAGACCTTGAACTTTGAGAATCCATATTATATTCTTGTTTTTTTTTCTTGAAATAAATTTTCCAAACTGTTTGGAGGTTTATTGTACATATTTGATATGTAATAAGTTGAAACTACATAAATAGTATCAATTAATAGATAGTTATTAATTAAAGTGTATAGTGTTATAATTAGAGTAGACATTTTGAGACTTAACAATTGTAACCTACACAAAATACCAACTTCTATATTGAATTAACATATCTAATGTATTTGAAAAACAATATCCTTTAAATATAACATATTACAACTCCTATAAACATTACATTTTAATTGGTTTAATTGACTTTTGTTTTATTCAGTATATTGTACATGTTGTAACATGTACAATCAAAATAAAAAGTGAGACAAAAATACTTATTTGTGAAAAAAAAAATTTAAAAAAAAGAGAAGAACATTGCTTCCTTACCCACCCCTGTTTGTGGAGTCCCTGGTTTCGATATATTAATTGTAATTTTGTCTGATAAAATATCAAATTATAGTCATACAACAATATGGGGGCAATGGGCTCCATTTTTACTCTATATAGATTGTCCGAGACACAAGGCATTTTAGTCTTTTTGCGTCACTGTACAATAGTGAAGCCCAAATTGATAAAATATGTACTTTACTGGGTTTTTTTTTCTATACATTATTTGTTTTGTGGTACTTTGGTGTTAAAATATCATAAAACTATATAGATACAACGTTCCCAAAACGATTTCTAAGTGCTTCTATCGGCATAAATTATTAATTTCTTATAATATTCGGGCAAATATTTTTGCTATTCAAAATTATTAATCTGACAGTTTTCTTACTACATAGGTACTTATGAATCAAATGTCATTATTATGCTCTTAGATGCAAATTAGAGGTGATGCATTTTTGAGCCTCATTTCAATCCTTTTTAAACCAATACTCTACGTAGTAATGATTGGAATGTTAAGCTCCTCTTTAAATAATAAAAAAAACAACAAGTAGTTATTCACCAATCAATCACTCACTCACTCAATACTTGTTGAAAGGAATGAGTATGAAAAGAGTTCACAGCTTTTGGTTGGTGGATACTTGTTTTGAATGGTCTTTTAAGAAGTAGTAGAGAGGAATTGGAGCAATGCTCTTTGAGTTCTTTTCAAAAGGGAATTAAAATTATCATAATACAAATTGATTTGATTATTATTATTTATGATGGAATCAGGTATCTCAAGAATGTTCATTAAGAACATCTGAACCAATTCTCACGCTGCTATTCATTCTTTTGACATGTTCTAAACGTAAGACCGAGCCGAAAATTCTTAGAAATGCGGTATATTATTAATTAATTCATTAATGACTTAAAAAATTACATTATATATGTTTGTGTTATTTTTTTTTTTTTGCCTCAATATTTCCTCACTTTATCCAAATCCCTAATTGAAGCTGACCAGAGTTATAACTCTCCTCATTACCCTTCCTTTTATGTCAGTTAGACCTTTAGCAAACATGTATTGGCTTCTAAGCACAGAAAATATTCCACCTGTGTTGGATCTGTACTGTACTGTGGATGATCAATACATGACAGCATTGATATAGACTCATTTTGACCCAAAGGTTGTTTAAAATAAACAATAAAAAGTTCTAATTTCGTCATTTTCAAGATGTCCTCTTTCGTGTCACCTCCTTTTACTGTACATATGTACTTTTCTTACAATTCTTCAGACATAGTTCAAGGAAAATATATTTGATATAATATCCGTAAGACTAATTCATAATCAGTTATTTTAATTTGATTTCTTTGTCTACTTTGATCCAAATTATGTTTATAGGATATTTTTAAAGGGGTCAAAATCGTAATTTTGTCATTTAGTATAGTATAAACCAAGGATTATGTAAAAATTTCAATAAAATCCTAGAGACTGCTTTAGGTCTCAACCTATTAATTATTTCATTGAATCCTAGAAAAATATTTTAAAAAACCTTCTCAAAAGTGGCACTTTTTTGAAATAAAAGAGTGTGGAAATTTAAAACTATTATGTAAGTAAAACATTATTTGTAAGGAAAAGAATACAGTTTTGGATTTATTTAGACAAAAACTATGTACGTTCTGCCCAAAAGTCCATAACAGTTTAACTCTTTAAGTGTATACTTCCAAGTGACTCGTACTCAAAGATACAAAAAAAAAAAAAAAATGGCCAAACGTGCAATAGAACTTGGATACATTTCAAAGTCTTTAGAAACTACTTTTTCCCCCGCAAGATGTCACTTTTGAAGTATACATATATTTATATTTATTTATAATTATTTTCCCTTTGCAGAATTCTTCTTGTTTACTCATACTTACTCCTGAATAAAAGCCTCTCTTTATATTTACTTGCTTATGACCAATAACACAGCAACTACTAATATATCATAGATACACTGCATAAATGAATGGCAGTAAGAGAAAGACGCTATATTAAGTACTGTACTACTATGTTGAAGGTATAAATAATACACAACTACTTATACCTATATATATATATATAGGTATATAAAGCACATGCCTTTTGTGTCTACCTTTTATGTAATAATAAGCCAATAGAAATATTATAAACCTGTCGGCGTGTTTACCTGACAATTCGTCCAATAAATATTTATATTTCTTGACTCTGAAGGGGAAAAAAAATGGGCGTGTTAAGAAGGAAAAAATGGGTAATTAAGTTTTCATGTAGCTTGTAACAAAAAAAAAAAAAAAAATAGCAGGTGAATGCGTAGAAATGTAAGTACATATATACATAGGACCTCCAACGCACCTATAACACATCATGTTTATGACCAGTGTTATATGATTTTTTTTTTTTCATAACGAATATCATCTCATTGCATCTGCTCTCTCTCTCTCTCTCTAGGCTTTTATCCTCTCGTAGAAAAAGAAACAAACAATTCATATACACATACGAGCTATCAAAGGAACAAAAAAAACCTACCAACAACAACAACAACAACAAAGTTGATGCTCTTATCGATTTATGCAACCAAAAGGTCCTCATGAATTAATACCTCATTCAGAGCTTCAAGGACTTTTTTTTCCATGCTCTGTGCTTCTCAAACGCGCTTTACCTTTATCCTTGATACCAATTTGAGTTAAGGCCATTAGAATGTTTCATTAATTAGCATCAGAAAATAAAATTTTGATGACCTTGTAACAAATTTGAACGAGAGGGTTAGCGCCACTATGACTCAAGACAAAATATTATCAGTATCCCCCCCCCTAACCCCTTGAGTTGATCGGCGTCTTCCTCTCCTTGTTGAGATGTAGCCAGGAATTTTATATGTCCGGTTGTTCAACGTTATTGAAGGTACTTCAAATTAAATATTTTTAACCTTTCATAATTAATTGAGGCTCCTTGGAGGAGATTTGAGCCTCCTCTGAAGGAAAATACAAAAAATATGTTCTTACTCTCAAACAAAGGCTTTTTGAAAGTGATTATAAATGTGATTTTACAACCTAAGGAACTCAAATTCTAAGGTGTTGCAAGATTATAAAACTTACAAAAATTTTACTCTTGATCAGAGTGGTTATTCCATTTTTTGTACTGAAAAGGAAGAGGAGATACACTCAAGTGTTAATTGAAGGCGTGATATAAAAGGACAGAGATGCTCAACTCTATCTTTTTTTTTAACAAAAACCTTTTATTTTGACTTCTTATAAAATATATTTAGTTGACAAATTATAGTATTCACTTTTAAAAAAGTGAAACAATTAATTTTAGCAAAAACTATATATTTGTTCATTTTTCACCCCCTTTTAGAATTTTGTTCTATCTAAACAAAAAGATACAGTCTCGCATTATTACAACCCTTTTTTTAAGCAAAGACAAAACAATCTCCTTGACCTCAACCTGATTGTGATCAGACTGTATCAACGAAAATAATCCCTATTATCTGAGGGAACAAATGCTCCTGCGTGAATGACAATGAAACATCAACGACAATAACAACAGCTCAATCTATGTATATGGGATGCTGATGCTAAATATATGGTCATGATGACTGAGACACCTGTCACAGGAAAGGAAATAAAATATAATCGATGAATTTGTTGGTTTTTTTTTGTTTTGTTCTTTCTTTTCTTTAAAATCTCTCTTTTGAGCGTTTATTTTTTTATGTATGATTATAAATAAATAGTTAATTAATTGTAGTAATTTTGTTTCAATCATTTAATCGTAATATTAATCATATTAAATAATAATAATTTTTTACAAATATATATATATACTATATATATGTAAATATATGTTTATAAAGACAGAAGAAAAAAGAGTAAATTAGAGGTATTAAGGGGGGGGGAGGGGGGCATTATTGATAATAATATTAGGTATATGCATAAAAAAGTTTATAATAACTATAATAATATATATATATTTTTTAAGTTTTTCTATATATCTTATTTTTCTTTTTTGATAACATTGTTTAATAAAGAAAGTTTATTGCATTTTTTGATAATCATATTCTTTAAGAAACAAGAGAAGATACTTATGAACTACGTTTTTTGTATTTATTGCTTTGAGAGAATACCCACGTACAAAGAAAATCTTTCTAATTCATGAAAATTTTCTTCTTTTGAATAATAGTGAAATGTACAAAAAAAAAAAAGAAAAAAAGAAAAAGAAATAATTGACTAGAGAACTCGCCAATTTCCTTGTTTGAAATGAGTAATTAAATAATAATGATAATAATAATAATTAATTATAATTAAATCACAACCATATTGAGTGTTAAATTGAGATCCATATAAAATATGTATTGCTTATGAGTGTCCTGAATGACTAGGAACCCTGGGTAGAGTATTTTCGTTGTTGAATGAAACAATTGCTTTTTATATGTGTTATTGGCTAATTTTTTGGGGACTATTTACAGAGTTATTGCTTACAAATATACAACCTTGGAAGGGGGAGGAGGGTTGGGTGGGCGTGGGCAAAGTGACTTGAGTATTGATTAATTTGGTACTGAGGGTGGTAAGGGTAAAAAAAAAATAATTCATTAAAATTGAATTCTCTTACACCTTGACTAAAGTTATAAATATATAGATATATGTAATGTATTATATATATATATGAATATAAAATATCTGTTAACTACAATACATTGTCCTGTGTGTTACTCATTCATTTTGAATACTGAGTATCGTTTCGTTTTTTTTACTTTTTGTTAAATATTTTTTGGCATTAAGCTGAGTGAATTTGTTTGTATTTTAAAAGTAGTGTTGGAATGTTTTCTTTTTTTAGACTCGAAGTAAATGATGTTGGGGGTTAACTATGGGTGTAGGAGGAGCGTGATGGTAGGCTGTTGCAGGACTAAGAACAGTGAGGATGGGCCTATCTTCAGAGTTATTGCTACTGTTGCTGTTATTGCTATGGGGTGGAGGGAACGAAGATGAAGGAGATTCGGGATCGCTACTATCAGTATCATGGTTATTGTTATTGCTATCCGGCCCATTGTTTGGATCGTCTTTGAAACATGCAGACTCATAATGCTTGTTCAAATAGGACTTTAGCGCAAATGACTTGTTGCATCTTTTACATTTAAAGTTTTTGAAGGCAGAATGGGTTTGCATGTGTGCTCGTAGATTGGATCGATCTGCAAATGACTTTCCACAGTGTGCACAGCCATAGGGTTTATCTCCGGAGTGAGAGCGCATATGACCCTGGAGAAGCCATGGACGTGAAAAAGCCTTACCACATACATTACATTTATGACTTAAATTATGAGTGAGGATGTGCATGGACAGAGCTGGCATCGAGACGTAGAGTTTACCGCAAACATGACACTTCTTTGCATTGTTGGAATCAAGGCTTCGGTGAGTTTGTTTGTGTCTTGATAGATTTGAACTTGTAGCGTAGTGCTTTCCACACTCGGAGCATGAATAGCGAGGTTTGGTTTGAACGCATACATTGGCCTTTTTCCTGGATCTTCCATCAGAGGCAAAAAAGGCTTCATAGGTATAGGCCGTTGTTTTACCATTATTAACTTTAAAGACAGGGCCAGCTTCTGTATACTCTGTTTTGACCACGTCCCCTGCTGATGATGCTGGAGAGAGGAGAGGAGTGGGTGTGGAAATGAGAGGTTCTGGAGGGGAGGATGAGGGAGTTGTTCTTGCTGAGGAGCTTAGATCAAGGATAGCATGAGCTGTATTGATATCTTCGATGTTGCGATACTGAAGACTTGACGGAACTGAATTTGAGGATGTATAAGGGAAGAAAGTATCGTAGACTGGACGCTCATACTTGGCAAGAATAGGATCTTGAAGACAATAGGGGCGGAAGAGATCTTTCTTTACGGAGTGAACTTCGGGAGGAGGAGTGATGAGAGTTGACCCACGTGTTTCAGTATAGGGATGAAGATGGGCATGGATATTTGTGTCCAAAGGTGAGTGTCCTGATGGCCTTGGGCATTCATTTCCCTCTTTACATAAAAACAAAAACAAAAATAAATAATTAATACTATCAAGGAAGGATGATTTATGAAGCTTTATGAGAAGTCAATTTTGGATTGATGTTTGTAGAAGAAGAAGTTAAATAAGAAGTAAAGGAAGAAGAAGAGAAAAAAAACCGTTTGTTCATCCATTCTCCGGATCTTTGTGTTATGAGATAACCTCTCTGATGTTAGTTATGTATATGTATGTATGAAAAAACTGAAATTACATTTCAAAAAGGATGAAAGTTCCCTTGAGACACTTACTCCTCCTGCTTTGTTCTTTTTTTTTTCTGCGTGGAAAATGAGACCCTCGGGATTCTTTTAGAAACAAAAAAACAAAAAAAAAAAGTAAAGATTTAACTTATTCCATAGTATGTAGAACTTATAAGACAATGATAACACTGTTTATTTTTTGGTTTGTGAGTGGGTTTTTTTTGTCTGTCAGAGGCCATGCTCAACAGTTTGTTTGTTTATTTATTTTTTGTGGGGAAAAAAGAAAGAAAAAAGTAGAGCCCTTTATGTAAAATTTGCACCATATATGTATGTAGTTACTTATATTAGTATTATAACACTTAGTGAAAAACATCAATCATGCAGTTCATGCTTAAATATATAATATATAGGAGCCACTTAAAACATTAAAGCATAACACAGAGATGAAAACGATGAAAAAGGTAGAGTTAGTTAATTGTAAGTTCTTTGAGTCATTTTCTTTTTAGAAGCAAATATGAAAAAAAAAAAATCATGCAAACATCGAACACAACTTACCGGCTTTATTGCTGACCTCAAAGCCTTGGTCTAGCATTTCCTCATCCTCAGTGGACTCTGTTTTTACGACATCAATGATGGGTGAAGGAGATCTTTCGACAACTCCTCCACTTTGAGACTCCTTCCATTGTTCGTAAGGATATTTTAACTTCTTGGCCATAAAACAGCGAGGCATGGTTTTTTTATTGATGGGTTGGTTTTTTTTTAAGTGAAGAGTGTTTTGACGTCCAATATTATAATATTGTGTCAATACTTTTTTTTTGTTTGTTTAAATTAAAAACATTTAATTACACATATATGGGTAAGTGATATTGTTTTTGTTTGTTTTTTTGCAAAAAGGGATTTATAATAAGGAGGAATTAACATATAGAAGCATTCCACATTAAGAATTTGAATACATATATAATAATATAAAATAATAAGAGAAACAGAAAATATTTTTCTTCGTTTTTTTTTTCTCTTGACTTTTGGTGGGATAGAAAAAAAATATTTTTTTATATATCTTACAAAGAAATTATTTTTTCAAAATATTTTTTTTCTTTAATGATAATTGTTTGTTATGGGTTTTAAAAAAAAATAACATTCAATAAAAAATTAAAATGCAAAGGAGAAAAAAAAATGTTTCTTACATCGAATTAAACATTCAGAGTATGTAATTGAATATTAAAAAATTATAGAGACAATTAGAAAAAGGAAGAAGATGCTTTCCTGAATTGATTCACTCACTTTAATGAACTCAAATTTTTTTTAACAATGAATTATATTATGATTTTTTTTTTGGTTGTATCTCTACGATATCTCAATGACATTTGAAACCATTCACTGGTATTTTGCGTCCTTAAAAAGGCTCTACTTTAGAGAAAAACAGGCGTGCGTTTTTAAGAGAGAGAGAAAAGAGAATGAGAGAGAGAGAGAGAGAAAGAGGAGAGATAAACCAAAAGCAACCACTACACTGGTTCGTCAACGAGAGGAGAAATCTCCCGTAGAGGCGAAAAAAACAACAACACACACACACAATATCGGAGGAAAGCGGTAAGAACTTTTTGAGCTACCAGTGGTTATGTCCGCACATAGAATCATAATGTGCGCTTGAAAAAAAAAAGAGACCCACCTGTCGTTAGAAATAAAAGCGTAGAGGACAGGTGGTTGAAAGGAATCGCAGGTTGTTTGAGCACGAGACCTTTTATCCTTTATAATTCATCTGCTGCTTTTTTTATTATTATTATTTTACATCAACAGTAATGTTCATCTGCTTTTAATAATGGACATATATAGCATATACATATATATGTACATCTTACAGGGTGAATTCTAATTATTGTCGTACTATAATAGTCAGTCCATACTTTGGAATCAACAACATACTATAAGAATGAACAGATGAGTCAAAATGAAATATTGTACAAGTGCAATGAGTATGAGCACCCATCTCCTCATCTGCTCCTACTGCTTAGAGGCATTGATGCTTGACAATACCCATATTCATATGGAATATGATTTGAAAGGAGATTATGAGGCATTTTGAACAAATGGGATGCGTAGGCACGAATGAAATCCTGTACAAAAATCACGATTTTTTCTTTCATTATTGAACAGAGCAATAGTTTCTGAGATCTGTTGAGATACTCAAGAGAGGCTATAGTCTAGAGTCTTTATTTCATATATATCAAATAGTATTTATCTCCAATATAACATACTTCAATTGACTTTTGTCAAACTACCTTTAAGTGTGAACAGGAACTCTGGGAACATTTATAAATAGAAATAAAGGATTATTATTAATTAAGGAATGGAAATGTAATCATTCTTGCTTGCTTTTGTGTTGACAGGCCACATATATCTATGAAGATCATTCAGAGCAAGAAGCAGAAGTTGACATAATAATAAAAGTAATAACGAAGAAGAACTGTTTTTATGTATGAATTCAACTCGACCCAAATCCCACTCCCCACTAGAAACAGTTACTGCTACTCACTACATATTTTAATCCTATTTGTCATTCGGCAGTTTATATAACATATACATATATGTACAATGTCAGTAGTCAATCTCATTTTTCATGGTTAGAGACAACATTTCATTCCTCGTTTTTTTTTTTTTTTTTTCATTTTGATTCTTCTGTTAAAGTAGTCGCGTGTTGTTTTATCATCTAATATCATAATTTTTTTTATAGGGATTTCAAAATCCACACTAACCCCCCCCCCCCCCTCCCATTCCTTTCTTCCTCTTTAAAATATGCACAAGTGTCAAATGATGCTTGCCGGATGAGATTTTCTCCATCTGCTTGATACGGATATAAAAAATATGTATATACCGTATACGGGGGGGGGGGGGGGACACACACACCAAAAAAAAAAAAAAAAAATGAAGGGTAAACTTAATCTCTATATTTGTTGATATTTCATCATTATACATATATGTATACATAGAGAGACAGAGAGAGAGAGAACATTCAAACACGCATTTCATTATTTTGGAACAATAAGAGTAGGGGAAAGAGGAATGGAACATACATACATAGGTAATCATTCCATCATCATTCGTTGAATCAATACAGACGATCCTTATCAACAATTGTTTCAACACGTTATGCACACAGGAGTTTTTACTCATCAATAGGAAGGAACATGAAATACATATATATTTATTATATGGGAACGGTCTACACTTTTTTTTCTCTCTCTCTGTGTCAACAATTAGGTTTTATTGTGTTTATTCACACCATGTGTGGTTTTTTTTAAGGGCAATAAAACCATTTTAAATTATTCCTTAAACCATTTTAATTCTGGGTTTTTTTATTTTATTGTATAATTTAACACATTTTCCTGTTTTTTTTCAGTAGTACCTACTGAAAAAAAAGGCATATCTAAGTATGTAATTACCAAGTCTTCCAAACTAAGATAATTACATCTTGACTCTAATTTATTATAATAGCTCCAGTTCTAGGTATTATTAGTTAACAAAATATATAGAAGTTCATTACCGAGCTTACAAATAAGTAAAAAAGAAAGGTTTTTATTGGTTTTAAATGGGATTTGGTATTGCTGGATGGGAAGGGTGTATTAAGTCTTAAACAAGTTGGCAGCCCCTGTATATATATACACACACACTTCATTGTGATTCATTTATACTTAATTATAACCACTGGACTTTTTATAATGTTTTTGGTTACTTACATACATTAGTTTGTTCTGTGAAAGGACAATTTGCTAAAAGTATTCAAAAATGGCAAACCTACTCAATAAGTAAGTTTATCCAGATCTGATGATAGTTCAAGGATAAAAAATATCTACATAACTTCAATTCATTGGTACAATCTTTGTTGTAATTCGGTTAACAAATTCTGACTAATCACATACTGATATATATTTCTTCTTGGACCGATCTAATTTGATCTCTGAACCATTCCTGGGAACAAAATGGGTCTGATGTGTCACATTAAAAATTCGAACTTGATGGATTTTATGTAAAACTTTGAGTTGGATTGGTATTTAAATGCATTATTGATGACGTTAACTGTGATTCCATGATAGCAATCAATATTTTGATAACGTCATACTAACTGATTCATGATATGATACCAAATACATTTTTCCCTCTCATTCTGAGAACTTATTAAACTTTGGTTTGAAAAGTATTATAGACTGAAATATTAGGAGTCGTTTAAATAGTTCATAAATAAATCTGAACCGAGAATAACTATGAGTCTAAGACCTAGTCACAGCACAGCCTATAACCCAGTCGTGAATAGTTGAACTTCGTAAATTGTCCTCAATTTAATGTTATAATATATAATTATGTACTTTGTTTCTGGCCATTTTTAAAATTCTTATTTTCCTCTTTTATTAAATCCTTTATGGGCTTTATTGAAAAAAAATCCAAATTGTATTTTTATTTGTAGCTGGAAGCCCTTTTTACTTGTTCAATGTTCTCCATCTGTTTATTTCCTTTCCCTAACAAGTCAGTAAATCAATTTGCCAAAAATTAAGAGTAATAAATTACGAGCAAATGGGTTGCTCCTTCAAATCAATTTGAAAATAATTAGAATGCCTTGTCTGTGTGTGTGTGTGTTTTCCTCTTTCTTTTTTTTCTTTGTAAAGAAAAAAAGGAACTAATTATACCCTGTCATCTTTTTCCCCCCTCTATTTCATACGTCCCCTAGAGGGCTAATTAGATTATGGAGCTTGTTTGAAGAAGACCGTCTTCTTTGGGAGGAAACAAATGAAGATGCCTTTTTTCCTCTTGATTTGACAAATGGAATGAGGTGATGATTTATTTTTTTTCCTTTTACGATAATATCTTTTGATAAAGATCTTTAGTATTCTAACAAATATTTATGTATGTACATATATGGGTGTCAAGATGTTTTTACTGCTCTTCTTTCTATTTTTGTTCACTTTATATTTGTGTGGTATGATAGATATACCTACATACATATGCCATATTTTTATATATACATACATATGTACAAACAGTAACCAAATATCAAAACAAATAGAGCACAATCAACAACCCCTCATTTGTTTGGATAATGATTTGATATCTTATCAGAGGCAAAATATAATTTCCCCTATATACATATATTTAAAGTCAAATTCGAAATTATTTTGTATATAGACCACACACACATTCATATTTATGGAGATTTGAAGATATTATTTGATTCAATAAGTATAAACACCTTTGTGGTGTGCAAAAAAAAAAAAACTATCTTGAGAAAAAACGAGGAAAGTAATAAATCCCACTTATAATTTTTTTTACTTTTGTACCGATAAACACCCCAATATTTTGCTGATATAACATATTTATATATCTTGGTCAAGTATGGACTTATGGACAAAAATTTTATATAGTTTGAAAAATGTTAAATATAGTGTAGAGTCTTAATTTGATTTATGAGACTTTATTTAGTTCCAATACGGTCTTTCAAAAAGAAACTGTCAAGTTGACATTAAGTGTGACCAGGAACTGTTTGGACATTTAACACGACGAGCTTTTTGTATTAAAAAAAGATACTATGTACTCTTCCACCCGATAATTTTCATCAATTGACTCTTTTGATTTAAAGAAGCATACTCTACGTGTTATGAATTCAAGAAGAGTATTAGTAGTATATATGTTTTTGATATCAATAAAATATAACAAATCAAGGATTCCACGCCTTTTTTTGGATTTTTGAATACTACATATGTGTTATCTACTGATTTGTATATTGGTCGAGTTTTAAAAAAAAGTTGGCAACAAGGAAAATACAGAAGGGTTAAAGCGACCAGTTGTTTTTCCTATATTTTTTGCCCCTTTTGAGTGTCAAGGCTGAGAGTGGACAAGAAAGCTCATTGTGTGAAGGATTAATTAGAATAGTTTCATGATATGGAAGATAAGAGTTAGTTGAGGAACACTAATCCAGAGTCACTTGCTTTTTGTGTGTGTTGACGAATCTTATTAATATTTTTATTCTGCCAATTTTTGTATACAACGGTTCAGTTGTTTTGTATTTATTTAAAATAGCCATTTAATTATGTTTCCTTGATATCTTTTTTTAATTTGTTCATCTTGTTTAATAAATATTGTATTTTCAACAATGTCTCCGACATGCTCTCACTTTGCGTTTAGTAAGCAGTCCTTGACTTAAGCTAAAACACTCTAGTAAGTATTATATATATATTAGATATATGTACAACATATATTTTGTTTATTCTATGAGTACATTGATATCCTCAAAATAAGTGAGGAAGTTCAATTTCAACATCTTTCCCCCCCCCCCCCTCTGCGTCTCTTATCATCATCATCCACTTCCGATCTACCTACATAAAGACAAATTTCCTCAAAATGTCAGCTTCTAATAATAATTTGAAGAATAATTATGATGAATTTGTGCTCTTTTGTTATTGTTAGCTCTATTGTTCATAGACTCTTGGTCAAAAATTAACTCAATTAGGAAGAAAAAAAAGGAAAATAAAAAAAAGGTCATTATCCTTGTTAAATAAAAAGCCGGGTGTAAACAAGGAGACAAATTATGAGGCTAAAAAGGTTGAAATGTGAAACCACAAAATCATCCATCCTTTTTCACTTTCCAAATAAGAGGGAGAAGAAATATGGTTTCTCATACATAATGTACATATGTACTTACACCGGGGAATTTATACCTTTTCAAGTTCAATATGGGAATTTTAAATGAAGAAGAGTTTTCAATTGACAAAATTTTAAGACTTGGCTCTACGGTCCATTGCTCAATCCAATTGAGCATATTTGCTCAATTTTGAAAGCCTTTGTGAAAAGAGAATTAGCTAGACAAATTGAGGATATTTGTAATGCTGAAAGAAATAATTACTGCTTTTCGGAGCATAGATGAAATTACCTCATTGATTTGTAGTAATTGTAGCACAAGCATCCAGAATCGTTTTGTATATAGATAGATGTGATTAATTTTGTTGACATGAGATTCTAATAAATGAAATGAAATATGACTTTTTAATGACTACATATATTTAATTTTGCATCTTTATTTATTTTTTATTTTCATTAATTAAAAAATGTATTATTATGTTAAACTTCCTGAATATTGTTTTTTATTATTTATTTCCATATTGAACTTGAAAAGTGTTCTTCCTATTGACAGGCAATATAAAGTTCACAGGACCAATTTTTAAAGGTCTTGGGTTTGTTGTGACAGCCATTCTAGGCCTCAACTCTTAAAAGCCTTGATCCTTTTTCAAGACTGAAACCAAGACCATTACGATTAACCTATGTATCTAAGGAGAATTTATTTTTCTAAAAAAGAAATGAAATTATATTTTTTGATTCCTTCATTATATAATTTTGCATTCCAAAATCACAAAGAGTTTGTCTTTAATGTTATCAATCTCTCAAAACTTCATTGTGACATGCGTAGAGTAAGATGTCTCAAGCACAAAGCTAATATAAAGACTTTACTCAGTATGATTAGTAGCTTGTATTTGTTATTTCCCTTTTATACAGGCATAATTTACTAGCAACCCCAACTTACAAGATGGCGCACATTATCAAATTAAGAAAAAAGTTACTTAATGCATCTTAATTAATAACGCAGAGCCTCTATTCCTTTTGGACTTTCCCTGTGACTTAATCAAATTTATATAGAGGTTAAAAGTTTAAAATTACAAAAATTTTTAAGGATTATTTTTCATTAGAACTAAAATTAAAAAAGGCTTATTAAAAATTGAAATTTGCTTCAATAATGATTTTTTTTTTACTTTTATGTATATAAAATAATACAACAAAACTCAGGACATCATCTAATAAGTTTCATAGCTCTTGGATTTTGCAAAGATAAGATGTAAAACACGACACGAGTAGATTGAGACTGAATTGTAGCCGCATTTCAAAAATTAAAACCGACAGAATGCTTGTTTAAATGTGAAAGAAATGATTATTTCCGGAGAAGAAATAAGGTCATAATTATGTATAAAAAAGAAAAACTATGAAAGAGGAAGGTTACCCCTCACCCACCCATCATCAATTGTAAGTTACCTCATTTTTTATTATTATTATTTATACTTGTTATGGAAGATTAATGTCAGACATCAGTTTTATTATTTTGTTTTGTTTTCTACGGAAAATTATGATTTTCAATACTACATATATTTTTAGGAAACAGAAGGCAAAAAAAAAAAAAAGAAAATTGGTTTGCATCCTTTCTCTAACAACGCCAGACATATATATCCTGACAGCTCAGTAATACCGTGCGTTTCTATCATAACATACGTGCGCTGCTATATCACCAATGATTGAACAAGTATTTACAAAGAGCCAAAAGGATCATTTTGAAGATATTCAACTTTAATCCTTTCCACCATTGACTTGGAGTTGCATACACATCAGTGGACAACTATGTACACATAAGAGATAAGGAGTAATGATGATTGTATTTGTTGATTGATGTAATTGAATTAAAGTATAAATTTATCAATAAAATAACTTTGAAATATCTTTTTGAGAATAAATCAATGCTTACAAATTATACTATAAATAACAAAGTTCAGGTAAAATCTTACATGAGTCAGACAAATATATTTAAATTCAAGGGTACATTAATTGTATGACATATTGCTGGCTACATAGTTTGTGAAAACATGTCAAAGAAAATTGTTCTACGTCTTTTTATTTGTACAAGTTATCAAAGTAAAAGTCAAAATTTTGATTTTAAATATTATATTGGCAAAAAATATTTGTAACAACATACTACTGTTTTTCTCTGACAATCATAATTATAACGTCTCTTTGATATTTGTAACCATTGAAATTATACAGTTTTCAATTTTTATCCTATATTTATATAATATTCATGTTCAATTCCAGTTGTTGTAATGAATGTACCCAAAATAAACTTTTGAGTATTTTTTACACTTTTTACATGTTGTTTTCATTTATGAGAAGAAAAAAATACAGGAATCCATACAAAAACTATCCAATTTCTTACAAAATGTAATGTTCAATTCAAATATGGAAATATATATATATATTATATAGTTCATCTAATTCAGAATAAAATTCAATTTAAAGGTAAAAAAACAAACAAAAACCTTTTCCTAAAGGTTTTAATTGGAAAGCACCTCAACTTTTCATTTGATTTAAAGTTGTAAAGGAATTTATTCTAAAAAACTATAAAATGGGTCTTCTATATATAAAAAAGTATTTACTTTTAAAAAACCTTTTTCATCAGCTATGATTAAGGATCATATTATCTCGTGGTGAACTCAATATTTGAATGACTCAATTAATAAATACATATTTGAAAGTGTTCTATTATACATAACAAATAATAATAATAACAGATTTTTAGAAAGATGAACACAGGGTATATATACAATCACCTTCCCTTTTATTTTTCTATATCCAACTCAAAGTTCCTTCCGTTTTAAGAATAATAGCAATCATATGTATGAACGAAGGAGTCCATCCTTTTTTTTTCTTTTTTGGTACATTGAGTGACTGAATGAATAGTTATTATTTATAATTGTGAATTTTGTTTATCGAGAAATGGAATGCGGATTTTTTTTTTTATTTATTTAGGTACCTTGTACCTCTATTGTATATACATAGGATGGATGACGAACCCTTTGAGATTGTATGTGTTCCTTATTTTTTGAGTCCATAAACAGATTTTGTTTACAAATAATACACATATTTATATATATATATATATGTTGTAAAATAACTTTGTGTTCAAATACTTTTACTTTCATTATATACGCAGCTTTTGCATATTTTCATTCTAATCTCATTAGTTACATATTTACATATAGTAAGTATATAGTTTGTACATTCATGCAAATCGTTACAAATACATATCCTTGACTGTTGTATCCTTGGAGTCCTTTGTGTTGTACATATTTCTGCTCATTAAGTGATGTCCTTTTTTCAATAACAATTATATGATTATATATGACGTCAATGTTACAACGACATATCTCTGCAGAGTTCAATGTGGGGCGTGTACAAACAAATGACTCACACAGCTGTTTCTATGCATTATTTACAAGAAAGTTTCTTCATGCAGGCGGTGAAAAATTGTAACATTGACCTTAAGGATCATCGCCCATTGACACCTATGTTGTTCATTTGATTTGATTTTTGAGTACCTAGGACTTATTGTATACATATATGTATTTCGAGATATACTCTTTCAGAGTCGTATTTTGTTGTCTCAACGACAATCTGAAAATTAATTAGATATACAATAACTAAAAACTTATTACAAAGTAAATGCTTAATCATCTTTAAAAAATGTTATGATTCGTATTCAATATGATGAAAACAGAAGTCTTTTAATTTAATCACTATTAATGGTAATAAAGGATTTCTTTAGATTATTTACTTTTTAAGTATCTATAAACAACTCAGTTTTTCTTTGGTCTTTCTTGGTCAATACAAAGTTATTGAATAGTACTTGGATACCTTTGAACGTTAATCATAGTTTTAAGCCTTCATAATATTTATGACACTTTATTAGACTTCGATATGGCTTTAAAAATATGACTAATTGTTATTTTTAATTGTGACACAGGTACTTTAGCAACATTGAAGTGTAATTTGCGGCACTTTCAAAGGATGAATCAGAATGATTTTTTTTTTAAAGAAAGGGATAATAAATGTTAATTGAAGAATTCAAAGACATTTTTGATACAAATTTACTCTAGATTGATTTGATGTTTATACGAGTCACATATATATGTACATATGCATCTCACAAAATTTTTCCAAGAAAAATTTGCTTCTATGCCTCATACATATTTATTGAGCTAGATTTTATTGAAATTTATATTTTAACTTTACATAATTTTTAATTATTTCTGCTCCAATAAATAATTCTCATTAATAATAAATATTATTTTTTTTTAGTTTAAATATCATAAAAAGTTGTCAAAAATCATGCAACACAAAATAAGGAAAACATACAACTATATTTTTTGAATAATGTTTTTTTGAATAATGAAGTGTATATAATATGTTATATAATTTTTTTCAATACATATAATCATTTTCTGACTATTAAATACATATGTGGCATCCTTAGTTGTATAACACCTAATTTTCTTGATACGACTTTTATTTCCACTTATAAATGTATTTATATTGTAGTCAACTTTTTATATACAATCAACATAAAAATGACTATATAGATACGTCCAACAGGAGAATTCATTTCTTTTTCTTGAAAAAAAAAAAAGAAGAATATGTGAGTACAATAAAGAATAAAAAAAAAACTTAAAAAAAGAAAGTTTTTTTTCCATGATATAAAAAATATTACCCAAGAGGAAAATTCTTATTTTTTTGTGTGTGTGTCCACTGATTGCTTCAATGGTGAGTTCCCCTTTTAGAATCACCAATAACTTTATTATTACTTATACATATAGCATATATGTATGTATGTACATATAAGAGAGATGGAAAGAGCTCAAATATATATTTATGTATGCACAGAGACTCAGTAATCACTGCTCTATTTTCTAACATTTTTGTGTATGTAGGTTGACATTGCTCTTTGATAACAACTACTTTGTCTCAGGAGCAAAAACCATTCATCTTTAGGATAAAAAAAAAAGGGAATAATTTCAAAAATATATAATGTAAAAAAAAGTCGTATATAAATTTTTTTTTTAATCAATAACGTTTGCTTACACAACAATTATGTAACCAATTAGATTTAAACGTTGTTTATTCAAATTAACATATAGTAACACATCAAATTCACGGACTAACATACACCAGGAGTTTCAAGAATTGACAAATCAAATTAATGGTTTAATTTTACAAATTTCTAAAAAAATACAAATATTCAAGATTCTTAATATCAAATGTTGGTTATTTAAGAATACTTATTAATTAATTATGAATATGAACTCTTACAAATTGGGTGGATCGACTCAAATAGAATGTCAAAAAAACTAACTGTTAATTAATTACGACATTATTAGCATCAACACTTGGACTAATGTGTACGTAATATTATGATTATTTGCAACTGGACAATAAATAATTGGTGTTTAACAAAGCAAATTTCGGAACATTTATACTGGGGATGAGGAGTAGATCAAGAGATGATGAAAAAACTACATTCGGTTAATACTTAAATTAACGATTATTTTCGATTATATTCACTATTTCCTTAGACTCATTTGGATTTTGACCTCTCAAACAAACTGGGGCCTAATTATTTCCTGGTTTGTAGATAAAACACACCAGGACGACATGGAAGTGAACTGTTCAAAATTCAAGAGTTTATCTTAGGGGGAGTTGATTTTGTGTTTTTTTTTTTTTGTTGAGATATAATTGTTCATTTATACTATTTTATAAATAATTATATGAGCTCCAATCCCTGCCCATATATAACTACATTATCAAATCCACAATGACGTGTTTAACACGCACACACACACGCACAAATGGAGATTTTGTGTACAAATGCAATGACCGTTTTATCATTTAGATATAATTCTAACAGAATTAAAGTTTTTTTTAGTATTTAGAGGCTTATTAATAGATTATTCTATGTATCTACTCCCATTAATATCCAAATTTACCCTAGGTTAATTACCTTTACTATAGACAAAAAAAATGATGTACTTATTTACTATTGTATTTTATCTGTTGACAAAGCTAGCGCTCAGAGAGCCCTCCACAATACTTGGAAGGAAAAAGAGTAAATAGACATGAACTGCATTAATCAAAAAAAGAAAAAGAAAAATTATCTACGGTCCATTACGTAGCGTGACCCTAGGATTGTATATGTTTGTAGAGAGTTCACATCCAGGAAGTCCGGGACACTCCGTGTGTGTGTGTTTCCTCTTCTATCTCATTTGTACAGATGCTTACTTGTTTTATGAATCTATGTATTTCTGGAAGGAACACGTGCTCCATTGATGATGACGATAATATTGCTCATTTCCCTTCTGTATATGAGGAGCCACTCTTTTTCCGTTTCGTCCCCTCGACTGGGTTTTTGGTTTTAATTATCCCTTTGATTTTAGTGTCAAAAAACAATACACATACTATGATGAGAGAACGTATAGCATTATATCAATATCAAGCAATTTTAAATTATACACATAATTGTACATATGGAATATATTGAAAATTAATGTCAAATCCAATTTGAAAAAAAAAAAAACCAAGAAATTTCCCTTATTCATAAATTTACTTTGTAAATATTAACGCCCTAATTTTTCATTGACATATGCATTTTGATCAATTAATGCCTTATATATATTCAAATTTATAGAATATGTTGATATAATTTAGCACAAATTGTGGCGTCTCACAAGGATCAATCATTATAATGTATAACAGAAATGAAGTATTAGTTAAAATTAATTCAATAATACAAATGTAATTCAGACTTATTTCGGAGGGAAATTCTCATTATTTATGTTGCCAAAAAACAAAACAAAAAAAAAACAATCTTCAGACTAACCAACAATAAAAAGTATGGCTCCAATTTTTTATCTATTAACCTTTTTATGCCTTACATTATGCAAAAAAACAACAACAATATATTTTTGGAAACATTCCCATCACAAAAATTTGTATCTTAAAAGAACAAAAGTATATTATAGTCATTTTTTAAGAATATAGATGAAGTCAGGGTGCAAATTTTTCTCTCAATTATTCGTTATTTCTTCCCCCTAAGAATTATTTTTTTTGTATACAGTTCAATTCCATTTTTAGAAAGGATATAACTAAAAAGTGTATCTATTTTTTAGTAGTAAGTGTCAATCATCTTTTTTGAAATTAAGTTGATATTAGTCAGTAAATAGTTGTTGATTTTCAATGTATGATACATTTGGTATCATGCATTGTATTAAAAGTTATTGAGTTCTCATTATGATTTTGGCGTGACCCTAAGATCAGGCCAAGAGTATATTATATGATCTGCAAATCCGTCACTATAGATGCCATTTTGAATATCTTGACCTTTTATTTTTATCCCAGGGTACTTTAATGAAACAACCGAAGCCATGGGGTTCACTAGTATGAAATACAACTTTTGATCATATTTACTTTTAAATAACAAAAACATACATTTTGTAGTGCACTTGGTGATTCTTCTGTGAGTATTTTTGTGACATGGTGTCCAATTAGAAAAAAAAAATCCATTATTCGTATTCTACATAAGTAAGAATTTATAATGATTTTTATATAATTTGTTATTTGAGCCTGTTGAGGTCCAATGCCTTACTTAAAGAGTTACTCTGATGAGTCTGCAGAGATTTTTAATATTTAACCTTTTGTAAAAAAAAAAAAGTTAATTAAAAACATTTTAATTTTAGGTAGACTCCACTGTTTACACAAGACTGTTTACGTTTCTGTGTCTTTTGTGTCATCATATTCTATTTTTACTCCATCAAATGGATCTTTATATCAGAATCAATGCTCAAAAGTAATTAAATGTAATTATATTAAAAGGGTTAAAAATGAAAAGTTATTCTAGAATTTAATCGAGTTATAAAAGTATTCTACTTCCTATTTTTCTTCTTTGACTCTCTTTTCAAATTATATCTTTGTACAATCCACTTATTACGCGTATTGCATGATTAATATCATTTGAAGGTTTTCCATCATAGTTACATATAGGCATGTATACAAACATATATTAAGCCCTGAACTTAATACATTTAGATTTATTCAATGATACATCTTTATGTAATTGTCCTTATTATGACATTAAAAAAAACAAAAAACAAATAAGCTATTAAGAAGAATCCCTTATTATAAAATATAGTTATGTGTACATACATATATTAAATCATGTACTTAATACACCTTAATTTATTCAGTGGTACATTTTTATATAATATAATTGTCCTTATTATGTATTTGAAAAAAAAAAAACTAATAAGTTATTCAAAGGAATCCATTAAATTGAAAAAAAAAAAAAAACACCAGATAAGTTATTCAGAGGATTCTCTGATTAGGAAATTGAAAAAACAAAAATAAATCAGTTATTCAGAGGAATCCCTTATAACTGTATGTAAATAATTATAATGCTCTTCAACAGCTACTTTCAATAATGTGAGAAAAATCCACATAGACAAGGAAAATGGATTTGTATATATTTATCTTTTTTTTTCCTTCTTTTTTTTTAAAAAAAAACCGGAAAACTGGATGAATATTGAAATACAAAATTATGTTCTACCAAATCAAATATTGAAAAAGAAAAACTTTTGACATCAATATGATGAATAAGAGTTTGTACTTTACATATTTTGATTCCTTTACTCTCTAATTTGAATACACTGCCTGGTGCCTAATTTGACTTTGAATGCGGCTATTTGTTGAGATATTTCATCGATAAATTATCAATTAAGTTATCGGAGAGCAGAATCGACTCATTGAAAATTGTCTCTATTATGAATTAAAGAACATTCATAGAAGAGTTAGAATTTGTGAGGCAAACAATTTGAGTTACAATTTTTTCCTATCAAAATCCAAAGAAGAGAATAATACTTCTTTTATGTTTCTTTCTCACATATATATCCAAATAACCCTTAACAGCTCTATGTACATACAAAAAAAAATATAAAATCCTAATTAATTTTTGAATAACTTGGAAAAAGGGTAGATTCCCAAAAATATTTGGAGAGCCTTAACGAGAAAAAATGTGATTAAAATCTTGGTATGTCGCAATAAACTTTATTATTACTTTCTCCAGACTATGAATGTTGATATACATACATATGACGTGAATTTGATGATATGTGTATACATAAAGTATAAACAATCGCTTATTTATTTACATAAAGGATAAGTTGTATGGTTAATGGAGGCGCATAATTGCTCCTGCTCCTAAAACCTATGTACCTATGTATGTATGTGTAATCAACGTTATCAGCATAACACGTGCAGGTGGTGATGGACAGGCAAAGACATAGGTAGAACATATAAAACTAGGAAGGCAGATGATAAAATATTTGTGTACATACATACATTGAAAAAGTACATCATTCATGACAATGAGTTGTATTTATTATTAAAGTAGTATTCGAGGGTCCCATAAAATACATAATATATAATCATATGTACATACATAAATTATTTGGAGTAAAATAAATTTACTTATTAAGAAAAATAGAGCTGAAATTGGTATTATCAGTACATAAGGATTTCATCTGAATTTCTTAATCCTTCTACGAGCTACTACTTAAGTAGCTCTACCTACCGTGAGCCATTGATTTCTAGCGAATTTTTGCTCGAAACTGAATGAAAATTTACACGTTTATATGGGCAATTCTATTCGGGCGCTTGACATCTCGTTTGAAAACTGTGGGTCTCAGCTCTTGAATGCACTTCTTACTAATCAATTTCATGTAGTACTCAAGAAATCATTTAAATACAAAGGATATGGCCAACTTTTGGGCATACTCCCGTCCCCTACGCCCCCACGAGTCCCTATAGGTCAAAACAAAGACTGGAAATGTATTCTGCATTAAATACATTAGCAAATTATTATTTTTAATGCACAAAATGAGTATCATTCTAGGCTTAAATTGAAGTTGAAGTTGAAAAATGGGCCAAATTAGCTTCAATTATTATACTTATGCCCCTTAGGATTTTTGACTCTTGACCACTGTTATTATTAGAGGAAAGATAAAGAATTAATAATGAATGAATTTGTTTTTTCTATGCTATAAATTAATCCTCTTAGGATTTTTGAAAGTTCAAATTTGTTGACCTGTGTAATTAACTCTATAATATGAAAGATGAAAATCCATAATTAAGAGTCCTGACTTGTTTTTCAAAAGATTCTAATTATTTTTAAATTAAATTAATTTTTTCTTCAATTTGTACAATAATTTTAAGTCAATTGAGAAATTTTTATAAATTGAAATAAAATCATACCACAAAAACATATTCAACACGTCATCTTATGACGTTAAAACAATGACTTATAATTAATTACCTTAAATACAAAAATAAATAATATAAAGATAATTATTTCATATGTAGGTATCGATTAATTTTTTTTTTTGATATAATTGAGGATATTTTACTACTATTATGCGAAAAGAAACCGTAGTTACGAGATATCCGTATCCAAATTATCCGACTTCGTCAATATTTGTTTTTTTACTATGGTACATTGAAAATATATGTAATGATACATAAATTTTGTAAGTAATTCCATTTAATATAAACATATGTCAATATAAATATTGTTAATAAGTTGATACTTGTTCTCATGAAGAAAAAAAACTCACCAAAATTAATCTTGTTGATCGTTCATGACTCAAACTAAAGAGCCCCTCTAATGGCATGTACATAAATTTATGATGATACGTTGGTTTTAAGAGTAGTTTATCTATGTATAAGTACGACTGAATCACAAAAAATCGTTTCTATTTTATTTTGTGTCTCTTAGGTTTGATATATACGAAAAATTTTTTATAAAATTTTAAAGGTACATATATCTACGAACGAATTGTTTTTCTCATTTGATCACAACCCCCCTTCCCCTCCCCGTAATTTAATAGTATTGTTCCTTATAAATCCTTCCCCCCCCCCCCACTGTTGGATAATAATAATAATAATGTAGAAACACGATGCTTTTTAGAAATAAAGATTAATCTGGTTGAGCGTCTCTAATTTTAAAAGATATAAATTATGTAGATGTGGAAATGAAATTTTAGAGAGGATCAAATATTTTCAATCAAATATAAAACTTTGTTTTAAGTGCTGAGATATTTTTTTTTTATTTTTCATATACATACATATCTATATATGTATTTATAAAGTACACAAAATATATAAAAAATACTCATATAAATTTATAAATGCCAGACAAAGTCAAATTTCATATATTATATTAGAATATTGTGAGGAGCAAAGAGTGTTTTTTATACAAAGTAGATGTGGCAAGTGAATTTATATACATATATTTTAAGTACAACTTGACTTGATTAATTAGAATAGAAATCCGTTCCTTTAAGGTGTACCTTTATACTTCAACATATTTGAAGTATTCATATGTTGTTTAAATAAATGTAAGCAAGGAGGAGTTAATAAACGAACAAGAGAGCCAAAACAAATGTGAACAACTCCGTTGTTCTTCTCACTTCCCACAATGTATGTCTAATGAGTTATTAATTAAAAAATAACATATGTATTACACTATTATGAAAAACGTGCAATAATTTCATTCCATATAGTTCTCTTGTTTTCGCCCTTTCATGAATACATACAAACATGTTTTTTTTAAGTTCATAATCATTCCATTTGAGTTATTTTTATGTCATAATCAGGAGTAGAGCCGTACGTAAAGTTTGAGTATACTCTTGGGTAAAAAATACATATGTACACATATGTATGTACAAACGATGTACATACAATCATAGACAGAATGAAATATGTACATATATGTGGTTATGTTAACTATTTTTGACTCTTTGACAAAAAAAAAATATATATATAGAAGAAAAATCACATTTATTGAGGGTCATTTATTATTATGTATCATAAACCTCTTTTTTTTGTCAATATGGTCTTTTGATTTTGACACTTTGTAGCCATGAGTAGGCTGCAAAATGGCTACGAGTCATTCTATAAAAAGAATCCGATTTTTGCTTTTTTGGTTTTGAGTCTGATTCAAGTTCGAAATACCATAAGTTAATTAGACTAACTTGAGACTGTGTTGAGTACGAATCCCCAGCTCTGATTCAGCTATTGTCATCTAATACTACCAATAATCAATTGAAAGAAAGGATGTCTGTGTGTCACAAACCTCGCGTCGTATTCAAATCTGAATCTTTTAATTAGAGTAGATAGTATTTTGAATTTTCGAGTACTAGTAGTAGTCGAGTCTGAAGTTTAATGAGACTCAAATTTGACACTGTTCCGTGCCATATGTAGAGTTCTGCATGTTCCATCATTTATCTTCATATGCAATAAGCTATTCTAAAGTTGAGTGTTGTGTGTGGAAACAGTGTGTCACGTTATACTATTGTCCTATCCAATGTTTCTTGATACATCAGTATAGTTTTACCCTAAAGTTATAAAATTAAAGGTAAACAACTTAATTCATCCCGAAACAATATTATTATTGTGCAAAGTTCGGTTTGTTAAGGGACTAAGAGAGCCTAATCTAAGCATTTAATATGCTTAAGGACAAGAGAAAGTATCGTTGTTGCAAACTAAAATTTGACTTCCTGGCATGAAAAGCGAAAAAATGCCATTATCTCACAGGCATGTACGTGGCCCGAATGCTAAATAAATCTACATAATATAACAAAGTGATGTTTTTTTTTTTAAATTTATGATGAATGTTTATGTATTCAGGTCATCTAGGTAGATTATTGAGTAAGTAATGTTATAATCGCACTCCTCGAAATAGTATTTTGTATTTAAATTGAATTAACACGAAGTCTATAATTATATCAATCAACTAATAAAACTGATTTATTTTTTATGAAAGCCTTAAAAAGACGCTACTTCAAGTCCTATGCACCCCCCTCCCCTCATCAAAAGATTTGCTACAAATGAAACATTATGCTGTAGAAGCACTATGAGCATATATATATATATATACTTAATTAATTCACAAAATCTAAGGACAAAAAAATAATGATATTATCTCCTTTTTTGGCAGAGGAGTGAGTAGCTAATCCGGATATGAAGAGTTGACAAATCAGACAAAATAATTATAATCGGATTTACTCACAATCCAAAACGGGAGGAGGATTTCGTTCAAATATATATATATATATATATATATATATATACAAACGATAAGTACTTGTTAAATCTTTCATGGGGAGTTTTGTTCACAAAAATTAATTTTAAATAATAGCATAAACAATATCCATCAATGGACAACATCAATATTCTTATGCATGTAAACTATGAGAGATAATATACATTTAAAGCTGAATATACTTGCTACTGTTAAGGCTTGATCCATGGCTAATTTCTTCTCCCCTCCCCTTTGCCTAGTGACCGATTTAAATTAATATTTTTGTTAAAAAATCATTCTCAGACCGTGAACAAAATGTATAATCATAACTTTGGAATAAATAATTTTTCGACCTTACATATGTAAGTACACAGAAATAAATCACTTCGTATAAAGTCAACCAAGAAATGTTTGACGTCACAAATGATGTCATAACAACAATTCATGAAAATATTGGTCCTTATGGAGTCTACCATTTTCTTGTAAAAATAATAAAATCTTAATTTTTTAGATTAGACAAACGATTTTGTGTTTTGAACAGTTTGATATATGTGAGATGTTTTATAGAAGCAATCCTTGAAAAAAACAAGAAAAGGAGAAAAGAGTTTTTTTCATTTTCTAGCTATTTATACTTCATAGGAGCAGTAGACACTGACTTTTTTATTATTCTAAATTTTTCTACTAATAAACAAAATACCTAAAAGATTCGTTAACATATCTTTTAGATAATTGTCTATATTTTATGTATCATACTTTTTTTAAAAAACATTATTCATGTTAACGTGCGATCTCGCCTTCTAAAGTGTAATGAATATAATTTTTGCCAAATAGACGAATAATAATTTCTACTGGTACGATTGATAAGATATGATGATCTTTATTTTTTATTTTCCTTCTCATCTGCGCCATTACTTTTTCATATTATTCAATATTTAGACGTCAATAGTACCAAGTGTTGCTGCTAGATGTACATACATATATTTAGCATGACTTTTCAAGATATCATTATTTGCTCGAAATCGCACCTTCTAGAGAACTAATTGAAAAATAATAATAATAGAAATTGTAAAGCAATTAATAAAGACGCGCCTTCTGCAAGGAACTGCATTTGACCGAAAAAAATCCTAGCATTGTTGCTATATATCATCTCACATATCCATTGCTGTATTTTGAAAGACAATTATGCAAAGTTCCTTTCAGTCAGTGTAAATAGTTGTTCAACAAACAAATTTATATATATATATATATATACCAAAATACAAAATAGAACGGACCTGTTTGAATTTTCATTAACTATTTAAGACCAAAACGTGGAGTCACGTCTCAAACACAAGGACAACAACAACAACAACAACATTGTACTTTCATATTTAAGCTCAATAAAAAAAAAAGACCGATTTTGACACACACACACACACACAGAAGCATCTGCTTAGCAATAATCTATTTCCTCTTTATCTCTCCAAGGGAGAGTAAAGAGCAGAAAAAAGGAAGAAAAAAAACATTTAATCAAAAATTGATAGTTTTCATAGATACATACATTTGTATGTATCTATGTATGTATGTATGAAACAGGTAAAAGGAATCCATCATATGGATGAATTAGAGGGTGTTGTCCTCTCCTTCTCAACGAGAGTGAGAACTCCTCTACACATATGTGAGGACTCTTATTATTATGCTTTTACGTGCTTCTCTATAATTATGTAAGAAGAGCATCTACTGGGTTTATATATATATATATTATTTTTGAGAAATAACCTACCATTAGTGTGTGTGTGTGTCGGTCGGTAGGTACGTAGTAGTAGGAACATATTGATCCACTCTCTAGTACATATTATCACCATCATTTTTCAATTAAATGAACATGAGAATCATGGTAGAAGTCGTCAGATATACGTAACTTTAACTGTTCATTTTTGGTTTGGGAAATGTTTTGTACATATAACTGACCTGTAGAGCATAATTTTAAATATGAACATCTTAGAGCTAGTGAAAGAAGTTCACTAGTTCAACAGTATCTCATTTTGACAAACCCCTCCCTCCTAATTAAAAAAAAAACAAAAAACAAAAAAAACACAGCAAATAATAATGATCTAAAATGCACTATTGAATATCATAGTTTAACCAAATGATATAGCTACACCAGAAAATACCAATTTAATGAACGGTCTTTGGATTAAATGTTTGCAACAAAAAAGTCAATTAATTTGAAAATGAATGAAACTGCTATGTAAAAGCTTTTAAAGAAAATGTATTATCCTTGTTGTCAATGTTTTAGTTGAAGACAATGTTATGAACACTATATATAATATTTAGAAGTACAAATTTCAATTGATATATTTTTTTAATTAAGGGATGTTTAGAAGCAAAAAGCGATGTTCATTTGTTTTTAAGGTAGCTAATTAAATTGAATTAAAATCAAATTTTAACTTATAATACGTGTTTACATACTATAAAATAATGTTTGTGTGCTAGTGATTGCTTTAAATAAGGAAAGAAAAATATTACAACGTCAATTGATGACAAGTTATTTAAGTTAAAAGGAAAAAATATAGATAAAAGAACTTCTTTAACTAGCATTTCGTGTGTCAAGAACGGATTTTTAGGTTAAAGATATCAAAAATGAATTCTACTGTTTTATGAAAACAATAACACAAAATACGTAGCAAATTAAATAGGTATCATTTGTTGCTCAAAGAGTAATGGGAATTTATTACTCAAGACTTGACCTAATATTAAGAAAAATCTTTCATAAAATAATAATATATATATATATATATATACATATACGTATGTTTTATAAAAAATATGAGGGTTCATCACAGAGGAAAATATATATTCATTTATGTATATTAAAACCATAGCAAATACATACAAAGAGATGTATGAAAAAACTTTTTAAACTATCGACTTTGAATATTTTAAAAATAAACTATTCATTAATTTAAAACTTTTTGTTGAATACGTTCAATAGTTTTTATTTTTGGTAAGAATGAAAATGCATTAAAAATATCGGGAAAATAAGTGCGGGCAACTTTTTTTTATTTTCAGGGAGAAAAAAGTAGTAAAATCATCTGGCAGGTTGCCCATTTATTTATACCTATGAAAAAAAAAGTAATTAAAAGTTTTTAACATATTTTAACCATTTTTTAATACTTTCAAATATATACATATATTTGATTTCATGAAAGTATATAAAAAAAGTAGAGAACATCATACCAAGGGAAATACCATGGTGGGAATGAATGTTTTTTTTGTTTTTTTTTCATAGTCATTATTTAATATGAAAAGCGTTTAGGGAAAGTGATAATTATAGGTAGATATATATTATATACTACATACACAAACACACATTACCCTTCCAAAGTGTAAGCAAATATTAATAACAAAAATATTCATTTGTCATTTCCGATTATTCCTGGGAACTAAAAAATATCTCTATGTACATTACCTTTAGTACCTGCAAGTTCTATATATATATATATATACTTGAATTTTCAACAGCATTTAATTCAAGGTGACCAATTGTTTTGTTCTCCTTGGACATATTATGAACTCATTAAAATTCCGGGTTTTTTTTTCTTTGTGGGAAAAAGTTAGTTTAGTTCCATTATTTTCAATTTCTTTGCTTTTGAAATAAAAGAATAAATGTTCTGTACATGTTGAGATTTTGTACTAGTTGTAACTTGTACGTGCAGATTGTACAAGTAACAATTTGATTGCATCATAATAGGGGGTTTTAATTATCAGTCAAATTAATCAATTATCAACCATTAATTGAAGCAATCATTTAGTTTTAATTTATTAGTATGACTTCTTTTTGAGTGATTCATTTGTGGATGCTCTAAGTTAATATTATCAAGTATCACATATTTTAATTGATAATTAATTTTATACGTCAAAATTTAAACCATAAATATCTCGAACATCGAATGGAATTTATATCAAATTATCGTAATCACAAGTATAAATATACTTTTTTCATTTAAAATGCTTTATCACAATTTTTGAATGAAGTATACAATTTAACATTTATTTTTGTATTGCTCAAATAATTTAGTTTATCTGCTTTATTCATAGTTATTCAAAGCCAATGATTGCTAAATTCAGTAAATCCTATGTTAAGGAGTAAATTAGTAAATAAATGTTTTAAACTACGAACAGTCTTTTGAATATCAATTCAATTTAATCCGTTGGATTGTAAGCAAGTTTTCTTCCTTTAACCAGGAGCTTCTCATACTGTGGGACATAGGAGGGGGGGATTTTTTCATTGTCAAAAATTTCTTCTGTTAGTGTCTGAAGTACTATCTGGAGAGGGATGCTATTTAAAAACGTTCGAGAAATATTGCTGTAGTCACAACAAAAAGATCAATTACTTTTAGTACCCTTATATGCTTCATTTGGCTAAATACAAGAATATTAATAAATTTACTATCTATTGCTATAAATTAATTTTGAACAAAAAGGCTGACAATTACATACTTTTGAATGAAGTGTATTTCGAATTAAAAATGTTCTCTGACAGGGAAAAATTGTCTCAAATTATGAGACATTATTAAACATGAATGATTATTAACATTAATAGATTTTTAAATAATGAAGAATATTTATAAAAGATGATCAACGTTCACAAGTTTGAGTCAAGTTTTGATTCTATAAAATCAAGTTATAGTCGTGCCTAAATTCGAATATTTATCAAAAAAGGTATTTCTGTCCATACTCTGAGTCCCCAGTATGTTCACTTCAAGTCAATGTCAACTTTAAAGTTATTGTTTAACACACAAACTATGGGAAATGTCTACTCAGCTTCAACTACAGTGGATATCAATTATATTACTTAGAGATAGAGCTGTAATAAAACGTTGCTTTCTCACTCATTGTGATAAATATACTTTACATATATATTTATTCAATATTATCATGAAATTTCATCTAAAAGATAAACACTAGGCTATTTTATAATAATGTATAATATATATTTGAACAAAATATGTAGCTAACAAGACGCTTAGTAATTATTTACTATTCTGTCAGTGCTATGTTTCATTTATTCAAATGTTATTACAAGGCAGTGCTCAATTTCATTGAGCAAATAATCATAAGTGATAAGTTCAAAATTTCTACATCTCAATTTTTTTTATATAAAACATCATATTGAGTTGAACTCTTCACTCATCAACACATCTATGTGAGACAATAGTTGAAAATATAATTCTAGAATAAAAAAATTAAAGATCTATTATTTAACATCAAATTAAATCATAAATGGATATGAAAAATGTAATTTTAATGAGTATGAGATTTAAGTTCAATAGTTCGAGTCACTAATTTTTAAATAACCAATAGTTTAAAGAATTTAATATTATTTAAGTTAAAGGAGAAATCATTAATCAAACTTAAACCCACCATCAATATTTTGATATATACATATGGTTATATAAAATGAACCAATTCAATCAATAAAGGCGTTTTTACAGATAGTTATATATGTATATATATATATATATATATAATGATTTTACATAGCAGAAAGTGAAAAATCTTATTTAATCAATAACGACAAGCTATAACGACGCACGTTTCACCCTAGACGTATGAATGAATGACAGTAGAAACAGAGTTGTTGAATGATTCAAATGATGTTAGTAAAAAAAAATCATTCTAGAAAAGGAAAAATAAAATAAAAATTGTTACGATTGGTTATAAATGTTTTTTATTTTTAAAACAAGAAGAAAAATTGATTTGAATATTTTTTCTTTTGTATGACATCATAAAAAAAAACAAAGTCAAGTGAAATATTCAATTACAAAATTCGTAACATTGGCTTTTTTTTAAAAAAAAACCACGCATAGTAAACAACCAATAAGAGTTGATACTTGATTTTGAATCCCTTTTTTAGTCATTTGATACATTGGATAGTGCACAATTTGGTTTTAAATGTGACAATATACTAATTAATTTATTCTTATATATTAGAATATAATATTTTAAATATATTTTCATGGCAAATAACTCTAATTATAATTAGAGCACAAAATATGTAAATGAATTGATGAATTAGATGAAGAATAAGGATTTGTAGTAAGAGACTCAATTTTGTGTAGATGCAATTATAGCTTATTTTATGTTTTTTCTCATAATATAATCAAACATTATTTCTGAGCGTTACGTACGTTATGTTTACGACACTAAGAGAGAAAGAAAGAAAAAGAGGGGCACAGGGGGGGGGGGAATATTCTACGTAGCTATAGATGAGAGGTTTTTATGACATTTCCACACTCGAATTGATTAACGTCTAAAAAAAATAATAATAAAAAGGAGGACAGAATCTTATTTTTAATCAATAACTTTTTACTCTAAAGTCCCTACAACAACACGTTGCTCACGTCGACAGCAACAACAACGAATTTTTTCTATGGAAATAAAGAGAGAGAGAGAGAGAGAAAGAGGGAGAAAGCGTCGTTTGGTGACTGAATTTTGACACGGTTTTCATTTTTCCCACAGATGATTTTTGAATTATTTTTCTTTTTTGTGAATTGGCTGGTTATTTTGTAATTTATTATGAGATACGGAAAAAGCTTCTGAGCAACGAATTCTACAGACCTTTCACATAGCAGACACGCAGAAGAAGAAGAAAAGAAGTGCTTTCTAACTTGTTGTTTACTTCTTAAAATATATAAAATGGAGAGACAAGTCCAAGGAATAGTTGATTATTGATTGAATATATTCTAAACGTTTATATATACATATATATAAAACATTTATTTGACTACTAAAGGATTTCATGATAGTCACAAGTTTTGTTTTGTTTCATTTCTTTTATTTATTTTTATAGAAAAGGAAATTGGCTTTTTATTGAAGCAAATATTTTTATTATTATTTTCATATGTTTTTGCTTTTTTTTCCTTCCATACTTGTTTTGCTTACAATTTTATAGAGCAATAATAAAAATTGTTTGAGCCAAGAGATAAACACAAATTAATATGCAAAAGGAATTAAACAAAGGCGTTGCTTCAGTTTTTTGAAGGTGTTACCTTTTTAACACGCATACAAAATTCATCACAACAACTACGGTTGTTGTGTGAAATAATTAAGTAAGTAAGCATTTGTGACATGCATTATTTTTATGGCCTGTCAAAATAAAAGCAAAGTTTTCTCGTCAAAAATGAGTCTGATTTACATTTGTATTCCTCAGTTATTTATAAATATTCATTTATATCAATAATTTATTCTGATTAATCCTTTGGAAGTGCCAAAATTGAACTTAAATCCGTCCCAAATTCCTAATCACAATTAAAAATATGATGAATCTATTTTTGTAGGGTATTGAAAAAGTCATATCGGAGACTGCTTAAAAGGAAGTTTCTCCTTTATATTATATAATGTATATTTCTTTGACTGACTTTTATTCTTCCTTGAAAAGGAAGAAACACATAAATCTATAGCCTTTCTTATTCAAATATCAAAAAAATGAATGAACAAGAAAAATTGTTTAAAAAAAAAATACACATCTCTTTTAGTTATTCGGAAAGTCCTTGTATGATTTTTTTTAACAAACAACACTTGCATATTTCCAGATGAATATATCAGAACAGTCAACATGAAAGTAATCTTCTCTAATATGAGTCTGAGTTTTATTAATATTCTTCCTTTCATTTCATTCGGAAAGTGTTCCGATAAAACCTTGTTATGCGCTGCAAATTCTACATAAACGTCACCCGGTCACATTTGATGAAGTTTAGATTATATGGTTGAAAGGTTATTTTGTAGTCAAATAAATTCACAAAAATCAATTGAAAACCCTAGACTATGTATACATTGCATCCTTGTGTATCTCCAACCTTCCGATATATATATGTCAATGGTATTTTGGGACGTTTAAATTTATGAATATAAAAAAATAAATTTGTCATTTTTATATTCTTGATTTTTGATCAAGATTGATTGTATGTTGATGCACAATATATGTGTTATAGAAGATATATGCTACGTGATTTTTTAAAACCAATATAAAACATAGTATATAAAATCTAATTGTACAAGGCTCTAAAGTCTATTCTTTTTTTCAATCAAGTGTATCAATATAACATAAAAATTAAAATGCTTCATTATTATATTAAAAACACATATATTATTTAAGATGAATGTGTAACATGAAGAAATATTTAAGTAATAGGCCCATTATCCTTATAAGAACATATACAGAATCATGTTGCATTTAAAACTTTTAATCACTCATTTATATTTAAAAGAAGATTGTACAAAATTGTACATTATTAGTATTTTTACGACTAACTTATATATTATTAGTAATAGTAATTTTGAAAGAGTTGTGTAATGTCCAAAAAACAGCAATTTAATAAACTTTCCGTATAATTAATTATTTTGGTTTTGTCCTTGTTTTTGCAAATTTTATGTCTTCACTGAAAATGGTGTAAATTATAAAGTGATCTCCATTTTACCTTTCACCCTTTCCTCCAAAAGGAAAAAAAAAAGATCCGGTATGTATCCTACTGACGAAAAAATATATTGTATATTTTATCGTCAGCTGTCGATTCACTACTACATTTGCCCAATATTAGTACTATGACCAGGTATTGATTGAACTTCAAGTATGTTAGCTCTGATTAAACTCTGAACAGTTATTAAAATAGTTAGTCTCACCGATGGTAATAATTGTTTAACGGCTATGAACGGTTGAGAGATTGAGTCAAGCTTATGTTAATGTGTTGTAGTGAGCCAATGACGTCACTCCTCCCCAATTTTCATAATATATGTATCTCTCAACCTTTCCTATAAAAAGAAAAAGAAAGAAATCCCAAAATTACATACATATAATATTATATAATATTTGGTAGTAGTTAGCCCATTCGTCCTTACTTTGAAAATTGCCAATAACTGAGGAATAGGTAATTCCCGTAACCCCAATCAACGTACAAGGTACTAATAAGTGGCAAGATGAGTACAAAATCAACAGTTGACAAAAAAATACATAAAAGTTGTAAATGTTTTTGGCGATACACCTTTGCAATGTCTACATTTAGAGCATTTTCATGTTACGTCATCAATCTATTTAGAAGTCGTTCTTCTGTGAGGAGGGGTAAAGTAACTAATTTTATTTTTTTGAAAATTTGTTCATTTTGTTAAATAACTTCTATTGCAAGTAAAAATATACTTTTCCAATTTTTGACGTGAGTCCATCGGCTCTGTTATCAAACATATTATTGACATGATGTTCATAAAAATAGTAAGAATGATGCTTCTACATACTATGAAAGCAATTTTTCTTCTATTTATATACATACATATGTATGGGATGTAATTTTCTTCCTTCCACTGTTAGAGGGAATTGATTTGGAATTTTTCCAAGTATTGGTCCCCCCCCCCCACTTTTATTTTTATTTTCTTATTCCTTTCTTTTTATATCATACTTACGTGTACATATCTTTATTCACTATTCTTAGATCCTTTAATTAGAATTAAAATATATATATATGGAAGGAAAAAATAAAAAATGGAGCCATAAAAATCCAAGAAAGATGTATTCACATAAAAAAAATAAAAATGTATGTATGTATTTAATAAGATACTCAGGAAGGAAAGAGGCACATCATTTATACTCATACACCCCTTTTCCATTTCCATGTAATCTTTTTCCTACTTATATTTAACAATGAATTAGCACACACAGAAGAAAAAAAATATAATTCCTCTTTATTCACAGATTAAAGAGATAATCTTAAACATATTTCAACTTGAAAGTTTATGTATGTAGACTTTTTCTCTATCACAAAGTGGTGATAGTTGAAATGTACCTAAAGACAACTAAATATCTTCTCCTCACTTCCTCTTTCTCCAATTGATGCAATAATGACCTAAATATGTACGTAATTGATGTATCTTTATATCTGCTCTGTAAATAGAAATATGTCAACATAAAGTCAAAATCTAGAAAGAATAAAAAAATCGATAATTATTATCTTATGTCTTATAAATAAGAGCCCCAACATCTTATTGACACATTTCGGTCAATTTAGGGCTTTATGTTAAAGTTTTAATATAGCTTGAGAAACTTGGGTTTGTTTGTCTAAGTCTAGAGCTTTCATTTGACTTAAAATACTTGACTTGATTCAAATGTTGCCTTTCAAATATAATCATTTAGTATTCTTTCATTTCTTTAATATTAGGGTCAATTATGGACTTCATAAACGGATCAATCTCACATAGAGATATTTTTTTTTTGTCAAAAATGAGTTTAATATTCGAATATCTAGTATAAATTGAGATAATCAAAACTATTTAATTAAAAGTTTGAAAGCCAAGTCCAGTTTAGTAACAAATTTTGAGTGGTCCAACCTCGTAGTTTAATCAAAGAGATTTTTGGGTTTTTTTCATGTATTAGATTGAAAACTAATCAATTATTATTTTATTTTTAGTCTAAATTATGGCCTTTGCTTGTAAATTTGTTGCAACTCTCTTTGTCATTGAATAACTCTGGCTTTTATTCTATCAAGTAAATTTTTCTTTTTCTTCTTTGGTGGGGGGAGGGGGAGCTTTCAAATTGATAGTGTCTATCGTATTTGTTTTTTTTTTTATTTGTAACAAAACATTTTAGTTACCTTAAGTACAATTTTCAGTGCCTCCAAAAAATGAATCAGAATAATTTATTAATATAAATGGATGATACATAAGTAATTAAAAAGTAACAATAAAATCTAGACTCTTTTTGAGAAAAAATAACATCAGTCTCTTTTTAATTCAATGTTTTGTTTTTCTTACCATTTTACCCTTCGATAAAATTATAGAGTCACCCTTGTGGACTGTGCTTCATACTTATATTATTCTTGGCTGTAGAAAAAATAAGTTTATGATTCATATTTATGTTATAAAAGTTATAAATTTAGTGAATTTTCAATGTTGATATGTTTGGAATTAATAAACTTTAACAAAAAAAATTCAAATATGTGAAGTTACAGTGTCAAATTTGAATTTACGTCATAAGTATCTTATAAGAACTATTGTTTTTTTTGTGCCTTGACATTCAACACAATTTAAATCAGTTGAACAATATATAATAATGAATTGTTGTATGAATGAGTATTAATCACATGAAGACTCTGGTGAAAGAAAATAATTTTTGAGCTTGTAAATGTACTCTTTGTAACAGTTACTATTGACAATAACTAAGTACCTAGTCCTTCCTAATTATAAATGTTTTTTTTTATAATTTTTGCTAAGTGTTTATTCCATCCTCCATATTTGACGTGATGAGCTAATGACTATGACGTATTATTTGACTGTATTTCGAATTGAATGCTTCACACATGTAATTATTTTATTAGTTACAAGTTTGTAAACTATCTATTATATTTATTTTTTTGACTATATAATATAATTGCCTAGTTAGACATTTTCGTCATTAGTGTATACAACTTCATATATATATATATATGTATATATATATATAGAAACATTCTAAAAAAGAATGAAAGGGAGACAAGCAATTAAATGAAAATGTTAATTCTAGATGTGAGTATGTATGTTTTTTCCTCTTATGGTATCGATATACATAAATTATACTTCTACGTTCCTCTCAAATAATCAAAATATTGAAAGTTTTTTTTTGTATTTTTTTTTGTGTTTAGTTTTTTTGAATTAAAAAGTTTAATGACTTAGAACCCAGTTCTAGCAACTTGACTATTGTCTTCATCATAGATAAAGTTGTTCTTTGAGAGTAAGAAAAAGCAGTAGGTTTGTTCCCCCTTTCATCTTCCTTCTTCTTCTCTTCACTTCTTCATCAAATATGCAAATAAACTATCGAAATTCGACTCTTCTGGGGTTGTCAACCTCTCTTTGTCAAAAACAGATAATAATATACTCTTATATACCTAAATATGTATACATACATACATACATATATGTATATATAACTTTTCTTTATCTTTTTTATAAGTTTGATATACATATCTTGAAATGAAAAAACGGAAAGAAAGAAATTTGGCTATGATGTAATAGTTAATTTTGTACGATTATTATGATTTAAACTGTAAGCGATTTTTAATAAGAAATATTTTACCTACACTAATAATTATAGCTAATTTAAAAATCTAATTTCACTTTTTTTTTCTGTATATGCTTTTCATATTCTATCAATCATAATAATATGTTATGTACAAGTTAGGAGCTTGTACAAAAAATAACTTATATAAGCATATTGTACAAATTGAAGCTAGTAGAATCATTTCCTAACGTTTCATTTAATAAAAATAGCAGCCATTTAAATCAAAAACTAATAATGGATGACATATTTTCATTTTGACATATTTATATTAGTCACTTTTTCCTTAATTACCAGTAAATGAAACTGTGTCACAGAACACTTTTTACATAAAATTGTATATTAAACTCTTTTTTTTTTAATTCCATAGAACTTCAATCATTGTACTATCTACATTACAAGGTCCCTAAATTTGGTGATTAAAATGCTTGTGTAATCTACTTATACTGACAAATTGTATTAGTTGTAATTAAAAAATGAAATCAAACGTTTGAAATGAAACATTTACAGGACTTGTAATGACGATAGTTCTATTTTTGTAAATAATTGTGTCATTTTTTTAACTATCTTGAAAAAATTACTAATTGAAATATTTTCAAAAATCTACTAAAACATGTTACAATTAATAAAAAGCCATAACTTTTAAACAATATAAAAACACATCTACATAAAAAACAAACAAATATAGAAGTCGATGTATAATTAGTTTACAGATTTATAGCTTGTACACATATAATTTTTCAAATCATACTTATCTTATTATTAACAAATTATTTATCAATTCTTTGAAAATGCTGTAAACTACATTTAAAGTTAGCAACAATTTCTTGTAATTGTAAAAAAAAAGAAATTGAATATTTTTAGTATTTGAAAGACTATATTGAAACAAAATAAAGGCTATAGCTAATAACCTTGAATATTTCAAGGGGCCATCATTATGTGAAATAGGCTTATAATACTTATAAAATTTGGGCATTTATATTTATAAAAGGAAAATATATAACATATATATCTATATGTATATTAGTATGTTGAAAACGTTTTGATTTTTGTACAAAATTGTTTGTATGTTGACAACTCCAAATTCCAACTTTTATAGAATTTTTGAACGTCTAAACGTTTTTTTATTTATTATTTTTATTTTTTTTGTTCAATAATGAAACTTATAATCAACAAAGTATTGAAAAAAGGATGAAATCAAATTGTTTTTCTTGGAATCGTCAAAAAATATTACACCTTAATTTAAAGAAGAAAACGAAAAAAAGGAGAAAAATAAAAACAACTCTATAATGTCCTTATCAAATCCCTTTCATATTGCCAAAGAAAATAAAATAAGAAATAAAATTGGCAAGGAAATCCCTTCTTCCTTTCGAAATAAAATAATTAGACATATGTATGCTATCATTCATTCATTTCATTTTCTCAAATCAATATATTTTTAATTATCAAAAAAGCTTTCCTATTTTGAAAATTTATCTTTCTAGTAAAAGTGTGAGGAGAGAGGGGGGGGGGGGAACTAAGTTTTTTTTAATTAAATATAGACTTTTTTTTAGTATATTATTATTTGATTATACTCATTTATTTTGGATGGGAAAAAATATATAAATGTTATCATAATAAAAGATTAATAAAATTACAGGTATCTATCTCAATATAACTATATATAGGTATATATACATATACTTCTATCTAATTCTTTTATTAGTTTGTACAATTTTGATCATATGAAGAGAAAGAAACACACACACACACAAACAACTTGGAATTTAATATGGGTTTAATGTATTCTTTTTTTTTGTGGGTTACATAAATAAATATTTATGTTTGTACAATACATACACACACATATCTATACTAAAGTATCAAAAATATTTAGTTTCTTATAAACCTTCACGTCTAAAGAGTATTTAGAGTCTTTATTCCTCAATAAAAGTCTGTTTGTACTTAAATAAAATCCACTTCGAAATTAAGGAAAGGAAAAAATTTCTAATTTATATCATAAATACATGTGTTTTCGGGGTCAGTCATGGATTTATTATTCAAATTTGGTTGAGATATAATCGTATATTGCCAAATTTAGGTAATATTTTGAGTGGAACACAAGGGTGCATGATAACTTTTGAAAGGGGGCAAAGAAAAATGATTTTTGTATAAGTATAAGTCGGTGTTTTGCTAATGTAAGAATTTTTGATTTTTTTAAATAAAACTTATCATTTACATCCATCCAAAAATAATATAGTTTATAGATTTGTTTCTCAAATATTCTGTATTCAAACAGTTCAAAAGGTACCGGCCAAAATGAATTACCTGAGCTGTTCAAGATACTTCTGAATAGACAAAATACTATATTTTTTAACCCTGCTTAGGAAAGGAAATGAAAATATCATAAAATTATAATTTGGAAGAGAAGAAAAATCTTCATTATAACATTAAGTGGACCACAAGGCATGTCATGGGCCTCAAGTTTGATACTCTAGTCAAGAGCCTCTATTTTATTTATGATACATACTTTATTTGCTTCTGACATTATCTTTCATATAGAATCTTTATTTTTTCCTTATTTGTGAAAATTAATTTTTGTAATATTTAATTTGTGGCGTCTTCGAAAGAATTCATGAGAATAATTTATTAGGAGAAAATAAAAATTTTTATTGAAAAATACAGCTGTACCTAATTCAACATCCTTGGATACATTTGTGTTAATAGTTATTTTTTAATTTAGATATTCAACTTACCTATATCCCAGATCCTTGGAAATTCAAGATGATTCTTTTTTTTTTGTTCCTTATTTTTTCAGAATATATATTAAAAGTATTTTTTTTTTTTGTCAAACAGAAATAATTGACCATAATTTCTTTTTTGGAGTATACTTTATAATATAAACCCTTACTTTCTTAGACTCAATACCTTCCACTCTTGTATATTTTATTGAATTAAAATTATTTTGCAGCTTAGATAATATGACATTAATAAATTGGTTTTTGCATTAAATTTAAATTTTATCTTTACATATATAATGTGGATTTTATCAGTATAGATATGCATTTGTAATGTGTATGTAGTCTTATATAATATAAACTTTTTGAACACATCTGAAACTTGGATTTTTATTCCTTTAGGAGTAACATAATATTTTAAGTGTTTATTAATGTATCTTTTCATTGAATACGTATGTATGTTTAGAAAAGAAACAAAAAAAAAAACTAGGAAAGTTTCTATATGTTTAATGATTAAGTAAATTAAAAAAAAATATACACATATCACTATTTTTATGTCTACAAAAAAATAGCAACATTATGTAATATTCTGTTTTAACAATATCTATGTACATAGTTTAAAAGATCGGAAACATTTGAAAAGATTTCTAGAAACATTTGATTTAAATAATGTTTTTAAGCACTTTCAGTAGAGCTGTTTAAAAAGTATTGAAGTACTTGACTGTTGAGATTAGTTAAACAAGTTATCATTTCTAGTCCCTGACACCCCCTCAGCACACCAAGTTTAGTTTTTAATTTTAAAATTCATAATAATGTCATAAAAAGTATGATATACACTATACCAGTCGACTTTTTAATCTTCAAAATAGAAAATAATAATTTTATAAAATTTGCCATCTGACATTCTTTTTGATAAATTTACTCTCGCCGAAGTTCCAAAAAAAAAATAAATTAACATCCCAATTTATCTCCATCAGCAGATAACTTATCTCTTTATAAGCATACACATTATTTTATACCCCCTTCCTCGCCAGTTTTGTTAAGCATTGACTTTTCCATGTGGGAGCAGGTAAAGAAGAAAGGAAGTTATAGCTCCAAACCCACCAAGGACTCGCTGATGGCTGCTGGCTTTATGGATAAAATTCAACTTACAACAATCAATTATCAGAGCACTATTAAGGAGCAGGAGTAATTGAGAGCTTACAAAAAATACACAGTCAAATTTGATACTCATCTACTGAGTTCATGTTATAGATTAGATGATAATAAAAAAATCTGACGTTTTATTAGTTCAAGTTTTGAGGCTCTACTGTTGAGTACGCTAAGAAAGTTAAAAAAAAAAGTTCCTTGTTAAAAAAGATGTACATACGTACTATATAGACATAATGAAGGATCCTTAGACATACATATTCTGAACACAGCTTTGAAGTTTCTGTATAGTTCCTTTAAAAAAAACTAAAATAAGTTCTACAACTTTTCCCCACGTCAATGTAAAGTCAATTTAAGTTTCCATCAATAAATATTTAATGAGAAAAAATTATCTCACTCTCTCTCTCTTCCTATATATATATATATATGTATAAATATTCATTTTTAAAATTAGATAACTTTTTCAATAAGAGGATATAGAAGTTGATTATCTTCTCTTAGTTAAGTAAGTTCTTGTTGTTGTTGTTGTTTTTTCTTTATGAACTTATTATAATTGATTTGCTCAGAGTATTAATACTGAGAAAAATCGTGTGTACTTGAAAAGTATATAAGTAAATTAAACACACTTTTAACTAAGGTAAAGTTGTTGTATTTTTTTTTTTTTTTGCTTTAAGATAAAACTAAAAAAAAAAAATGCAATGAGTGAAGGAAAAAAGACGGAAGAAAAGAAAGTTTTCTTGTTTTTTTTTAAATCTTAAGGAATGAGAAAAAAAAACCCTTGTACCTGTTGAAAAAATTTTTTTTTATCTAATAGAAAGAATATTACAATATTTATCAACTTTTTTTGAAGGAACATAGTTTTGTATTTTTCCTCACTCCTTTTTCCCTGTAAATCTATCAATTCAGAAAACTCCGCAATGCAGAATATATATAGAAAATTTGATTTGATTAAAAAAAAAATATAAGGGAAAATCCCACATTGATTTTCTTATCAGAAATGTTAAAAAAAACTGAATTAATTTAGATAGGTTTAAATATCAGGGTTCTTGTTATTGGTAATTTGATAATTATTGGCCAAATTCAAAAAACACAATTTATAAACTATCTTAAAAACCCTTTTCCATATAGTTTTTGAAATATTAGACCATTGAAAAATCAGACGTGGCATGAACAACAATTTTAGAAAGTTCATTTGCTCACTCTAATTTAATCTCTTTGATTCTTGTAAGCAATGTTATTTGGGAAATTTGCAATCACTTTTGTAACCGCCATGATTTTCTTTTACACTTTTTGATCAATTTTTGTTTAAAAATGAAAAACTAGTTATAGATACAAAACATGACCCCACTGGTTGTCAATAAGACAAAACATGTACTGTGTGGTAGTTCTCAAAATTATTGCAGGTGATAAGTTAGATTTTAAATAAAGTTGGATTTTTTGTGACTATTAAGTATTACTCGTTTTTCAAGAATTAGTTTAAATATAAAAGTTAGCCAATGAGGGCAATTACAGAGTGACTAGTGTGGCCATTTCCTGGCCTTTTGTTTTTAAGGGTTTATTTCTAATATTCTACTATGAGCAAAAAATACAATGAAATTTGATTTTTATTGTTTTATTGTTTTTATTTTAAAGTTGGCACACATTCACTGATATCTGAGCTAAATTACACGTCAAAAAATTCATTTGTGTTTGAGATATGCGTCCTTTTGTCAACAGCTAAATTCGATTTTTTCTATGTTTAAAATCTCTGAAAGATGATGACTCAAATGTAATTTTAAGAAATGTTGTTGACAACCAAAAACAATTTAAATGAATATTCCAGACAATATTCTTTTGAAACTTTGAGGGATCCGTTGTTTATTTCTCCAGATACGTAACCTATTACTACTCATGGAACTGACCAATATTCTTGAGTCCTCTCCGTTATGAGATGATTTTTTCTCCCAAATAAATCCATATTAAATATGTGTCCAATTAAAATATGATTAAAGTATCTACATATGTTAAAAGTCCCCCTAATTGTATAGTCCTCTTCATCAAATCTTTTATTGACAATTGTTGAGTATAATATTGTTGCTGGTGTACCTTCTCTCTGCCCTATATATTGGATCATACAGGTCTCTCCCTAACTTGCTCCAAATATTTTATATCAATGGCTTTCTTGTAAAGGAGGTCGGTCCCCTTTATTTCTAAAATAAATCCTGAGGACGCTAGTTATTTATCTTGAAGGGTGATTTAATAAAGTGTGTATGGAATTTGAAAGGAAATGACCCCCTCTCTACAATTTCTCTCTCTCTCTCTTTCTTCCACTCACTACTACATACACTCATTCAAAGTCATTTTCAAAATCCCTAGTGTGTGACTTCTAATATAAATTTAAATTTTTTTCATTAAATTCCCTCAACAAGGAAAAGGGTTTTTTTTTGTTTTTGAAAATCCGTCTATTTATTTTATTATCTCAAAAAAATGGGGTTTCAAAATAAATAATTTATTATCATAAAATTGACTCTTGGACCATTTTCGTATTGTGGTGTTTCTATAGAATATATTAAATGTAATTTTTATTAAACTTATTTACAGGGTGTGCCATCAAAATTGACATTAAAAAAATGCCAATTTATCAATATTAAGGTAATAATTTATTTTAAAACAAATAATATGCATTATAATTTATTATTGTATAGTTAATTGGAGAAGAAATCACAAGAATCCTTGTGACTCTTCTCCTTGATGACACCTTGAAATCTGCATAAAAACCCTTTTAGAACGACTTTTGGGATATCTTTTTCCTACGAACATCCAAACAAGCCAAAGACTTCTTGCAAACTTTATTATTGCATAATGACTTTTTTTTTTTACAAAGAAGAGGATCACCATACATGATACTTGATCCAAGATGGTGGTGCTCTACCACTCAATATTAGCAGATAAACAACCCAATTGAAATAATAAGAATGAAACTTCTTATTATTCATGAGTCACATATAACAACATGTCCAAACTATCATAAAGAGGATTTTAAGCGCTTGAGTGGCAATCTTTTTTTTTAAAATCTAGCAAATGTGTATGAAGCCATTCCAGGAACACGTGCAATTTGTGTAGTTTCCTTTCAAATCATTCATTAATAAGTGCATGCCCAAAAAGACTCGTAATATTTTTAATACATTTGCATTTTTCCCCCGTCTGTATAATTTTCTTATACAATAAAGTTTGTTTAAACTGTTGAAAATATGACGATGAAAAGGAAAGGGGTACACGAATCAAATTTGTCTATTGACGATGATATTAAGGTTAATTTAGATGACACACCCTGTATATATATATATACCATATATACACATACCTATTTACATAATATATTTATTGACATCAAATGACAAATTCTTTTGTGACCCTTATAGGAAGAGCAGCTTGAAAATGAAGCCCCTGTAATGTAATATTAGTAATCAAACATGTAAAAAAATAATAGTGAATAAGTAAAGTAATACAGAAACCACCTTAATCTATTTAAGGCTTCTTCCTTCCGGCGTTCCTTCTTCTTTTTCTTTTTGTAAATAAGTTCAATACGTTTCTTATAACAGGTGTTTGAATTCAAGATGAAGAAGCCCTTTTAACTCATGACAATTTCAATTTATTTTTTTTTGCTTAAATATATCTATTTTTAATAAAAACTGTTTATAAATACGTTATTCATTTATAATTATAGAGGTTCTTTGTTATTTATAGAATTTTTGTGATATTTTTAGAAATTGACGTCTTTTTTTAGATAGCATTTGCTTACATTACCATGAAAGTGAAGTATATGGAACTTGTTCTTACATGAAGTGATTTAATAGTGAATAATATTATGGAAGAGGAGTTCAAAGTATTCATTAATATCGTCTTTGTGAGATATACGCATTTACTAATGTACATATGTAGTCGCACTTTTACGATTTTAAAATTTTATACTGAAAGGATGGTTTATCGAGAAATTTTTGTGCATTCAAATACCTTAGCCTCGGTAAAATGATTAATTATTTTATTGTTTTGTATATAAACTTATTGGTTTGTTAGCTTCTGTGTTTTTTTTTTAAAAAGAAACTACATTCAATTTGTTAAAGGCAATACTCTTTTTTTAAATAAAAGCAAGATTTAATTGCTCAGTACATACTTTGTTTTATTAAAAACTTATATGCATATTGAATAGCTAAAACAAGGAAGTAAATACAAATAATAATAAAGTTAATATGATGAATTTTTATAAATTACGACTTTAACATCGAGTAATTCTTACATTAATAGCGTTAAAATCAAATCAATGTTGCTCCTATAATGACCTGTCTGTAAAAAAAAACTATTTATGCTTCTATCAAGTGTCTGTTTTTTTTTGTATACAAACTAATGATACATCGAGGTATTTTACATCCAAATACTTACAAAACGCTTAAAATGAATTATATTTTCACCTTAACATTGCTTTTTTCTCTTGATTTGATCATCTAATGATTTGATTGTTGCTATCAATTTGAATCTTGGTTTTTTTGAAGGTCTTCTTCTCGACTCCTCAGTATCTTAATCTCATTTTCATAACCAAGATCAATTTTTTAAAATAATAATAATAATTTCTGAGAAAATAAACTTTTATTATTTTTGTGATGTATCGGTCTCAGGTCAATATAATCAATACTTTTTTGATATTAGCATTAAATATTTTTTTTTTTTTTTTTTTTTTAAATTATTTTCATGTTGCATTTTGGTATTTTTTTTGCACAAAAGGTGGCTCAAACCAATAAAAAATCTAGCAATACCCAAAAATAAAAATAGAAAATGCTCAAAGTTGGTATAATATGTAGATATTTATAATTAAATATTGTTTCAAGTACTTTTACAATTACATTGCAAATTTAAAAAAATCAAAAAAATCGTTCATTAACTATAAAAAATATTTATTCAATTTTGAGTATCCTATATGATATATATTATATTGACTTGTTATATCTATTTTATTCATTTTTAATATTTTGAAGATGTAAATTATTTTGATCTTGACAGGAGGATATTTATTCCTTTAAAAAAGTGTTTAATATTTGGAGTAGATTGAATAGAGACTCCAATTTTATTTTATTTATTACAAAAAGAGTTTAAATGATTCATACTGAGCAATAAAGCTCTCCAATTTTATTTCCCCTCGTCTCTTTAAGATGAAATAATTATATTATAATCTTCACATTTGATAGCAACGGTAGTTGTACAACACATTTTATTTAAGAATCTCTATGTATTTTACCATATGCTCCAATTTCTTTAAATTAGATGTCAAATATCTTTTTTTTTCATTTATAAAATGAAATAAATAGGCCTTGAGACACATCACGAGATCTACATAACTACTAAAAATATATATCAAAATAAGTGACCTTGAAAGAAATTGAAGAAATACCTATAATGACAGTGGTTACAAATTAATTATTCATTATGTTTATCAGATAAATAAACTTTAAATTTACATTAAATTTTATTCAAATAACACTTTTTTTCTTGACATAAATCCCTAGTACATTAGCTTAGTTTTTCATTTTTAAATCCATTACATGAACTTCCCACATTATTTTTTTTTTTTGGAAATTTATGAATGTTGTTTAATAACTATGTAAACAGCAATGCCTCCAAGCATTTGATGCCTATGTTAATACAACAATAAATGCAATATCTCAGTACTTTTTATTCAGACATCCAATTCATTAATTCTAATGAATGTCTGACAAATGTTCTCTATAAATTACTTCAAAGTTTCTCATGCCATTAAAGTGAAGGATACGAGTCCAATAAAGTAATTCAATGAGGTCTTATTAATTTATCATTGTTTTCCTCGCAGGTTGTCCTTTTTACTGACCCCTTTTATGGAGTTTAAACGGTAGACAATTATAATTGCTCTAATATTCCAGGAGAGAGAGAGGTGATTACCGGTTACATCAAGTGTAATATACTTGGATTAATATAAAGTTTCCCATGAAATATATATATATATATATATATATTACAAAGTTGTAAAATACTAACTGTTCATTCCCTCATATAATGTCAAAAAAGCTAAAAAATATTTCAAATCAATCATTAGGACATGAAAGTAAGAAAAAAAAAAGTAATTAGGATGTACATATATCCACCTAGAGGCTAAAAGGATTAGTAACAAAGCTTGCCGTGCGCGTTTTTATACACACAGCATGATCATTTGTAGCCAGGTGTATCCATTCCTTCCTCAATCTTATATTTATAAATACATTTCTCAAAATAATACCGAGGAATTTGAGTGTTTGGCCCTTTGTGGTTTGTCAACACAAAAGTAATCTTAAACAAGAATCAATAGATTTCAAATGTGTAATTTTACATTAAAAAACACATATAAACATCACAATTATTCATAGTCATATTTTGGTCAACTATGTTCTTTATTTTGAAGTTTCTATGGTGAGTTAACATACTCATAAAGGCTAATTATTGCTTAAAGTCTTCATTTGGTCTGTGAAACTTTATTTGGCTTGGACAAGGATTTTCAAACAATGCATATTATGTGTTGCTTTCTTAAGTTTTCTTAAATACTGCAGGACTTTTTTTTACAAATCTTTAAATACAACATGAAGTTTCTCTGAATGATTCATTTGCTAATAATTATTTAATGGAAATATAATATAATAATTAATTGAATATAAATGTATTAAGCAAATGGTCCTTTGGTTGCTTTTGTGTTGACAGTTATTGTATGATGTAAGATATTTGGATTATTAATTCAAAACAATTCACCAACAAAGCATGAATTTTTCTTTTATTTCTCTCCATTAAAACCAAAAAAAAAAAAAAAAAAAAAGAATCAACCCACCTTTGAAGACTACATTGATATTAATGTCAATACAATGAGGACTTTTGTAGATTTTCTCATAAGAAAATTTCCTTTCTAACAAGCAAACAACAAACAAACAGTTCTTTTATTGATTAAAATATATTTGTGTACGACAGAGCTGAGAAGAAAACGAAGAAGAAAAACCTGACAAAGTCTCCCCCATTTTTCACAGAGAATCTCATGAGACCGGACATGCATACATAAAATCATACTAATTAAATATAATCACCATCATTGTAAGGCTTTATTATATATTCATACATACATTCGTAGGTTTGATAATAATAATAATAATAATATGGAGAAGAATAAGTCAAATGATATCTCTCATAAAGAGACTTAATTTCTGTTTCACACGGAAAGTCACATAAAAGGAGGGAAAAAAATAATAATAATAACATAATTGATCCAACATCATATATATATTTAAGAGACGCAGACTGAGCACAATAGAGAGAGAGAGAGAGAGCAATATCAGACTGGCCATTTGAAGCATTCTGTGAGTTATGAACTAATTTTTTTGAACATGAAAATAAATAGTACAATTCAGCTCACCTGTCTTTTGAGGAAAGATTGCAGGTGCCATAGTCAAGTCTGCATAGTTATCTATGTATGTGTGTGTACCACTAAATACATATATAGGCTGTTAGGTAGATAGATACAGTGAGAGTAAGTTATAATTGATAAGGGGCCAAGGAATAAAAATACATATTATATGTGTGTTCAAAATAACATATTAAACATATATAGATAAAATAGTTTGATCAATCTTTTTTTGTTTTTTGTTTCCTTTACAATATTCACCCCGTGTAGGGTCAATAATGGATAACAATTAGTTGGTATCCTTGTATATATATATATTTGCACATATGTATAAACATTTGTCGTTTACATGTAGATTGTTTTAAATGAAGAGTTTAGGTTAGTAGTTAGACACAAATTCCATTAGATGCTAAATATATATTAATCCAAATATTTTATATATTGTCAATTTAGTTGTGAATATTTATAATATGTGGATAATTCCTGATTGCGAATATATCTCCTTGTCATTTCTAATATGAAAATGAATGCTATTATTAACTCTAATTAAAAACTTGATTAGAGTCGTGTCCAACTATTTTCAAAACATATATCTATATATATATATTTAGTAAAACATAAAACAAAATATAAATTGACACTTTGGTTAATGACTTTTTCTACTCATTAGGTGTTTTTGTAGGTATTTATTTTAGAAGTTAAAATAACAAAAAAAAAACATTCAAGACTTTTTTTTTTGAAAAAAAAAAATTATTGACATATGAAAAATTAAATATTCATACCATAAAAGTAAAAGTTGAGCCATTGACAACTTTGCTAATACATTCAACAATTTGAAGTATACAAATATATAATTAGAATTGTAAATATATTTGGAGTGTGACATGTTGAAGGGGTATGTATATTTATATATAAATATATTATATATTTAGGTATTCATGAGGGAAATACATATGAAATGCTTTACTACAACATAGAAACAAGTCTTTATTTCTCTAATAGTAGACTTGGTATTTTATTGTGGGAAAAAATTATGTGTTAAGTATCTCCATTATAATTTTCACTAAATTATAAAACAAACATTAATCCTCTCCTTCAATCAAATACCATTATTAGAGCAAGAAATAAAATTGATTGTTTCAGACAATAACCATGGTGTATCGTAAGGTTGAGTCTACATTAGTTATTTTGTAATGGCAATGCAAGAGTATAGGTTTAACAAAAAATAATGTGCTTATTATTAACAGCTGGTTTTGGTGGTTTCAGAGAGGTTAGAAATTTGTCCATATTATTTAGTTTATATCAATGTGAGTTTCAAACCTTGTTTTTTACTTAGTTGTATATGTCAAATTTTGTGATAACCAAGCAACATTGCCGGGAGGTTCTATGTTTCAGCTTTAATTGGAAGAAAATTGCGGCTAAAGGACATCAATTGCTGGCTAAATCTTACAATGACAGTATTCTAACTTATAATTGTTGTAGAAAAGGGTTTCGACGTTTCAAAAATGATGATTTCAGCGTGGAAGAGTAGCCTCACTCTATACAGCCAAAAAAATTCGAAGAAAAAGAATTGGAGGCCAAAAAGATCCTAGCCAATCTGCAAGAGGAGCTTGCAGAACCATTGAAAATTTAGCAATAATCTGTTACCTTATGATCAAAATCCATATGTATTATTCTCAATGCAGATCCATCTTGTACAACCATTATGTAAAGTAAAAAAATATTTCCTTGTTTTTCATTGAATCTCATCAATTAAAAAGATATTCCATTCCTCAAAAAAGATACAAAAAGCTAGATTAGCAATTTGTATAACAAGTGGTCCAACAACCTCTACTGGCCCATTTAAATATTGGAGAACGTTCTTTTAACATTACATATATACTATCAAACATGCATATAGTGGTTCAAAGGTTACTTAAAACTGCTTTTGAATATAGCTGACATTCTAAAGTATCTCAGCCTTTCCCAGAAATTTGAATTTAAAGCTCAAAATGAACCAAAAATATATTTGCAGATGTGTGTGAATTATTGGGTATTTGTTTATGTATAAACAAATTTAGAATTTCTAATTTTTCTATGATTTTTAATGATTGATTTTATGTAAACGCACGACAAACATACATATATATATAGAGAGAGAGGGATTTCTACTTTTCTTTACTTTTTATGATTCTATTTATGTTGACGCGCTATATATATATGTATATATATTTATATATATATATATATTGATGTTTCAGGAGTGTTAAGCCATCCGAAAAACAAATAATAAAGCAAACCCTGATATAAAAGAAGTTTATTTCTTATATTATGTTCATATGTACATATTTATATATAAAAGTATATTATTCTGTTGATTCAGGAACCATCAAACAATAAAGAAAACCACTGTATATAAATATATATATTTGTTAGTATTTTTAGAGCAATCTACAGGAGGCTCTGATTATTATTATTATTACTTGTTTTTTATAGATATACTTAATATCTACCTATAAGAATATGTGTTTGTACTTATAGATACAGTCAGCATACGCTTTCGAATAAGCAATAAAATCCTCACTGATTTCTTTTTATAAGTCATAAAATAAACTTTAGTCGATAGACGGCACTTCGATGATTTTTGATGGTCACTAAACTTTTTATTTCTTTGGGGGCTTTATCCGTAGTTTTTTTTTTTTGTGCTTTCATCTTACACACAACACAAATATTGGGGAATGAGAAATGATCAAACTATGGACAGCTGAATATATATATATATTTATATAAATGATTTGTACAAAATCCACTAAGTGGATTTATCAATGTTTTTACTATGTACTTGATGCAATTTGATTTTGAATAAACGGATATTCATACAATGAACGTATGAAATTCAAATATATATTTATACCTTGTTAATTTTATGACTCCCAAGTCGAATTTTTCGGCTTTCTTACCAAAAAAAGAAATGTAGTGTAAATTGGAAAGAAAAGTCGATTTAGATTTTTTCTGGAACTCAAACAATTTTTTAACGTTATTTTTTACGTTTATGATCTCTTTGTACATAGTAAAGAATCAACAATTACACATATGATAGAGAGGTTTTTCATTGTAATTAATTTTTCACAAGAATTGACTAATTTATTTTTATTACAAACTCAAAAAATCTATATTTTATTATATAAATTGTGTTCAAATTTGCTTTAGCTATGAAAAATTATAATACATTTTACTTTTGAGCTACTTATTTTCTTAATTTCTTTTTTACAAATTTTTGATTTTAAATAATGTTAAACTACTCCTTTTTTTTATTCTATATAAAAAAAACCATATTTTTATTTGATGAATAACATATATTCTCTAAAATGTTTTTAAGTTGTCGTACCACAAATGAAAAAATGAAACACTATTCCTACCTCAGTAAAAATTCTTAAGAATAATAGAACTTTTATTATGCAATGGACATTGGATTTTTAGATATCCATTGCATGCCTAGGATTTATTTTTGTTGTGAAAGTTGATAGTAAAATTTGCATATTTTGATTTGCTCTCTTGCAAATTAGATAGGACATAGTTTTAAACTAATCATTTTCTATCATTTTATACAGATATACCCCATTGATGTATTTTTGCCTGCCTGTGGATGATAAACTAGTATTAGATTCATTACACTTATTTTAAAAGTATTTTGTTATTATTATCTTCTTTTTTCTCTATCCAACAGGACTATTCAAGAATCTTGTTCATTCGCTAAGGGTATCACAGTTGGGTTTTTTTTCCTCTGCTTATAAATATGCTTAAATTAGGCGGTAAATTTGTTTCAAAACCTCCAATTCAGCATCAATTATTTCAAGAATGATCTTATAAACCAATTAAATATTAATCATACGCTTGTATGTCAAATTTTCATTTGCAGAAATTGACTGTACAGTTTCCCTATATTATTACACTTTTATAGAAATGTTTTTTTTGTTTTTTTAAAAAAAAAAACCATTTTTCCCACTCGACAAAGTTATTTAGTAAGCAAATAAACAAGTCAACGGAAGAATAATATTTATACTTACTCACTTCGCAATCAGAACGGAATGCACAAAATGTATGCACAAAAGGAAAGGGTTGTTCACCAAAAATGATGTGAAGAAATGAAATTGGTAAATAAGTGTAGCATTACAAGGGAGTGGGGGGGGGGAGGGGGGTAGGTTGCCCATAATTTCCGGCTTGAAAATAAAATAAATAAATAAAGTGTTCACTCGATCTATATACATACATATATAGGTACTGTACATATATGTATCAAAGGATTAATCCATTCGTTCATATATTGTCTGCTGTTATTGATCTCAATATCCTGTTTATGCTCCTCATATTGCAAAAAAATAATAAAAGAAAAAAGATTTAGTAATCAAAAACCATTGTGTATCCATGTATCCTTCCTCTCCCAAATACCGGAATATATATATATATATTAGGAAGAAGAAGAAGAGTGAATCTGATCGGTTCTTGAACTTTGGGTAGAAAGGACAATAATGCTTTTATGACCCAGTGAATCCAACAAGGAATGAATGTTTGTTTTTATGTATTCATTCATGACATATAAATATGTACATATCTACATACATATATATATATATATATATATATATATATATATATATATGAAACAAGAACATGGGGATTGATTCCCCTACATCTCTTATTTTTGACTCTTTTTTCTTCCGAACATTGTCTACATATATATATATATATAGAAATAATATAAGGAACAAGACCACCCAAGCGTACTGAGAAAACATTCCCCCCCCCCTCCTTTTCCCTAATACATAGAACATTGTATATATATATATATATACATGTAGAAGGAACGAAGTGAATATGAAGTTAAAGAACAACGTTAGATTCTCTCTTTCTCTCTCTGTGCGTTTTTCTTCTTTCTTTCCCAGTTTTTTTTTTTTTTTTTTTTTTGTATTCCAAGATGCCAAAAATAATTGGCAGTTGAGCAGTGTCGTATTTGTTTATATTATTATTATTATATATTTCCACTCTACATACATATCCATACATTCTATGTTGTATGTTTATCTTATGCTATAAACAAAAAAGTATATGTATAGTAGTATGAACAATTCATTCATTTCCCATCTTTTGTAAACACACCCTGTAAATATATGAATATAAAGACTGTTCCTCCTATAAAAAAGTTATTTATTTTTTATGTATATATATATAGATGTATCTATGTTGTGTATGGATGTTTAAAAAGGCCTATTTCTTTATGCATGTTTAATATACATTTTTTTTTTAAATCATAAGATTTTTTTTTTGTTAGAGAACAAAAAAATAAAAATATGTTTATTCATTTTTCTGTATGTTGTATGTTTGTATGTAGTATTTATAAAAATACATATGTGAGGAAATACATAAATTGAATTTATGGAATGAGGATATCTTTGGCATGGAATTTGGGTTATTTTTGATTTGTGTCCTTATATGTATATAATATATTCATATGAAAGTAAGTTTGAACTAAGAAACCTTATACATCCTTCACTCAAAGCATATTTAATGCGTGTATTTACATCCATGAATTAAATCTACACATTTTAGAAATATCGGCAATGCATAAAATTTCCACGTCCAAGCGGTTACTGAAAAAAATAATCCAATTTGCATCACTTCATTTCCATTCTGATTCTACATTCAACTATAAAAACATCAACTCATAGGGGCATAGAGAGACAAAACAAACAGCCCCACTATCCCCCATTTAATTCAAAGTTCTTCTGGGTCTAAACCTCCACATAAACAACCATTTACTACAAAGTAACAGTTCGAATATTTGCAACCGTAAATTATCGAGAGGTAAATATTTTTAAAAGCTGATATTCACAGAACTGATTTTTTGATATTCGATACATCACTAGTGAGTAGATACATAACAACAGGGTGTCCCAAAAAAATGTATATAGATATAAAATATTTGAAACTTGGTATTTAATCAAATATCAAAATCATCTGTCCAACGCATTGAGCAACGTTGTCATTCGAAAAGTTATATTCCAAGTTGAGTCCATGTTCTTAATGTCGATGATCCAGTAGAGCGACTGGTGTTTAGAACAGTGTGAGGGAAATCCAGATTTTCAACAAAGATTGTGTGGAGTGATAAAGGCTACATTCAAGTTAAATGGGTCAACTAACCACAATAATTGTGCATATTAGGGACTTGAGAATCCACGTGTTACTCTGTAATACATTGAGAATTAAAGCGCCTAAATAGCAAAGATATTGTTGCACAATGTGTGAAATTCTACTGCTTGGCAGGAGTGTCTGGATCAAAATGGGCGTCATTTTGAGAACAGGCAAAAAAACAAACAATAAAATGATACTTGTAAATATTTTTACACTTTAAAATAATAAAAAATTAATTAAATATCAAGTTTACATATAAATATTTCTAATCTGTATACATTTTTGGGGGGACACCCTGTATATATGTACATTGTGTACAAGTTGTAACTTGTACAATTTGAGACTTGAATTCTCATGACGTCTTGACCATCTGATTAAATTTATTTCAATGCACTTATTACAGAGTAATGCTTATTTTATAATTTGATTGCAACTTGTACAATTTGTTCAAAAAGCCCAAATTCTACACAACATGCCTAAATTTAATAACAATAATAATAATATGTATTGTTAAATATGTACTTTAAAAATTAACATAAAGCTCTGTTATTAGTGTCTATATTTTTTTTTTGCTATTTTAATATTCATGGGTGCAATTTATATGTTGTACTGTGTTTATACGTTATTTCATTTTTGCTTTGTTCACTCGTGATCGGTGATATGTACATATGTTCATACTATTTAGCTGTGACTACTAACAACGGTTTTTCAAACCTTGTGATTGTATCATAAAGCAATGTGTGCACATGTCAAGTGAACAGGAAGGTGTGGAAAGAATTTATTTTATCATTATTCCTCAGTGATTTGTATCATATCACCAACGTTTATCTAGGAGTTTTGTACATGTATCATATGATTCTCTCTCTTTCTTTCTGTGTAATAATATAATATATCTGATATGAAAAAAAATGTAATTAGCTAGAAGATAAACAAAAAAAATTGTGGATCGTTAATGATGCCAAGAGTCATGACGATTTTGTTATCGATCCACTGTTATTAACAGTCTTTTCATCAGTTTGTACGTACGATGTTTTGATGTGGCTCTCGAAATTAGTTTTGGACACTTCTTGCTCTCATAATCGCACTGTCTTGATTTTATCTTGCCCTCAACCCTTGAATGTCTTGCTTTTATTGCCATAAACAAGACCAAGGCAATTACATAGATTACAATTTTCTTTGATACATATTGGTATTGATCCCTCAATGTCTTGGCTTTATCTTTATTAAGATGGTCTTGCTGCAACACTACTCACTCTACCAGACAAGTCTCAGAATACAGCATACAAGACGAAATTCTAAAGCTGTTTCCTTAAGTATGATAAAACCAACAGCAGTATACAAAGAAAGAAGTAAGTAAAGTAATCAATGAGTTACATATTATTGCTTAGTCTTAAAAACTAAATCAAACTAAAAACAAAAAAATTTTCAGTAATAAATCCAGAAGGTGCAAATTTATAGAACCTGCGCTATTACGGTATTAACAATAGGATATATTCTACAAAATAGTAGCCAAATGTGTTTTATGTTAGGGTAGATTTTGTGTATTTGAAAACTCCTAAAAATTATTTCTGCCCTTAATCTAGAATGGATGATTCCAAAAAAATATAGGCCCATAATTGGAATTGGTATTAAATTTTGCAGGAAATAGCTTTAATTTGATGTGGATTTCTTATTTATCTGTATACTACTCAAAAGTTGCCTCAAACTTATAAAATGGTAAAAATAAAAACGATACAAATAAATAAAGATTTTCGGAAGCCAAATTCAAAAAGAAATAAGAAATCACAGATTCGTTATTGGTGTACGAAAAAGTAGGTATTAGTACTGCTCTTCAAATTAATAAAAACGACTTCAATTTTAATTTTTTCAATGTTTAGGATCTTTTTTTTCATTTTATATAAAGCTGCATTTATAAATTGATGCAAAACTTACTTCAAAACATGTTGCTATTCATTTTGTTAATTCATGTGATGACTTGACTGTTCAACTATCAAAAAACTAAATTACAACTCAAAGAGGTAATTAAATGTATATTTGGAAAGTAATAAATAATTAATATTATGAGCACTGTGGCTCTAAAAAAGGCCCCTGTAATTATTATTGTCGAAACCTAAAGAACATTGTTGTAGATTTAATACTTGATTGGGCACCCCTTGTTTACGGCCATGATAGGAGCACAATGAAGCGGCATTAAATATCTTATTTGTCAATTCTCTTATTGTTGTTTGTTTGTCTCTCCGTATCAAGGCATTAATTATGTACCAAACATTCATAATAAATAGAGCTAAGGCTTAGTAACTGAGCATATTGAATATTAGAGACTATTGACAATAATTTTCCACAAATTAAACTTTAAGACTGAGAAAAAAATCATTTTGACTTATCTTGTGAGGGAAAAATAAAATAACATGTAAGCGGAAAAAAAAAGATTTAAATGATTTTTCATGTGTCAATCTTTTTTATTTCATACAAAATAAGGATATTAGAAATATGAAATTCAGCTGTAATAGATTGACTTTCACAAAAAATAATAAATAAATGATAAATAAATATCCATACTTAATTTCGAATCCTATATCTACCCATTTGATGTTCTTCCTAGTACGTCATTTATTTTATTAATTTGACGACGAATCAATTCATTAATTTTTCCTATTTATTGAAATATTTTCTGAATCATTGGAGCCTGGAATTGATTCATAAAAAATTTCAGATTATTAGCTGAAGAATCAAAATCCATAAAGCATTTATTTTGATGAATAAAATTATAACTTCTTTGTTTCTTGTGTTATAAATTTAAATCGTTATTTTTGACTTTTTTCTTCTCGCCATTTTGATTTATAATTACATACCTACAGAGAGTTTTATGTATAATTATATACATACAGAGATATAATTTCATATGTAGACTTCTCTTAGTACAAATATATCGAACAAACAAGAATGACTATTTGATGATTCATAGCAAAAATTGTTGAATTATTCTCCCTGTCTAATGTTTCTTTTTTTTTTATTTTTAGATTTTGAAGAGAAAAAAAGAAAGAAAAAAAAAGCGTCTCAACTGTATGATCAATGAGAAGAGATTAAAAGCTTCTAGCGGTTTACACAGTACCACAAATAATGTTTTTTTTTCTTTTTCTTTTTCCAACTATTCTTTATCTAATATAATCGTTTATCTGATATAAAAAATAAGACCTGGGAACTTTTAAAACATGTAAGGAAAAAGAAAAAAAAAGAAGTTCTGACTCATGTTTGGTTGTTGGTATGCTGCCATTAATTTTATTATTTCTCTCATAATATATACTTTATCAGTACCCACGTGCTTTTCATTTAATTTCGAATCGACCACTAAAGAGGTTCAGGGGGGGGGGGGGAAGAGATTATTATTATTTTTATTATTATTCCTACACAAATAACAATGATTATTACCACAAATCATAACAATCTCACGTAAATAATAAAAAAAAAAAAACATTCTTTCCCATTTTTTTCCCCCGTATGCGAACCACAAAAAGACACGGGTCAACTACGCACATTTATGTACATAATTCATTATTATGTCGTTATATTTACTCAATGATAAATTTCTGGTTCTGTCACACTGGGAAAAAGGGTGAAGTTAAGGGAATTATTCAAATATTGGGTGGTGGATTTTGATACATAACGATATATATACGAATATCAATAAAGGAACACGTTGTGTCAATTCTGGACCATAATTTAAAACACTAAAAAAAAGAAAATATTTACTCTTTGTTTAATCCGTGAATATCAAAAAACAACAACAATACTGATTAAATAAAAAAATGCACATTTGAGTGTCGTATTTGTATGAACCAATTGACCATTGTCATTACTTTTAGACCATCAGATTTTGATGAAGCAAGAACGAAGACATAGAAACCCTTGATTTTGTATTCTTTTTCCCCTAAGCTGAGATCAAAATAAGACCAAGACTTACGGATGAAGTTACAATCATTACTTTGAGGAATTGAAATCATTGATCATAATATTTTTGTCATGTTACTGGTATTTTAAGTATTCAAAAGTCGTTCTTATTGGATCAAAATTGACGATTTGCAAACGTCATTTATTATATTGATGAGTCAAATATTATGCTCTGATTATTTTATGGCTAATAATAAGATCTTATATCATAATAATTATTTAATTTAGCAAAGCCATATTATTAGTTATGGAATTTATAACTTTGCAAATAGTGTTTTTTATTTATCTCCTTCCTTAGCAGAAAAGAGTGTTTAAACTACAGCCAAAAAAACAAACAAACAAAATGCTCCCAAAATAGAACATTCTAAATTGTAAATACAAATGAACTTCTTAATAAAAAAAATGTGCTTTATGATCGATCCATATTCGAATCAAAATGCATTTTTCTGTTCAAATGATACAAAAATAGTCTAATTATTTTTGCATTCTAAAGAACTTCATATTATTCCTCAACTTTTCAATTCATTCAATATATTAGTTGATTAAAAGCTTACATGTCTATCGAAGGAAATCTTTTTTGATATGAAAATCACCAAATTGTCTTTGGTAATCTAGTGTTGTACTTCTAAATTTCAGGAAATATATTTCTATTTATAAACAGAACATGTAATGAAAGCCAAGAAGAAGTACCATTTCTTCTTGTTTTTCAAATCTTATATTTTCATATTTTTAACTAACTTTACCATTTATATAAGTTATAATATAACGACAAATATTTGAAAATATTTAAATATATATGTGTTACATCTTTATACTTATCAAAATATTAGCAATTGATAGCAATATTTGACTTTGTAGACATAACATCACAGAATAAAATATTTTCACTGACGTCACAGAATACCTAATTAACCTAAAGTTATATATTTTCTGAGGTGTAGTTCTTAATATCTATATATATTTAACAAAATGAATAAATTTCTACAAAAATCTTTAAGATACCTCATATTAACAAATTGAAAAAACTGGATTCAATATGAACTAATTCAAAAATGATGACGTCATGTTAAAACAAGATAACTTTGACAATTTTTTATATTATATTAAAAAAATTATGTATGGTATAAGATCCTTATACATAACGAGTATGCCTCAATCTTTTTGACATGAGCCTCACTGCTCCACTGTGCACTCACTCTAAAAGAAAATTAATCTTTCTAATATTGATGCATGTTGAATACAATTAAACTTTTTGTAATCCTCCAATGGGGTCGTTCACTTTATAAAACGTTTCCTACAGTTTGAGAAGCACTGACTTAAGCAAAAAAAATACTTTTTAAATGCCACCTACAAATTATGAATAATTATCTTTTTAGATGACCTCCAAGGAAGTACTTTTTTAAATCGTTGGGAGTATTTTTTTTCATTCATTCACCATGCAAAATATTTTTCATTTCTAAATACATAAATAGCTCTGTATTTGTTAATTATGTACCGATATCTCTATCGACATTGAGGAATAATGAAATAGATAAAAATTCATTCATTGTACATATGAACATATATTATTTTTCATGTGTATAACAAAAAACAACTAACAACGATCATTAATTATTCTAAGATTATGTTTTTCCCTCATAATTTATCTTTGAGATATTTAAATTGAGACGGAATAATCTTGATAACAGTTTTTTTTATTTCAAAAGTCTTGTATTATTGTAGAAATATATAAAAAAATATTGTCAAACAAAGGATATTACAAATAAAAAAAAAAAAGTTCTTTGTTCCATCATTATTTATTTTGAATGAATAAACAATAACTTATTATTTGGTCTCAATTGATTTCTTTTTCCTCTTTGAAATGTAACAATTATATTTCTAACAAAATTACAAAAAATCAAATAGCGTGGAAATTCACTGTTATGACGTATTTATATAGATTTTCTTTATCCAATAGAAGTCGCCATTTTTTTATACCTATATAGAAAACAGGATATGTAATTTTTTAAAGACTTGAAATATAATGTTGTGATCAATACCCTCTTACACAACACCAAGGACAAACATTTATGATCGATACATTTACGATTTCAAAACCTTTAAAAATGGGTTTTAAAACCAAGACCGATCTCAAAAACTTAATCAATTCTAAAATGTTTTTCTAACAAATAAGTTAAGTTATGTAAAGACTCGATTATTAAGTATCGATTATTTTCTCCAGTATACAATGTCATATTTAAATTGATATCTTTGATAAAATTGCAAATTTTTATACTATGGACTGTAGTTACATTGTTCTTTAACCCTTGGCTATAATTTTATCTATCTCAAACTATGGATCAAAAATGTTGAACATGACTTCTGAAGAGACCCTGAATTGAACATTTTACGATAATTTATTTAATATATATTAAATTGGGTATTAGTTATACATTTAATGGTTTTGTCAGTGTTATTTGCATAAAATTGAATGGATCTGTAGATCTGGCAAGATCTAAGAGAGATAATTTTCAAAATGAAACATATTTGAAATTGTATTGTTATTTACAGTCATGCTACAAAATGGAAATGCAAAAAAAAAAAAACTTTTTTAAAGAAGTAACATTATCTCTAAAGGAAAAGGACTGACTCACTTCGTATGACGTCATTGTTGCCATGTTTGCTCATTCAAAATACACTTGACATCCTCACAAATTACCTACACATCAGCAACTTATCCCTTGGATAACTCCATACCTAATTTGTTTGCTAGACCTTTCCAGAAATTCTTAACCGCATTAATCTATTAGAAACTTTAAAATGAATATATTTTGTGATTTCTGTGAACTTCATTGATTGCTTTGTATACATATATATATATATTTATATATTATTCTTGGTGCCATGCTGTTGAAATGAAAATAAAAGAGATAGAATCATGGAGTATTGAATCGGTTTTTTTTTTCTGACAAAAAAATATATATTTATTTATTGTTAAATCATGATCTCTACTGCGTTTATTTATAATAATTAATACTACGTTTATGGTCGAAAAACAATGGATTTCTTTATACAAAAAAAAAATCTATTTTTCAATCAAATTAAATAATGAGAAGGGTGGCTAAGAACAGGTGACCTTTTTCCTTGTGTCTATATAGATATGTAGAAGCAAGGGTAACATACTATTTCTGCTTCCCTATCATTAATTATAAGAAAAGAAATTAATTTAGCTTACAAGTTGTAAGTGACAGAGGTGTAAGTAATATATATATATATATAAAAGGAGTAGTTGGCAGATGTTAAAAACATTAATTAAAATATTGATTCTTTTTGAGTTAATGAATAATTAATAAGTTTTTTCTATTTGTCAGAATTATGCAGACATATTCCGTGTTACTTTCATGAGGACTACAGTGTTTAAGACACCTTACTTGAAATCAAAACACGACAAATAATTTGGCGGATAATGTCTAATGAAGTACTCAAACTGATATGAAAAATAAAACTATGGAAATATTAAAAGGCTTTAAGGGATATAGACCAATACTTTGGGTGATCAAAGCCAAGTCATTGACATAAAGTCTAAGGAGAGTTGATATCATTGATGGATATTTTATTCCTGTTTTTTGTTTTGTCCTTAAAAATAAATTTTTTGATCAACTTGCTTTATTCTTGGTCATGACTACGAGATCAAATTTAATGATGATCTAAATCAAGACAAAACCACACTTTGACGAGTAAAACATAGACCAAGATATCCGGAATCAAAACCATAGCAAGATGAAGCCTTTACAAGATACAAACCACGACTGTAACAGGATTTTGGATATTTTATTGACATTGAGAGATCTTGACTCCGAGGGCACCAATATTTTGTAAGATCACGTGGATAGAGATCGAAGTTATAAGTTTTAATTTAAAAAAAATAATATTTTTATGCACTTGATTTGATCTCAAAAATAAAACCAAGACTTTAAATGGTTGAGATCAAGAGTTTTAAAGATTAGTTTCGAGGCCAGGGCTGATACTGAGAACTACGTCACTTTAATGAAGCATCATTTGAACCAGAAGTCTCGAATAAATGATTCAGAATATCATTGATTTGATTTACAAAACCGTGCTTCCATGACTATCAAAATATCAAAAAAAAAAAAAAACCTTATCTCATTTGATATTTGACATTTCGTGTGTGTAAAACGTGTTACCGTCCTTCCACTAAAAAAAAAAAAAAACCTAAACAAAATTAAAATTGTAGGTATATTTTTTTTACTACTCTTTGAAGAACAAAAATAAAAATAAAACCTAATCTAATTTTTATGTTTATAAACTACTTGCTTCGTCTAATTATAATGTGAACAAAGTACTAATATATGTATACATACGTGACAGCTGCGTAGGGCTATGCAAAGTCAAACACATACATGCACAGGTGTCCTCTTTTTTTTTATTCTCTTAAGTGAGCTTATTCCTGTTCCACCTACATTAATATTGGCTAGGGTGTAAGAAGGGGAGGTATTGATGATGATTTTTGACGCTTCTCTACTTCATTGGTTTTTGAAGTCACTCCACCCAAATGAAATGCTGTTGGAGAAAAATTACATAATGGGAACTTGTGGTTTCTTTTTCGTTTTGATTGAGATCCTATTCCTTTCTTTTGTTAATTAATGATAATTAGTTGTTTTTTTTTGTTTATTGTTCATAAAATGAATGGACATTTACCACAAAAATAAAAAAAATTACCTTTTTAATATTTTCATTAGTAATGCATTTACATTACTTATTTCAAATACAGCACTGGTCTATTTAGCCGGGACCTGTGGGGTAAATTGGATATGGCGAGGTATGGTAGCTGTCATACTTTGACCTCTAGAAAAAATTTATAAAGATTAACGCCATTTTTGGCCACTTTTTCAAATAAAATTCACCATCCATTTGTATGCGAATGGTGAAATAAAATACTAGCTTAAAGCTCTGAAAGTCTCTAAAAGTTCCACTATCCTGGACTATTAGTTGGTTTTATATTGATTATTTAAGTCATATTTAGTACTTATAAACTTTAAATCTATGTAAGTGCTCAAATCCTTTTTTTGATATCAATTGTAAAATTATCTACATACACTTATCACAGTTTTATCAACAGTTAACTTTATATGGAGTAATTCTTTCTTTATTTCAGGTAATCACAATCAACGTAGCATTTCTTTTATTGTAAGCACATGTTGATTTACGTTGTTTCTATTCAATTTATAGATTCATCAGTAATTGACCTAATGTACCTCTTCAAATTAAATATAAATATTGAAATGGAAAGAAGAAACAGTACTTTGAAGGAAGTTTATTATGATGTTACAATATCCTTTAATTTATAAAACAAATTATTGAAGGTCTGTAAATGTATATAAAAAGACACACAATAAAATAACAATAAAATTTCAAAAAAGAAAAGAAAAAAAAAAAAGATTAATCTCTTCAAGTTTAAGTTTTTTGAATTTTTGTGAAGAATATGAATAATGAGATCACAATCACTGGTCTTAAAATGGCGGCCTGTGCCACACTGTTTCAATGCTAGCTCCTGCAGAGGGCTTTTGTGCCTCCAGCCCAAAAGACCTCGTATGACGACGTGGTTGTGATTTAACTTCACCATAAAAAACCTTTAAATTGAGCATTTCCTTAAATTTTTGACTTCACAGCAACCTCCAATTCAGCCTTCTAAAACTTCAAATTGTATTTTTACCCTGAAATCAGCTTGCATCGACCTCAAGCAACGTCAGAGGCCGGAGAAAGATATTTTATGTCCTTTTTTGGGTCAAGTTACTCCCCTTGTACTGGCTGACTGTGATGCTTGGTCAAACAAGTGAACAAACATAGAGACTCACACTGTACTATGTATAAACACATATGCTGGCAAATTAATTTGATAATTCACGTTGTCTACTTTCCTTTAATTAATTATACTTCATAATATAAAATATATATTATAATACTTTGACTGTACAAAAAACTCCTTAATAACTCACAATGAAAAACTTGAATTGCTTCTAGTAGAATAAGTCCATAACAATTTATAAATATTAAAACGATGATGTTTTCAAGTTTCCTTTTCTTTCCTTGAATCGTTTATTGACCATTTCCTTTTATTTTGACTTTTCTTTGTGATGATGAAATACACGTATTTTTTTCATTCAAAAGTATCCTGTATCCATTGGACAAAAACAACAACAACAAGCAAATATAATTAAAATGCAGCTTGAGACATTTACATTATACAATTGCAGAGTTTCGTTTTTTCCGTTTCAAACAAAAGAACTTTACGTTCATCTTTGTGTATTCATTTATTTTACAATTATATGTAACTTTAAGAAGTATCTCAAATGAGAAAAGCATTCATTCCCATGATTTCTAGCATATAAAAAAACAAGCTGATGTGTATATTGGTATATTTAGAGGCTCCTAATGATAGGTTAGGGCTTAAAAAATTTATATTTTGTATGGTGATAAAAATCAAATTGAAACTTGTACAATATATATCCCTATTTGTAAAAAAAAAAAAGTTACAAAAAAAAAAGAAAAAATAGTTTCTTGTAAATATAAATTTATAAAATTTTTACATAACTTCTCTTTTGATAGGAATTTTTATGTATCATAGATTTATGTAACTGTTGTCATGAGCAATATATTATATCCTTTTTTATAATTTCTATTCGCTTACAATAGATAGATTGTCAAATCGGCAAATTCAAATCGATTCTATGTGCAATAATCTATAGCAATTACTAACAAAACATGGTTGAGTTATTGTTTACTTCCACATGACGTAATATGTGAAAGGTTCAGTAAACTTCTATCTAAAAATCATTATATTAAATACATAATTCGGGAGAAGAGTGTTGATTGTCACAGTTTATATATTATATATAGAGAGATAGTTTTAATTTTAAACAACCAAATAATTTTCTACATGAGAACACAAAACTCTTAAAATGCGTTATATTTTATTTTTGAACAAATATATAAAATTAAGAATGATAATTAATGAACTAGACATAAAAAAATGAATTCTGTCATTTACTTTTGACGTAAAATTAACTTTATTGACCGACTTTTGACAAATGTAGCCTTAAAATCAATATATGTATGAGAAAGGTCACAATGATCTTTTCTCCTTCTAAATTTTATGCTATACTTCCGATGTGTAAATACTTCCTGCATATCGGTCATATTTTATTTTACAATAGAGCTTAGTTAGGATAAAAAAAAAAAAAATAAACGAATGACTCTATCAAAAGCAAAAAATGAATCCTTATAAAGTTTTGTATGTTTATATATTTTAGTAGAAAAAAAAATATAAAGAAAAAACTAATATATCCGGCTTGTTGCATTTTGTCGCTTTTTTTTTATTATTATTATTATTTTCTACATCTAGATAAATGAAAGAAGAATAACTTTCTAGTGTGTGTGTGTGTGTCTGTAGACATTCACAAAGGGTTAAGAGAGTTCACAGAGGTGCTTTCCCACTCAAAATAAACCCTTCACAAATCCTCATGAGTTTTCAGTTTTTGAGAATGTACATATAAAAGTGGAAATAGAGATAAGATTCTTAAAAAAAAAAGAAAAAAAAAAAGAGGAACCACAAGGATAAATCCTTATCAGACACGTTTTCCCCTTAAATTTTGACTATAAATGTAGAATTTATAAGTTAAAGGGAAGGAGGAATCCACCAACGGAATGGTTTTTGTTTGTATAAATTTATGTATATATGTATGTACAATATATGAATTGATACATACACCAATCTGACGTCATTAATGAAGAAAGATATAAATGAGAGGGGGGATCGTAGATTACAATCAACTCCTGTTCTCCATTGTTATGTTTCTTTATTACCCTGTTGAAAAATATTCGGATTTCATGGTACATTTATATATGTTATATACAAGGAATAAATTGCTTTTTTTTTTCTTAACCATTGTAGCTTAGATTGAAATGGTTTTATTCCTTTGATATGTGCTACATAAGATGCTTTATTAATGTAATTCTAATGAGTGTGTAGTTGTTATAGCTCATAAAATTAGCATGAACAAAAGTTAAATGAATCAAATAAATTTGTTATAAGTCAATATAAACTACATTTTAAGTCTTATACAAAATATATATCCAAATATTTAATTTATTATGTGCGTACATTAGTGTGTCCCGTATTTGGAGTAAAATGCATGCATTTTTTTTAATGTCAGAGTGTTTTTTCGGCAAAGGGACACAATAAAAGCTATCTGCAAAACTTAATAAATTGTGTCTAAATCAGCAATTTTCAAAAATATTGTAGCATACTTAGTTTAAAACTTTAAGTCAAATATTTTTGTAAGTTTTACTAAAGCCTTAATCTATGGGGGAAAATATACTATACTACAACTTTTCTACAAAATTCTATGTATTCTCATCTGCTGCATGTAATGAAAAAAAAAAACGTTTTATAAATATTGGTTCAAATTAAAAACCAGCTTAAAAAAAAAAAACTCGCTCTAACCGAACAGGAATCCTTGTGGGTCTGGACAAGCTTCTGGACCGTACTTATTATTGATAAAGACCCATAAATTATTATTAAAATTTAACTGAATATGTATAATTTTATTTTTTTAAATAAGTTATGACTTTGAAATATAGTTATTATTCGTAAAAAAAACCTCAGCTTATATTATGAATGCGTAAAGGGGAAAAACAAGTTGAAAATGTCATATTTAGTATATTTTATGCAGAATTTACAAAATATTTTTTTTTATTTGTAAGATTAGCTTCTATAAAAATCGAAAAAAAAAACTATTTTTAAAAACTATTTGTTCTTACAAATTAACTTATCAGGGGTTTTATAACCATTTTGTAAATCAGTGTACCTACAGATCTAATCACCCTAGATCATTATCGATGTGACGGTGGGGAGTCTTTAACAGAAAATTTCAACATCTTTTTATGATCAAGATAGAGAGAAATGTTATGACAGGTGCGAGAACCTAAAAAGAAGAGTGATAATCTATTTTAGAAATACGCAGGTATTTTGCTCATTCCAATATAACATGGTATATGAAAAATATATAAAAAACTTCTTCTATTTTTATGTTACATATTAATGAATTTGAATGGCTCAAAAAATGATTTTTTTCAATTTTGAATATGTTCAAAATATATTCAATATAGGAAAAAATAAACTCCATAATTTCAATTTTGATGAGGTGTAGAAAAAGATTATTAACTAAATTAGTAAATAATTAAGATTTGCATTTACAAATAAATGACATGGGAATAAATCATTGCTCTTTGATGTGCTTATATTTAAAAAAATGGAGATCTTTCAACAATTGAAAGACACTTTTTAGTATATAATATGTGGTATTATTTTTTTAAAAAGGACTTTTTCTCTAATTACTGAAAGCTGATAAAATATTATAGGAACACAGACAATTCATTCAAACATATCAACAAAAATATATTGACTTTGGAGAGAAAAATCGCAAAAATGCATGAACCAATCATTTTGAGCCGTCTCTACAATGAAAGAGCAATTTCATTGCTTTGAGAAAGTTTGACCGCTCTAAAGGGAATTTTTGAGCAAAGTGCTTTCAATATTTTGTCAAAAAACAATAATAATATGTTATAACCATTTTGTATTTAAAAGTAACGTAGTATAAATTGATTTTTTTCACTTTTTTGTCAGTTTTATATTGTAACACTACATAGGAAATCAGGTTTCTATAGCCAAAGAAATTAAGTTTTAAATGTTGTATATTGAATAAAGAGAGATTTAAAACTAAGGTGTTGTCTAAGTTTGTATTTGACTCTGTGTAGTTTGTTTGTCTGTTCATAAAAACAAAAACAAAAAAACAATGGATAATTCAAAAGATATCTTCATAATATATCTGAAAAAGTCATATATAAAGAAATTATTTCACATATGTATGTATTTTATTGATGTACACTTGCAATCAAACTATAGGGAGATGCAAGAATAAAATACCTACCTATTTCTCTATGGAGATATCAAAACATTAGACAAATTGATTATATTTATTTCGAAAATGAAAAAGTGTAAGGCGAAAAAAAAAAGAAGAAGAAAAGTAAAGGAATAAAACTATACTAACTTTACTTTGACAGGATCTATACTTCTTTATAAACAAACAAATAAATAAATATATGTATATTCGAAAAAAGGGTAGAGAAAAGAAAAATAAAGAAAAGAAAAATTTATAGTGACAGTCATTGATGTTCGAAAGGTGGAAGAGGATTAGGGCTTTCCTTCTGTTGGATATGGAGAATTCAATAAGTAGGCAGGTATATGTACAAAAATATGTAAAGAAAGGAATCATTTATAGTATATGTTATGTGTCATTATTAAATTTATAGTTTCATTTTTTTTTAGTTTTAAAGGAGTCTAATAAAGCTAGCCAACATACAAAATCCCTTTGAAAAAATGTTGTTAATGGAAGTGAAGTCCTAATAAAAATATATTATTGTTATTCATATATTAGATTTTTTTTATTTTTTTTAAATAATAATTATACTAATAAAAGTATGTACCAAGAAAGGAAAGGAAGACTTTGCATTCATATAGGCTTTACTTAAGATATATACAAATATTTTTATGAATGAAAAGGTCTCCTCTATAAGGATTCAATGTCACGCAAAGGTCCTTTTATTTATTTGTTAAAATGGTCCATATAGGGTTTAATATATGTACATAGTACGTAAAGCAAGAAAAAGATTATTTTAATTAAATAACAAAAAAAAGAATTTAATTGTTTTTTGTTTTTTTTTTATTTCTCCAATATTAGATATGTATATATATATATGTATGTACATATGCATATTATATACAGGTCGAATGGCCTACTAAATTCCCTCTTCATTATAAGTTGGGTTTTTTTTCTACACATAAATATATATATATATATGACTGTAAAAAAACCCCAAACAACTATTGGTGTTAGTGAAAAAATAAATAAAAAGTTCAAAAAAATATTTTCAATATTGAAAAAGGTACAAACTGTTTTGTGGTTATTGTTGTTGTTTTATATTTATAGTGTAGAATGACAATTTTTTTTATTTCCTTTCTATTTTGATTATGGATGAGGCTTAACTAATAAAGTAAACAAATACATTTGGGTTTTTTTCTCCCTCCAAGTGTCCATCAATTATTATTTAGTGGATCTAGTTTATATAGTGAATAATAAAATATGTTCCAGACCACCAAAAGAGAGAAAAAAACCCCGAGGTTTTGAAGGATCGATGATACATATAGTATAAAAGACTTTGATCATAACATGATCAAAATTTTGAGAACTTGATAAAGTTTTTAAAAAACAAAAAATGTGGTTAAAGATACAAAAATTTTATCATCAATGAATTGATATTTTAAAACTTTGTCATATTTCTGTAATTTATAGATAGAAAATACATTTTTATAAAGTTGTTTTGTCAAACGAAAAAATGTCAAAATGAAGACTTTAATGGATCGATATTTATGGTGAAAATATTTTTTTTTTGTAGATAAATTGATTTTTTTTTTCTTAGCTCTTTGCTTTGTTCTAAAAGCAATGCCTTAAAGGAACGAATCACAAATAATATACATATGTAAAAATTTTATAACGAAAACAAACTTACAAATTCAATGTACCACCACATACCGTAAAACAAAACAAAAAATTTAACAATTCACTCTTTGATAGAAATATTTTTTTTTTTTTGCTCAGACAAATATATGATAATTATTTTATATTTGACTTGACAAATACCATGTAAGGAAATATTCAATACCTTTGGTAAAATATACGTTACAAAAATGTAACACAATTATGAAAATCTTATTTTGTATTACTACATATATTCATAGACTTGTTACACTTCTACTCTGAGCCCAATGTATACAAATGTGTGTATCGTATTATTAAAATTTAAAATCGCTAATCACATAGAACAAAATAATTAAATGATGTTGTCCAACTGAATTTAAAAAACAAATAAAAGACCATCCAATTTTGATAGTAGCAAATTCTTCAAAATGTATAATAATGTATGTCTTTTTTTCTTAGTGAAGAGTAAAAAATATTTTTGCATATCAAAGCTAAAATATCAACAATGATTATATAATTAATATGGATATTATCTAATGGTCTAGTTTATTATTTTGTATTTTCGAAATACTTTCTTTAACTCATAGATATTTTATATTTAATTCCAAGAAAAGTATCTATGATTAAAAGGTAATTTATTTATTTTTGTCTTGCCTTGTGTTGTTTTTGTTATTTTTTTATAATGGTAAAGCACGCAATGAACAAGAAAACAAATATTTTGCATATTTTTTGACGATCAACACAATTCAAAAACTGGTAAAAAAAAATAACATTAAAAAAAGTACTTTTACTACCTTTTATGTAAATATTTGTTCTTAAATTGCAATTTAAAGGAATGGTTCTTTTAGTCAAAGTATATACATATTTTATCGACAAAGGTGGAATTAAAGTCATGTTACATGCACATTAGCTGTTTTGTTTCTAAAGTTACTGGTCATTTATTGTTTTATGTAGGTGATTAGAGAAAATAAATGCTATTTTTTTTATTTTGATATTACACCTTTTTATATATTTTTTTATGAAATATCCTTTATAAATTTATTACAGGTAACAAACCCGTGTTAAAATACCTACGTCATATAATATACTAATAATCATTTTTCAGCACGACAACTTTATGGAAATATTAGTATATTATTGTTACAGGGTCTAGTTGATTGCCATATAAAAGATAGTAATTGTTGGAAGGGATTGGAGTCAAGTTATAAGAGCATATTTACATAATATATGTAATTTAGGTAAATTGTAGTAATATATATGGAGTGTATTTGAAATAGTCAGCAACATTAATACTGACACTAATTTACCGAGTATCACATAACTATTGTCCGATTTTTAAAGCGAGATTGCATCAGTCAATTTTAAAAATTTCACAACATGTAGGCGTCAGCAACAATAAATAGTCTTTGCTTTTTTTTAATGGTAAGTTGATATAATTACAAATAACAGGGAGAGAGATAGCCAAACTAAATTTGCCAAACTTTCTCCACGCGTGAGTATCTCAAAAGAAGACTGCCATGCAGGTTGATGTTGTTCACAGGATGGTTTACTGTATCAAAAAGCAAATTAAACCAAAGGAGTCACTCGAGAGAAGATTTGAAGAAGATTCATCCCGGATGAGCTTTGGTTTGGTGGTTCAAGCAAGAATAGGGGCTCAATGCAGCTGATTATTTTGCCATAGTCAAGTCAGAATTGTTGCCTTAGGTCAGTCAAATTTCCCTGACAATAATGTGAACCTTCAAGGGGATAGTGCAACTCTGCATACCGCTGATTCAATCTAGGGCTTTCTCCTTGATCACATCACTTTTTGGGGAAAAAAAATGTGGCCTCCATACGAACCAGATCCAAATTTTTTGGGCTTTGCTTTGGCGCACATACTAGCCAAGGCCTGCCGCAAATGCAAAATTTTGTAAAATTTTCTAATTTAGTAATGTTGATAATTTATATATTTTTTTTAGAAATCGTGTAATCTACTCAAAACCAACATTCATTGATGGAGAGGTGTCAAACCAAGTCTTATCAACATATTTATGAGATATTCAAGTTATATATTTCTATCTATACACGTAGAAACATGTATTAAGTAGTAATATTTTTTTTTTTAAAGTTGTAAGTAAAACTTTAAAGAGGTTAAGCTCTCACATAGTGAAATAGATCAAAACTGACATCAATACTATTTTTAAGGGATTTGAAGGGTTATACAGTATCCTTTAAACTAAAAAAAAGAAGATAGAATTTACTAATTAAAATTAAAGTAATTTACAGGATGAGAAAATTAGAAGGGACACAGATGTAGAAAAGAAGATAGCTGAGATGAAAAAGGAAGTGAACAAATATATTAGTGTCACCCTTTAAATGATAGTTATGGATCAATACTAAATATTTAGATTGTTAAGTTAGCAAAATAGCAAAGACAACTATAGAAGGAGAAATAATTATCAAACTGCATTTATCTATGACTTATATTCTTTATTCTGTTCATGTTTGACTTTCTTCTTTTTTTTTTCTTTACAGAAATGCATATGAAATAAAATATTATTTAAGGATCTGTGTCTTAACTAGAAAGAAGTATGTTGTTCCCTTGTGACCAAAAATAACAAGACGGAGAATAAAAAGAGAGTAAAGAAATAGTACACTGTAATATATTGTATATATACACATATATAAGATATAAGACAGAAAATTATTTTAGATGTGTGATCAAAAATCTACCATATATTGATTCATACAACCATCTATAAAAAGGAGAAATAATTATGAAACCGTATTAGTCAATCATATTTTAGTTTTTATTGAATTTATGAAAATTTAAACTACGTATAGTCTCCGTTTATAATAATCTAATCGACTGAATGAAACAAAGGCCTCACACCAAAGGACAAGAAAAGTCTACATTAAGTTTAGGAATTTGAAATATTTCTGAAAATCTCAAGATAAAGAGAAGAATATTATCATTGTTTACTTAAGAAATTAATTTTTTTTTGTAATATAGTTGCTTTTATCTTGAGCATAACAACTTTGAGAAGTACAAATAATAAAATTAGCCACGAGACAGAAAATTGATCTTGAGTACCATATAACAAATGTTTTAGATCTAACTATGTACATATATGTTTTTTCTGGTGCAATAATTCCCAAAACATTTTATATCAGTGATCGGTTTGATGTCGATTAACGTTTTCACGAATTGATCTACAAGCAAAATGATAAGACCAGTTTGTAGTAAAAACTATCCTGACTTTTGTGGGAAATTATTTTTGTAGGCATTGCGTAATTCGTATGACATTTTAAAACTCATTCCAATTTTTTTCAAATTTGACTTTACCTTTTGATAACAAAAATGAGTATGTACATATATGTACCTATAAAATTTCTGACATCTGATATTTTTACTCCCCTTCCATAAAGTAAGGAGTAGTCTGTAAAAGGAAAAAAAGTTATTTTTAAAGAAAAACTAGCATAAAAGGAATAGATGGATAAGATATATATATATTTACCTAACTGGTATTGGTTTCATCAATTATTTAAGACAAATATTTATCATGAAATCCTAGATAAGAGGAGAAGAAGGAAATATTCAAAGCCTCCTTTCCGAAGTAGTGTAATTGGAGAGCTTTTTAAAGTTATTGTTTGCATAAAAGATGGTTTGCAGTAGGAGATAAAGGATGAATAAAATACCATAAAAAGGTAGAAAAAAAACGAAACGTAAATTACTATAAAAGTTGAAGAAGTGACACATATATGTATGGTTACAAATGTTTCAACAGGTTTACACTCTCGTCTTTTGCAAACACATTTATTTAATGTGTTTGCTTTTCAATTTTTTAGAAAGTTGCTGCCAAAAAAACATTTTGTCAAATTATTTTTTATAAGTAAATATTTTTAATATTTATTAATACATTTTTCTATGCTTTAAAAGTTATGAATGAAAATAGAAAATATTATCAGATGAAAAATTTCTGCATTAAGTTGTTTCCTTATTATTTCTTTTTTTATTTTATTTATAAACTGTCAACTCAAAAGCTAGTCAAACTAATGTTTAAAGACCCTTTCTTAGGATAACCATCTATAAATAACCTCAAAACGACTTAAAATTATGTAAATTTAACTTTAAAATACATGAATTTATTTGTGGTCTATGATGAATATATAAAATTTACATTTATTAAAGAAAGTTATTATTAATTAGGTAAATCATGAAAAAATAAGCTGATTTTTCCAATGATTAGCCAAATGATACATTTATTGACTAACAAACGTAAGTTTAGTTAGAAATTGATTGGTTTTACAACACTTACGCTTTCGACCTACTTGTGACATAAAATTTTGAAAAAAGGATAAAAAAATTCAAATAGTTTTTTTATAACAGTCGAATTCATTTTTAACTAATTTTCACAATTAATTCGTTTTTAAGAATGTTTTCTTCAAAAACAAGTCTTAGTTTTCTTATATTTTTGTACTTGTTGAATAAATTAATCATCTATGAAAATCAATAGTAATAATTCGTATTTATATAGAAACTACATATAAAAATTGCTAAATTTGTCATTTTATTTTACCTGTTGAATAATCTCTTTTTCTAGTAGTATACTAATCTTATCACTTGTATGCTTATGTACATATTATATTTTTCAAATAATTACCCTCCATTTCGTCCTCCGAAGTTCTGATTAATTCTTGAAAAACTTTCTCAGAAATTACAAAAAATATGTGTACAATTAAGTACAAGATTTGATACATTTCTAAATTTCTGTATAGTTAAAGTTTCTGGGTATCTCAAACTATTCTGTAATGATTAATTTGATGATAAAAAATCGTCTAATTATAATTGGTTATCGGTTTTTTAACCACAATAAAGACAGAAATATACTTAAAATTTAATTATTAAGCCCATCAGTAACCCTTTCTTTACCAGTTACCCGCTGGACGGGTGATCGAAACAATGCATGATATTAGACATACTTCAAAACGCTAAAATTAGAGTTTTACAATGGCGGCACACATAAATGAAATTTTGAATGTTATAAGCCCTGATTCTTCATAAATTGAATTATTTAAGTTCCAATTTTTTGTGGACATGTAGCTTATACAATGGAGTTTATTATTTCTAAAAGATATTTTGATCTATAATTTAGATTTTATTATTTTTTGGCTTCTGTATTCCACAATTTTGATTTTTCCGGAAAAAAAAATTCGCCATTATAGTTTCTAAAAGTGGCCATTTTGATTTTTTTTTCAGTTTTTTTGTAGATTCTTGTAAAACAATATATGATCAAAAAAGGAGTGAAATTTCATTACAATTACATTACTTGGTAGGACGTTAGAGTTCGACAAAGGTCATGAGTCAAAATTGCATTTTTTCGCTCTGGTAAAGAAAGATGCCAAATATTCTTTATTTTAATTTTTCAAGATTGCTTTTGTGCTGATGCATCACAGAGAGTACTTGTTGGAAAAACACAAAGAAAATATATAAAAAAAAAAAAGAAAAACACATTTTAAAAAAATAAAAAGAAGCTAAAAGGAGATAAGGGAGATGAAATGGATTCCAGGGGTACCTACCTACTCATATTATGATTATTACATTTAGTTATATATATATATATATTATATTACTTTATGCTTATATCATATCATTTTTAGTTGCTACGTTCTCGAAATAAAAAAGAAAAGGCAGACAATTTATGGCTGACGAACTTTTGTACATATTTATGTTAATGATTGCATAAATACTTTTTTTTTCCTTCCTTACATATCCCTAACAAGGATCTTTTACCAACATATTATGTACAAACACACACACATACACACTGCCTCTTCTTTTTACTCCTCCATCAAAGTATCATTTCGTTTTTATCCTTCATTCCTTCCCCTTTTCCTTCTCAACAACATTACTCTCATTTTCTCTCATGGGTCCTTATTATAATAATTGCCTCCCTCATGGTCCAAAAAAATAAAAAAAATAAATAAATAAAGAACCCAATTAAGGTAAAGATCCATAGAGATGAAATGAAGAATAAATTTATATATATATATATATTATAAACCTGCCTCATTTTCTTAATATTACATCTCCCCCCCCCCACAAATAAGAAGAGGATATTATACCTATATATGTATGTATGATTCGAAAAATATAAGAAGAAGAAGAAGAAGAAGTTACACACTCAGACTCTAAAGTATGTGGTTAATTGGACCTTCATAGTGATATGAAAGGACTCATAGATTGAGAGAGAGATATTTTATGAAGTGCTCCTTATTGGAACTTTGTGCTTATAGGACAATTTGAACAAGGGTCGAATGTATGTACTTTTGACCAAATTTCATGCAAATACATGGGTCATGAATACATAACTATGCAACTCTGATTCAAACTCATGTTGCATTGATTTCCAAAGAACCAATGAGCTTTTTTTTTTTTGTATTTGCCAGTAATTGAAATTGTGGGGTGCTCATATTTTGTAAACTCATTTCATGTCTAAGATGCTTCCACATGAGGAAGCAATGCATCTGTGTAATTTCTTGCTCATGATAATTTCATTGATTACACTCAATAAGAAGTTTATTTTGTACAAACATTTAATTGAGTAAATAGTTATGGTAGTAGGTAAGGGAGACTAGAGTCAGCTTCAACACACTTTTTGCTTTTGGCTCAGTTATTCAAAATTGGTTTGACTCAAACACGCCAAAATTTTGCTGTTATTATAGAATCCAAATTGATACAATTGCTGACAGGCCGTCAACAATTGCATTTAGGTTAGAAAGTCAGCATTTATTAAGGATAATTAAATGTCGGTAATTAATGGTATTGAGACTCAACAGATTATAGAAATTTGAATACTTCAAATGCACAGTTACTTATGATGTCTATATCTGAATAAATTGGAGTGTTTTTTTTAGCGTTATAATTTATTTTTTCATGTTTTAATCTCATTCTAAAGTTTCTTTCATAAAGTAATGTGATATAAATATAAATATATATATACATATATATAATAAAACTAATTCTGAAAATCATACAAGGGTTTTTGTTTATTTGCTGTGGGCTTCAATATGGGCTCTATGCATTTAAATATTGATGTATACTTAGTTTATAGATGTCTGTAATGTATCCCAGCAGTATTCTACATACATAAAAACTTTTGTTTATTTTCTTATAACTTTTCTAGTTCTATTTCCTTAATAAGAAAAGTAATATGATTGAATCAATTATTGAAACTCCTGGGTTTAACATTGAACAATTCCTTACTTTGAAATGAAAAATAATAATTATTCAACGATGTATATATTTTTTTATGTAAAAAATCGTACTCAGTATTTTAATTTTCATTTTGACTTACAAAAGTATATAAACTCTCAATATTGACCTTCATTTTTTTATTAAATTACACTCTAATCTACTCTCCAACAGCAGATTTGAAATTCTTTGATCCTGAATCCTTATTTATGGTTTAATTACACACAAAACCAAATCAGTCAAAAGATAATTAAAAAAATTCCTCAAAAGACACACTCAACTAATTTAAGGCCTTTTATTCTTTCTCTTTTTGCAAAAAAGGCTCTAAATATTATATGCAGATTATACACTTTGCAATATCAAAATTAAAGATCAATGATATATAACAAAGAATTTACTCTTGATAAGTTTAACGTAATAATGTAAAAAGCACGTCATTTTTGGTTTTTTTTTTATCAAAATGACGTACAAATCCCAACTTGGCCAAACTATTTGACCAAGTTGTAACTTGTACAAAATACCAACTTGTAAGTACACAACATCCTCTACTGCTCCCCTTTACATTTATTTATACGTATTTTTTTTCTATTTTTTTTTACTCCTGTCATTCTTGAAAATGAGCGTGTGTTTATAATTTATCTTATTCTAGATGCGCATCACATACAGTTAGATACAACAAATATGTATTTATAACTATTTTTTTATTGTAAAACACCGGATCTTCCGCCACACGCCAAGGCACAATATGAGCAGCAACATACACTATCATCATCAAATTCGCCACGGGGGGGTTGAAAAGAGGAGTACAAAATAAAAAGAGAAAGCATGGAGGCATCAAAATCCGGATGATTTAAGATTTATCTTTTATCCCTAATGGATAATCATAAAAAGTCAAGAGTTAGACAGGGTGTGTGTGTGTACACGTCCGACGACGATCATCCTTCTCTCATTTTGTTGTTGATGATATTTAGGGATCTTTTTCAATTATGATGTTATTTTTTTTTTCATAATAACTAAAAGAGAGCGTCGTTTTTTTTTATTCTCCTCTTTCTTCCGTTCATAACATAACATAATAGAATATAAATGTGCTTTTTAATGCTCATTTCCTTAGATCTTTAATCAATAATAATTATAGGATGTTGGATCATCCGTTTTGTTCATCGCTCTTTCTCTAAACTTTGAATAAAAAAAATTATTTTCTTTTTTCCACACACACACATGTCATTATTATTTACACCATATATTTTAATGTATAAATATAGAGAAAATATTTTTTTGTAAATCGAGATAGAGTGTAAGGAACTTCATTACTCATCTAATTAAAAATTTGAGTAGAAGGACTTCATTTGAATATTAATCTAAAAAAATGCTAACCACAAGAAGAGCACACAAAATGTTTTGGAGTTAAGCAACATGTCGTTTTTTTGTACTATTGAAATCCATGGGTATTATTCATAAGAAAAAATTTGTACTCTCAATACAATTATAATTCTTACGACTGTTACACGTAACATAGTAGTCATCATGATAAATATAATTTTTTGCTTATTGTTTGCAAAAAGTATTTTTGAAATCAAGAGTAAGTGCAAGGTTAACTCCACTTTTGGCCCCAAATATGAAGGGACCAGAGATACAAAAAATCTAAATATCTGTCAGCTATCAATGATGTCTAGAAGAAAATATCTAATATTTTCATATTGTATATAGATGTGACACAAATACTTTGTTAATTGTCCCTTCATTATCTATCACATTGATATTATAAATGTACTGTATTGATTTAGAAATTAGTTAGTATAGAAGTGATCTAATAAACGTGTGAACATTGTAACTTAGAGAACTTACTCCAAATAGCTCTTTATATTACAATCTTCAAACGATGTCAATAATTCCCATCATCAAAATGAAGAGGTTCTGTGAATATAAACGGTTTTATGTTTGTAGAAAAGAAAATGCCAACAAAAGAATTATGTATATTGTGGGAATTACAAATTCTTTGAGGCATTTTCCCTCCACCGATCAATAAACTTTTCAAGTTACAGAATTTCTTTATTTAGATAAGGATATTTCTTTAAATTTGAAGATCACACAATGGGGATCTATTTAAAATAATCTCTTTATGTATGAATTTACCATTAATAGCAGTGAATCCAAGATATAAAATAAGGGAATACGTGAATAGAATATTGATTCCTCAAGGTATGTAATTGTATCTGTTGTAAATCTCTCAGCATCATGATTTATATTTTCACCAAATCTCAAAGCCGTGAACTGTTAACTAGTCATCACCTTCATAACCATATTGTCAGCAAACTATTAAACTATATAAAGTACTTATCAAATCCTTTTGACAAACTATTAAACTATTTAAAGTACTTATCAAACCCCTTTGACAGTATAACCATCAACAGTAACTCAAAAGTAGCCAAATAACGTACATAACTTAAAGAGACATTGTTTCTAAGGACTCCTTATGTATGAATCAATTTGACAGTCACTTAAGGTTAGTAAAATAACTATTCCTTTAAAGTGATTTGACAAAGACTATAAAAAGGAACAAAGTAGAAGAATTTTTTTATTAATATGATAAAAGATTCCTTTAGAAAGAATTACACTTTAAATAAGCTTTTACATGAGTCGATTTGATAGAATTTGGTCCTATAATTATTTTCTGTCTCTTTTCTCTCATACACTCTTTTGAATATAGTATATTGAAAACTAACTTATAAAATTTAGATAAAAATTAATTTTCCAGTCCATTAATTGAAGGAATTATTTAGGAATGTTTTACATTAAAGAGTATATATATATATATATATAGGATAGGACTATTTCATTTTGAATTTTTTTTTAATATACAAATACAAAGGGCAGAATCATTTATACTGACTATCCACCTCCTACCAACAAAGTTTGGCATTAAAAATTTCTAACATGAATATTATTTTTCATTTTCTCTCAAAATATAGAGAACGAAGCATGTAGCTCATTAAGAATATTAATAAATGCATAACCATGAATGAATAAGTAAAATTTATGAGCATCTCAAATGAGTTTTTTATCTTTTTTTTTCTTCTTCCTTTTCTTTTTAAATACATATATAATATGAATGAGTTACATATGTATGTAGATAATATGGGAAATGTGAAAGTCTTGCCTTCACATCGTGGTATTAATGTTTGTAAAGAGCCTTCAATAGGATCTTTTTGTGTGTGATGTGTATCACTGAATAATAAGATATTTAAGAGCCAAGTTGGAAAATTTTTTTTTGAAAAACTTAATGATTTCAATCATATTTTGATGATATTAAATTTTTCGAAAAAAGTTTTTATTTTGAGGTATTGAGAGTACAAATTGGTTTGGTTCGTTTTTGTGGGTTTTTTCCTTTTGAATAATACCCATGGATTTCAATCGTACGAAATAACGGCTTGTTGCTTAACTTCAAATAATTTTGTAAGCTCTTCGTGTGTTTGACTAGAATTTTTATCGAGTAATGTCTAATTCTTTTTCTTCAATTTTTTTGACTGTCCAGAGGGAGGCTAGTTTTGACTGCTAAAATCACCATTTCTGAAACGTCAAAACCATTTTCTACATAAATTATGAGTTGGAACATTTTCATTATAAACTTTTACAAGTATTTGATGCGATTTAACTGCACTTTTCTTTCAATTAAAGTAGACATACTCGTCCGAGTAAAAAACAGGTTTTTTTAGTCTGACCTCTCTGAAACTACCGAAACCAGCTGTCAATATGAGATATTCATAACAGTCAGATCCCTTTTTTGAAAACGAACCAACTAATTTGTATTTTCTATATATGTTTGTTAGTATTATATTAACTAAATTAACTTAAAAATTTACAGAGTATATAGAATATATCAATAGTCGATTTTTCTACCACACACGTGTTCTGAATATTGATTGGTTGAACTAGAAAAAGATCATGCTAAACTGTACACAGTTTCCTATTTTGATCAAATGATTATTCCAAAGTTGATAATAACTTTGGCTAACCTCTAACAACTGATTTTGGGCCTTTTGTCATTTTTTTTAAGTGGAGGAAAGGTTGAAAAATACAATAAAAATATCATATTTATGTAACGAAGGTCGATTCTTATTTACAAAGTACCACCTATTTGAAAGGGTTTCCTTTGGGCACATAGCTTATTTAAATGTATATAACAGGGCTATCAAATTTCTCACAATAGGCGTGTGACACATATGTTTTCATCTCTACAGGAGATGCATATCGAATGAATAACAGATTTAAACAATTAGAATGATTGTCAATGATTGCAAAACTTTCATTAATCTACGACAGAGGTGACCGAAGGCGAATGACCTTAAGACACCCAGATGTAATTTTTTTATTCAGTAACTATTTAATTCATCTACTTAATGAGTACATTTTGTTTGATGGAAGAAAATACTACTGTCAAAACTATTGACCAAATATAGCCTTTATGGTTTACCAAGTTGGCTATGTACAACATATGTATGGGTCTATTGGTCCAATTGAACTTGGGGGGAGAGGAGGGGGAGAAGAAGAGCTGTAACCAAATAAAATTACCTCCCTTAAGTCTTAAGTTTGACACTCCTCGTCTAAGAAGTAAGTTCTTAAACTCCTTCAATTTGACATTCTTCAATATTGAATAATTAGATATATATAACCACCAGGTACTGTTATTACCATATTAAGGATCTCTGATCAATGTTTTTATACAACCATTGATGTCTCTGTAATTCCGATCTAACACACTAAAAACTCGATATAGTTTTTTTTTTAAATCACTAATCTTATTTGGCAGTATGTATGTTAAATCAATAACTAATAATTATTTTTTCTTCTTCATTTTGACAAGTGACATTCAACTTTGCATTTTCCATGTGGTTGTTTTTTTTTTTTTTTTTTTTACCTGTTTAATTAAAAAGGGAAACAAAAGAACACATAAAAATAAATACTCTTTTGATTGAAACACAAATGGAATGTATCAATCATACGGAAATTATATTATTTCAAGGGAAAGGTTCAATGAATAATTTTGTTAGTATCGTAATATTTTTCTACAATTTTTTTTTCCTACAAAAATATACACATTTATAAATATTTTTGCAGTTCAATCGTGCTTAGATATGTAACTACATACATCTATGGATATTGTAATAGTAAACGTGTTGTCACGAAGTATGTAGTTTCATGCATGTTGTTTGAAAGGATATTTTGGTGCATACATAGATAGAGTCATCAACAACAATCAACAAGAATCATTTTGGCTTTTATTCTAAACCATTGAATATATAAAAAAAAGTCTCACTATCATCAGAGATTACATAATAGACCATAAATGGTGTCATTTTAAAAAAATTGTTGATATACGTCATTGTTACTTAACAAAATGAACAAATTTCCTTAACATCTCTGAAGAAAACTTCATGTTATAAAAATACAAAAACAAAATAAACTTTTTATTCTTACTCTTATATAAAAATCTGATGGTTTACTCCGTCAAAGAGAGAAAACTTTCATAGTCAAAACGTCATGCAAAAAACCTCTATACAATACATATACATACAAAATATTAATTCTTATAAAATTTCATTGTGTACACTATTTTTTGTCAGCTGTGGATTTCTTTCATTTACACCAAATAATTTGATGCCGAATATGCCCGAATGAAGGCACTTTTATATTTCAATTAATTTCTATATTTGAAGGGTATTCAAGTTTCCAATGGATAACTTTGTTTTTTTTGTTTTTTATATATGTTTTAACATTTTTTCAATAGACAAATAAAATGCTACAAAATGGCGTACTTTTTATGTATATCATGATGACGTCAAATTCAAAACGCAGCTCAACTGACAACAACTACTCTATGAATGTAAAGGCATTAAAGTACGCAGCCTACATAATATGAGTGTATGTTTGTATGGATGTAAGTACATATGTATGTAGAGACATGTGTATTCTATGTATCGTTTCAAATAAAATTACTATATATACATTAGCCCCATTATATATATAAATACAGTTTTTGTATTTTTTTCCAATCCCTTCGCGGATTTTTTTATTACATTTTTTTCATGCACGACTTCTTTTTCATTGTTTCTTTTTTATAAAAAAAAACGAGGGTTAAAAGGGTGCTACTTTGAATGTTTTTGTTTCTTGCTCTTTATTACAATTTGTACATATATACATATATATATATATATATATATATATATATATATATATATATATATATATATTTATATAAATAGAAAAAGAGAATTCACAGCAGTATGAAGAGCTATTAATATGTATCGAGTGTAAGATTTTGTTCAAAAAAAGAAAAATAATTATATGTAGATATTTACTTTATACATTTTTTTGCGGAGAAGGAAGTATGCTTTTGGTCTCATCCTTTTTTTTTTTTTTTTTTGTGATAATCCTCAAATAACAAAATAAAAAAAAAAATCTTCGATAAGGTTGTTTCATTTTTGTTGTTGTTTGTATGATTTTTTTAGGGGGGGGGGAGGGGACTTAATTCCTCAAAGTAAAAATATATATAAAACCGCTTAAGAATCGTGTGTATTTTCCATTCATTTTATCCAAATGAGCAAATCCTTTTTTTTTCTTCCTTTCCTTCTTCTTGTTGATAAAAGAGTATTGACTCATTGATAGATGCTATTATTCATGCTATATTTACACAAGTTGACAAAAAGTTTAAAGCACATGTTTGATTAATATTATTTTCTACAACTAATTTTCTTATACTTGATCTATGCATTTTCTATTTCAAATTATTCACTAATTTGACACTTTTTTAAGTAAGAGGTGCTTACATATAAACATGTTCATTTCAAATATAGATGGTCTTTATTTATGTTCAAAGAATACTTTTCTTATGTGGTTTTTATCTAGTAATAAATATGTTAAATAAACTTATAAGTACTCAGTTTCAATAAGTATTTAATCATTTCCAAAAAAAAGAAGAAGTATTCTACAATTACCCTTAATTTTCTCTTTATTTGATTCTTTTGGGTTTTACTATAGAACGGATATTTTAATTCAATTTTCATTTATCAAATATTTTGGCAATTAAATTATAATTTTGCCCTGCAAAAATCATAAATCTGACATCAAAGAACAGTCTGGATTTAAATAGTTAATGTACATAAATATATCTGCAGAATCAATCGCCTGAACGTATTGTACTTTCACAAATGAAATTGCTGTAATTTTTTTGCCGTTAAATATTAAAAAAAAAAGTTTGCTGTCTAATGTATATTACTTATCCCTCAAGTACTCCCTCTAGTGGTAGATATTTAAAATACTTTTTTTGAAAGTGAAAATAAGTATAAATTTTTCCATCAAACTTATGATGAATATATTGATCATTTAATATTTTTTAAATGGTCGACTCGTCACGCGTTAAGCATACAAATATATCATTTATCAGCTGTCAATTTGAATACTCTAGTAGAAGAAGTAAGACTCTTTGAAAACTCCGAGCCCTTCAAAATCTTCTAGACAAGCACACTCTCCATATTTCTTCCTTTATGTGTCTATTTATTGTCTCTTGTAATCTATGTAGCTTCCCATGGTTACCAAAATATTTAAATAACTTCCTACCACACCGGGAATGCCTCTTTTTTCACAACTCGTATTATTTGTATCCTCAACGTTGATTTGTTGACTAGGGAATTAAATGAAAAATTGCTCAACAGTTGGAGAGTATGGGGTGTCATAGTCTAACTACTAGTTGACTTTTTTTTTCTTTTGCCTTCATGAAGCAAGATTAATGGATGTAAAAAAGATCTCTTTGTGTTATGTTATTTTTTAATTTATATAATTTAATTGAAAAAACAAAATCACAAATATAATATTTATTAGGGAAGTAACTAAAAGCATATAAAAGAGAAATCTTTTAAGACTAATACTAACTTCTTTTAGTTATATGTATTATTCCATGATTAGTTTTGACTGCTTTTTTGTTAGATGAATGACCAGCTAAACAATCCACATTTTTAATTTTCTTTTGTTAAATCCGATAAACTGATTATCAGAGAAAATAGGGAGCTGTTTTCCCTACTTTTTTTCCTACTGAATGCCTTAATCCTAATCTTTAATTATCATGCAATAGAAATTATAAGATCTTAATAAGGTTCACTTATTATTATTGTTATAAGAAAATAAATGAAGAGTGACGGAGATCTTTTTTCTACGTATGTATGTATAATCTCATTGCTCAGCTGTTTCAAGTATGTCTATGGTTTATGTATATAATACATCAATCAATTTGGACTCCTTTTTGGATAGTGCAATATATATAAATACACAAGGCAAATATACAAAAGTAATATTTCACTTGTGACAATCAATTTAGATATAAATATTTCAATACTCCTTCCTAATGATGTGTTTGTACTTTCAATAAAAACTTTTATATTTTAACTTGAAGGGGTGAAAGCAATTTATGTACTTCTTGAACAAAGGTACTTAATGACGATGATGCTGGAATACCAAATGACGTCATATATTCTCTTTTATACAGACTCACAGAATGCTCAAGGCTATTTCACAGCAAAAAAATAAACTATGTGAATAACTATATTTGTGTTATATATTTTTTATTAGAGTACAATTTTTTTTTCAATAGAAATAAAGTTTCTTGGATTACATCAAGTTTTGCTTGATTCTAAGGAAGAGTAGGATACCTGTATGATACTTAAGAGCTATTGGTCCATGAAGGAGTGACAAACACTTTTAGTTTCTCTCATTTTCCATGAAAGTGTTACAATTATATATTTCCATTGAATTGATCAAAAGTTGTCCAGATTTATCTCTAGCCGCAGTAGGACTATTTTGCTTTTATGGGTAGAAGCTCTTGAATGCTACTACATATGTCATCAATTTGGATGAGTGGAGTTCAAACAGGATCCAATCACTTCCTCCATTACGTTACCTTAAAATACTTTTCGTTTTGATGCTATATTTGTGCGGTTATTCTCAAATGATCACTTAAAGCTCTTCGGGTATATACAATCCAGTGTCTTGTTGTGTGAGCGAGTCCTTTTTTAACCATGAGTCGCTACTGCTCCATAAAAAAGTGTCATTTAACTCAGTCCAACAACATCAATATTATTTTTCTCTGACACCCCGGTACAGGGAAGATTTGAAGCTCTCTCTCTCTTACAATGTGTTCCAATATTGTTAAACATTTTAATTATTATTTTGAAACTACTCAAGATATGTTGCTGGATCTGGGGAGAAGTTTTGATGAGATGTAAGCAGGTTTTTTTTTCCTAATGAATAAAAACACACAATTTAATCTTGTTAATAATTTAGGGATAACCAATTTAATTTCAGTTCACTCCAATCCTTCAATTTATTCTAATTACAAATCCTGATATTTCAGCCTTCATCGTATATATATATGTATATATAAGTATCAAATGTTTCTTGAGCTTCAAGGTCTTTAAATCTAGATCTATTCAAATTAACCCACATAAGATCATCCAATAACTAGGTGAGAAAGGGGGCAGCACATATTGTTACATTCAGACTTCACTCATACTGATAAGGCAAGAATGAAGCCCACCATTGGACTGAAGATGATACAAGTTAATCAAACTTATTGATTTTTCATCATGTAATGTATGATATTTTCAGTTCAGATGCTATTTTATTTGTGCATTATTAATCATTTTAGTGGGAGTATCTGACCCAAAGATGAAGAAAAGAATGGATCCAAGAATGAAAAAAGGGGGTCACTTTGACAAGGATCACTTTATAGTCGTTTCAACTATCTTAATGATATGTACTTAAATGAGTAGGCAGTGATAAAACACACATTTATGAGGTGCAGTCTGCACATTTCAAATATTTTTTGTTGGGTTATAAAAAGCATCAAAAGCATTCAAATTTCAGGTCATTTGAAGCTCATATACCCAGCTGCATATTGATCAACGTTTACCTAAATATATTGGTTGTGTATACTCAATTATATATTTAAGTTTTTAGAAATTCAATTAATAATTAATGCAGTGGACCTCAATATATCCACTTTAAATTTGATATGGAGTCCTCAATACCTAAAAGAAGCAATGTTTGAAGTGTGTTGTAGCATGGAGCTAAAATTTCACTGCTCCATAATATTGCATGTGTGTCAAGTGAACAAGAAAGCAAGTTTGTTTTCAAATATTGAAAAGGAGAAAATCTGCTTTTAAGTTATTTTACTTCATAAATATAACGGCGAAATATTTTGGAGTCATTTTAAGATCTATACCGGACGATTTTTGCTAAAATGTCACTTTAAATCGAGAAACCAATGAAGATTGTTGTCCATCCAATAGAGCAATCGGATAAATGTACCGACTGCACATGGAGCCGATATGGTCCCTGAAAGAACGTCCATCTTTTTCATAGCCCAAGAGATTGATTTAGTTGCAGTTGGCTAAAACCAGTTCACCTGTTTAAGAACTATTAAGAATCAACTTAATTCGCTATCATGCTCACACTGAATCATAGTAATAGTAACTAAATAGTCAGAAATATCAGATTTTTTGTATTCTTGATTGTGGCCGATATTTTTTTCCTATAATACAGTTGCCAATATTTGAGTCAATATTTAATTAATCGAAATAACCTATTAATACAAAGGAAAGATAATTGCTTCAAAAATATGAGGTCAGTTCCAACTCATTTTTGAAATATTTCAGATAAACTTGCTTTCTTATTGACTTGACATATATATATATATATATATATATGTTCTGGATTATGAGTATTCCTTTCAATGATATCATAATCATTGTTTAGTTACTCTACATAGCAAACGAATGACATGAATATGAATATTACACAATAACAGCAAAATAAAAAAAAGGATTTATTGCCAAGTTATCTACACATCAGAGAAGAACATAACCAAGTTTTCTTTTGTAAATACATACATACATATGCAGTATCATATTATTTATTTTGTATTTTGGAAAACAATACTATTTCTGTCGTCTATGCATTTATTATACATTTTTGTGTGTGTTTGTATGTACATGTGTATCTAGTATTCGTCGTTAGGTATGAGTTTATTTCGATCAACCTTTATATATGTATATTACATATACATACCTATACAGAAGAGAAATAAATTTGTATATATATATATTTATTCATTTCATTTTCAAAAAATATATACACATACATATATTTATATATATCTCAAGAGCGATAATAACAATCATGCAGATATCTTATTGTTTTTATTGTTTCTTTTCATTCAACAACCGCAATTTTTCGTACGTGTGTGTTTATAAATAATTTTTGTGTGTGTATGTATGTGACTTCAAGAATCTCACTCCCCCTCTCTCTGTTATTGCTGTAAATTGAAGAAAAGAGAGGGAGAGGAAGGAATTGCTCTTGTTTTATCATTTACCACAAGAATGTCATCATAGTCTGTGTGTAGTTAATATCCCATTATTGAATGATAAGTCCTTCAATTAGATAACACAGTCTGTGACTGTGCAAGTAACTTTGCAATTTTGATTCCCTCTCTCAACCTTTCCCTTACAAAGAGAAATTAATTACTAGTTAGCCAATACCACCTCATTACTCTGTAACTACTACTATGTGTTCCCATTTAACAAGATTTATTATTTAATATTCATCCATCAACGTTCAGAACAAGAGATCCGAAGTGAATGCTTCAATATATTCCCCTCAACCTCCTCTCTAAAAGGAAAAAACAATAACATAAGTTCCATTAATAGGACCATAGCCTATTAGTCCCCAATATTTTTGAGTTGGTAACATGAATGTTTAAGTGAACAACAAGCTTCACAGAGCAATTTTCTTTGTACCATATCTCAAACATTCGTTTAATAAAAAGAAAAAAAAACACGTTCAAAATTAATTAGACGTAGGCTCTTGACAGGGCGTCATTCTCCAACTGTTGACAAATAATTTTCATATAAGTGTAAGGATAGACTAATTAGAAGGGTTTAATTTGAGTTTATTTAATCAATTTATTAATTAGTGTTGTGAATGATAATTCACTAAAGCTCAAATGAAATATTGCTCAACTGTGAATATTACAACTATTGAATAATTGTATTGGGAAATTTGAGTTTATTAAATCAATTTATTAGTGTTGTGAATGATGATCCACTAAAGCTCAAATGTAATCGTGTTCAAATGTGAATACTACAACAATTAAATAATTCTATTGAGAAGAATCAGGACATGTGTCTAATATCAGGTAAACTTAAGGCCTCTTTAGGTGAAAAGTTTGGAAGATGCATCGAAGATTTCTCGAAATGCAAGAGTAGATGTGAAAAATTGACAGCTGACAAAATATACTATTATAATGTAGGAACTGTTATTGATGTTGTGGGAATGATATGATGTTCTTAAATGAATATATAATAATAATAAGTTAAAAATTGGAAAAACTATTTAATGAATATTAAAAAACAATTCTTTTTTTTCTTTTTCTTTTTTTGAAGAAACCATTATTTATTTGAAGAAGAAGAAACACACACACACACACAAAGAACAACAAAAAAAACTTGCTTTAAGCTACTACTAGCAAACGAAAAAAGCAAAAAAAAAAAAAAAACCGAGAGAAACAAAAAAGTAAGCAAAAAATAATAACAACAATAAAATAATAATATTCAACTCACGTTCGACAACCTTTTAAATTATTCATAAGCTTTTCAAAATTCAATTATCCTTAGTAAAGAGTAGGAGAGAGAGAGAGAGAAAAAGAGAGTCTGTAGTAGAAGGTTGCAACAGAAAAAATAAAAAATAAAGTAGGAGAATGCTGTATACAGTATATTGTATATACTTAGCCAAATACAATAAATATGTATGTATGTGTTATTAGAGCCATATATAGGATTGAATAAACGAGATAAATAAAGTTAATTTGTGAATGTAGCAGAGCTCTTAATTTCTTGCCCCTTTTGTCAAAATAATAATTTATTGGGTCAATTCAAATTATGGATATCATACAAAGAATGGGTGAAAGCTACCCTTTATAAAAACTTTTATAAGCACAATATCAGTGCTTTATAAGCTTTTGACTTATCCCCCTTTCTCCCCTGTTGCCTCCCTTCATCAAGCATTTGAAGCATCTGCAACCCTCTAAAAGAAGGCATTTTAGAGCCTATTTAAAATATAAATACTATTTATACAACTTTTGATGTATCCCTTTTGGAGTATGCTTCAGAGTTTAAAAAAACCGCCATGAAAGTGTTTCGTTCTATTTATGTTAATTAACGGTCCAATAACAACTTTAGAGACGCCCAGCTCTGTCAAAAAGAGAAGATAAACATACATACTGTGCGAGAATCCACTTAGAATTCCTTGGAATACAGAAGTTTCTTTTTCCTTTGTGACGTCATTGTCTCTGACGATGATAATTCAAGAATGATTATTACTTCTTTTTTTTTCACTAGATTCAGGCTTCTATTTGGAAATGTGGTTCAACTTCCTTTTTTAAATAAATTACAATTTTTTTATTAACTAAGGGGAGGGAACACTTTTTTAAAGCCTTTGTTCACCTACATCAATGCAGTGTTTTTTTAAACATTTTGAATTGCATCATCTCTCTTCAGACAGCATTTGAACTTTTAAAAAAGGGAATTTTTAATTATTTCAAAAAGAATACTTATTCCGAATCATTTGAAATTCCGCTCCAATACCTTTATGTTACCTGCATTACAGTTTGAAAAGCCCTGCACAAGATTATCTATTTTAATATATGAGTTAAATCGTAGTTTTTGACTGCATTATAATTATCGATAGAAATTCAATTTAGATAATATAAATAAATGACCCTTTTGTGCCAATTGTCTCAATTTAAAACTATGAATAAAATATTTCACAAAATTTAAGGGTGGTTGAGAAGCGTTCAATGAAAACCATTTTCTTTCTTTCGTTAGTTGAATTGAATAGGAGCCTGCTAATTTGATGACTCTAATATATAAAAACAATTGAGAAAATATCAAGCATCATTAGAAGCAATTTCGAGCACCTTAGATTTTTGAAATCTAGGTACATTATATGTAGTTATTTATGGTAAATGAAATTTTATAAGACAGTATTATGTATAACATTAGTTGGCCAATAATTGCCAAATTGGAATGGTAATTGACGTCTGAAAATGGGCAAAAAAGCTATTATATATATATATATAAAGTATTAGTACACTGGCAAAAAATGATTAAGGGACCTGTAATTTTACAAGAAGCCTATTTTAAATATTTTCCTTCAGATAATTGTGTATTCAAAAACTAAAAATGACCGTAACAAAGTGGGAAACTACCAACAACTTTCATCCCATTTCGATCTATTCATATAATAATAATAATAATAATCATTTATAAATATGATATTTAATAAAATATAGGACTCTAATATCAAAAAAAAGAGGAGAAAAAACTCGAGGTATACATCATTCATCTTCATTATTACGTCTTAAAGTCATTTATTATTATTATTTCTTGTCAAGGAGAAGCAAAAGAGAAATACTAACAAAGGATATAATGTGTACAATATACTGATGAATTTAACACACATATTACACATAATGATTTGAATCAATTATATCTCAAGAGCTTTGCTTTCTTCCTCTCTGTCTTTTTTGTCTATGTAAGAGGAAAGTAATTTTCTTAATTAAAAAATAATATTATAACTGATTCAAAAGAGAATCAAGTTGGAAATACTAAATTATAATTTAGAAAAAAGGGAAAAATGTTTTTTTATACTTGATTACAAATTCAGCTCTATTAGATCAATTTCAGGGGAAAAACCCAAAATAAATTGAAATACACTTACTAATTTGAAGACATGTATAGCGTACAACTTGGCTTTAATTGTGACGGTGAATACGTTTCTTTATTCCTATTCATTTGAATATTTTCATGATTAATAATATTCCTAAACAGCATTTGATCCTAACAGAGTTTGTTGATCGAAAAAATATATTAAAAAAATGTTAAAGATCATTTCATAGTTAAAAATAATGAACTGTCTAAAATATTTGTTCCTTTCACCTTTGAATGGAGGAATTATGTTTCAAACAAGGCAACTACATGTTCTATGATCTGAAGGGAGGGACTTTGCTTTGCAATGCCTAACTTAATACCAACCCTCAATACACTATATCTCATAATATATTTATAAATATAGAAATTTCTGAATTCTATTTTTAATTATAAAGTGACATAATCAGTTCAATGTCAATGTATATAATTGTAAAAACGAATTCCTAAGAAGCACTTTATCAAAAATTAAATATATTTTAATAAGCTTTAAAAAAATTGATTTCTTACATATTATATATAAAGTACATAATAAAATAACCACATCACAAAAACAGAATGATTATTTCCCTCTGAAAAATTTTAGTAACTACAATTTATTGATATGTACTTATTCAATTTCCTCTTAAAGCCTGGGGTATTCTCACTCTTCGGACAGACTATTAAACAGAGCTTTCTTTCTTTATTTCTGTCGTTATTTCTTTTAAAAAGAGTGGGGACTAAGAAAGGGATATTTATATACATATATATGAAATATGACAGCTATTTTCTTGACGAGGAGGAAAAAAGTGTCTCTTTTACGAAATTAAATTTGATATTTTCCTTAGACATAATATGATTATTATTTATCTTCATTTTTCCATTAGACATCATTTTCGACTTCTATTAAATTAAGATGCCGATTGGTCATAATTTAATATTGTAATAGGCGTATTATAGGATTGTCATCATCTAGCTTTTATTTATGAAATAATGTGAATATATGATGTCAGTCAACACAAAAGCAAGTTAGAATGATTTTTTTTTCTTCTAAATGGAGTCTAAAAACATTCTTATACTCTTCAACAACCAACTATATATCATTTCTATTCAAAACTTTGAAGGCTTTTTAAATTACATGTAGCGTCTTGTAAAAATTCCAGGTCATAATGCAAATTAAAGTCACATAAATCAAATGGAGGATAGAATAGTAGTTTACTTTTATGTGTATTTCAGTCAATCCCAGAAATTTGAATTTAATTAACAGAAATATGTTTATAAAATATAGAGCTTAATACATAGATTTAGGTAAATAGGGAATTTGTTCTTCATTTTTCTTGAACATTACCTTTGTATTGATTTTGTAAGTTTCCTTCTACGGACATTGGATTTGTTGTATATTCAGTCAAGAGCAAAATTTAAAAACAAAGAAAAATCACTAAAATAAGACATACTTACTATATATATATTTACTTCTTAAATATCAACACTATGATATTTCATAGACATATTTTGATCAATTATGGGTTGCATATTCACATTTCAGGAGTATATTGAAATTGTTATATCCGATAATGTTTAGTCATGGTCTTCATTTAACTTATAAAACATTATTTGCCTCAAATATGACCTTTTAAATAGAAATATCAACCATATTGAGTAGTAACTTACATAATTTTTTAGAGCAATTTGTTGCATCATTGTATGATTTTTTATTTATCAAATTATTTTATAAATATAGAATTATTTTCTTATAAAAATCACTCTTGTATGTTTTTTTTGTGAAGAGAGAAGAGGTTTTGTAAAGATATAGAAATATTCCGATGCTTTTTCCCCCCCCCCAATATATCCATGTATATGTGTCAAGTCAACAAGAAAGCAAGTTTGTTTTCAAATATTGAAAAGGAGAAAATCAACTCTTAAGTTTTTTTACTTCATAAGTATAACGACTAAATATTTCTGAGTCATTTTAAGACCTATTGCAGCCAGTTTTTGCTAAAATGTCATTTTTAATTGAGAAACCTAGGATTGTTGTCCATCCAATAGAACAATCGGATAAATGTGTCGACTGCACATGGAGCCGATATGGTCCCTGTAAGAACGTCCATCTTTTTCATAGCCCCAGACATTTATTTAGTTGCAGTTGACTAAAGCCAGTTCACCTGTAGTAGAACAATTAAGAATCAATTTAGTCCGCCATCATGTTCACCATGAATCATAGTAACTACATAGTCAGAAATACCAGATGTTTTGTATTCTTGATTGTGGCCGGTATTTTTTTCCTATAATGCAGTTGGAGTTATTGGAGTCATTATTGAATTAATCGAAATAACCTAATTAATACAAACGAAAGATAATATCTTCAAGAATAAGAGTGCAGTTCTAACTCATTTTTGAAATATATCTGATAAACTTGCTTTCTTGTTGACTAGACACATATGTATGTATTTATAAGTGTATTTCCCAATGGTTAAAAAATAATCTAGAAAAGATTTTTTGTCATTTATCTTTTTTGACGTGAATGTGAATAGTAACTATGAATTGGATGAAGGGTTACATGCGTGAAATATGATAAGGATCATCAAACAAGGCCATTCTCTGTATAACATTGATACAAAACACCGCACATCCTCATATACATTTCAAACGACACAAACATCTACCCATTTCTTCTCTCTCTCTCTCTCTCTGAGGAAACTATTCATTTCCTGTATACTTACATACAAGCATACCTACATAGATAAAAAATAAAAAGTGTTGTACCCCCCCCCCCCTCCCCTCCCTAGAACCAATAATCCAATATATTGCCTTTTATATATGTATATTATATATTATGTGGTATTATTATATAGATAGAACTTGTAAACAAACCGTCAAGTATTCAACACTTCTTATAACATTATGTATTTACTTTCTTCAATGTATTCATTTTACTATCAGCTTTTTTTCAATATTTTGATATTATTGTTATATTAAAATATGTATAACTGTGAGTCTATTTGTAAGAAACACACAAATTAAGGTACACATTTGTTATACATATATTCCAAACATTTCAAAACAAACAAAACAAAGCAGTCATTAAATATATGTATATATTAAATATATATATATTTAAGCAACTTTTTGTATTTAATACTTCATGTGCCAGTAATAAGTAATATATATATATATATATATATATATATATATATAATTTCCCATTATACGTTATTAGGGCTCTTATATTAAGGTGCGACTTTTAACATTGTTTTTTTCAGATATTTTGACTAGCTTCTACTTGAATTTTTAACACTATTGTAATACTTTTAAATGTATTATTTTTTAATTAGGTTTTACCACTCTGTGTTGTAGCAAATACAAATCCCTTGGCAATTTTCTATTATTATTGAACATAGAAAATTTGATCAATATACAGTTTTAAAGATTTTAAAGAGTTTTGCGAGTATATGTATTTTTAAAAGCCAAGGTATTGAAAGTGACAACTAGGTCGTTATAAATAAATATATATAAATAACATATATGCATTTCATAGTTTGGTGATTCTACATAGTCCTCATGGATTACATAAAGGACATATTCATTTATCTTAAATTATTTATTGCCTTATTCTTAAGAAAGACAATTACCAGCCACAAAATATTATTTAATTTAAACATTACTTGTTGAAGTTTTTGTTTTTGTCTTTTATTAAGCATTTAGATCACTAAGTTAAAAAAAAAAAGACCTTATTTTTTAGTATCGTACATAAAACAACTTCAACTTAGAAACAATGGTACATCCATTTAAATATAAAGTGCATCCATTATAGACAATATCACTTCCAATAAACAAGTTAAATATAATGAAATAAAACATTCAAATAGAGTAATGTTTTTGGAGTAGGTACAGGAAGGTCATGAACTATTAAAATCTAATAATTTTAAACAACAAAGCTTGCATAAAAAATATTAATAGTACTCATTGTTTCCTCAGTATATTTTTTCTCTTGTTTTAACCAATGGTAATAATAGTCCATGCAGTTTAATTGGTTTTTGAAGCAAAGAATAGATGAAAACCACTTTTGATAATGGAATCTCAAAGAATCTAGGATTTCATTCAATATTGAACGATCAAAGATAGCTTTCCTTTGTTCCTCCATGTTTGCATTCAACAATCGGGTTAACTTGGCTTGAAAATAATATTATATTCAAAATACGTATAATTATTTCAATTGAATTAAATACTTTGTACCGATATGAAAATAATTTTACTTTTAAAAGAAAAGGAACTCTAAGTTAATAATCTGTCTCACTTTTAATTGTATACAAAGTATGAACTAGGAAATACATTCATAAAATAAATAATTCAAAAATACCATATAAATAAAAGGACTCAAAAAATTGTAAGGGATTTCTTCTTCTACAAACAGCAAACTTTTCTGCTCACAGAGCCTTTTCTTTTTTATAAAAAGGAAAATATTTAAGGCTGAAAGCTCATTCAAAACATGAAGAATGATTCAAAAGCAATTGTCAATTGCTTTTAATTGGTATTTGGGCGCGTGTAGAGAGTCGTCAAATTTGCACAAAGCACCTTACTACTCTGACTTGATACATACAATCACCAAAATGAAAAACAAAACTAATTAGTTCAAATTAATTAATTGTGTAAATGTATACACGTTACGTAACTAATTACATACATACATTCATGTAGGAACATAAATCCATTTATAAACATATGTACATATACATTTCAAATATGTATGTATGTATACATTTGAACCATATATTTATTACGTACATACATACACATATTCCTACACACCGTGACACGGATCCTCGTAATCATATAGATTTATTAGGTACTCCCTCCCATTTGCAAAAGGAGGTGTTGTTATTTAGAAATATATATATATATATATACAAAAATACATGGGATATATAAATATAAATTGTTGAGACTGAAAGGTATGTGCCCTGATTATTGTTTTTATTATTATTAAAATTATTGCAGTCCATTCCACTTCACTTACAAGAAAAAGCATTTGCACTAAAGTATTTCTCATGTTGAGTTGTAGGAAGAATTAATTCATATACCATCAGGTTTTTTTAGTTTTTAAGCTTTTGTTTTTTACCATTACCTATATATTAACAATCGAATGACATAAAAAAAAAGTTATAGAATAACTCTGATTTGGATTTCCATATCCTTAAAAATCAAAACTAATTGTTTGCCTCATTACATATTTATATATATATATAGATGTATAAGTAATTTATTTTAAATGCTACATTAAAAAAAATATTAAATAGAGGTATAACAAATACTGTTAATTGGAGTCCCTCTGCCAATTAGCAAGTTCTCCTGCATACTCCATTTAAAGGGTCAAACTCCTTCTTGAACGGCACTTTCATATTTATGTCCTCCTTGGTCTTTAGTTACAATGATTTATTGATAGTTAACTTTTTAATAATATATATGTAGATATTCAGCAATGCTAAGGTCAAAATCGACTATTGGGTCATGAAAGAGCATTCAGTCAATTTTAATAAATCAAATATTAGATTTTTATTTTATGATAGAACCCTTTATTTTGCTTTGCTTTAGCATAAATCCTTTGCTCAAAAAGTTATATTGTTGCATAAATGTTTTATTAATACGTAAATATTTCAATATACCAGAGTTGAAGCTATGTTACGAGTATTGGACTACTGTCAACATCAATGTAATCAAAAAACTTTGCTACCACGAGAAGAAAGCGTCATCTCATCCATTTTGGTGTTAATGTATCATTTGATTCCTCTTTTTTTCTAATTCACATAAAATTTTTGACATAGAAGAATGTTGACTAGAGTTGGGAAGGTTTTACTTTATACTTTACGACTTTTCAAACTTATTATTTATTTATTGATACTTTCCATTTAAATATTTTCATATTTTAAGATATATGTATATGGTCTTATATGTATATTATATATAATATGGCTGAGCAGTCATTTTGACTGCAATATTTAACAAAAGTTAACTGTACCTACATATGTATAAACAGGCACTACCATGTGTTTTAAAAGTCTCAGATTTGTTAAATAAGTTAATAAGTTAGTCAATTGTTATTAACAAACGAAATCCATGAACTTTGCTCCTTTAATGTTAGAAAAATATATTAAAATTTCAAAAAAAATAGTATCATAACATTTTTTCATCCTAAATATAGCACTTGGGGTCTTTTATTATTTTAGCTACTGTAGAATTTTATACTTGGAGTGAAATAAATCAGTTACTTATGTTGTATGAACCTATATACTACACATTAAACAATTTTTATTTTATGATAGAACCCTTTATTTGCTTTAGCATAAACCCTTTGCTCAAAAAGTTATATTGTTGCATAAATGTTTCATTAATTTCTTATTAAGGCCTAGATACTTTATTTTGTAAGCAATGTAGACATCAAAGTAGTGATACTATCTGCCCAAGATTTGAGTATAAAATAAGTTTTTAAAGAAACTTCAAAAGCATAAGATAACTTTGAACAAAAACTAAATTTACAAATATTTCAAAGACTCCCTGATTGCCAATGTTTAACTCAGTATCCAAAAGATAGGCTCAATCCATTCAATATTTTTGAAGTGTATACGTAACAGACAGTCAGTCTACAAATATATATATATATATATATATATATATATACAAATATCGATAACGTTCATAATTAAATATTGATATGAATTAATTAGCAAAAATAAAACTATAGATTAGTTATTCAATTTAAAAAAAAGTCAAAATGAACGCCCTGTTTGGCTCTTCAAGTTTTTCTTCAAGGGATGAATGTTGAAATACTTGAGAGATTGACCAACAAATGTATTTATTTTGAATCATTATCTTTATTACATCTCTTAACCTTTTTTGGTAAATGAGGCAAAAATAGGCTTAAAATGAACTGGATGTTGTTGCAAGGTAATTATGTCTCAATTAGCTCAAATTGTAGCTCAATAAACTAATCCTCAGAATACATATGAAAGGTAAGAGCATTAGAAATAGCGATGGCAAACGCAAGAAAATATAGTGTAAATTTTCATGTTGCTAAGGGAAAACTCCTTTGTTTTAGAGACATAACTTTTTATGTACTCTGCAAATCAGTACTTTACTTAGCTACTAAAGAATCCTTCATTTGATTTAAAAGACTTGATATTTTTTGACACCTTTATACTCGTAAAATTTGCAACTTTTAATGTATTATTTCCAGATAACCAAAGTAACTCAAACTATATTTTGAGAAAAATCATATAATTGTTACTTCATTGCCTAGGGATTACATATTTGACAATAGTTCAACGTCTTTAAGTTATTGTCAATTAATTTTTATCAAACAAATACATGCCGTTTTTCAGATTCGGTTTTAAGAAAGATCATCCTTGTTTGCTTTTGTGTTGACGGGTCATAATATATGGATATGATAGCTATGTAATGAGGATATATTAATAATATATCTATAGATCTATAGATAGAACTACAAAAGATACTTTTCTTCACATAACCTATGTATATATACTTAATTACAAAGCCGTCATAATTTGGGTGAAGTGACCTGGAGTCAATATTTCTTTTCTTTCTAATTCCTTTGACCGAATGAGTAGTAAATCATTCTACCTAATACAGCTCCTTCTATTTGTCTAAAAATTATACAAAATAATATATAGTTATGTGTAGTGATGTAACATATATGTGATATATAACACTATATACATACACATATAATAATATGTACATTTCTTTTATAGATCCTCATCGAAGTAATCCCATTTGTTGCCGGCTTACTCTGTTTGCCCTATACAATATATACATAGAAGTAGTAGTGGTGTTGTTGTGTAAGCTCTTCCTCTCCCACTTTCCTCTCAATGCTACAACTTCTAACATAACATGGAATGTATGTTTGATAAACATTTGTTGAATTCTTAACGAGAAAAAAAGGGGGAAAAATATCCTACATAAATATATATAAGACGAAGAAGAAATTACAAGAAGAAGAAAATAACAACAAGAACGAAGACATACCTCATCATAATTAGATACTAAAAAAAAAAAAAAACTTTAGTTTTTTTCTTTATTTTCTCTACTTCTTTATGCATTATTTGTATTTTGTTCTGTTTCTTCAAATTAATCATTTTCAAAAGAGAACACACACACACAGAAAAAAAATAAGGCTTTACTCCTCTGCCAATCTTCTTTCTTTTTCTTCTTTTCAAAATAAAGAATATTGATTTAACTTCAAATATATTGTGAGACTATCAAAGTTACTAATATTAACTAATCAAAAGCAAAATGAGCTTGAGATCAAAGTAGAGTGCACTTATTAGAATTTGAGCCTCTCAGTCCACATATGCTCTTTGTTTTTCTATGTCAGTTTCAGATTCCTCTGGCTTTCTTGATTTATTCTTCCACATAAAAGCTACATATTCGAACAAAAATTACTCAAATTTGAAACATGTTAAATATATTATAGAAACGATTGAATTCCAATTTGTTTTTCATATTAGGCTTTTAAATTTATTCATTCATACTCTGAATCGCTATTTTGAATGTTAGGGGCTTAAAAAAGTTTTGAACTTTAGAAATTGCACAAAAGTTAAATTACTTTATTTCCTTTGTCAGAAGAATTTGATCCTCATAGAGATAAATTGAGCCATATTTGGAATTAAGGGCTCAAATTCTATTCAGTTTAACTTAAATTGATCTCAAAATAAAAACAAAAGAGTCTGATAAATGTAGTAACCAAGTTTTTAAAGACTTTGCTCTCTCGTGATTTTAAAAACGGATATGATAACCACTGGGAACAGCATATCTTCTGTCCATGTTTGAACTTTAAAAACAAGAGAGAATAATCCATATCGCCATCTTTATTGTATCTCTTAAACTTTTTGTTACAAAAAAGGTAGGTCAAAAGACTCTAAATTAACTGAGAGTAAGCGAAGTACGTCACTCTCTCAAATTGTTGGTCCATTTTCTATTTAATGGTTGAGATACTTACAAATTAACAGGAAAAAATACGAGTTCAGCAAATCTTCGTTGAGAATACTAATGAGTGTTTGTACATAATAAACAAAAGTTAACAAATGTCTACATAAAAGTTGTTGATGTTTTGAAGATCCCATTGTGAATGCCAGCTAAATTATAAAATGTATTATCCTTTCACCTGTTTTCATCAGTTTACTCTTTTCTAATTGAAAGCAGCTGATTCTACGTATATATACGTAGGTACATAATGAACTCAAGGGGATATTGATACTTCTTTTTTTACCCGAAGGTACCTTTGTACAACATTTCTATTCATAGTTACAATAAGATTTTTTTTTCAAATGATTCCTCTCTCTTTTGAATGTCGAGGTTTTGAGTGGACAAAAAGTTTTTTTAAATGTGTTTGTCCGAAGGAAAAAAAATACAAATATATTGAAGGTTATAATCTAATAAGATCTTTTTTTATGATCGTTGCTCGTTTATGTTTATTTTTTTCATACTCAAAAGTTGACTCAAACCTATTAAAAGTGTTAAAACAATCAAAAAAACTAATAATTAACACATCAAGTATCCAAAATACACTATAGAGTTAGATATGGATTCTAAAAGATTGTACTGTTGAGTTGTGTAATGACACTAACTAAACTTATATCAAACTATGTATGTAAAACAATAAGTTTCATTTTATACGACCAAATATGATGAAAACAAAAAGTTAAGGACTACATAATTTATTGAAGCAATAATCAACTTATGTCAAATTGAACATCGATGAAAAATAAAGTTTTTGACAGTTTTTGAAAGATAAATTTATAAATAGAGACGGATATAAATTACCATTTTGAAGTTTTCTTATGCATTGATCAATAAAAAAAAATTATAACTTCTATGGGTTTGTCTTAGATATCTCTTAACAAACGGAGCCATATACAATTGAAAGTCGTCTAGACACTGTTTTTTGTATATTCATGTATGTATAAATGATTGGATGTATATAATTTAATCTAAAAAAGAAAGTTTTTTTAACCCAATTATTTAAAAGTTGTCTGACGTTAAGTATTCTTGGACTCTCACCAGAAGTAGGATGAACATTATTTATAAGCTAAAGAAAAGGATTCATTACAATTAAAGCTTAAATAACATCAAATTTTAATTCCAGCAATTAGAACCAGATCAATTTTTTTCAGAAACAATATATTTGAATCTATGTATAAACGACCTCGTCTAACAGAATTAAATTTCAATTTCTAAATTTAACCCCATTTTAAATACTTCAAAAAGTGCAACAAGGGTTTTTAAAAAAAATATATACTTCAAGAAACTTATGATTGGGCATTTTTAAATAATATCATTGTGAATATTTGGGTTGAGAGGGAATTTTATCCCATTAGAATAACAGTAGTAACACATTTTTGTTCATGTACAGACATGATCTAATCATGGTGACATTTATATTCCAATCTGAGTTAGTTTACCTTTCAAAAGTATGATCTAATAACCAGGGTGTAAAAATTTATTTACTGACGTTATTTCATTATAAATAGTTGTTTTTTTTTGGCAGCATTAACTCAATACTGTTTACAGGTAGCAATTGAAAAAAAAAATATTTTGAACGATTTCAATTATCAATAAATTGATAATATAATTATTACAAAAGTGCATTCGAAATATTTGTCAGTCATTAACTTTTCTAATAATAAATAATTAGTCAAAATAAAAAAGATTTATTTTATTTAACCCATAATTGATTTTTTCCATATAATATGTACCTGCAGCTGAAGGGAAGGGTGGTGCAGCTGTTTCTTCATATAAAAAACAAAGATAATTTTTGGGTAAATCTTGCATTTGCTACCCTTGAAATCCATAATCCATGTTTTAAAAAAACCTCCATTGCAATTATTGTACAAATTACATTTGTTTAAAAAAAATATATTTTATAATAAAATTATAATTTCATTTTTATTATAGTTATTATTCTTTTTGACAACGACCCACTTTTTTTTTCTGGTCTTAAATACTAAAAGTTAATTCAATTTAAAGAACAAAAGGAAAAAAAAGTTAATTATATTTTTTCTTCTTTTTTATTTTAAGAAAAAACTGAAGAAGGTACACTTTAAAATATTTATATATATGTATATATATACAATAACCTCTTGTATTGAATTTAACATTTAGTTACAATACGATAATTGAACATAACCCATTTTTTTTTTTTGAAATAATAATACATTAAAAAAACACAATGAGATGAATAAGGTATATACATACATACCTTTATAAGTCAAGACTTGCAGTAAATACATATTATATATTATATGCATATGTATGTTAGTTCCTTTAATTAACGGTTTTTTTATTAAATTAATTAATAGTTAATAGTTTTTATAAAATATGTATGTATGTCAAACCGTTTTCTTATATTGAATAGCCAAAAATAACATACCGACTACATAGAATTTCAATATTGAGAAGGGTTCTAAAGTATGGTGTGGGTGCCAACTAAGGAATGTGTACAAAAAACTAAAATTATTATTTTGAAAATAGTCTTCAAATTTTTTTATATCATAAACATGTCGTGTTAGTTTTTAATGTTTATTGAGTACATAATTGAATTCAATTATGAGTATTTGAGACAAATACATAGCCTTGGATTGAAAATATGGTCAAATTTCATTAGTAATTGAATTGTACTACTCAAAACTATATTAATGTAGTGGAATAGTGGAAAGTAACGTGAAAAATTAGAATAACTTTTCCCAAACTTTCTGGGTATCACAACACGTCTCAAATAATTGAATATAAGCAACTGCCCCAAAAAAACATAATATGTCTATGAAATATTGGGTCTGTTATAAATTAATAAGGTAAAAAAGCAAATATTTTCTTATTTTTTAAATTTTGTTCAAAATGATCTTTGTAATAACCCACTATTTACATATATGAATATATAAAACCAATAATTGACTAAATTATGTTTGTGAAACATTGAGTCTTTTATATGAAGGGAGTAAGAAAATAAGTTTGAATTTTCTCATTTTATTGATTTTAGTTCAAGTCTAATTTTATAATTCTATCAACATAGATTGAATGAGTCAATTTTCACAAGTCAACCATTACTGAAAAGAAAAAAAATAGGGCTTTATTTTAATATAAATTTTGTCCAAAAAAATCTGTGAGAAGATGGAAACAGGCAATGGAAAAGAGATTGAAGAACTCCTTTGATACTCTCAAACTATCTCATTGTAAAACAGGTTGTTATGGACAGGCAGACTGTCAACAGTGTCAAGAGATGATCTGAGACTTAGGAGACTCTCGAGAGAAAGCTCCCATCAATATCCACTCAAACATGATAAAGGAGGTCAACATGGCCAATCTGACAAAGTCCATGAGGTCCACTGAAAGGACCTCGGAATCTCGGCCACACAGTGTGTAGGGCTGTTAAAAGGAAGAGGGTAAACTCTTGGTAATAAAGAAAATGCTTCTGTTCACAACAACTATCACGGAGAATCGTTGCAAGGGATCACTCAACAATTTGAAATATGCTTTACCTAGCCAAAAACTATGTGGCTGCATTATTCATCGGATATCTACCCATTGGACTATTGTTTATGGTAGCGTACGCCACTCAAATACCAATGGACTAAGAGCCATTATCAATGCAGTATAGGTATCGAATGAGGAGGCTATGGTGAAAAGGGCTTGCACTGCCTTTAGGATTCGTTGAGAGGTCATTATAAGAGCTAGGAGTGGTTATATTTAGCTTTAAATCAAAGTCAACATATATTTAGACATATTTGAAATAAAGTATATGTCCCAACTACTTCAAATTATCACAATTTCTCTTATTGAAGTTTAGAATGAGCGATGGGGAAATAGTAATGTAACACACGGTACATGTAGGGTTCAGGGATCTCAATCAAGTTCTTTGTTTTTTAAAAACATTATTTATATTTGTGTCTTTTGTTTGGTGAAATATTTTTCTTACTTCTGCAAACTAAAGTTTTTTATTTTTACGTGAGTCACATTCAAAATAATATATCATACCTATGAGTAAATTGTCCTAGTTATCATGGACAAAGACATTGTTTCTTGTTTATTCTTTGTAAAATATGTATAATTATTTATAACGCAGACAGAAACTTTCATTTTAAGCAAAGTATGTAATTCTATTTATTTTCGTATAGACATGTATTGAGAATGCAATTTAAGGAGAATATTTTTAGAAAGTGTCTTTAAATTAGTACTCAATTAGTCTAATAGTGCAGTTACCCAAATTTATAATAAATTATCTCCTTCAAAAAAGTTAAAAATCAGGCAAAGTTGACTCAGGTTTGACCTGGAACCAGAAAAATTCGACTGTTGAACAATTATACTACACTTTACTGCTATAAATGGCATTATCAAATTTGAGATAAATTCAGTCTGCTGTAGGAAAACTTTTTGATGGAATAATTCATCTTTTAGGTATAAGAAATATTCTAAAGAAGATTTTTCTCAGAAATAATTATCTATTTACATCAAAAACATATCATTATAAAATGTTACTCACAAAAAGCGGTTGTTCAATGATTTGTAAGCCATCAACTTGTGAGACAAAAATTTACATTAGACCATAAATGAATGCTACTACAGTCCTTCAAATATTTTTTCTCTAACATAACTTATTTATAAATGGATACACAAGATATAATTTGAAAATGGATTCATATGACTCTAAGTATATCATGTAGAAGATACTTTTTTCAGTCATGACTTCCTCCTAGACAAGATATGAATATGCATATCAATTTTTAGATTTTCATTTTTTTTTCTTTCCATTTTCGTTCCTTTAGTTGTGTTCGTATACATTTATAATTCATAAATATTATACGTACATAGTAAATATATCGTTTATACATAACTCAATTTCAGAGAAGGGTGTATTTGTATATATTATTACGTATATGAGTCTTTCTTTCTTTCTTTCTACCCTATCCTTTCCTTCTATGTTATTTCTCCCTACTTTGAGTTTTTTTGCATCAGTAGTAATTCATTTGATATTAAATGACTTTACAATATGAAAAATCTACAACTTAACTCAATTTCTGTATGACTATCCAATAAATTATTTTTTTATGTTTAAAGAAGGAAAGCTTCTCACTGGTATATTTATATGTACATATTAGTGTATATTTATTAGCCGATATGGCAATAAATAAGATGAAACTACAACGTGAAGTTCATAGGCATAAAGAAGTGGATTTTGTCCCCTCTAAAAAAACGGAGATATTTTCGTTTGTTTTTATAACTTTTGTATGTTTTTTTGTTATATAATCAATATTGAGGGGACCTCCCAAAAAATTATCAAAATACAAATTAAACAAGTATAGTATTTTGTTCAAAATTACCCTATCAATGACCAAGGCTTTGAGTCATGGCATGAAACTCATGAGTTGATTCGGACTCCAAAGTAAAAGACTCGTAATGAAACATGGACTCGAAGCTTAAGGCTACCATTCATTCAAACTATTATTTAAGCCTCATTTATCCTTGGACTCCAGCTACAAGACTTGTAAAAAAATGGCATGGGAGGTATCGTGCCCTACATCTATGAAATCAATATGATTTGAGGGGATAGTTAGTTAAAATTTATTACTGTTTGCCATACATAAATAAAATAAAATTGTACAAATATAAGGCAACGAACACGACCATACAGCGGGGTATTTGTGCTATTTCGGCAGATTCTAAAATCTAATTTAGATTTAAATTTTGCTCTACAATATTTTTCATTTTTGAGCAATTCATTAATTTTAAAACACGAATGACTTCATTTTGTCCTTGCATGATTTGATGTCTTTCGTTCAAGAGGGCTGGGCATCTATTGATAAGATGATCTGCACTTTGCAATTCTCCCATACAAACATTGCACGTTGATCTTATATCTTTCCACTTGCTTAGGTAGGCTAGAAAAGGGCCATGTCCAGTGTATCCTTGTACAATGAGTCTCAATTTTTCTCTTCCGAGCTTGATACTTTTCAACTTATGCTATTAAGCATAGTATTTTCATACTTCTTATATCGGTCACACTAACATTGATAGAAGAAGTCATGAATTATCTTCTTTATGTAGCTTGGGGGTGTCCCAACAGCAAACTGGTTTTGTCTCTCAGTACCATGATTTGAGGAGTAAAGAGCAAGTAAATTAAAGAAAAAAAAATTATGTTTCAGAATGCTCAAAAACCCTTTATTACAAGGAAACCCTTTTTTTTAAAAGAATGAACCAACATCCCTCAACAAATGTACTTAATTTCAAGAATATTCAAGACAACCAATAATGTTTTAACACTTATACATAGAATGATCGTTCTTTAAAAAATTAAGCTATTTATTACTCATACTTTTATTTGATTTGATTTGTGGTTTATTGATCTCCTTCATATATCATTGACTGATTCTACTTTATTAATTTTTTTGTAGAAAGAAAGATGTAGGTAGATTAAAATTAGAAATTATTAAAATTACAAGCATTAATAAACTTTTAACAGAAAAAAATACTTATACTTTTATAAAAACAAATTTTTCCCCTCTTTTGACTTCCTACCTACTATGATGCTTTAAAACAATACAAAATATTTAATGGGTGCATTTCAAAGCTATCAAAAATTAATTTAAGAGATCAAAACCGATCCCAAAAGCTACATACCACTAGCATGTATATGTATATCACTAGTTGAAACCACTATTATTTAAAAAGAAAAAAAAACTGACATGAAGAATATAATGAGAGTCTCTTTATATATGTATGTAATAAAATATAAATGTGACAGTAATTTTCATTTGTGATTATTTTGATGTACATACATAACATACATAGTACAATCATATAAACAAAGCCTCATCCTTTGAGGAAGTAAAATTGAAACAATAAGAGATAAAGATAATGAAAAAGCACCCCAATTATTCTTATAATAGGACTTAAACGAACCGAAAAACAAAAAATAAAATTAATATAAGTTTATTAATATATATATATATATATATATATATATAGTCTTTTTTCTCTATGAAGAAAGTCCGACTAAAAGCAAAAAGAACGGGGTTTTCACTCCTAAATAAAATAAAATAAAATAAAAACTTTCCTTAAAATAATAATAAAAGTAGTTTGTTTAATTGTTTTTGTAGAAACTCGTGATTGAGTCATTTTTAATTGCAGCTGGCTAGCTATATATATAGTATGAGTCATCACCCTTTCATCAAAGGAAAAAAAAGTAAAAGAAAGGGTCTTTTTCTTCTACTTTTCTTGAAGAGACAAGTAAGAAATATAAGAAGGAAATAGTATAATAGAGAGAAAGAAAAAAAAAAGATACCAGTTGCTGTAGCTTTAATGCAGAAAATGATTGAAGATAAAACTATCACTTATTTTTTCTTTCTTCATCATCTTTAAGTGCATCTAAAAGGATTCTTTTTTCTATATATATGTATATACTTCCGGGTGGTTCATATAGACTTTTATATATATATATATATATGTATAAATACATAGAATAATGGAAGAAGTGAACTTACGGTACAATTGACAAACATCTTTCTATTATCTAACTATATATATATATATACACACACACAAGATATATAATATTTTTTACTCCTTTCCACTCCATGAAGCAATTAGTCCAGAGCGGCGCAAACAACACAGAATGCTGCTTTTTGTTTTGTTTTTAAATATGATAGCAAAGACAACAACATCCATGTTCTTATTAATATTTACATAAAATTATTTGCGTATAAAACAATATGCTGGCATTGTATGTGTATCAAACACACACACACACATACAAAAGTATTATATATATATATATATATATATATATGTTACTGTAATCATAATAACAAATCCTGCTTCATGTTTAACAGAATACACATTTATGATCGTATAAAAATACAACCCACCAAATTCTTTTTGTTGTGGTGATTTTCAACAAATTTAACTCAAATAGCTTCTTCAACTTGAACGATTTTAACTTGTTCAAGGCTATTCAAGGAAACTTTGGCTGTCTGATATACATAACATATATATATTATATTTATATACTTTGTTCTGTCAAGATTGATTTACAAAGCACTTTTTGTTGTGTGAGTGTTTTTTTTTCTTCATCAAGACCCTCAACCACTACCATGCAAAAAGAAGAAAATAGGTATTCGTTTGTAGTGCGTAAAAAAAAATTCTACACTCCAAATTGGGCAGTGCATGATACATCTACAGAATCAATTGGTGGAATTGCTTTGAGTATTTTTAGATTTGACACACCCATTATAACAGTGCCTTAATCTACGAGCAAGGATTTTTGTTTCCACATACTATGTACATAAGAAGAAAATGTTCGTTTTAAATGTATTTTTAGTGTACAGGAGTAAGTCATTCATTTAAAAAAAATGAATTGAGTAATTATGAAATGAAATATACTTATATTTAGTCAGGGGTTCAAAGGAGATTTTAACAAATACCTAATAAAGAATTTGACTCTTTTGCAAAAAAAATTCATCAACTATTGGCAATAGAGAAGATGTTCAGTTAAAACTAGTGGCAATAAAAAAAATGCCTTTAGTAGGATAATTTATGCAGGTTAATTGTTGACCTCTTAACTTTCTGTATTACGATGATACAGTGAAAATTGTAAAAAAAAGAATGTCCAATGGAGATATATTGGAGATAAAAATATTCTGGTTATTTATAAAGTCTGAGATAATACCAAACAAACCCTATGCCCAATTCTTGTTCTTCGTCGATCTTCTTTACAACAGCTGTTTCATATAAATTGAATTAGAAGATAATATAAATGACTTTTATATTATTTTTAATAATTCCTTACATAATCATTGAATGAAAACCTAGGTCCTAATCCCTACATTGTGAGTATTTTGTGCGTTTTTCAAGATAACAATCTATTTAAATTCAGCTATATTTACACACTCCTTATGAAGTATTATCATTTCATCGTTTTCTGGGGAATGTCTACAATCTATCAAATCCATTCCCAATTTATTAATTAGCTATTTATTTTGTTCCCTGTTAGAGTAATGCATATTCTTGTGCAATCTTAAAAAATAATTTTGATACTGATGACGTAGGTGTAGAAATTTAAATTTTTATAACAAATCTCATGCAGATACAAAATCAATACTCAACTTTGTTAAATTAAAATAGTTTGCTAATTGAGTAAAAGATGATCAGGCTCAAATACATTATGTTTGAAAAAAAATCGGATCAATCGAATGGATGTATAATTTTATTATGTTTGGTGTCTTTAAATGTTATATACATGCATTTGAAGGTAGAGTGTTTATCCCAATAGTATAGCTATTAGCTATATTCGTTTTTAAAAGTACCTCATATGTACATGCTTTGAAATAAACTCCTGCTCGTAAATAGAAAAAGCACTGTATTTTGTATGTATTCGATATTACCTTTTTTCCCTTATATTTTTTGAGGAGAAAATAAAAATCTTTTCGACTTATATACATATGTCAAATATTAGAAGTAGAAGCTATACTACGTACAGGAGATGAAATATCTCTTTTCATTCCTTCATATAATAATATGGATATATATAAATCAAAATGAAAGTTATACCCCCCCCCTTCTTATTTTTTTTCTCTCTCTCGATTTTTCCCTAATGTTAAATTCATTTATTTGAAATATTGAAAGATATAAAAATATCATATAAAAAGTCTTAAATATTATCTTCGATATCTTTCCATGTGTGTGTGTGTGTGTCTTCATATGTACATATAATATATATATATATATATATGATAGATGGAATCATCATATACTATGATATTAATATTAATAATAATGAAACGCACTAGTGATTTTTTCAATCATTCCTTCATTATTAGAAACTAGTTCAATTAGGCATAGAAAAAAAAAGAAGGATTAAATCCAATTCAGTAAAAATATATAACTTTTCCAAGACTTCAATCTAGGTTTTTTGTTAAAATAGTCTTTATGTGGCTCTCTATTTGCTTCTTAAACTATGTCAAATAGTACAAATACAGACCTGGAAGGGCATTTATTTATTATATATACCCATACTCTCAAGTATATAAAAATGTACATACATGCTAGAAGTGTGGGTAAAAAAGGCTTCTATAGGAGCACTTTTAAATCTTTAATCATGTTTTAATATGGTTGTTTTGGTTTTTGGCTTAATACTCTATTAAGATGATTTGTGTTAGATGTATCAAAATTAATTATAGTATACATAAGTCTATTTGTTATCCATTAAACTTATTTATAAGTTATGCTAATGAGTAGTTTTTTCACAAAATACATTTGAATTGTATAGAAAAATTCATTTTTCTAATTACTATTCATCATAAGTCATCAATTATACATAGATTGTCAATTTCTGATATTTTATACTCGTTTGTCATCATTATGCTATGAAACAAGCCTTGATTCATTTGGAATGTAAAGGAAAGTTTTATTAAGAAACTCTTTAGATTGAATATTTGAGTACATGGACTCTACTTTCCTAGTTAATATCGCGTTTTGACAACATTTCGATTGCTAACAAACATTTCTACATCAAAATTATTCTATTAGCAATCTAGTAGCAACTTAAGGACCTCAAGATTCTATCAATGTGAGGAAAATAATCCTTTGTGTACTAGCATTGATTTGTTATTATTTGTAAATAAATAATTATTTTATTATTAAAAGTTATTAGTATTTTCTATGGCCCAGCTTAAGGCCAATGCATAGAAATTTAGCCCAATTTCATTTCTAAATTAATAGTTCTGTCTCGTATTATCCATTTCATATTAGTTATATTAAAAAATATTTGATCATATTTGTGGATCATTTTTAAAGGCTCACAATTGTTGAAGAAATTTATTTTTCAATAATAAACGAGTTATTGGTTTTTTTTTTATTGACTCTGCATTATATTTACATTCCTATATTTATGATGAATGTTTGTATGTATAATAGGGATATGCGAGGAAACCCATAAAGTGCAATGAGGTTAATTGCATCCATAAAAAAAAATTATGAATCAATTAATGTGTTTCCTCATAATGGGAATTATTATTATTTAAGTACTCCTGTAAAATATGATACATAGGTACCATACTAATGCCTTTAAAAAATCAAATATAAAATCAATTTTTTTACTTTGTTTCTATATTGTACAAATTTACATTGTATTATATGTATATACCTTGTACATATTTTCTTAATATTGAAGTTTGTATCATTGAATAATAAAGTACCTATATTTTTGTCTTCTTTAAAGGATAACTTTTTCAGCAATGACATTATTTTTTTTCTATATCTCCTATAAAATGTTATATATCAAAGTATGTTCAATTGCTTTTGTTTTTTTAAATTAATTTTAAATGAAATAATCGATCAAACTAACCAGTAGTAGTGTTAGAAGTAATCAATGTTGGTTTGCCACAAACTAATTAAGATTTTAATGTATATATCTACAGTTTATGAACATATAGAGATATTGTACAAATAGACTATACAAGTTGACATTATTACACACATTTCAAAAGTACTTATTTAAAATATTTATAACAATAGCTATTATAATATAATTAATGACCTTAAATTGAAGCTACCATTTCATTTCCATCTATTCAAATTATTTATTTGCATTGATATATTTACGTGTGATCCAACCGTGAACACTTTCACTTTATAATCTGCCACAAACTACTGATTAATCAGTGATTATTATTTAATTTTATTAATTATTTAATGGAGTTTTGATCATATCAACAACATTTTAGCACATATTGTACAAATTCTTCATTTAAAACTATTCATCTAAGTTCTTAGTAAGATCTTTAGAGCTTACTGACTGTTTACAACCATTGCAAAGAGACACATATACAGCTTTTAAATATCTATCCTTTTTTCATTACCTAATTATATCTATAGAAATTAAAGTATCACATAAGAGAAATCATAATAAATCTTTTATTGTATAAAAAGTTCTCTGGATTTTTGAAAAAAAAAAATATCTTAATTAATTTAACAAAAAAAAAAAGATGAACATAAGTTTTCATTTAGGTTGAGTAAATGATAAGAAAGAAAGAAAGGAGACACAGACTACATATGATGTACATATGTATGCAGGATATTTATAAAGGGTTTTTGAAGGATGACAAATGATTAAGAGATAGACATAAGTTCATTAAAAAAAAAAAAAAAAACTATTTTCACCAACGAGGATGACGATACACTTTACACCCTTCAGTTTCCCTAACCCCCTCATTGTTCCTGTTTCTTTTTTAGGTGTAGTAGTACATGGATATATGGAGGAGCAAGTTTCAATATATATTCAATTTTCTTATTTGAATATTGGAGTGTCATTGTTTTGTTATTCATATACATGGAAGAAACTGTTTGGTGGACTTATATATATATATATATATATATACAACTAAACTTACAGATGATCTCTAAAATATTCTTTTGTGTATTCTTACAATCATTATACGTTCATTATCGATTTAATCTCAACGTTTTTGTTGTACTACATACAAGGAAGGAAGAAGGGAGACAGGAGAATCAGCGGGGGAGGGTGAAAGCAAACTTCCCATGAATCAAAGGAATAATAAAAAAATCATTCACAACGTACATATCTCATCAATTAAATCCCTATTCTTAGGGAAACTATCATATAAACACTCAACAACGTCATTTGTAGATCACTTGATTGCAAACATACGTATATAAACTCCTAAAAATATCCATTTTATGTGTGTGTGTGTGGGGGGGGGGGTGATATGTTTTAGTCACTGTCTCGTTTTTCCCGTATATGTGATTAAGAAGCCAAATGTGTGGAATTTCAAAAATATAAGGCAATGCAAATATTAATAAAATTCGTAAACAATGGGTAAATCTCAATTGTTCTTTTACAAAAAAAAAAAAAAAAAATCTACCGGTCACATTGGAAGTACACATATAAAAAATAAAAGCCCCTGGTTTAAAAGGTTAGGAAACACTGCGTTGGGTATAATAAGATTTTTTAAAGAAATTTGTTTACTTTGCTTTATATTATATGTACAACCATACTTACAACAGAGCAATCCCTTCCATTTCTTATCCAATCTGAGATGTTGTTGAAAAACACACTTGAGATATTCAAATCAATAAAGTAAAAAAAAAAATGCTACAAAAACTAATTTCTTTATTATCTATTTGTGACCTCTGAACTTTATAAAACAACAAACAGATACTGGGCATAGTGAAGGGTCCTTTGTGTCTTCGAAAAAGAAACTTGAGTCTCTTTGATTACCCCTCATTTAAACTATTTATCTTTTGTTAGATGTAGATTTGTTAATAATAATTGCCTTGTGTCCTGAACAATCTTGGCATAACTCGAACTATGTATATATGTGTTATGAAGCAGTGAATATACATGAAATTAATTAATGAACTTTGTCTAATAATAGGTAAAAAAAGTGTGTGAAAGATACAATACAGATCATCACTAAATGTCATCCCCTCCCTGAACATTAATTTCTTAAAATCCAATCAAAATATATAAAGAGCTTACTAACAGATAGAAAATATTCACATATATGTATTTGGATAATATGGGGCGTAATCTGCAAACTACCATTAACGTTTGCGATATTTTTTTTCTTTTCTTTTTGATTGAAAGGTGAAGAGATACATAGAATAATGAGCCTATATGTGTTTATATACACATATTATATGCAAAAAAAAAAAAAAGTCTGCATTAATCAGTGCATCATTGAATATATACATATATATATATATATATATAAATAAGAATGCAATATTTACTTAAGTACTTGAGATATAATACTCGTCTTTTGGACGGGGTCAAGTACTTCACTTGTGGAAGAAAAAATTATCATCTTGTGGGGGGTTAGAATAAAAAGCATGAGTGGAGAGAGAGAGAGAGAGAGAGGGGATAATAAATGATCTTGTTTACTAAAAAAAAAAAAAAGCTGAATAACTAGATGTGTACTTAAAGTATGAATACGATCGTGTATAATAATAACATGTATGTACTTTCTATGTATAATATGTATACGTACGTACCATAGTCGAGGGAAAGAAAAAGAGCAGTCGGTTGATGGTTGTGTATGTATGTATATGGTTTGCTCTGCTCTGTTCTCCTATAACCATGTACATATATATACTACTATATAATATATATTTTCGGTACTTATACGTACGTACAACCATAAGAGAAGCTGATGATGATGATAATAAATTCCCCCTCCTCCTTTTCCTACTTCTTCTCATCTACAACCACAAATATGTGTGTGTTTGTGTTTAATCTCCATTGCTAGAAGGGCTTCTTGTTCTATTATTATATTTATTGTTATTCTTAAAAACCATAAATGTGTAGGATATGATATGAGTAAAAGAAAACGAGGAAGAAGACAAAAAAATTAGTCCAGTATGCTATTATAATAATAAGAAAAAGATGTCTCTTTACTCAACATTTAATAAAGACAGTGTGTCTAAAACAGAGCTTTTTAACTTATTTAGAGTAGCTACTTTCTTAGACAGTATGTATTTAGAATATCTCATTCCCTTCCTCATGCTAAAAAACTGAACCTTTAATCAAACTTTTTTTTTATTAATTTTTTGGATTTTTAAAAAGAATTTTTCAATGAATATATAAAATGCCAATGAAGACAACTTTCGTTGGTTGCTTGAACCTCCTTGGGATAAAACACCTTTTAGTTTGAGAAAATTTGACATCTTACGTAAAATGGGACATAAAAAATGTTCATCTTCTGTTAACTGCAAAACAGTTAAATACGCTTCACCCCCTTAGGATGATGTACCTTGTAGGTTGAGAAACACTGACATTTTACGTAAAATGGGGCATAAAAAATGTTCATGTTCTCTTAATTGCAACATTGTTAATTACATTTATTATGTACATACATGTATTATGAAATTGTCGGATACATCGAATTGCCGGCTATCTTGAAGCTAAAGCTGCATTCTTCCACACCTATATGAAAATATACACTCTACGATTACTCTGTTTATTTATTGATTCTTCCCCTTATTAGTAGTCTTTTGTACAGTGTTGACTGATTTACCTGTTCCTGTGATTATGTATGAAATAAATAATAGTCAGTCCACAGATTTGAATAGTTTTCTAACTGCTATCATTTGATTATGAGTCTATTTTACCTTCTATTTATAGCGGAAGAAAGGTTGAGAGGTGGAATAAAGATTCCATTTTTGAAAAACATAGATTGTCAACAGTTGACACTACATATTATTTATTGCCATATTTAAGGCAATAGCAAGAAGCGTTGAAAATTAAGTTGATTCCTAATTGAACCTTATTTTTTTAATAAACAAATTGAAGAAAAGTAGTGAAATTATGAGTAGTAATACGAACAAAATTAAAAAAATCCCCTCAATTTCTCTACATTTTTGAAATATATGCAACTATTTTCACACTTTTAAAATAAAAAATTTAGCATAAAATATCAGGAATGAAATTTTTTTATGTAATCATCAAAATACATTTTAACCCCCTCAAAGTAGTTCCCCGCCCCCTCTTCCCGATGTAATGCATCGGGTGCCAACTTTTTTTTTTCAATTTTCCAAACAGTTACAAAAGTTTTGTTAAGTCAATGATTAAGGAACAATAACATCTGAGTTTAGATATGCTATAAAAATTAAACATCAAAAGATCGATTTTCTTGAGTAATGACCTATTTACCTCGAGAAATAAACGACAAAATCTCAAAATTTTAAAAGAATACAGTCTTAAATTTCCATTTAAACTCTTTTGATTTCAACATCATTTCTCTAAATTGCATTTTAGGCATTATTTTTCAGGTATTTAAAAAAAATCGATTTGAACTGCTCAAAAAAGGGACACGATTCTCAAACACTAATGAATATTTTGACATGTAATTATGCACAAATGTCAATGACAGTAGTGCCAACTTAAAAACATAAACATACCCATTTAGAATTCCAAAAAATTAATTTTCAAATATCCCGGTTTTTTTTGTTCATAGTAGTATATAAAGCCAATAACTTATAGGATAAATAAGATTTATTGTTAAATGATTTAGAAATACATCAATTCTATAATCAATTAACATATTACACATGTTGATGTACCCTTGTGATACTACATAGTTATAAAACAAAGTGTTCCAAGTTTTATTTAGAAAAAGTATTTTATAAACAAAATGTTAATACTTTTAGGGTAGCTATCAAATTTGATATTTGTATTTTATTTGTCCTTAAGAGAAGACAAAAAGCTATGCTTTTCATTAAAACCTTTAAAAACAAAAAGAAAAAGTCAAAATGGAATCTTATTTTGTCTAGTAACATATCTTTGAGACACCTAGACCCTCTTTTTTTTATTTGTTTCCATGATACCCTGTGTGTATCGATATTTTTTTGCACTAACTATGGAATTCAATAGAAAAGGTCACATTTTTGTTTGCTTTTTTAATTTAATATTAGACAATATTAAACTAGTCCTTTTTTCACTCTCTCTAAGATCTTCATTTTAAAAAATATTCTCCTCAGAAATGTTGTGATACCACTAGTATGCATATGATTCATTCTTAGAACAGTTGAAATAAGGGGTAGACCCAGATTACTATAAGCTACTGTACCTATTTTTTAGCACTAGAAGGGTCAGGGTTTTCATCATAGTAGAATTATCTTTAACATAGGTGGTGGTCCTTTTTAACTTTAAGTATTTTAACTAGATATTTTGATCAAAACAGTATATACATCTATTTAAAGATTTAATGACAGTAATTAATCTTTAATCAAAGTATCTCATAAATTATCTACATTCTCAGACTTTGAGCGATACTTTTTGTCTACTCTGGTTTATTATCTAACGATTGGTTAAGCTTCTGCATCCCTTACCTGTATCTTTTTAGCGAAATAATCATATGATTAATCCTCCAGAGTAGGACTTTCTTTTAAGAAGCAAAATTTTGTGTAGTCAAATTATCCAGTCTTGACCGAAATAAGTAAAAAAAGATTTTTTAAATTTTTACTGAAAATATTATTTAGACAAATATAAGTAAATACACTCTGTCCAAAAGTCAAGGACCAGCATGGATTTTTCTCGGTTGTAAACTTAGTTAAAACATTTTAAAAATGTCAAAAGGATCATAGGTAATGTATTTTAATAATTATATATCGTTTTAAATTTCAAAATATACATGATACTTGATGGAAAACATCTATGACAAGGGTTCATGGCCTTGAGATGGATGCAAGAAAGATCACTTCCCTGCATCATTCTATCTAAAAAATATCAAGAAAAGATAACTACATACTTTTATGAATACTCTCATTTACTCACCGTGATAAAAACATCTCGTATGTACATAGTCTGTATTTTGAAGATAGACTTAATTATATTTGTTGGCAATGGTTCCTGTGTTGTACATCATATATATTCGTAGTTGTTGATGTCATTACTAGTATTATAAATGAATTGTCACTATGTATGAATCTACATATTATGTATATAGTAGGTAGACATAAGGGTTGAAAGAGTTTTGAAAGGTCTTGCCTTTGCAAATTTCAATACTCTAGGGGCACTTACAAGATACAAATGTGTCAAGTCAACAAGAAAGCAATATTGAAAAGAAGAAAATCCACTTTATAGTTGTTTTACTTTATAAATATAACGGCAAAATATTTCAGAGTCATTTTAAGACCTATACCGCAAGGTTTTTGCTAAAATGTCACTTTATATCGAGAAATCAAGGAAGATAGTTGTCCATCCAATCGGATAAATGTGTCGACTGCACATGGATCCGATATGGTTCCTGAAAGAATGTCTATCTTTTTCATAGTCCCAGAGATTTTTTTATTTGCACTTGAGTAAAACCAGTTCATCTGTTTAAGAGCTATTAAGAATCAACTTAATCCGCTATCATGCTCACCATAAATCATATTAATAGTAACTACATAGTCATGAACACCAGGTGTTTTTTATTCTTGATTATGGCCGGTAATTTTTTCCTATAAATAAGTTACAATTATTGGAGTCATTATTTAATTAATCGAAATAATCTATTAATACAAGCGAGAAAAGAGAATATCTTCAAAAATATGAGTGCAGATCTAACTCATTTTTGAAATATTTCAGATAAACTTGCTTTCTTGTTGACTTGACACAAATATAGCCTTAAAAAAACATGGTTATTAGGAATATACTCTTTTGGCTAGTAATGTGGCTCTACAGATCGATTTTGGTCTTGAAATGAGACTCATTTTGAAGGACTCGTGGTTGTCTCGGTTTCTAGTCTTCAAAGCCTGGGTATCGGTGTCAGAATCAACGTAACTGGATTATAAGCTGTATTTCCTAAAAATAAAAAAAATACAGCAAAGAGAATTTTGTTTGTCTTGGTTTTGAATGCTAATGTCATCTTGACTATTTCACTGGTCTCATCCCTTTATGGCCCTATTGATTCTAAACATGGTAACAACAGAATGATAGTCAATAACATGTTTTATCCATTAAAGATGAGTTATTAAGTATAAGTATGTATGTAAAGGAAAAGCTCACATACATATTATGTAGTCAAGAATGCAAAAAAAATTAATCTATTAATGAGGCAATCAGCTTTTTTCGTCCATTATACTCCTCCATACTTGCAACGAAAAGTAGGTTGAATAAATTTCCTCTTATTAATTGTTTTTATTTACTCAAAGTAGTAGAAGAAGAGGAATATTTTGTGCAGTTGTGTACGGGCCTTTTCCTTTATCGAAAATAGATTATAAGAAAAATTTGACAATGATTTATGAATTAAGCTATAATTGACTATATAACTTCTTCTACTTACACATATATTTTCATGATTAGCCTTCTTTTTTTCTTCTTCTTTATTGTACTCTCACATGTATACTCAGGCAAAAGAGTAATGAAGGATCCTACAGGGTATTTCACTCAAAGGGAATAAAAATATTTTCTTAATTTGAATCCATTTAATGCATCTCCAAACCTTTCCTCCTTCAAAATGAGAAAGAAAAAAGTCCCAAAATGAACGTATAGCGAGTCAATACCCTCATTCTTACCAACTGTTGAACTTTTCTCTATTCAATTATACATATATATGTTGAGCAAATAATAACGATAAATATTAGTACATTTGAGTTGAACAGATCAACGTTCATGAACTAACAAAGCAGTTGTTGATGTTATGTAGATAAGATTGTGATAGTTAATTAGATACATTAGGATGCAATCTGTATTGTATCCCTGTTTTTAATCATTCTTCCACCCAAAAAGTTGAATACAAAATGACCAAAACCAGTTCGCAGTAAGCAAATTCTTCCCAACTTTGAAAATATGCTCAATTATAGCAATTTAGCATCAATAACTAATTCGAAGACAGCCAATCACTGTATAGAACACGTCTAAGGGTTAATAATTGTATAAAAATAGACAGTTGAATAAAACAAGGTAGTGTATATTCTTATGATAAAATATGTTGAACAGTCCCTTCTCTCTTTTTTTTTTTTTTTTGTCATTAGCAATTTGAATATACGAAATGAAGTAGTGATCTCCTATAATACCAACAATGCCTACTCATCTAAGTATACATATGTGTATTTAGGAACATTGCAAAATCTAATTTTATCAGATGCATTTTTTTTTGTTTTTTAATGTTACTGTTATTTGAAGAAATTTTGTGACAATATTTGGAATTAGCAGAGATTACTAAAGATACTTCTCAAAAATCTTTTTACAAATTACAAATGTATTATTATAAATATAAAACTTTTATTCATTCGTGGATTTGAATGTTGAGAAAGAAATCATTTTACTTTCAAAATCATTATATGAAGAATGAAAAAAACACACACACAAAAAAAACCCCAGTGGTATCCAATATGGTCCTACGTATATATAATAACATATATGTATGTATGTATTTTATTCCCAACAAGAGTGGATTGGACTTATGGAAATGAATAATAACATGATCACGTGTGAAAATATGAATGACACGTGATGCTTAAAGAAATGTTTACTTTGGACAGGAGGGGGTTCCTAGCATTTATTTCCAATCATGATAATTCATAACATAGTTTTCATTCTCCACTTATAAAATGAGATCTAGTCTGTGTTACTATGTAAGTCTCTCCTCATGACTGCAAGCAAATTCACTTCCAACATGGATCACATAGCAATTTCTAAAGTATTTAGCAATCCCTCATGTATAAAAATAAATAAATAATTTAGTTAGTAATTAATTATTATACTAAACTATGTATTCAATCGATGAGAATTGTTCATTGCTATGTAGGCATAAGAGAAATAATTTGAGTTTAATATGTATTCAGAACTCTCATTACAGTAATAATTGAGGAACCTTTCTTATAGAAAAGAGGAATATAAAAAAATGACCAAAATATGTTGTTGCTGAGTCAATCACGGCTCAACTCTTGTCCGCTTCTACATTAATAACATGTTTATAGTTGAGTAAGATATAATTTGAGCTCATTAGATCAACGTACATAAAAATAATCAAAGCTAACTTTACAATCAATAACATAAAAATGTAGCCTGTATTTTTGTATCAATGTTCTGAATTATGTCTTGCAAAGGAACTTGAACATTTTTCTACTCAAAAATGAGGAATAGTCCATTAATTGGAAAGAAATAGAGAGTAATTGACTAAACACTAGTTAACCTAAAACTTTTTTCTCATTTCAATAAAAGGTTGCAAGATATACAATACAGATCTCATTGTGTAATATGAGGCAATAGTAAACAAATTGATCGCTGACAATTTAAAATGCATAGGATTTATTAATGTAACATTATGGATAAACCATTATGATATTATTCATATTTTCCTATAAAATAACGTCAGGCCAACAAATTTGAAATGTCAAAAATACTAAAGGTTATAAGTATTATAAAAGTTGTTCAGTTTTGGACGCTGATTTCAAATCTGTAAATTCCAGAACGAAGACTCGAAATGGAATCTGCATTAAATACACTAGTGAATCATCATTTTTAATGTACAAAAGGTGAAGCTGAAGTTGGAAAATTGGCCCAATTAGCTCAAAAACCGTAAGACTCTTGATTTTTTTTACAGATTTGAAATCAGCGTGCAAAACTAAATAACTTTTATAATACTTATATCCTCTAGGATTTTTGATTATTGACCAGTGTAATTTGCCAACATTATGGCGTTTCTTTGAGCTGTGAACTCTCATGTTGAATAATAAGTTACAAAGTAAAAACTTCTAGAGAAATTGTCTTGCACAATGGTGAACTTTTTAATGAAACATCATCTCTTGACACTTAATATTAATGTTCTACACATTGATTTGTTGAACTCATAAACAATTTTCATTAGATCTTGAACATCTACAACCAGTGGATTTTATTACCCTTATTCTTTTTGGAATAATGAGAGGTTGGGAGATGCATTCAAGATTGGGTTAGCTTCAATAAGTAAAGGAATGAACTGAAGAAAAGAAGAAAAAAAAGAAGAATTGTTTTTCTTTCTCCTTTTTACTTGAAGCGTTATTTCAAGAAATGCTGTTGCGCGCATTATCCGCAAATAAATAGAAAAATATGAGTAATTTTTTCTTATTCTTCTTTAGAGTACTTGACAGTATCATTACCAGGTATTAGAGGCTTGACGTAAGTAAAGGGGAGAGGAGTGTAAGAAACATAAGGCTCAAAATGGGTACATATGCATTTGATTTACCGTAGAGTCTTCGTGACTGATCTATTGGGCGTCGTGAAAGTCAAGTCTCCTCCTTATTTCTTTTCCTTTTCAACTTGCATACGTACCCTCACTAGTAAATACATAAAAAACATACAAAAAATGGGCGCGAAAGGAAAGAAAGAGAGAGAAGAAACTCTGTGTGTGTGATGAGATCCTGTTTGTCTACCTACCCATACCCGTCCCTCGGGTAGGCTCAAATAAAAAATAAAGAACTTTGGGGCATCATATACACAAAATAATAACTATGGGTCATATTTTGAGCGTTCGTAAATACTCGTTCTACCTTATTTATAGGAATTATAAATGTGTGTATATATATACACATATACACATTGAAGAAGCTGTTGTTGGTAGTTCAAAAAAACAATAACAACAAGAAAAAACTGCTACTGCCATACAACCACTACCCTAAAAAAAAATTTTTTCTTTTCTTTTTACTCTTTGTTTCTCTTTCTCTCTACCCAAAAAATGATGTGCTATTTGAATTGAAAAAATATATCCCAAAACTTGAAATCAAGTTATGTTTTGTGAACTATGCAAATATTTTTGTATAATAATAGAACAAATCATTTAAATATTATGAGGATCTCAGGATATGATTGCATGCATTTTTTTTAATAAATGGGCGACAAAAGCCTACCTATTTTATTTTAGATATACTATAAAATACGTAACTTTCTATATGTTTCAAAATCACATAACCTTTCATATATGTATTCCCCCCCCCCCCCCCCCCCCATACAATACATGAATGGTTTTTCCTGATCCTGGATAAATTGATCTGTTTAGTTCACCAACTTTTGATATTCACTTCATTATAAATAGTAGTGGATGTCAACCTCAAGATTTATCCACTAAATGTGACCAAGGAAGTAATTTTAAAGTGTTATCTTGAGTTTTGAAGACAAATTATAATGCTTTTGGGTTCAAAAATTGTTTCTTAACTAAAAAAATGTCTATTTTTCTAAATTTCTACACAACTAAAGGCATAGAACTAATATATATGAGCCCTTAATTGCTTATAATCATAAATGGATCTCCTAGAGGGATAAAAGAACATGTCGTAATAGAATAATTTGGAATACAATTAATAAAGAAGATAGAAAATTCCTATTTTATAAAAAATGCCATATTTCTGCCCGAACTTTTTGTCGGTTAATTAGTCTAAAGCCAGAAAAAATCTTATTCTAAGATATGCATGTAATATAATTTCTGAAAATAAATATATTTACAAATTTTGATATAATTTAATTTTAATATCATTTCTTCGAAAAAAGGTTTGTTGTATATGTTTCATATTTATTTTTTATAAGAAGTTCCGTTTTGTGAAAGTCTCACAACCTTTCTTTTTTTCATAATAGTATAACATACATATATATATATATATATGTATCAATGTTATTTTATGTACCAAACCAATTTGTGATATTGACATTGTACAATTAGACTGTAAGAGTCTCATTTTTGTATAACAAATGGGGATTTTCAGTTATAAACTAAAAATTTACATTGTCAATTCACTCTGATCTTGTAAAGTTACTTATTCTTTTTATATGTACATAGAATTGATTGAAACGTGGGCATCTAAATGTTATAATGTTGAGAATCAGTAATTGTTATTAGAGAAGTAAAAAATTAGTCCCTCGATACATTAAGGGTCCAATGGTAGGTCAATCGCTGCATTTTTAGTTACTTATTGCAAGTACTCTACATAAATTAAATTTAAAATAATTTAAAGGTGTACTTTTCTTTTGTTATCGTGGCGCTATTCGTAATATGAGAAGTATTTGTTCTCAACTTTTGTCTTTTATATTTAAGAAATGGTTGGAACAGCGTAGGTTCGAATTAGTCGGAGGTAAACAGGGATTATCGTTATTCCAACTTTTATAACTGCTTTTATTCCATTTAAACTTCATTTTATAGCCAGCACTTTTTAAAAAGTTCAAGGAAACGTCAGTTAATGATATGTTGCAATTTATTTGTTATTGTGATAATGTTTTTTGAAGCAATTATTCGTTTATATTTTCATTTTTAATCAAGGTTCGAAGAGTGTAACCATTTGGTTTCCTAATAAGTTGTTTTTTTTTTCCTCCTTTATTTATATCTTTCTGAACTATTTATTCTTTTTAGTTCAATGTGAGGTGTACACGTTGCTAATAATAGAATATAAACGGTTACTTCATATGAATTACAAAAGTAGGGAGTATTAATTTGAATCCGACCCAAACATTTTTTTAAAAGAAATGATTATTTCATTTTTATCAAAATATAATTCTAATTTTTATTCATAATATTTAATGACAAATCATAGCTTATTGAGTCCCCAAAATTTGTGTTAGTAAATGTAACTTTAAAAAAATGCATTCTTTCTTAACATTTTAAACTCAAACAAGTATTTCTTAGCGTTTTAATTGATTTGCAGGAGTGCAAAAATTATTTTTTCTCTTTTTGAAGGAATGCTTAAGGAATACAATGAATATAAGATAGTGTTATATATGGGTACAAGTAAATCAAACATAAAATACTACATTTACAAAAATTTATTTTAAATATATACATTATAGAAAATATTAACTACAAATAGCTATTTATATTTACAGAATTAAAATTAATGCAACCATACATTTTTGCATAATTTTTTTCTGATATATATCAGATAACCATTTCTTCATTTTTTAAATAGTTATAAACCTTGATTCAGTGAGTCAATTTTCACAAGTCAATCATGCCTGAAAAGTAAAACAATAGGGCTTTATTTTCATATAATTATAGTCAAAAAAAACTCTGTAAGAAGATGAGGAGAGACACTAGAAAAAAGATTGTCGAACTCCTCCGCGCGGGAGACTCTCAAACTAGCTTTGTAAAACAGGTAGTTGAGGACGGAAAGACTGTTTACAATGCTGAAAGACGATTAGAGGCCGAGGAGACCCTCGAAAGAAAGCTTGGAGGAGGTGTTCCCTTAAAAGTGATAAAAGAAGCCATCATGGCCAATCTGTTGAAGTCTATGAGATCCACTACTAAGTACCTTGATATCTCGAGGGACACAGTGTGTAGGACTGTTAAAATAAAAGGGGGTAAGTCCTTGGTAAAGAAAAAAAAAAGCTAAAGCTCACAACAGCCATCACGGAGCATTGCTTCTAAAGACTACTTTACAATTTGAAATCTGCTTCACTTGGGTGAAAACTATGTGGCCGCCATATTCGCCGGATGTCAACAACCCATTAGACTATTGTTTTTGGGTACGTATTGTTTGCAATGCCTATTGCGTACGCCATCCAAAATACTAGTGCACTGAGAGCCAGCATTAATGCAGTATGGGCGCAAATGAACGAGGATTTGGTGAGAAGGGCTTGCACTGCCTTCAGGATCCTTTAAGATGTTACTATAGGTGCTAAGAGTGGTTATATTTACATTCAAATTAAGGTCAACATATATTTAGACATATTTGAAATAAAGTATGTAAATGTCCCTACTACTCCAGGTTATTACGTTATCTATTATTGAAGTATAGAATGAGTGAGAGGGAAATAGTAATCTGACACACGGTACATGTAGGGTTCAGGGATCTCAATCAAGTTCTTTGTTTATTACATGAATATTATTTATATTTGTGTCTTTTGTTTGGAGGAATATTTTTCTTACTTCTGCGGACTAAAGTTATCACGGCTTCTCTTATTGAAGTTTAAAATGAGCGAGAGGGAAATAATAATAATCTGACACACGGTATATATGTATACAAGCTAATAGACTCAATTTTTGACTATAACGTACCATAGTTTTTAATACTTTTATATGCATAGATACACACATTAAGTATGTGTATTTATGACGGTATATCCCTTATCCGTTTGAATAAATATGATGTTAAAGAATATAAATAAATTTGTCAAGTTAAAGATGTATAAAATAATATGTAATATGACGTCAAAGCAAGTTTTGAAAAGAATGCCAGAGGGATTTTAATTTTGTATGTATGTACATAGAATAAGATGTAGAGGAAAAGAGGAATGACGAATGGAATTATCATTTAAAGATGTATTCAAAGATGAAAAAAAAGAAGAAGAATACTATACACTCTAAGAGCCATAAAGATTATATTATTTTGTATGTATATACATATACAGACTCTTATACGCACTCTCCATATAAGGATGTGCAGGACTTAAATGAGAGAGGAACAGGATTTCATTTTTATTGATAATAAAGGAAAGTTCCCCTTTCATCTGAGAAGAGGTCCTATTTGTATTTAGCTAGCACATAGGGAGGGAAATAGATAGAGTGTCGTTGTCTTATATTTATGGAAAGTATAAATCAAAAGTTTAACTATACATTCGTCTGTCATATCTCATTGATGTTATTGGTCCTTACAAGATGGCTTGTCGGTCCTACTGGGTCATTACCAGACAGATCTAGGACCTTCAATGTGTTCTTATTTGTATCATATTTTTTTAACAACTCGGATTAGGTAATTATAGTATGGGAAAGAGGATAGAGTCTTGGGTTTAAATTGACCCTAAAACTAAATTCTTAAAAATATTCTTAAAGGGAAGATAATTTGCACTGTCAAATACGAATGCGATTAATTAATAAATTCGCAGTACAAGTCACATCTATATGAAAGTATCCTAATAAAGAATAGACGAAATTCAAATTCATAGTTTGGGTTTTTAGCCAAGCTTGAACCAAAACTCAAATTCCTACAGTATATGGATCCGTTTTGTCAACTAAAGTCAATAGTAGACAAGCACCTTGTTGTCTCTTTGTTTTATATTATCTATATTAAAACTGATGATGGCATCTAGGAAATTTGTAAGAGGATACGATCCAGAAAGTCAAATCACAATTTTAACACTTTAAAAGGAAGACCTAGTTCGTTTATAGTGATTTACAACCAGTTCAGTTGCATAAAACCCCTCTAATTAATTTTTCCCCCCCATAATTGTACTAGAATAGTGCCTTCTATCTCGATTTAAAAAATAGTCTACTGGGTCAACGTCTGCAGGGTTTGTAGTCGTATGTTAGGATTGATTTCTTTATAAATTTAGTTATGAAGATGATTAAGTGGGTAAACATACCAAATCTATTTTGATCATATTTTTTAATGCTGAAAATATGTTGTGAACCTACTACCAGTAGCTTTATTTGATTCATTTTTTACTTGGAGACTTACAAGTCTCCTGAATAGATCGAATGAATTTGTTAATTATTGAGGGGTGGCATAATTTTATTATGAGTTATTTCATGTTTTGTTCAACTGAACGATTGATTTTGGAAAATAAATATGTTCAATCATTTAAAAACAAAAAGAATATGAACCCCAGTAGCATAAAAAGAAGCAGCGTTGATTTTTTTTCTTCTCAAAAATCTATAATTTCAAATTAATTATGTTATATTTATATTGATAAATTAATAGAAATATTTCTTTGGAAGACGCAGCAAAAGTTTCACTAAAAGGAAACTAAAATTCCCAGTATTTTAAAAATTGTTAATGACACATGAGATGTATATATATAAACACATAATTAAATCAAAGTTATACCTTCACAAACACCATACGGTATAATATTTTATAATATCACTTTCTTACTTATGTGTCGCTCTAATTAGATCACCCCATAAAAAAACTTTTTGTCGATATCCAAGATATCAAAATTATTGCAAGAGTTCACCTAATACTATGACAATTTATTAATGACATACATTATTTATAAATTGTGCACTATAACAAAACAAAATAACGAATGCACTCATTGCCAAGGTATTTAGGAAATGGTATTATAAAAAGTCTAAGAAACAACTCAAAAATCAACAAATAGATCATTTGTTCTCTTTTCTATTATAATAAAATGTCAATATTTTATTGCTTTTCTAATTTGGATTCAATGTTCTGAGCTCTTAAGTCACGTGAGTTGCTTTAAGTTATACAAATCAAATTTTGACATATATTTTTAAAAATGCTTCCTTCTATGGTTAGTCATATTGATTTCCTTCAATATCGTTTCATGAATAAACAACATAGACAATATATATATATATATATATATATATAATCGTTATATTATCTGTTAACAATAATTCTAAGCTACAACTTTTCTTTTGGCAAAAGTAATTTTTTTTATAATCGTACAAACAGTTATTGCTCTAATTATAGAGTTTCTGTTATTTATAGTAAAAAAATTGTAAGTTATTTTATTGGGTAATATAGTTAAGAGAAACTTCATGGAGCAAAAATCCTAAGGAGCTGTGACCCAAAGCTTCCAAATGAGATGTCAAGCGCCCAATAAGAATCCTTAACCAAGAAGAAACGGTCCATTTGAATGTGTAAACTTTGATTTTTAAATTTTTTTTGATGGAAATTGAATGAAAATTTACACATTTAAATGAACGATATCTTCTTAATTAAGGATCCTTATCGAGCTCTTGACATTTCATTAGAAAGCTGTGTGTCTCGGCTCATTAATGCATTCCTTATTAATCCATTACATTTGATATTTAAGGAGTTATTTAAGTACAAACGTTTTGGCCGACTTTTGGATCTACTCCCACCCCCAACGCCCCAAAAAATTCCCCTTAGGTCAAAACAAAGACTCAAATTGAAATTTGCAATAAATACACTAGCGAATCATTATTTTTTTATGCACAAAATGAGTATCGTTCTAGGCTTAAATTGAAATTGAATTTGGAAAATGAGCCAAAAAAGCTAAAAAAGTAGGGTTCGGTTTCTTAATAACACATTGGACTGTTGGAAAAAAATTACATATTTGAAATCATTGTGCAAAATTGAATAACTTTTATTTTTCTTATACCCTTTAGAATTTTTGAGATTTCAAATTTGTTGACCTGTGTTATAATTGAACTTTTCTGGATCAAAAAATTATTCCTCGATTTAAATATCTTGTTATTGTAATATTCAGGATATGTGAGACTCATTTTATATTGGGAAAACAACAGGTGAATATTTTTTTCCTACATAGTTGTTAGATAATACCTTTGAAAAAATTAATTATGAATTATTATTTCTGAAATAGAAAGTAGACGGCAAACATAGTAAATTTATTTCTGTACTTAGGCAAAAAATGTAACTACATCTATCCTACTAAGAAATTATTTTTCTTTATCACAGATATTTAAATCAAGAAAAATAAAATTCTCAAAATAACCTTCTTACAATAAAAAAAGATATTTATTTTAAAACCTTTGTAGGGCGTTTTTCTTCAGGTAACTTTCCTCCCATGATCAAAAACATGAATCAATTTAATGTTTAAAAATTTACATATATAAAGATATATGTTTCTCAATTGTCATTGGATATTCTAGCAACCTTAAAGTGCAACTATTGGCGCCTTCAAATTCATTTACCCTATTTTTGACTTTACATTATAAATAAATTACAAAGAGCAAATTATTTTAGACAACTCCACGTCTGTACTTTATTACTTATAATAAATATTATTTCAAAAAAATGAGAACTAAAAAGTTTCTATAATAGGATCTTTATTTTTAATTATGATTTTTTCTTTATTAATAAAAAAAATGCTTTAAAAGTTAAAAACTTATTGAAGACCCATTATCACTCAAGGAGATCATTTTATAAATAAAAAAAAATTTTTTTTGGCAATTAATTTCATACTTGAATATAAAATTTTAATATTTCTAGTATAATGGAAGTTTGAATCAACTCTTTGTTACTTTCTATTCAAATCCTAACGTGAAAGCTTTATTGGGGTTATCGTCAACCCAACACATAATAGTTATATCATGACAATTTAAAAAAAAAGTTTCTCCTTACAAGATATTCTAAATCAACGTATTTAATTTGAGTGGTTTTTTGTCTCTTTTTCCCTCCAGATTTTGGATATGAAGCAAATTATTACATAAACAATACTTTCTCAAAGCTTTTGATGTAATATTTTCCGTCTTTACGATGAAATAATTTAACTAATAATATTTTAGTTTGAGCATTTATAAAACATAATAAAAAGAACAACAGAATATTTTGTGATATAACAAATATGATTTTAATTTATTAAGAGGTTTTGTGCTCAATACCTCCTTTGGTTATAATATTATTATTTTCGCAAATAAGATTTCCTTATCTTCTTTAATCCACTTATTCCCAAAGTTCCGTCCTACAACCAAAAATCACTTATGCCAATATCACAATTTGTGAGGTTTTTTTTTTTTCAATAAAAATAATATAATTATTTGTTACAACATGATAAAGTAATTGACTGAAATAAGTTGTTTTCAGTTTTATGGCTTTGTACAAAAAATTGTGTCAAGTATGAACGTTTCAATATAGCTCTTACATCATGAAAAAAATGTTTTTTTAAAATGAAAGATATTAATTTAAATTAATTAATTACATTTTGATTTGATTTGTTCATTGGTAGTTACTTTAGTACTGTTCAAAAAAAATAAATCAATTATTTTTGTGTAAATTTTTTATACTTGTCATAGAGTGGGTGTGGTTAGATTGAATGTGCATATAATACCAATTTGCAAAAATGAAATGATATTTTCCAATTATTTGCAATTTACTAAATGTATTATGTCTCACTAGTTCATAATTATTTTTTTTTACTAGAAGTGGATATGAATAAGATTCGTTATAATTTTTTCAATGCACTCTTAAGGTATATGCAGTATTGTTAAATATAGAAATAGTCTACAAATAATCGATTTAATATAAAAGTCATTTCATAAATGAAGGTAAATATAAAAGAAAGAAAAAAAGATGATGAGAATGTAATTGTCAAACGATTTTATACGTATGTTTGCAAACCTTATAATGTGTTTTTACAAATGAAATATAAGAATATTGATCATAAAGGTGATAAATGTAAATACATTTATAAAATTTCATTGTATGTATGTATTTCAAAAAAATATAAGAAGAATTCACAACAATTTGAATAAACGAGTATAACAACTAAAAATATAAAATACTATTGGTATGACTTATTAGCATTTGAGTCAAAGTGTCTAATGTTGCATCCTATATTTTTTGCCATAAAAAGCAACACAACGATAATATTGCAAAAATAACTATGAAATATAATAAAAAACCATATATTTCTCAACATATAAAAAGTATATATAAAATTGAAGAACTGAACATCTTCAGACATAGGGAATTTTAACATCTTGAGTCAATTATAATACAGTAGTAATAATAATAATTTTATTTTGACAAATTATATTGGTATATTAAAAGAAACGAAAAAATCTCAACTAAATTGTGAGAAGTGAGGCGATTAATTAATTTTCAATAATAATATGAGTAACGATAGAATAATTTGTGAAAAGTTCTTGAAAAAAAAATCCAAAAGAGACTGGATATAGATTAAGCAAACTAAATAAGAAGTTTATAGTGAATGAAGGAGCAGAAACACGGCATAAAATAAGAAAATATCCATAATAGCAACATATACGTCCTTTACTTTGATTTTAGTCAAGCTTTTGCTAAAGTTTTACATGGGAGCCTGGAGCTAAAAATGCAGAGAATGGGTTTAGATGGAGAATTGATCAAATGGATATCTTCATAGCTAAGAATAACGGATTATGATATAAAGTTAGTCTGTCTTACAGAAGAATCAAAATATGACCTCATGATGGATTAATGAGTGAAAGATTGAGTAATTTTGCAAAAAAAAAAAAAAAGTTTTCAAATCCATTAGTTGGTTAAAGGTTAGAGGCTCGAAGGCAATGAGATACCGCCCTAGTTCTAACAATGAATCACTGAATAGATTTAAAAACTTCTATTTTTTCCCAATATTACTCAATAATATTATGTATATTGTATTAAAAAATAATTTTTCCTTGGTGAACATTAACAATCATATCTGTCGAGTCAACAAGAAAGCAAGTTTGTTTTCAAATATTGAAAAGGAGACAATCTGCTTTTAAGTTTTTTTTACTTCATAAATATAACAGCCAAATATTTCGGAGTCATTTTAGGACCTATCATACACAACTTTTGCTAAAATGTCACTTTATATCGAGAAACAACCAAGGATTGTTGTCTATCACCCAATAGAGCAATCGGATAAATGTGTCGACTGCACATGGAGTTGATATGGTCCCTGAAAGAATGTCCATCTTTTTCATAGCCCCAGAGATTTATTTAGTTGCAGTTGGCTAAAACCAGTTCATCTGTTTAAAAACTGTTAAGAATCAACTTAATCCGCTATCATGCTCACCATGAATCATAGTATCAGTAGGAATGTAAATAATATACAAAATTTCGCGTGCTAGATTTTGTGGAGTTGGCTCTTCGAACAGTACTTTTGTCTTCCAAAGCTGTTATCATTTTTCCTATATTACTGAGGGCGGAACATCTACCTGATAGTACAGATCTTGCATGAAGGAATACGTGCAATAAGGTTAATAAAGCAAATAAAATGTAAACAAAAAGGGCTCAAGTCCTCGTATAATTATTATTAGTTAAAAATATATAATTTCCTAACATTAATTTCAGTTAATTTTCTGCCTCTCATCTATGGTATACATAATGTTATTATTTATTATTGATGTCTTCATTTGTATATATAAAGGAGAGTAGCAGCTTGTAGCTCAGTAAAACGTCATGACAACTCAAGCTGCTTTCCTCTCAACATTTATCAAATTGTCAGAGTTACCAGGTTGATTTTTTCTTTCTTTTTATTTTACACACCCCATTTGCATATTATTTAGATTCTTAAGTATTAGTAACTATATACTCAGAAATACCAAATGTTTTTTATTCTTGTTTATGGCCGGTATTTTTTTCCTATAATACATTTGGAATTATTGGAGTCATTATTTAACTAATCCAAATAATCTATTAATACAAACGAAAGAGAATTGCTTTCACAATATGATAGCAGTTCTAACTCATTTTTGAAATATTTCAGATCAACTTGGTTTCTTATTGGCTTGTTGTACAAGTATATCTTTTTAGTTTCAACGATTCACCTTTTTTATCTTTTTTTTTAAATTGATTCCTCATTTTATTTTCTGCTCCTCTTATCATCCGTCTTCTTCTTTAATTTTCAGTGTTGTAAGCATATCATCATCAACATATTATTATAACTCATAGTTTAACAAGCTTTTCTTTGATCTCTAATTTAATTCGACAACTTGGCCCAATATCTTGAGATCAAAGAAAAGGAGTTTTCCCCCTCTTTTAATAGATGTGTGTGTGTGTGTGTGTGTGTGTAAAAGGGAAGAAAATACGTTTTTGATTGGTGAATCGAAATTACGTACTATTATATTTAGCAATTTATGTAGCATAGCATTTCTTTTTACCCTTTATTTAAAGTTGTTTTTTGTTTTTATTTTTTTATTTGTGGGAACTTTGAATATTTAATTTACGAAGAAAATGAATGCCTTTTTATATAATAATTGTTGTATGTATCTATGTGTAAATTCTAAAGAAATGAGTTGGATTCATACTAATCTATTTGTTCATTTCTCACATCATTGTTAAAAAATAATTAATCGTCTCTCTTGTAGTAATTTAGTTGTTTTTTGTTTGTTTTCTTTGAATATACCAACCACTATGGGCAAAAAGTATCGGGAGTTTGCTTATAAATCAAAATTTTTTATTTAATCATTAAAACTCACTTTCTCCCCCTCAAAAGCAGTAATCTCCGATGCAATAAAGCACATGTGCCAACGTTTTTTTCAATTTGCCAAACAGTTAGCATTTGGGAAAAAATATTTCGAAACATCTGATTAAATGAAAGAATAAAAAACGTTACTTTACTATATATGTATATATATATATATATACATATATATATATATATATATATATGTATTTAATACAAGGATAAAATATATTTGAAGAAAAAGTTGCCAAAAATTATTCTACAATAGTGTTAAAAATACCAAAATGAATATACAGTATATCTATATTTGATAAAGAGATCACAAATGAGTATTCTTCGTCTCGTTTTTCACAAAGTACTTGTGCTCATTGTATAGATCTATACTTTTGTGATCTAGGAGAGTGAACAAGTGTGCCATACTTGATTTATTGAGTTGTGTTATTGTTCACTCATGAATCATGACTGATACCAAAAAAAAAATATATCATTATTACTCAAGATACCTTTGGAAAAATGAAAGCAAATATTCAATATTAACGATGGTATATAAAAAAGATTCAAATCCTAAGATAATGACATAAGAAATATGGCAAATCTGCTGAACAATATAACTATATTACTCCTTATCTGTTAATGACTTTAGAGTTTTCAAAATAGGGAGGAATAAATACTAAAAGTACAAATATTTTGCTTCTTACCAGTAGATACTTTTTTTAATTTATGCTCATCGGGATTTTGATCTTTTTTCACATCTCTAACGATGTTCAATGCGTCATTCATAATGGAATATTGATGTATGCAGTCATCATATCATTACAAACATTGTTTCAAAATATTTCTCTTGATAATATTTATTGAAAATTTCATTACTCTTTTAATTCTCTAAAGCATGGAAATGTAAATTTATACATTCTTAGTTATATTCCTACTAGGATTGAAGAAAATTTGCAAAATCGTTGTATGGTGATAATTAATTAAACTATACAAAAAGTGTTATGTTTCTTGTGAAGTATATTTTAAAAAAATATATATGCAATTATTATTTTTTGACACATTATAAAGTAAAACTTAAAAAATTATTGCTTCATTTTTCATCAAATAAATATAAGGAACGTAGTACAAAATGTACTTTTTTGTGAAAGTTAATTGATTGAAATTATAGTTGAGCATATGCAAGGTATGTTACATTAATCATATAATTTAAAACTAACTTCCATTATTTTACATTGAAAAAATTACTTACTAGGTCTATATCTATGAAATGAGACATTTAGCTACAAGGTAACAAATGGCACTAGGTGTATTTTTAAACCATCCCAAATGTCTGTCATCTGGCAATAATATTCAGTTCATTGATTGTGAAGTTTCAGACAACAACGAATTTTTGTTCCTTTTTAAAAATGTCGAATTTCGTACCTTCAAACTTCAATTTGCGGACTTTGTTGATTTTCTGTTATCATTTGAAGAAAAATGCTTCTGAAGCACAACAAATGCTTGTAAAAGCTTACGATGGACATGCTCTAAGCAGAGCTTAGTGCTTTAGGTGGTTTGAAAACCCCAAAATCATCGGTTAATGCTGTATATTTTCTTGGATCAGCGTGGTATGATTTGGTACGAGTTGTTAAAACACGCTCAAACAGTTGATAGTGCACGCTACCAACGACAATTGGCTGATTTAAACAGCGCAATTCGTCAAAAACGCCCTTGTTATTCCGATTGGCGTTACCAATAAATATTTTTTATGATAATGCACCGCCACATCGAACAAGAGCGACCCAGGAGTTGGTGGAGACGTACGATTGGGAACCGTTGGTGCATGCAACTTGCTTACCAGACTTGGAGTCATCAGATTATCACTTGTTCACATCGATGGGTCACGCATTAAAAGAACAGCGCTTAAATTTTGACACTGAAGCCTAAATGTGGCTCGGTGATTGATTTGCAGCAAAAGACGGCCAATTTTTTTTTGGTTCGGCATCCTCAAATTGCGTGAGAGACGCGAAAAATGTGTCGCTAGCTATGGCTATTATTTTGAAGATTAAATTTGTCACCATTTTTCCACAATAAACGTTAGAAATTGAAAAATAAAGTACCATTTCATAAGTTTAGACCTTGTATATGTATATTTGTTAAAAAAAATTGACTTAACACATTAAGATGACTGAAAAGCGGATTTCGGCTTTAACATTTCTGAATATATTAATGAATCATATGAACTAAAGACCAATTAAAACATAACTTTGAAAATTAGAAGCCGGAGGGAGACTTAAGTATGTTTAAAGGAAACCCTTGATTTGACCCTTTCAAGCCAATTAAAAAACAGTTCTATTAAAAAAAGATGACTTAAGTTTTTGCCACACTTAGGATACATTTTTAATAAATATGCAATTAGTCACAATGTTACATTTCACAATAAGACTTTTATATTATATTTACAACAAAAAGTCATACTAAGAATTTTTACTTTAAAAATGTATAATTTCAAGAAATATTTACGACTTAATACATAGAAAAATTATTTTTTTTAATATGCTAAACTTGAAATATCATAGTTGTACAATTGAACATAGTCTGAGGTAAACTGTATTTCTTGAAGTTTCGTGAATCTAGGGAGCACATGTGTATATATTTAAGATACTTCAATTATATTTATAAATAGATGAATTAAATCAGTTCCACACAAAACCCATATATAAAAAAAGTCTACTCTCTTATCCTTGTGATATCTTTAAAAAGATTAATTTAGTTGAATAAACAATTGAAAGTGTTGTCCCCTGACACTAAGAATTATTATAAAATATTTTTTTAATAGGTATTATAAAAAAAATTAATTCTAATGACATAAATTAACTAATTAAGTTCTATGTTTGAGTCTATTATTTAGACTCTTATAGGTAAAAATAATATAATT